>OY728165.1:227432898-228682898 GCA_963277665.1 Viscum album
TAGCTTAGTGCCTTGGGCGCCAATGGTCAAGGACTTGATTGTAAAATGTAAGTCTTGAGATGTATGGGCATCAAGGGGTATAAATTAAATAAAATGGAATGAATGAGACACAATAGACTTGGATAAGTGCCTATCAGTTCCCTTGAGGAGGGATAAGTGATGAATTGCAATGATTAGCCTCAGTGGGCCATGATGGAATTGTGAGCCGCTAAAGAGTCATTGACCTAGCTGATTAGAGAGTGGGTGAGTGTTTATCCCCCACTAGCATGCAGAAACCTAGATGGGAAGACCCTGGGTATATTGATGATAGGTTGGGTGAGTGGACTGACCCAGGATGACCTTGAGAGGTGAGATGGGCATTATGCCATCTCTTCATAGTGGTTTCAGTGAGGCGTTCCTTATGAGACCAGAGATGTCACGTGATAATTACGATGATGCCAAGGGATATTATACCCTCTGAGTTATGGGTGTTGACCTAAGGGATAAGACTGAGATTGAGGATCCCATGTAGGGTGTTTGTGTTGTGATGAATCCTAGAGGACCCTAGAGGGTGCCCCAGTAACATATTGACCCTAAAGAGGGTATGTGAGGATATGGGTATGAATGATATCGGGTGTCACCTTAGAACCCAAATTGATGGTGTTACCTTGGTAAGGATGAAGTGGTATGGATAAGTCGTGCACTGGAGAGACCGAACAGAGTTATATGAAATAAGTTGGTCTAGTGGATAACCCATGTTAGTGCTATTATTATGAGAAATATGTCAAGTTCATGTCAATGGCTAACTCGTGTGCTATGAAATGGTGTTCCATGGAGTATGTACCCCTAGGTATATGAGAGGTGTGGCATGAAGTTTCGGAGAGGATTCTCCCTCGGGAATATGTGATTTATGTGGATTATATTTATAGATACATGTGCATGATATATGTGAATGTGGGTTCAAGTGTTGGGGGTGAGATATGATCCCCCGAGTAATAAAGGCTTGATACCTGATTCTGGGTAGGGGATGTGGCCCTTCAGGTGTATGATATTTCTCATGGTTTTGTGGATGGACACGGATCCCCTAGGTAGATATTTTCATGTTCCAGGGAAAAATTCTCATGGGTAAGATGATAGTTTTGAGGATGGTTATATTTCCCACAGGTGGCTTCTTATGTTCTGAGGATGGGTATATTTCCCCTAGATGGTTACTGTGCTCAGGGACACTAACACTAGCTAAAGTATGTATGATAATTGGGTATAGTTCCAAGGCAGGACTTGGATCCCTCTATGTGGTTGAAATGCTTAGAGACACTCTGACATTGGTCGAAGCAAGTATAGTCGATCATGGGTGTCATGTTAGAACCTGAGGATTGATGATGATGATTTATTTACGTTAATGCACTGTTTATTTTATTTTAAGCATATCACATGATCATGTACTGCATTTCTTGGTATGTTGGGGACTGCGTTGGTGATGGCCTATTGAGTTGTACTTACACCCTACTCGAGCGGCCATGACACTTGGGTACCCGAGTATACTTCAATGTTTGTAGGTTTAGGTATGGAAAAGGCCGAGAGTTGCATGATCAAGCAGTGTTGCTTGAAGGGCACTTGGATATTGGGATCTGACAATGCTTGAGGATGGTTGTAGAACCACCAGCTTTATTCCTTTATTCTTTTTCTACATGTGATCATCCCAGTGGGCAATCAATTGATGTGTGCTTTCATGATCATCAATTGATGTGTGCTTGCATGATTGACAATCCTGATCAACATCTAGTGGACTTTCTCATTACAATATGAAAAGGTTACTCATTCATGCTTATCTCAAGCAGTTAACACTATTTTCCAGTTACCTTCATTAATACTCCTGATGAGGTATTGGTTCCTCACTCGATTGTCAAAGTCAAAACCCATCTAGGTTGGCTTAAAGCTATCCAGAATGAATTACAGGCCCTAGTTGATAATCACGCTTTGGAGCATTATCATGCTTTTCCATGGTAAATAGGTCACGAGTAGCAAATAGATCTACATTCTTCGGGTTAATACAGATGACACACTAAATCGGTTGAAATCTCACATATGCATCAAAGGCTATGCACAAGTGGATCACTTCGACACTTTTCTAAATTGTCAAAATGACTTCCATTCACTTATTCATTTCTGTGGTTTCTCCTCACTAGCCCCTTCATCAGCTTGATATTAAAAACACATTATTGCATGATTTTATGAATGATGAGGTGTATACACAGAAAACACTACCCAAATTCATTACCTCCTCATATCTTTCTGTGTTATATCGCCTACGGCATTCATTATATGATTTAAAGCAGCCATTGAGGACCTAGTTTGGTCATTTTTTCAACAATATAACTTCATATTGGCTTCAACAGAGCATGAATGATTCTTTTGTGTTCAGTCACCAAACTATGGTTGGATGTATCCTTCTGATTGCCTATGTTGATGTTATTATTACCAGTAATGACACGACTGACATTGTTAACATTAATACATATATACATCAATAATTTCAAAGCAAGGATTCAAGCCTACTAAAATATTTTCTTAGGATTGAGGGCATTATTGCGATAAAAGCATCTCCTCTCAACACAAACTTGTGTTTAGATATTCTACATGATACTAAGTAATCCCATGCATCGCTGGCTACACTCCTCTCGAGCCTAGTGAACTCTGCATGATGATAGCTTAGCTTATACATGGTAGGTTTGGGGTGGGGGAACAGAGGAAAGAAAGCTGCAGACGCGGAGGTTCAAAACCAAAACCTACTCAACTCACCGCCACGGGTATAGTAGGGACGCAGCCACTGAAATGCACTCTATGGAGCAATGATAGCTTAACTTATGTTCATCTAGATCATGCTCGATGCTTTGCTGGAAAATTTAATTATCTTATTATGACTCGACCAAACATTTCATATACAAATTAATAAAGGTCGTTAATTCATTTAAAGTTCGATGGTGTTTTATTGGGATGTAGTCCTTTGCATAGTCAAATATATTAGATAGGATCTTGATCATGCTTTGTTTCTCTCATATCATGGATCATGAAAATCAAAGCATTCTATGATGTTGCCGGTTGTTTGTCTACTTCAAAGTTCACTGCCAGATTTGTAGTATTTTTTAAACAATCCGATTTCCTTCAAAGTTCACTGCCAGTATTTTTTTAAACATTCATCTCTGGATTCAATACTGAATCTAAATATCAGGCTACGACACATGTCACTATTAAGATCTGATGGGCTCGTCACCTTCTTCATGACATATCAATTTAAAAATCTCACTCAACTTTAATTGTGACCAACCTGATCTTGAGGTTGACCATGTTGGGATCGAAAATGATTGGTCCATTGGTGCAGCGATAATCACAAGATAAAATAAAGTGCAAAAAAGAAGAAATAAATGACGCCAGATGTAATGTGGAAAACCCCCCAAAATAAAAGAAGTAAAAAAACCACGAGTAAATAGAAGGATCGCTATGGATAAAAGTGGGTACACACTCTCTCGCTATTACAAGAAGAAAACCCTCATAAAATATCTCTCTTGAATAGATGGGAAAATTGCCTCACAAAATACCACTCAAAATAAACCAATGGTGATGAGAAGATCGGTGAAGCCAGTGATGAAACCCCAGGGGAATCCACTAGCTTTTATAAGCAAGCCTCCCCCTTTCTTCCTCCCTCCACTGGATGGGTTTGGTGGGCCTGGCCACCCACCTCATCCTCCACTACCAACCCCACTTTGAAAAAAGAGGGGGCGACACCGTCCAACGAATGAAGAACTGCTGACACATCTCCCACTTATAGATTTGATTAAGAACCAATCACATCTCCACACATCCTTTATATCTGTCAAACATGTTGCTCATGTCTTTGCGAGGCCGCTCGAGGATCTGCATCATCTGAACTTATCAGAGTCAATCGTCTTCATCATGAAATTTTCCAGATTTTCTTTAGTGTGTATTTTCTGCATGTTCACACTTCATTCCTCCACCACATCTCAGACAAAATGATATTGTACCCCCAATGTGTTTCATCCTGAAATGAAAAGATGGATTCATTGCAATGTGTAAGGCGCTCTGACTGTCACAAAACAATAGAATCTGCTCATGTTTGTGTCTGAGCTCCTCCAACAACTTTTTCATCCAAATCGCCTCTTTGCAAGCATGTGTAGTTGTCATGTACTTTACCTCCATCGTGGATAACACCACAATTGACTGTAACTTTGAAATTCAGCTCACAACTCCTGCAAAAATAAACACATAACCTGTAATGGATTTCCTCATGTCAGAATCACCTGCAATATTTGAATCAACATAGCTTCTGATAGTGAAATTTGATCCTCCATAACATAATGCAGCAGCTGAGGTCTCCTTGATGTATCTCAGAATCCTCTTCATTGTTCTCCAATGCTCTCGTCATGGATTCACCATGTACAGACTGACTGCTCTCACTGCATGTGCAATGTTTGGTCGAGTACAAACCATAACAAACATCAGACCACCCACTGTTGATGCATACGATACTCTAGACATCTTCATCCTCTCTGCTTCACTGTTAGGACTCATCATAGAGGATAACTTGAAATTAATAAGTGGGGTAGAGATTGACTAAAGTTTTGCATGTTGAAGCATTTCAAGACTTCTTGTAAGTAATTTTTCTATGATAGTCAAATCTTCCTATTATTTATGTCTCAGTAAATCTGCATCTCAAGAATCCTATTTGCTGGTCCTAAATCTTTCATATCAAACTCCCAGCCAACTGTGTCTTCATCTCCTGGATCTGATCTTTGTTGGGACTTGGAACCAACATGTCGTCTACATACAACAAAAGAATGATGAATTCATTACCATATGAACCTATGAAATATGCACAAGGAACTCAATGAAGTCGGTTGTATCCAAAGATCATGATATAGGAATCAAATCTCTTGTACAAACACCTCGGTGTCTGCTTGAGATCGTACAAAAATGTGTTCAACATGCAAACAAGTTCTCTTTGTCTTCTTCTGAAAAACCTTCCAATTGGAGCATATAAATCTCTTCATCAAGATCACCAAGGA
The DNA here is from genome assembly GCA_963277665.1 of Viscum album. NCBI lineage: Eukaryota > Viridiplantae > Streptophyta > Magnoliopsida > Santalales > Viscaceae > Viscum > Viscum album. The sequence continues at coordinate 227,437,959 of OY728165.1, forward strand.
GAAAAGCAGTTTTCACATCCATCTGCTCTAAATGTAAATTCTATGCAGCACACATTGCCATAACTATCCGAACAGTCATCAGTCTAACAATAGGAGAAAATATTTCATTGAAATCAATATCATCCTTCTGAACATATCTTTCGACCACCAGTCTTGCACGATATCTTTCCACCTGGTCTTTTTCATCATGTTTGATCTTAAAGACTCATTTGTTTCTAATAGCCTTCCTTCCATTATGTAATAGAATAACATCCCGAGACTTGTTCTTGTGCAGGGCTTCAAGTTCCTTCTAGATTGTCGTCATCCATGAGGATACATCTGGACTCTAGGTTGCCTCCACAAAAGAAGATGACTCTCCATCCTTTGTTAATAAGCAATAAGCAATATTGCTTTCAGTGACAGTCTGAATGTCATACTGGTGCACTTTTCTTCCGGGTTGACCGTCGGGGTTTAAACTCAAGCGGTACTTGATCATCATGCTCTGGTAATGCCTCAGAGGAAACTGGTTCTTCCTTAGATTTGTCTTCTACTTCGACTATTGTAGTTTTTGTATTCTCTTTCTCCATGTCTCGATTAGTTGTCATTTGCACCTTGTCTTCTGTAAAAATGGCATCTCTACTGATGATAAGTTTGCTGGCAGTGGGGTCCCACAAACGATACCTCTTCACACCATTAGCATAACCCAAGAAGATACATTTCTTGGATCTCAAATCCAACTTCGATCTTTCTTGGTCATTAAATAATGCATATACATGACTTCCAAAAGTATGCAGCCGAGAATAGTCAGTGGGTTTACCAGTCCACATGTTCATCGGTGACTTCAGATCAATCGTCAGTGAAGGAGATATGTTGATCACATAACAGACGGTATTGGCAAATTCTGCAGTCTTCAACATCGCTCTTATTATATCTAACAAAGTTTTGTTCATCCACTTTGTCACTTCATTCTGTTGAGCATTGTACGCCACCGTGAATTGTCTCTTCATGTCTTCTTGTTGACAAAAAGTATCAAACTTCTCGCTTATATATTCTCCACCATTGTTAGTTTTCAGACATTTGATCTTCTTTCCAGACTCAAGCTCTTTTCATGCTTTGAATGTTTTGAAAACTTCAAAAACATCTGTTTTTCTCTTCATTGGGTACACCCAACATCTCCTGAAATAATCATCAATGAATGATACAAAGTACCTTGCTCCTTTTAGGGATATAACATGTGTTTGTCAAACGTCGGAATGGATCAACTCTAAGATATGTTTGCTTCTTGTTGTCGATGTTCTGAACTTTAAGATGTGTTGCTTGCTCAAAACACAATGCTCACAAAATGATAAGGATGCCTTTGGAAGCTCAGGCAACAACTTCTGATATGCTAAAATATTCAGATCTCGTTTTGACATATGATCAAACTTCTAATGCCATAATGTCATCAAAGCTTCCGTTGAGCTAGTTGATGTGACAACTATCTCTACCTCCCAGTACGTTTCACATATAAGCACGTGCAGATTCTTCAAGATTTTCTCCGCCTTCATCACCACAAGGGCGCCCTTCACAATTCTCATCACTCCATTGTTTGCGCGAGTCTTGCATCTGGGGATCAAATTGTCCCAAAGACAATATATTCTTCTTCAAACTCTTCACATGGCACTCTTTGGACAGTTCGAACAATATCATCATACATCTTCAGTTTATTGGCACAAACTAACGATCTTCAGGGTGTGATCGTTCCTCATGTACATAAGTCCTGAGATAGTTTCAAACTAGTCAAATCGTTCTCAACAAGACGTCATGTGTCATGTTGCTCCTGAATCGATTATCCATGCATCATTGAGATGGTGCTTACTTCCAGATGTCGTCGTCACTTCAATGACTAGTATATCTTCATTCCAAGTACGCGTCGTATTTATATCCATGTCAGGATTCTAGCTCTCATTGGAACCACACTGCATCATCACATCTGTCAGTCTTTCATCAATTACTAGTAGGCAATTATCCTTCTACAGCACTGCTTGTATCTTCATTTTCCACAACAAAAAACTGTTCCAATTGAATTTCCCGATCTCAAATTTCATCATCTAGAAACATTGTCAATCCAGTTTCACAATGATGTATTTAATAATTTCGATAAATTTTTTCTGATATAAAAAATCAAAGAGTTGCAATCACATAGCATACTCAAATTTATGGAAATTATTAATACCCAAAAAAATGAACATCACAGGGTCAGAACCTTCCTAAGATAGCACTTGTTGGGACCGAAAATTATTAACCAACCGATGCAATGATAATCGCAAGATAAAATAAAATGTAAAAATGCAGAAATAAATGACACCAGATACGTGGAAAAACCCTCAAAATGAATGGCAAAAAACTCAAGGATCACTATGGATAAAAGTGGGCATACACACACTATTACAAGAAGAAAACACATAAAATCTCTTTTGAATAGGTGGGGAAACCGCTTTACAAAATACCGCACAAAATGAACTGATAGTGATGAGAACATCGATGAAGCCAATGATAAAACCCTAAGGGAATCCACTGTCTTTTATCGGCAAGCCTCTCCCTTGCTTCCTCCCTCAGCTGAATGGGTATGGTGGGGTTAGCCACCCACCTCATCCAACGAATGAAGAATGGGTGACAGACCATCAATTCATACATTTTCAACACAACTAAAATATTTTTAGAAATGTAACCACTATCAACTTGTCGATTCATTCACCATAACTTCCAGATCATTGCTTACAATTTCTTTATAACAAGTTCAGAATACACAATCTACATCCAAGTTTGTGCGAGACTTCCTCAACAGCTTTTTTATACCGTATTCGGTCTTCAGCCCACCTTCCAAATCAGTTTTTGATATGTTGTGAAAAATGAAAATAAAAAAATAATAATAAATAAATAAATAAAATCATGAACCAAACGTCTCTTTTTTCCCGGAAAACACAGGCCATAAGGCCACCCAATTAGTGCTCATCAAAAAACTTACATAGGGAAAAACTCAGTCAATTGGGTGTTTGTCGGCCTGGCGAGACGTGTAATGCGCAGACAGCAACAACAATGAAAGAAACGCACTGGCCACAAAGATTGCGTCAAACCATCTGTGGTAAAAATCGAACTGAATATCTCCACCCAAAACATCCGTTATGATTATTCTGCCAACAAAATATTACAATATTACATTACATTAATGTAGGAAAATCCAATAAAAATTGAACTGAATATCTTCCAACTGTTCCAACAGTTTCCATGCTTTCTAGAAAATGAAAATGCAATAAAAAGTAAATCACATGCTTTCTTGTTTTTTCTTACCATCCAAAATATTTTCTAACGCATTTTTTAAAGTATTTTTGGAAAATGAAAACAGAATGATTTTCACAACCAAACAGAGCATTAAATTCCAGGAAAAAGTCACTTATAACTTATGCGTAATGTTTCTATCAATAATACTGCTTCACTCGTTTTAGAAACAAGGGAAAAGGATAGCCAATGCCTCGCTACTAATTGAATATTTAAAATAGTACACAGGTTTCTAGCGCTTCAGCAGAATTAGTAAAATATTAAAGAACAGCCGAATCGCATGCTATTTAAAGACTGGAAAGGCTAAGAAAATCGTGTTTGAATTAAAAAATAACCAACCTGTATTCATTTGCCAAACTCTTTCTTATCAAAAGAATTGAAGACACAAAATACATTCCCATGATTTCAGACAGGAATAACACGACATTGCTTGATGATCCACTCCCACCTCTAGAAACTGCAAAAAAGAACTGCAGAAGCCAAAAGAAGTAAGTTAATTTGTATTTATTCGAGTAAAAAAAACAAATATTGCTGCATATTAATTTTTTATTTTATCAATCAACACGCATTTATTTTTTTTATCAGTCGGTAGGCAACATCAGTGGTGCTCCACTGCTGGGTCAAGAGTCAACGGTTAGTCATCAGTCGGATAGTCAGTAGAGAAGAATACCAACACCCCCCTCAAACTAGGTCATATATATTTATAATATCTATCTTGTAGCATAAAAACCTAATTCATGGCCCACAAACTCCCAGAGTGAAGATATTGGCAAGCTGCGCTCTTGTATGACTGTACCAAAAAGAGAGGTTTTCTTTTGACAAAGTTCTTGCGCACAAAATGACAATCTACAACAATGTGTTTTGGGCCCTCACAAAAGTTTGGATTCGTGACAATCTTTATTATTGTCTGCTGCACCAAACAAGTGTGGTATTCCTCACTAGACAACCAAGCACCCTCAAGTTATTGTGCCCAGAGAATTTCTCCAGTCATCAGCTTCTCACTAAACAAGATCATCAGCTTCTTACCATGCCAAGAAATGAGGTTGTCACAAATGAAGACAACTTATCCGGATATAAACTTTTGGGGAGAATAATTTGCACCACAGAAAACATTGATCTCGGTGTGTCCATGATCATGATATAATAGACCCAGAGTGGAGACTCAATACCCAAGGTCTCACTAGAGGGCTTGAGGTTATTTTATAAGGAATAATAAAGACCACATCGGACCATAAGTCCGATGTGGGATACAGACTCCAACATAAATCATCAATCCGTTGTCAGGGAATTACCATCCTAGCGTGCTTGTCCAAAATAAATCACTAACTACTCAGGCACAAATGTGCTCAATCAATCAATCAACAATGGGCAAATTATTTCAAATCAGTTTAAAATACAATTGCCTCATTTTCAGTTTCAATATGTCAATTTCATTCCAAAAACCAAAAGAGAGGTTTTCTCATCATTTCATGCCTTTTCAAACCAAAACTCATCATAGGTCTTTATCATTTCAATTTAAACCATTTTTCTCAAAATCAATTCACAAATCATTTCACAATTTCCATCAAATTCAAAATACACCTCAATCTCCAATTCCATTGGAATTGGGGGGTTTCCCAAAATCCATACCATATCAATTTCAATCTCAATTCGCATCAAATTGGGTTTTCATAATTCAACTGAAAGCAATTTCAAACAACAAGCAAATCAAGGTTTATTCAATTGTTATCTTAAACAGAACAACCTACATTTTTCATGAAAACACAACGCCCGCAACGGAACTCGCAAACAGAAAACGAGGGCGCAAAAATCTAGGAACTCAACCTAGAAACAAGATTCAACAACACCGAGTTTAAATCCACCAACCCCAAGATGATCTATCAAACCTCAAGAGGAAAAGAGAGACGGAAGAGACAGAAAGATCGCTTACTCGGAGAGACGCAGCGCAACCATAACAATGATCAATCGATGAACGAAACAATCCAGAAGGGTTGGAGGGCTCCAAAATTGCCTAAAGATGGCTCTAGGTTGAGAGCAAGGAAACCTAGAGAAAAAGAAATAAGAATTTCAGCCGAACCGCCAGCTTAAATCCAACACTCGGAATTTTACACAGCGTGTAACCCAATTACATGTTGTGTAGCTGCCGAGTCTCATATACGCCGAAAAACTCATCACCTTTTTATTAAAAACCCGATTTTTAATATTTGCACGGCGTGTAAGTTGTACACGACGTGTAACCTTGCACGCTGTGTACTCGTTTCACGACATCTGTTGGGCGATGATTACACATCATGTAACCCCATTACACGACGTGTAAATTCCCAGCAAACTACAGAAACAACAGGTTTTATGCTGAAAATTCCAACAAATGTCTGACTTCACCATTATAGGTATCTTCCCAATTTCTTCTCAGCATTACCCAACCAACGAAAAAGGAAAGCCAAAACCAAGCTTAAAATGTACTTGAGAGAAACGTAACGGGATTTTACATGACTAACCTCATTGATTTGGGATACACTGGTAATTCTTTTGCTTGGTTTAGAGGCAACTCAAAAAACACTCGCATTGTTGAACGTTTGGATAGGTTTCTGGGATCGATTGAATGGATCAATCTCTTCAGGCACTTCCATGTTTCTCACATGGTGTTCGCCTCTTCAGACCATTGTCTGATTCTTATTGATACTTCGCACGGCTAAAGGAAACAATTATGAAAGATGTTTCAGATTTGAAAGTTATTGGATTAAGAATAATGAATGTGAGGAAGTGATTCGCTCTGGCTGGAACACGGGTGTTGTCGATACGGAAAGTAAACTTCAGCAGGTGACTACTCGCTTGAAAAAATGGTGCAACTTTAAGTATTGCCGACCTGATATTGCTTGTGACATCATCGAAAGGAGGCTGAATGCTCTCTACTCCTACCCTCCCTCTGATGCATCATTTCCAGAAACGGATGTCTGGAAGCGGAGTTGGACAGCTCTTCGCCCCAAAGAAAGTGTATTGGTTATGCGTGCACCTGATATTCACATTAAAGTAGGCAACGCCAACACTTCCTATTTTCATCAAAAAGCCTCGGCGAGGAATCGTAAGAATCTCATCACCTATCTAAACAATTCGGAGGGCAGGACTGTTTCCAATGAGGGGGAGATTCACGATACTATTACACTTATTTTCCAAAAGCTGTACAAGGCAGGTGATTCTTTCATTTCTAATGATATTGCTTCCTGTATTAAATCGATGATTACCGAGACCATGAACCGTAATCTTACTTGTGATTTATCGGATGTGGAAATTTTGCAAGCGCTCAATCAAATTCACTCTACTAAGGCTTCTGGACCCGGACGACTTTCATGCTCTCTTCAAAAAAAATTGGCACATCATTGGCTTTGATATATCGACCCTTATGAGGGACCTTTGATGAGATCATTTCCAGAAACGGATGTCTGGAAGCGGAGTTGGACGCGGCTCTTCACCCCAAAGAAAGTGTCTTGGTTATGTGCGCACCTGATATTCACATTAAAGTAGGCAACGCCAACACTTCCTATTTTCATCAAAAGGCCTCGGCGAGGAATCGTAAGAATCTCATCACCTGTCTAAACAATTCGGAGGGCAGGTCTGTTTCCAATGAGGGGGAGATTCACGATACTATTACACTTTTTTTCCAAAAGCTGTATAAGGCAGGTGATTCTTTCATTTCTAATGATATTGCTTGTATTAACCATGAACCATAATCTTACTTGTGATTTATCGGATGTGGAAATTTTGCATGCGCTCAATCAAATTCACTCTACTAAGGCTCTGGAACCGGACGACTTTCATGCTCTCTTCAAAAAAAATTGGCACATCATTGGCTTTGATATATCGACCCTTATGAGGGACCTTTGGGATGGAAAATCCGATTTTGGTGGTTTGAACGAAACCATCATCACTCATCCCAAAAATCAAAAAGCCCCTCCAGGCCTCAGATTTCAAGCCCATCGGCCTTTGAACGCGGTTTATAAGAATTTTTCTGAGATTCTAGTGCTTCCAAGGCTTATAACAAAGTGGATTGGACTTTTGTGCGCATTATCATGGAAAAAATGGGTTTTTGTCCAAAATGGGTTAACATTGCTAAACCCCATTTTATTATTGTTGGACCTCATTTAAGTATAATGGGTATTTCCGAGTCCCACATCGGTATTTCCCTCCTTGTAATTAGTTTTACTCATCTATAAAAGAATGTCTCCGCCTCAAATTGAGGTAAGGAGAATTCACCACCAACATGGTATCAGAGGGAATATAATCCCGAGCCCTCCCTCTATCTTTTTTTTTCCTCTCCTCTCGGGTTTGCCCTACGCGGCCACCCCCTTCCCCGGCGGCCTCCCTTCCCCGGTGGCTCCCTTCCCCGGCGACCTCCCTTCCCCAGCGGCCTCCCTTCCCCAGCGGCTCCATCCCGAGCGGCTCCCTTCTGCACTCTCGCCCGGACGGCTCACTGCGCCGCTTCCCAGCGCGACGGACCCCGCCCTCCCAGCGCGCTTGGCCGGCCTCGTCCAAGCGCGACCCAGCGCGACGACTCCCATGTTTGCCGCCTCCGTCGATCCCTCTATGGCCTCAAGCAGTCTCCTCGGGCTTGGTTTGGCCGCTTCAGCACTGTCGTCACGGCCTTTGGCCTCTCTCACAGTCTGAAGGATCACACAGTCTTGTTTCGTACGACATCGAACGGTTGTATCTTACTGGTGGTATATGTTGATGATATCATCATCACAGGGAGCGACTCCACAGGAATCGCCTACCTCAAGGTGCACCATCACCACCACTTTCACACTAAAGATCTTGGTCCCCTCACCTACTTCCTTGGCATCAAGGTCTCCCGTTCTGAGGACACTATCTCTCTCTGCCAACACAAGTATGCCCTTGATATCTTGCAAGATACAGGATTGAGCCAGACAACTGCAGTGGACACTCCTCTTGAGCCTGGGGAACACTCTCTCCATACCAACTCGGAACCATTTCCTCACCCAGAGAGCTATCGACGTCTGGTGGGTAAACTTAACTACCTCACCATGACACAACCAGACATTGCCTGCGTCGTTGGAAAAGTCAGCCAGTTCATGGAGCATCCAACCAGATCTCAGTGGGATGTTGTCTTCCACATTGTCAAATACATAAATAAAGATCATGCACATGGCCTTCAGTACATGCTCATTTGGATGTTGAGGTCTTCTGTGATACGGACTATGCAGGTTGCCTCGCTACCCGCAAGTCTACTTCGGGATTTGCCGTGTTCTTCGCCGGTAACCTCATCTCCTGGCGCAGCAAGAAACAGACTGTCGTCTCCAGATCGAGTGTAGAGGCCGAATACCGCGCCATGGTCACGGTCACCACTGAGATCCTCGGGCTACGTCATCTCCTCTATGAGCTCGGCTTCCTGGCAAAGACCTCTGCTCATATCTGGTGTGACAATCAGGCAGCCACGAAGATTGTCTCGAATCCCGTCTTCCATGAACGGACCAAGCATATCGAGGTGGACTGCCACTTTCTTTGCCACCATCTGGAGCAGAACCATATCAGTTTTGGCCATATTCCGACGGTAGATCAGCTTGCCGACATCTTCACCAAAGGTCTTCCCGGAGCTCGCCTTGACTCTCTCACTATCAAGCTGGGTATTCACAGAATTCATGGCCCAGCTTGAGAGGGGGTATGAGATGGTCTTTGTTCAATGTCGTCTTTTTCTTTGTGGGACTCAGTCCAAGCCGGGCATGTCCAGCTTGAGGGGGAGTGTTGGACCCCATTTAAGTATAATGGGTATTTCCAAGTCTCACATCGGTCTTTCCCACCTTGTAATTAGTTTTACTCATCTATAAAAGAATGTCTCTGCCTCACATTGAGGTGAGGAGATTTCACCAACAACAATTATAATCGGTATTTCCGAGTCCCACATCAGATTATCCCACCATTAATCCTTTTTACTCATCTATAAAAGTATGTCCTCACCTCACATTGAAAAAAGGGAATTCGCCCTCTACATGGTGTTAGGGAAAAAATCCCGATAATTCTTTTTTCCTCGCTGCCCTTCCTCCCGGATAATCCCTCTCAGCGGCCTCTCGACTTCGTCTGGCCCTTCCCTCCTGCAGTTTCCCGACTCCGACCCCGCCCTACCTACGGCTTCCCAGCTCGCCTCAAGCGGCTCCCGGCCCGCCTCCCGTCGCGACTCCCATTCCCCGCCTCCCGTCACGGTTCCAGCCCCCGCCTCCAGTCTCGATCGGCCCCGCCCTCCCGATCAGCCCCGCCCTCCGCGTGACGGCCCGCATTCTCGGCACTCCTGGTCTCCACCTCCTTCGCATGGCGTCCCATCCCGCTTTCATCGCGGCTCTCGGCCACCGCCCCTCCAGCGGCGATCTCCCGGCCTCACCCGCTCGTCGGCCTCCAGATCGAAGCGGCCACCCGTCACCCCTACTGTGCACGGCGTTGTCCCGACCGGCCGAGACCCACCCTCCCGAGACCCTCCCTCTGCGCGTCCCGACCGCGTCCCTCCTTTCCGATCGTCGCGGCGCGACCAGCCTTCGCCTTTCCCGCGGCACGTCCCGACCTGCTTCCAAAGCAGACGACTAGCACCGCTCTCTAGGCGGACCCCTCCCGCGACACACTCCCATTCCCGACGCGGTCTCTCAGAGGGGGCAGAAGGCAGTACTCCGACAAGTCCGCCACACAGTACCGCCCCTTCGTCACCGTCTCCGACACGGTTGCACCACCTCCCACCCCAAACGTCCCGGCATCCCAACCCCAACTTCCTCTGCGCTACTCGGCCCGCGTCCGACAATACATCCCGACCCTTCCCTCCTCGGCACTCCCGGCCCACCACCAGCGGTCTCCCGAACCCCGCCTCCCTTACGGTTTCCCAACCCGCCGCTTGCGGCAACGTCTCGGCCTTCCCACAAAGCAGCCCCACACTTCATCCGTGCGTCTGTGCGTCCGCCTGAAAATTGTCCCATGCCCCGTCATCGGCTCTCCCACAAGGCGGTACCCCTTCATCCAGTACCCGTTACAGAACAACGCTCTCAAAGGAAGAGGTTGTCTTGATACAATCTTATCGGGCTGTTGTGTCACCGTCCTCTTTCCGGCCTCCATTGCTCAGACTGACAGCTCTACCGCCTGTGTCTCTCATCGACCGACAGCTTGGATGCTTGACTCTGGTGCGTCGGAACATCATCTTACAGGGGACTCGGGTATGTTTATTAGGTATCATCTGTATACTGGTGCCTCTAGAATTACTGTTGCTAATGGATCAACAATCCCCATTACCGGATTTGGCACATGCCCCTTGACACCGTCGATTCACCTGGCTTCGGTCGCACATGTTCCTCACAATCCCTTTAATCTTATCTCCATCACCAAATTCACCAGACTTAAATTGTGTTGTTACTTTTACTTTTTCTGGTGTTGTTTTCCAGGAGCGAATGACGAATCGAGAAATTGGTCGAGATCATATTCGGAATGGGGTTTACATGTTCGATACCCCACCATCACTTGTTTGCTCATCCAGCTCAGCTCATGCCTTTGACCTACATTCTCGCCTTGGTCATCCACCGACTTCCGTCCTACATAGGTTTTGCCCCCAATTTATGTTGGATTGGTGTAGCCCGATCCGGTTGGGCCAAATGCTTGTGGCCAGCAACTGTCGCGGGTCGAGCTGACCGACCGACACCGACAGGCACTGTAGCAGTGCGGACTTCGGAGTCAACTATACTGTTGCACTTTTGACTTACAGCCGGCAGCCAATGTAGCACTTTTGACAAAGGTGGTCGTCTTTCACTGTAGCGACGCGGACTTCCTGTTCGGAATAGTGGATCGTCTTCTTCATATGTAGCTCATTTGGTTGGGGTTAGGGTTTCCAATCTGAAAAACTTGGCAATTTCTGCTCCCGATTATAGTGAGTATTCTGCATCTCCGTGAACGTAGGGATTATTCCCAAACCACGTAAATTTGTGTGTTATGTGTGCTTTCCTTCTGCATTTTCTTTCGTTTCTCGTTTCTGTCATTGCGACTCCTGACGATTCCCCAACAATTTAGTCTCAAACTTTCCTTCCATTGTGAATCCTGCAAGTTTGCTAAACATCATCGAATGACGTATGTTCCTTGAATGGAACCGCGTGCAGCGAGTCCTTTCAACCTTGTTCATTCCGATGTATGAGGTCTTTGCAGGGTTTCTAGCCAATTCGGGTACAGTTATTATATATCCTTTATTGATGACTACTCACGCATGACATGGTTTTACCTTCTTCATGATTGGTCTGAAATTTATTCTACTTTTCATATTTTTTATAATGAAATTCATAGTCAATTCTCCACCTCCCTTAAGTGTCTCCGCTCCGACAATGGACGAGAATATCTATCCACTTCCTTTCAGCAGTTTCTCAAGGATAAATGCATCATTCATCAGACATCCTGCCCGGATACACCTCAGCAGAATGGAGTGGTCGAGCAGAAACATCGTCATATTCTAGAGAATGCTAGTGCCCTCTTATTCCACATGAAGGTCCCCCTCCTTTTATGGTCTGATGTCATCCTGACTGCTACCTACCTCCTAAACCGGCTCCCCTCTTCTATCCTTCAGGGGGAGACTCCTTTTCAGACTCTATTCACCTCTCTCCCTTCTCACTCACTTCCACTCCATGTGTTTGGGTGTCTGTGTTGTGTTCGGGACACTCGCCCCAAGCTCTCTAAACTTTCTCCCAAATCCCTTTGTTGCATTTTCCTCGGATACTCCCGCAACTTTCTCCCAAATCCCTTTATTACATTTTCCTAAGATATTCCTGCACTCAACGCGGATACCGGTGCTTCTCTTCCGACTTACGATGATATATCATCTCTGCTCATGTGTCGTTTGTTGAGAGCTTCTTTCACTCTACCCGCTCTCCATCCAGACACCACCATCGATGATTGTCTTCCACTCATTATTCACCCATCTCCGGTGCCCAACTCTGATGGTCACCGGTTTGGCACAGTCTACTCCTGCCGCCCGTCGACTGTATCCCCTGTTCAGGCCGAGGGCACCACCGTCCCAGGCTCGTTCGATGCTCCTGCTTCAACTCCAGATGACTTGCCTATTGCACTCCGAAAAGGTACTTGTTCCCACCAGGATACTCCTCTGTACACATCCTCATACAGGGGTTTTTTCGCTCTAGAGACGATATTTATTCCCTGCACGGTTGCCGATGCTCAATCTCACCCCGGTTGGCTACAAGCGGGGCAGGATGAACTGCAGGCTCTGGATGAACTGCAGGCTCGAGGGGTCCGCCGGGAAGGGAGCAGCCGGACGGAGAGGGACAGTCGTCGAAGAGCCGCTCTGACGGAGGCGGGCCGATCTGCTAGGGCAGGGAGGCGGGCTACCAGAAAGAGTCGCAGCAGGCAAGATCGGGAGGCTGGGATCCGTCGCGCGCAGGGAGCCGTCACGGCTGGAGCTCGTCGCACGAAGAGGGCTACGCGCGTAGAGGAGTTTCGCCGGGATTGGGGAAGCCGACGTCCGTCTTGCGCAGCAGGGAGGGGTGCAGGAAGGTCGTCGTGCGGGGAAGTGGCGCAGAGGGAGCCGCGTGCCTTCGTCGGGGCGGAAGGAGCCGCCGCGGAAGGGGACTCCGGGGAAGATGGTGCCGGCAAGGAGGGATATCCGCTGCCTGGGAGATCCGTCGGGAGGGTCGCGCTCGGGAGGAGTCGCGCCAGGAGAGGGCGCCGGGAGCCGCGTCTGGAAACGCGGTCTGGAGGAGCGCGCAGGAGAGGGGCGCCGGGGAGCCGCCGGCAAGGGGAGGTCCGCCGGGAAAGAGGGCCTGCGCGACCGGGAGGAGCAGCGGGGGGGGGGGGGGCGGTCCCGTGACGGGAGGAAGGGGTTGTCGGGATCGGGGGCCGAGAGATGTGAGGGAAGCGGGAGAAAAACCGCAGGAGGCGGGGTCGACGGATCCACCGGGAGGCAGGGATCCCGTCGGGGCGGAGCGCACCCGCTGGGAGGGAGCCGTCGGGCGAGCACCTGGACGAGGCTGACAGGGAGCGGCTCGAAGAGCCGGGCCGTTGGGGGAAGCCGCTAGGGAGCAGTGCGACGAGGCCGGGACGGAGCACGCCTGGACGAGGGGAGATGCGAGAGCCGGCGGCGGGAGTCTCGCACAGAAGGGGGGCCGAAGGATTCCGCCGGGATGGAGCCGCCAGAAAGGATCTACCGGAGGGAGGGAAAGTTGTTTGGATCGCGACAGGAGGAAGGAGCCGTCTGGACAGAGGGGGAGCAGCGCTCAGAAGGGATAGCCGGCTGGGGGGGGGGGCGGAGAATACCTATGGCTCGGTGGCCATGGAGGCCGCCGCCCCCCAATCGGGAGAAACCCTAGAGGCTGACGGAAAAAAAAATAGATATGAGGGGGGGTCGGGATTAGGTTCCCTCTGATAACATGTAGGTTGAGAAACCCCCTTGCCTCCTTACCTCAAAGTGAGGCGGAGGCATTCTTTTATAATGAATGAAAAGAACCACATCGGACCACAAGTCCGATGTGGGATACAGACTCCAACAGTATATCTGCAGCAGCCCCCTGGATTTCGTGCCTCGGGAGCTGACTCTCATGTCTGCCAACTCTGTCGCTCTATATATAGTCTAAAGCAGTTTCCTCATGCTTGGTTTGGCCGCTTCCATGGCATCGAGGTCTCTCGTTTTACAGATACCATTTTTCTCTGCCAACGAAAATATGTCATGGATATCTTACAAGATGTGGGTTTGAGTCAGACAACTACCGTGGACACTCCTCTTGAGCCTAGGGAATGTTCTCTCTATGACGACACAACACCCTTTTCTCAATCAGAGAGCTATCGTCGTCTTGTGGGCAAACTCAATTACCTCACCATGACACGACCGAACATTGTCTGCGATGTTGGCAAAGTGATCCAATTCAGGGAGCATCCGACCAATTCTCAGTGGAATGTTGTCCTCCGCATTGCCAAATATATCAAGAAAGACTCTGCTCGTGGTCTTCGGTACTCACATCACGCTCATCTGAATGTTGAGGCTTTTTGTGATGCTGACTATGTCGATTGTCTTGCTACCCGAAAGTCTACTTCGGGGTTTGTTGTTTTCTTGGCAGGTAACCTCATCTCTTAGCGCAGCAAAAAGCAGACCGCCGTCTCTTGATCTAGTGCGGAGTCTGAATACTATGTCATGGCCACAGTCACTGCTGAGATACTTTGGCTTCGTCATCTCCTCCATGAGCTTGGCTCCCCACCGCAAACGTCTGCTTATATCTGGTGTGACAATCAAACAGCCACGAAAATTGCATCTAATCTCGTCTTCCATGAACAAACGAAACATATCGAGGTGGATTGCCACTTTCTTCGCCATAACCTCGAGTAGAACCATATCAGTTTTGGCCACATTCCGACGGCAAATCAGCTTGCTGATATGTTCACCAAAGGCCTCCCGGAAACTCGTCTGGACTCTCTCAGTACCAAGCTGGGTATCCACAGCATCAGCGACCCAGCTTGAGGGGGAGTGTGTGTATGATCTTGTTCGCTATCGTCTTTCTTTTGTGGGATCTTGGTCCAAGTCGGGCATGTCCAGCGTGAGGAGTGTTAAATCCCATTTTATTATAATGGATATTTCCAAATCCCACATCAAATTATCCCACCATGTAATTCTTTTTACTCATCTATAAAAGAATGTCTCCATCTCACATTGAAAAAAGGGTATTTTCGAGTCCCACATCGAATTATCCCACCATGTAAACCTTTTTACTTATATTTAAAAAAATGTCTCCACCTCACATTGAAAAAAATGAAATTCGCCCTCTACAAACATTATTATGCAATGGGTCACAACAGTGTCTTTCAAAATTAAAATCAATGGGGGCCTTTCTCAGAGCTTCATTCCTTCTAGAGCATTGCCAAGGGGATCACTCTCCTCGTTCTTCTATTTTTGTTGGTTATGTTTTTTCTAATCTTCTTTCAGAATCAGCAAGGAATAATGTTATCCACAGGGCGAAGGTTTGTAGACAAAGCCCTCCTGTTGCACATCTCCTTTTTGTCGATGATAGCCTTCTCTTTTAAAGAGACACCCGACAAAAATGCATTTCAATATGCCATCTTATCCATTGTTATGAAAGTGCTTCCGGGCAATCTATCAATCTGGCAAAATTTGAAATTTCCTTCAGCACTGGAATCCAACCGAGCAAGAAAGAAGATCTCAAAGATCTCTTGGGTATCCAGGTGGTCGACAAACACAATAATTACCTCAGGTTTCCCACAATCATCAGTCGATCGAAAAAAGAAGTGTTCTCAAATATCCTTGATAGTATGACTAAAAAGATCGAGGGATGGAATTCTAAGAGGGTTTCCAAAGCGGGGAAGGAAACGCTCATTAAATTTGTTATTCAATCGATCCTCAACTATGTCATGTCTCTATTGAAGCTCCCTATCTCAATTATCGACCATATTCATGCTCGCATTGCTAATTTTTGGTGGGGACACAATAATGGGAAGAACAAAATTCATTGGATGGCTTGGAATAAGCTCTGCATGCCCAAGTCAAGCGGCGGAATGGGTTTCAGGGATCTTTCCCATTTTAACGACGCTTTCCTGGCCAAACAAGGTTGGCGACTTTTTCTTTACTCGGACTCTCCTTGCACTCGAATTCTCAAAGCTAAATATTTTTTTCCATTCTGACTTCTGAGGCTCAAACTTAAGACATCACCCCAACTTCCTTTGGAGATGCCTTTGGGGATCTGGTACGCTTCTTCGGTCCGGAATCGGCTGGAGGATTGGTAACGGGTCTACGGTTAGAATTTGGAAAGATCCTTGGTTTATTGACGATGACGGTTTGATGGCAACCTCTCTTGGGGCCTCTGGTTATGAAGACGCTACAAAACTTTCTCTCCAATGACAAGGGTGATAGCTGGTGTGTTGAGAAGCTGGGAAAATGGTTCAATGACAGAGACAGAAACATTATTCTAGGTATTCCTTGTTTGAAGGATGTTGGAGTCCGCATCCCACATCGGACTTGTAGTCCGGTGTGGTCTTAATTATTCATTATAAAAAAACCTCAGGCCTCCTTTAGAGAATACCCTGGGGATTCAGGTCTTACCTCTTTTTATCATTCAACATGGTATCAAAGGAGGTTCGATAAACCCAACCCCTCCCTCCCATCTTTTTTTTTATTCCGGTCTAGGGTTTACTGAAGTTTTCCGTTAAGGGGGGGGGGGCTCCATGGCCATCGCTACCGTCGCCCCTCCCCTCCCTCCCAAGTGCCGCTCAGCCCGCCGCTATCCCAACGGCCTCCCTCTCGTCGCAGTTCCCTGCTTCGGCCACCCGTCGCGGATCCCGACCGTCGCAACTCCAAGCCCGCCTCCCTCCTTGGTGCGCTCAACGGCGGATGACAGCCTCCTCGCGCGACTCCCGGCCCGCCTCCCGTCGGCATTTCCCAGCCCCGCCTCCGACGTCGCCCGTCACCCCCCCCCCCCCCCGATTCTCCAGGCAAACTCCCCCTGCCTCCCCACCCAGGCTCCCGCTCGTCCCGGTGAAACCTCCCTGCGGTCTTCCAGCATCATCCGGTCGACCCTTCCTAGCGGCTCCCTCCAACATCATCTCGACGGCTCCCTCCCGCCCTACGTGGTTTCTCAGCGCCTCCTTGTCGTACCTCTTGCTACGCCTGTGCCTCCTCTAGACAGCTCCCGTCCACCGTGGCTGCTCCTCTGCCAAGCAGCCCCATCTCCCATCGTCTGCATCTCCCGACGACTCCCGGCAGCCGCCTCCCTGTCTGCCGGCAAGTCCTCGCGCTTCCTCCACCGTGGCGCAGCACTTCGACCGCCTAGGATCCAGGCCTGTTGGCACCGCCAGATCTCGCAACAATTCTGCGGAATCCCCGCCTCCCGTCGTCGGCCCCGCAAGTGCGGCTTTCCCGGTGCTAGTGTGGCTTTCCCGACGCCTCATCGACCGGCCCCACAAGTGCGGCATTCCTGGCGCTCCGTCAACCGGCCCGATCTGTGTGGTTCCTCTGTTGCGCCCGCGATAACTTCATTCATCCATCATCCTGAGGGGGAGTTGCGATCTTGAGGGAGAGTTGTGATCGTCGCTTGTTTCTTTTTATTTCGTCTTGTTTTGTCATCAAGTTGGGTATGTCCGGCTTGAGGGGGAGTGTTTGCAATCTATTGCTTGCTTTGTTTTTTCTTTATGTGTCCAATCTAGGTACACCTAGCTTGAGGGGGAGTGTTGGAGTCTCCATCCCACATTGGACTTGTAGTCCGGTGTGGTCTTAATTATTCATTATAAAAGAACCTCAAGGCCTCATCTAGAGAGTACCTTGGGGATTCGGGTCTTACCTCTTTTTATCATTCAACAAAGGATATGGGGCCTGACAGTTTTTGTTGGTGCATGGAAAATTCGGGTGTTTATTCTGTTAGGTCCAGCTACGCCTTGGCTCGTGGTTTACAGAACACGGGGGCCGAGCTTCTCTGGAAAAGCCTGTGGCGATTGGCGGTCCCTCCCAAAGTCAGGTCCTTCTGGTGACAAGTTTGCAGCGGGATTCTCCCATCCATGCAGTTCCTCTCGCACCGCCAGGCAGTTGACGACCCCTCTTGCTCGCTTTGCTTGGGTGCTCCGGAATCTCCCATGCATGTTGTCGTTCATTTGCCCAGGTGTCGAGGCAGTCTGGAACTCTTGTAGCTCAAATGCAGGTCATCTTGTTTCTCTAGTACCCGAACACCATGCTTTGCTTATGGTCTGGTCTTCCTCTCTCCCCATGGAAATAGTGAAGTCATTATGCACTATTGCATGAATCATCTAGGAGAGAAGAAATGATCTTGTTTTCAATCAGATTTCAAGACCAGCATCTTTCTGGGTTGAGTGGGCAAGATCTTGGCTGGACACTTGGACTCGACGGGATGACTAGACTATTATCTCTGGTTCTCGTCCCCTTGTTTGCCTGTGGAATCCCGCCCCGGCGGGTGTCCTTAAAATCAACATGGATGCTTCACTCCCTAAGATCAGCACTATTGGTACTACTGCTCTGGTCTGTGATGCTTCTGGGCTAACTGTCGCGGCTAGTCATGCTTCGCATAATGCCTTATAGGACCCTCCGAGAGTTGAAGCCTATGCTATCTTCACCGGTATGATTTTTGCTATGGAAAGAGACTGGAAATCCATCATCATTGAATCGAACTGCCTCACGATTATTAACGCCCTCCACACAACGGATATGGGATTTTAATCTTTCAACCCTCTGGTTCTGAAGACTAGGTCTATGCTCCACCACTTTGTGACTTGTTTTTTCTCTTTTGTCAAAAGAGAGGGGAATAGAGCAACTGTAACGACCCAAAGTTTTCAATGGAATCCCTTCTTATAATTATGTCATATAATAACATGAAGTCACAACACAATGAACTACTAAGTACTATGTGACCTTTAAACATAAGTTTGTCACTTGTGTGTTTAATTTCGAAAAACGGGCATCTACAATTGTGATCAGTAAGTGATTTGGAGTTTTATAAGACAAAAATAATTTTTAATGAATAGGAACATACTCTTATGAATAATAGCATACCTTTATTAATAGTAATGAATAGTAATTGGCCAAAAAAAATAGAAACTTCACCCATTAATGTACAAATACAATTTTGACATCTTAAAAGTGAAAAAACAATCATAGTATAAAAATTGGTATTTTTGTATGTCAAAAATATTTTATTTACAATTTTATGTTTAATTTAATAATTTAAAATGAAAATGCATTTTCATAAAATTTAATCATAAATTGTTACTTTATTGTCTTATGATTATAAGATAATTTTATGAGACCTTGATTAATTTTTCAAAGTGTTATAAAACAAGTTATAGTTTTAATGTTGATTTTGTTGAATAAATTATGTTTTTATTTAAAAATTAAATTTAAAATATTTAGAAAAATATTTTCAAAAAATGGAGTTCATTTTTGAATTCTACATGTTGAAAAATGGTTAGGGTGAATTTTTGGGATTTTTCTAAAATACTTGAATTTTTCGTGAATAGTAAAAATACAGTTTTGAGTTTTCGGTATATTTAATGACATCATAATGATGTAATAATTAATAAAAATTCTAGTCAACTTGTGTACAGTACAATAAGATATTAGGTGTCCCAAGTGACTAATATCATGGGCAAATATCATGGGCAAGCCCATGGTTTTACAAAAACCACTAATGAGGTGTCTTTAAATTAATAAAAAATTCTCTCTTTTACTATAAATACTCACTCATCCATTCTTTTTCTTTCATTCCAAATCCCTCCTCGAAGCTCTGGTGGTTTTACCTCCCTAGTATCCCTCCCAATGTGTCCTCAGACCCCCAAGGTCTCAACCTTCAAGTTTTAGGAGCTACTCCACAAGGTAAGGGAACCTTTCACCCTCCTCTTTTTGTCGACACTTCTTTTATGTTATCTCTTTGAATTTTCATTCTCATATGTTTGGGTTTGATATTATGTATCACTCTTACTGTCCTTTTGAAGTTCATATGATGGGATGCTCTTTTTCTCTCATCAATTTGTTCTATGAAATTTTAAGTGACGTCGTTAGGCTACCGAATTTTCATAAGGGATCTCTAAACTTTTCTTTCATTTTCAAGTTCATCTCTTTTCTTTTTCCAGTACCTTACATGTACTGTATTGTTGTCATGATAAAGGAATAATTCTTCATCATCTCTCCTTTTTTATATATATATACTGAAATGAAAATACCATCCGAGATGTGCTAATTTACTACATTCAAGGACGATGGGTTTTCAATTTCTGTTATAGTCTTCAATTCTGGTAATGAAACCATTTTCATGGTTGAACCAAACCATAATATATGTATTATGTCACATCTATGGTTCTGGAATCCTTTTGTACACAAGGTTTTGATTTATAAAACAAAACATGTTCCTTGTGGTCAAAAACCACCAATTAACCCAAATGGTTATCATTAAATAATTTATATAATAATTCATCTTCATGCCAAGTAACCAAATGGAATTTACAATCATGTAACCTCCTGAATTTTCACTAATAACATATAACTCCAATCTAGACAATCATCCTCATTTTACAAGATTCTTCAAACATGAATATAAGTGAACCGATCATTAGAACCAAAGAAACAAACGGACCTGAATAATGAAATTGAACCTCTTAACCAATCAAAAGGTTATGAATGAACTCAAACGGGTTTTACTAAATCATTTTCATATAGAAGAGGTTCTGGATTTATTAATTAATGAACTTAATTTGATTATTCAGGTCATTAATATCAAGTGAAGAACACCATCGGATTTAAGGTAAGAGATTCTACCCAATCCACCTTTATTCCTTCAAGTTGTTCAATCTTTCTTTTTACCCAAAAGAAGTTGCGTTTTCTTTTTATGAACTTCTAAATTCTGTTTATATGCTCCAAACTCATGTTTCAAGATTCATCTCTCGTTCTCTTTCAGGGATATACGTGTTTTTAAGTGATTCCCTCATTAATTCTTTCCGATAAGCAAACCTATTTTAAGGGAACATCCTGAATTCTTACCCGATTTCTAGTGCACTCTACTTCTGTTCTAAGCCACCAATGTATTTATAAAATCAGTCATTTTATTGTGAAAACCTTCCTGGTTCACTTTTGGTTTTGTATAAATGATTGTTCTCTTTTCTATTTTAAAGGCTCAGTAGTATTTTCCTTTAAAACAGCTCAAAAATGTTTTAATGCTAAAGTTTCATAAATACATTTCTTATATATTGTCACTTAAGTTTGACATTACTTATCATGTTATATGTCCGTTTTACCTTATGAAGGTCCATGTATGTTCTAATCCCTTTCATGGACACTTTCATGATACGCTCATTGGTTATGTTTTATGTCATGATTGTGGAACTCAATTCTTTCCATGGGTACTCTTATGTTTATGTATGGTTGATTATGTATGATTATTTATGTGGCAAGCATATTCATGAAAATGTTGAGATTGGTGCGCCCAGATAGCGCTCCAATGCATTGGGTAAAGTTAAGTCTCATGAGATGTTATGTGCAACGGTTTTGGCAGTTAGCCTTTGCTTGTGCTACAATGTGAAACGATCTTGGCGGTTATCCTTGACTCGTATTAAAGTCATGTTTTATGTTTCTGCCACATTTATATGATTTCATGTTTATATGATCCCATATTTATATGTTATGATTCCATATGCTCCATGCTTTTTATATCATTATGTCATGCCTCAAGCTTTATTCTTATGTTCATTCCCTTACTGGGCTTTTTAACTCATCTCTTTGTTCATGTGTTTCCCCAGGATATCCTATGCAGATGTATGAGCACAATGGAAGTTAGGAGCTCATTATGGAGATTAAATAAAGAAGATTTTTTTTAGCCCCATGTTTTATGTTTTATGTACCTAGTTTTCAAAGACACTAGACTTCATGATCCTTGGCTTGTACTGTGATATATATTTATGCTCAAAATCATGTAATGTTATATGAAAAAGGCTAGGGTCGCTATAGCAACTCACTTGTTGGTGACTCGGGGTCTTTCTGATGTTTCTCATACTTGATTGGAAGATTTTCCTCCTTGGATGCTTTCTCTTATACTCGCAGACTTTTGTTCCTTGAATTAAATTTCCTTCTGTTTGTCAAACAATTTAGACAAATCTTTTAAGCACCAGGAAAGACCAAAATCAATTACCACAGTACAAAAAAAAAACCTGAACCGCCTCCACGAAGATTGTTTAAAACTATACAACAATCAACGAAGAAGACAGACATTTGAACTTTTCCCTTGAGCAATGAACTTGGACAATTTATGCATACCTCTTCATAGAAAAACCCATTTAGGAATGCATTCTTGACGTTCACAATTAATGTATGGCCAATGATGTGAAGCAGACAAGAGAAGAAAGCGAATCAATGTCATTCTAGCGACAAGAGAACAAGTACTAAAGCAATCGATGTCTTAGGTTTATGCATAACCTTTGGCAACCAATCAGGCCTTGAGGTGGTTCAGAGAGCCATTGATTCACCCAATGTATACCCATTTGCAGCCAACAACCTGCTTTCGAGATGGAAGACTAATCAAGTCCCATGTATGATTAATCTCTAAAGCCTGCAATTCTTTTATCATAGCCTAAATCAACCCAAGATGAGACTTCAACTTCACAACTGCACGAGGGACAAAAAATAGCGTCCAATGTGGTAATCAAGTAGAGGTGTTAAGGGAAAGACCCTAACAAAAATGAGTATAAATAGACATAGATCAACAAGAGTGAGTACTGAATGGAGAGTGAGTAGAAGGTCATCGGTAGGTGATGATGGAGCAATTGACGAAGCACGTAATTCAGGATCAGGCAGCAATGCAGAATACGTGGTCTATGATCGATGAGAAAAAGTTTAACCAACCAAGGATCATCATCAGTGGTGAGGACAAGTAAACTATTAGACTCGAGGAAAAACGGAACACCTATCAAGGTCTGTTGAACCCACCTTGTATTTGTGGTGTATTTACTATCAATAAGGATCAAAGATATAAAGGAAAGTTGCACAATGTCAATATGTTGATGTTGAATGGCTTAGAAGCAATTTGGAGTTCCCAAGCATATTGGTGAGAAGATAAATGGCTTAGAAGTTGAGTTCCCAAGCTAAGCATTCGCAGGGCGGTGAGTGTGAAGAGGTGAGTGTGAAGAACGTAGAGGAAAACAATCAATCCATTTATTCCAATCTGCACAGCAGTATCGAGATGTACAGAAGAGGGGGAGAAGAGGATGAGTTACAGCAAAAGAAGAATTGTAGTAAGGGAGGAAGTAAAAGGAGGAAACGAAGGAACAGAGAAACTCTAATGGAAAGACCGCTTTCCAAAGAGCTAAGCCGAGGCATCCAAATGTCCAACTCCCAGCACCCAGTTGAAATCCCGAATGAATCGAGTCCCCTTCCCAACTATCATCTCCCTTATTTAATGCCCCAACTATCCAACCAAAAACCCCTACCTGCCCCCAACTACTCAAGAAACAATGTACAAAACTGCCCCACCTCACCGATAGCACCCCCCACCCCACCCCACCCCGGCACACAATGTTGGATTGGTGTAGCCCAATCCGGTTGGGCCGAATGCTTATGGCCCGTACTGCGCACTGGCCCGCAACTCTCGCGGGTCGAGCCCCACGGTGAGCTCGTTACATTATCTGTTATTGACTGACGGTGGAGAACCAGAAGGCTTTAAAGAGGCAATGCAGCTGAAGGAGTCGAACAAGTGAGAGCTGGCTATGAAGGAGGAGATTTCCTCATTGCATGATAACAATACTTGGGAGCTGACACATCTGCCAACAGGAAAGAAAGCATTGCAGAACAAATGGGTGTACCGGGTCAAAGAAGAACATGATGGCAAGAGGAGGTTCAAGTCAAGGTTGGTGGTGAAAGGCTTCCAACAGGAGGGAGTAGATTTCACTGAAATATTCTCACCAGTAGTAAAGCTTACCACCATCCGGGTGGTTCTCAACATTGTGGCATCAGAAGACTTGCATCTTGAGCAGCTTGATGTCAAAACTGCTTTCCTTCATGGAGATTTGGAGGAGGACATCTACATGCAACAGCCAAAGGGATATGTAGAGTCTGGAAAGGAAAACCTGGTGTGCAAACTCCAGAAGAGCTTATATGGATTGAAGCAGGCACCCAAGCAGTGGAACAAGAAGTTTGATTCATTTATATCTAAAAATGAATATAAACGATGTGGCATGGATCATTGTTGCTACATCAAGTCCTTTGGTGGTGAAAACATTATATTGCTTTTGTATGTGGATGACATGCTCATTGCAAGATCGTGTATGCAGAGGACTGATGAGTTGAAAGGACAGTTGGCTGAGGAGTTCGAAATGAAGGATCTTGGAGAAGCAAACAAGATTTTGGAGATGAAGATCAAGAGAGACTGTGCGGATGGAACCTTAATGTTATCATAGGATGACTACATTGGGAAGATTCTAAGAAGATTCAGTATGCTGGAAGCAAAGGCAGTCTCTATTCCCCTGGCGGGCCATTTCAAATTCTCACAGGAGTAATCACCGAAGACGGCAGAAGAGGTTGAGTACATGGCAAAGGTTCCATATGCATCAGTTGTTGGAAGTCTGATGTATGTCATGGTCTGCACTTGACCTGACATCGCTCATGCAGTGGGAGTTGTGAGCAGGTATATGGCGAACCGTGGAAAACAACATTGGGAAGTTTTGAAGTGGATATTGGGGTATTTGAAGGGCAGCAAGGAGGTATCTTTGTGCTTTGGGAAAGGAAATTCATTGCAGGTGTATGTGGATGCTGACCTTGGAGGTGATGTCGACAGCAGGAGGAGCACCACGAGTTATGTATTTACCTGTGGAGGAACTGCGGTAAGTTGGATATCACAATTGCAGAAGGTGGTGGCTTTATCCACTACAGAAGCAGAATGCATTGCAGTAACAGAAGCTGGGATGGAGATGGTTTGGCTGAAGAACTTCTTGGATGAATTGGGAAGAAAGCGAAAGGAGAATGTATTGCACTGTGACACTCAAAGTGCTATACATCTTGCAAAGAACCCAGTGTTTCATGCCCGGACAAAGCACATTCAGTTGAAGTACCATTTCATCAGAGGTTTGATACGAGATGGGTTGCTGACATTGCAGAAGAATTGTGGAACCAACAATCCGGCAGATAAGTTGACAAAGCCCATGGTCATACAGAAGTTGAGGCACTGCTATGCCTTTGTTGGTCTTCACTGATGAATGGAGGATGAGAGGCAGAACAAGGGAGGACACATTAGAAGCACACAGGAAAACAACTTGTATTTCATGAATCATTAGGTTGAGATTGAAGTTATGAATGGAAAGCACACGCACTGGTGAGTGAAGAAGAGGAAGAGCTCGGATTAAGTAAGTTGTCTTAGTCGGTGGCATCGAAGCAAAGCAGCATAGTGGATCAGGCTCCAAGTGGGAGATTGTTGAATTTGTGTAGTCTGATCCGGTTGGGTCGAATGCTTGTGACCCGTACTGCACTGTAGCGACGCGGACTTCCAACCGCCATTCACTATAGCTCTTTGGACTTCCAGTCGGCAGTCACTGTAGCACTTTTGACTTGGGTGGTCGTCTTTCATTGTAGCGATGCAGACTTTCTAACGGTTAGAGGAATAGTGATTCGTGCTCTACATTAACCCATTTTCAGGCTAGGGTTTCAGTGCTTGAGAAACTCCTGTAAATTGTGCTCCCGAATTATAGTGATTTTCTGTCTCTCCGTGGACGTAAGGATTATTCCCGAACCACATAAATCCTTGTGTCCTTATTCCTTTTTTTCCCCTTTTACTCTTCCGTGATCCGTTTTTTGTTTCATTGCTCCCGACGTTTCCGCAACACACAATCCCTCACACAGGCAGCCCTCAACCCACATTCCTAACATTTTCTTCCTCCTGCAAAACCACATTGACCTCAAGGTGATGAACTAGATGAATATCTGGAAGTGGGCAAAGACCCCATCCCCATCTCTCCATCTTCAAAATGGAAACAAATTGCCACACCAAAAGTAGTTGTTGAAGGACAGCTATCTCCACATCATCTAGTAGCCCAACACAAGTTGGATTCTCATTTAATAAGAAACAAAAATATTTTTCAGATCATCCAAACTTAATAAATTTAAGTCTCTTTTTCAATAAGATAGACTTTAGGATTAAAAAGCTCAGATAATGTTCTTAGAATTTTCTTCACCACAACATCCTGAACATCTTCTCCACGATCACTCATAGCTCCAAAACTTTAAAATAACTTCCTTGAGGAATTCAACTACCAATTCTGTTTGCTACATTTTAAGATCTACAAATTGATATAGTTCTCGTTACAGAATCCAAAGAGTATCAATTTAAAGTTACAATTACGGAGAGACTTTAAAATTGAAAGGTTTCCGGCTTCGTAGCAAATGATTATATAGTAATGTAATGAATGTGAGATTGGGAGCCCATGTTATTTCAAAGGTTGGTCATTTTCGATATTTAGGCACTTTTTTACAATGTGATAGAGATATTAATACAGATGTCTCATATGATTCAAACTGGATGGATAATATAGAGAAAGGCTTCTAGGGTACTTTGTGCATGTAAGTTCTTTTGAAATTGAAAGGTAAATTTTATAGGACAGTTATTAAACCACCTATTCTATATGGTAGTGAGTATTGGCCTTTAACGGGACACCATGAACAAAAAAAATAAGGGTAGCAGAAATGAAAATGTTCAGATGGACATGTGGGCATACTAGGATGGATAAGATCTACAAATCAGTTTTTGTAAATTTGCAACTTAACTTCTTTGACTATAAAATCTCTTCGTACATGTTGGAGTCTGCATCCCACATCGGACTTGAGGTCCGGTGTGATCTTCAATATTCATTATAAATTAACCCCAAGGGCTCCTTTAGAGAGTACACCTTGGGGGTTCGGGTTTCTCCTATTTTTCTCAACCTACATGGTATCAGAGGGAACCTAATCCCAAACCCTCCTCTCAATTTTATTTCCCCCCGTTTAGGGTTTCTCAGAATTTTTCCCCCGTGGGGGGGCGGCGGCCCCTCATGTAGGGCTACGTTTTTTTTTTCCTTCAACTGCCGCCCCTCCGGGCTCGATTCCCAGCCTGCCCCGGCGGCCCTCCCTCCCGGCAAATCTTCCTCCCCGCGCGACAGCCCCGCCTCCTGCTGCGACATCCCGACGCCAGCGCTCGCCTTGTCTTCCTCCCGCCTGTGCGCGACGCCAACGGCGCTTCCGCCTCGCCTGCGCAGTCCCGGCGCCGGCCCGCTCGTCGCCGCCAGATCCCGCAGCGCCTCCTCCCGTCTTCCCTCCCGACCCGGCGCATCCCGTCGTGGCGCATCCCATCGCGCCGCCCATCGCGCATCCCATCACGCCGCCCATCGCGCATCCCGTCGCGACGCATCCCGACCCTTGCGCGGCTCTCGGTAGATCTTCCTAGCGGCCCTCCTGTGCCTTCCTTCTGTGCGCGCGCTGCTACCCAGGCAGCCTTCCCGCTCGGCGGCCCTCCTTTCCTCTGCTCCCGATCCAGCCGCGGCGGATCTTCCCCCCCTGCCGTGTCTCTCGACGATCTTCCCCCTGCCGGCGATCTTCCCCTGCAGGCGGATCTCCCCCCGGCGGTTCTCTGCATCGGCCTCCCGTTGCGGATCCCTCCCATCGCGGTTCTCTGCTTCGGCCTCCCGTCGCGGCTCGCGTCGGACACTCCCAGTTTCTCCCGCCCCACCTCCCTATTCTGCCGGCCTCTCCCCCTGCCGGCGCCTCCGACAGCCGGCTCCAGCAACCGGCCTCCACCCTTGCCGGCCCCTCCACGCCGGCGGCCTCCTCCGGCTTCCAGCTATGCCTCCCGCTGTCCTGCTCCCTCGCCGGCCTCCTCCTGCGCTCCTCTTCCGGCAGCCAGCCGGCTCCAGTTTCTCCCAGCGGCTGCCCAACTTCAGTTTCGGTTCTCCGGCACCTCCTGCGGCATCCCCGCCTCGCCGGCATCTCCCGACGACTCCCGGCAGCCGCATCTCTATCCGTCGGCACGTCCATTCGATGGCGCAGCAGCTCGACCACCTAGGATTTGGGCCCGTTGGCGCCGCCAGATCCCGCAACAATTCTGCGGAATCCCCGCCTCCCGTCGTCGGTCCCACAAATGCGGTTTTCCCGGTGCTAGTTTGGATTTCCCGGCGTTTCATCGACCGGTCCCACTAGTGCGGCATTCCTGGCGCTCCGTCCATCGGTCCGGTTTGAGTGGTTCATCTACTGCGTCTGCGACATCATCCATCCATCATCCTGCGGAGGAGCTTCGATCGTGAGGGGAAGCAGCAACCTTTGCAGCTTTCTTTTTTATTTCGTCTGTTTTGTAATCAAGTTGGGTCTGTCCAGCTTGAGGGGGAGTGTTAGCGTCTGTTTTGTTGTTTTCTTTTCATTATGTGTCCAAGCTAGGTACACCTAGCTTGAGGGGGAGTGTTGGAGTCTGCATCCCACATCGGACTTGAGGTCCGGTGTGGTCTTTAATATTCATTATAAATTAACCCCAAGGGCTCCTTTAGAGAGTACACCTTGGGGGTTCGGGTTTCTCCTATTTTTCTCAACCTACAGTACACATTAACAAGTTTTTCATGCATTTCCTTTTTGAACAACAAAATTAACCGAATCCAGATAAGGTGACGAGAATGTTTCACCAATTTATTGGTAATCGTTCAGTGCAAATGCAGTGAATCTGTCTCCAATCAATGCTTCAAAGCAGGACTCAAATTCTCATTGTCCCTCACGATCACAGTTGCTCTCTGTATCTTCATTTTTCTTTGTTGAGTGACTTGAATTTCTGCTTTGTGTAAACTTCTCTAGAATCCATAGGTAGCCATAACTAAATTTGTTACGTTGAAAAATGCGTGGGAGAATGCAAAGGCATGAAGCTTCAGTGCTCATCTAATCACCATGCAACACACATACTTTATTTTGTATGAACAAATCATCAAGAGACCACAATAGGTGTTCGACGAAAAGTGTCCCACAACAAGTGGACACAGAAGGTTGCAGAACTAATGTGTTCAACGATCGACTTATCCAAAGAAGGCTACGCTGTGGCCAGTAGATTCCCCGATCAGTGACTGTATGGAACGACCATCCATAACTGGTGTCTCCATGAAGGGAACTCCCCAGAGATTCATAGAAACACCCATGGAACCATCCACTGAAGCACACCACAGAAACACTCCATGAAAGACACGCACAAGCATCCACACAAGCACACCACTGAACCAACACCACTGCAAGCATGGCACGATTGAAAAGCATGGCCAACATTTAAAACTGTGCATTAAAACATATAGAATCAGCACATTAACCAGCACTCGTGCTACCCAACAAAGACATTAACATCACATCGACTCAACACAAACATTTTATACAAATGACTAGCCATGTTGTTAATCTAGTTCCCTTTATATTATTACCTAGCATTTCAGTCACCATTACATCTCTTTCACATAGAAGGCTTTGTGTCGGATTAACTTGGACTTTCATGTGTGTGCGGGGCTATTGGAATTTTATTAAATAAATGTAAAACTAAATTTTGAAACCCTAGTAAATGTTAACACCATTGTATTTGCGGATCGTACCAGGAATTAGCATTAGCATATCCACCAAAAATCAGGGACATTAAAGAGTAATTATTGATTGAGCAGAAATTTTGGTAAGATTTTCAGTCAAGATGTTTTTTCAAATTGCTTGTGTGCCTTGTTTGCCAAGAGGCAATAAACAAGCCAACTGTTCATTAAGTTCATTCCGATGCATCACTATCTGGTAATTGCAGTTTTTGTGAGATTTGGATATGACAATTTTAAAATGAATTCATGTATTTAATAAAAAATCACTCTGATTTGAATATGGTTCATTAAGCCTTGTTTTCCACCTTTAGGTACCAAACCATACTACACCGGATTGATGTAGAAGGAGATAGTAACTACAGCCAAAGACAAGCCGTTAGGCAATAATACCACATTGCTCTAGGATTATATATTCTCTCAGCGCCTTATATTCAAGACATTGAATGTGAGTTCAGATCAAGAACTGCAGGAAAAAAAACCTTTGGGCATACCACAAAAATGGAGGATTGGAGAACACCCATGCATTAAAATTTCAAAACCCCTAGTTGGTTTGGACCATGAACTCCCAGCAGATGGTATAGTCAATAACGCAGGAAAAAACCCAACCCCATCACCCTTCTCTTTCGCATAATTCCAGCTATCGAACCATCCATGAGGTGTGTTATTGACCAGTAAATGAGATCCACCTGGCACCCAATA
Organism: Viscum album; assembly: GCA_963277665.1. NCBI lineage: Eukaryota > Viridiplantae > Streptophyta > Magnoliopsida > Santalales > Viscaceae > Viscum > Viscum album. The sequence goes on from OY728165.1 coordinate 227,468,031, forward strand.
ACTCCTACGAGAGCAGAAACATCCTAAAGATCATGAGGACTGACAAATCACCAGAAAACTACAGTTCAGCATTTTGCCGATCGCTACTTCCTATTTTATGACCAAAGAACCAAGTTCCTAGAAAATATCTTTCAATTGGAAAAAAGTAAATTCCCAATTGAGGACGCATAGGCTTCATTTTAGTACAACATCAAGTTATGACATGTGATTGTCAGAGAGAAAGAGAGAGGGATGGGGGGGGGAGTCATTTTGGCACAACTCTTCCATAAAGTAAGGTTTTCGATCTACAATTGTCACAAAAAGCATTCAAGTTGCAATGAAGCCCTTCCAAGCCTCAAAGATAAAAATACCTCATGCTCATTTACTTATGACACCAGGTCAGCTCTATTATAGGTAACATAACAAAGATAATCTTTCTAACATCATTCAATGAATTAATTGTAAACAGCACTCAAAACAAGTTATTTTCTTTAGGAAAATCCATACTTACCGATATTGCAGATCACAAAGTCAGAAAAAATGAAAAAAAGGAGAAGTAAAGTACCTTCATTAGATTTGTTAGGAATCCCCGTACGGATATAACGATCAACATCCCGATGAACATTAAGGAAATGTACTGCACAACAATTAAGGGAGAAAGATTAGGGAAGGTAATAAAAACCCTCAACGAACATACAAAGAAGTGAGAAATCCGCAAAAGAACATCATGAATGTCACTTGCACTCTCAGGGTGGAGGGCAGCAGTCTTACTTTTATAGAGCCTCAGTGGAGTCTCATGAGGATTTCTCATCTGCGCCATATTTAATTATTTTATCCGTCCATGCAATGATTTATATTATGACCTTACGCCCTGTGAAATTTTACTTTTTCAAGATCAGTTTTCTTAACCATAACCTTGTATCAGAACTACATTCACAGGATTCCCAATGCCAGCAATTTTACTACCAGTGCCTTTGTTGATTCCACCACTTGGTAATGCTGCAAATTTTTCGCTCACCAGCGCCATTGCTTTCACATTTATCACCTAAGGTATTTGTTTAGGGAACAATTTTCATCTTTCTTTGCTTGCAGATTGGAGAAGCTCCACGGCACATTGAAGAGTAGGGTGAAAGTCATGTCAGCAATTGAAGATGTTCATGCCAACAATAATGATGTGGTTCAACTTTGAATCTCAAAAGTTCGTTCTATCAATGGGCTTTAGCAGTAGTTTCTACCCAGAAAAAGTTCAGGATCAATCATCAATCTTAGTCTACTAGTAATTGGAAATCGTAGTATTTAGGAATTTAGGAGAAAACAGTTCTAGGTCAATCATCAATCTTAGTCTACTACAAATTGGAAATTGCAGCATTTAGAAATTTAGGAGAAAAGGTTGTAGGTCAATCATCAATTTTGGTCTACTAGTAATTGCAAATTGTAGTATTTAGGAATTTAGGATATGGGTCTTGACCAGGTCTATATTATCCCCTTCTTTCCTTTGTTTGAATTTTGGAGTTTCAAGTTATATCAGGGCTTGTATATCTTATTCTATAAATAGAACAATCCAAACTCACTTATGAGAAACAGTTTCCTGGCTTGTTGTTTCTACATGGTATCTGAGCCCCGTAAACCCTAGAATCTCTCTCCCAAGCCGAGAGTGTTCTCCCTAGGGCCCAAGCACAGGAGCACCTGGCTCGAGACTAGGCCAGGACCCTGGCCGCATGCAGACAACCGCAGCAAGCAAGCAACCAGCTGCACCTGCGCCACCGTCAGGCTTCCCCACTGCTGTTGCGACACCTAGGCATGCGCCCACCTTTCTAGCCGAGGCTTACTCCAAGCAGAGCACCCTTCCTCCTGCACTTAGCTCCTCCTGTGCCCGACTCCAGGCTTCACAACCTCGCGTGCCTCCGCCTCCAATAGGCATGCACACCTTCAGCGGCTTCCCCTTCAAGCACACCTCCAGCATCCCTGTGCCAGGGGCTCCAGCACCAACACCTGGCTCCCATATGCTTAAGAGCCCAAAAGAGAATTCCTCCAGACGCCCACCCATCTGGTGCGTGCAATCCAGATCTGCGTGCGATCCAGCGACTCCAGCCTCCAGTGCGTCTCTTGTTGTGTGTGTGCCTCTCATGCCTTCTCCAGACCAAGCGCATCCATCATCCAGGTCAGGCGTGTCCTGACCAGATCTGTCATACCCTGCGTGTCAACCCAGATGAGGCTTCGTCCACGTTCGCAAACCCCAAGTCAGGCTTCCTCCTCTAGAGGCGCAACACCCAAGTCGCGTGCCTTCCAGCTTGTGCTCCCCTCTGTTTGGTTGACTGTGAAAGCTGTTTTCGGGGTGTCAAATCTTCTGAAAGGGGTTTTTCCAGAAGTTCTGATTTTGGAACCCGATGCAAACAGTGGCAGCAGAACCAGGTTCCGGAACCAGACACAGTCGGCAGCGAATGGAAAGTTCCGGAAAGTGGGAGGATGAAGGATGAGTTCCTAAAACCGGTTCACCGTTCACTGGAAGTTGGCAGCTGGGGCGACACATTTGCTCGGCAGCGGTCGGTGGCCTTGATCATGCAGGGGTCATCCACAAAGATCAAAAGGCGGTGGTGTAACGCCCCGGCTAAAATCGCTCAACAATATTCCAGCTAGAGTGTCACAAGGCCTCAAGCGCACATTCTTATACGCCAAAGACTGTCGACTAGCAGCGAGAACCTAAATCATACGTTGAGGAGATTATATCCACGATATCATAACCATCAATAACTACAACCAAACAACATCCACAACAAATAATCAGATTACGCATAATATCCCAGTGATTGTCCATTGGACCGATCACATATACAAAATAAACAAAAGAATAAATACACATGGAGGCTCTGCTACCATCCTCGAGCCTCACCTCCATCCCATCTCCAAATCCCCATTGAGCAGCTCCAGCACGATCCACTGCAAATCTTGTGCTATGCCCTGAATAACAAATATAAGGTCTTCATGCGCACCAGAGTATCAGTGTGTAGTGTGAGAAATACATCTCAGTAGGGTCGCACCAAGTACCTCTAATATACGTCATCATATACATGTCTATGTACGAGGAAAGTAAATGTCAGAAACATAACACACAAGCACACACGTCGGGTTATCATGTGCTAATCAGGCTACCACGACACCAGACAATACCTGCTCAACCATCGCTAGTAAAGAAGTCCTCGCATGCCACAATACCAACCCATACCCAAAGACTTTGGGTAGGATGTCATACAAAAGCCTAGACCCATACTCGAAGATGCTGGGTAGGGTGTCATACTGAGTCTCGGCCACTACCCTCTCTCTCGGGGTAGGGTCTCGTACCAGACCCCGATCTCACATCATGTCTCGTGCCATAACTGCACCACCACCCTCTCACTTGGGGTGAGGTTCACGCCCGTCTAATGTCACAACACAGCGATCGCTCCCTCATAACTCCGGGTGAGTCTCACCATCACGTCACATCCCACACCACGCATCACAACTCCTCAGGGACCAATGTCCTCCCACTCAAGGTGGTCCCTACCAACACCTTCTCACTCACTCAAGGCGAAGCCATACATTTAGTCTCGTGCCATATCACATTGATCGCTCTTTTTTCGCTCAGGGTGGGTAAACACACCACGTCACACTAACCACTGCCTTCTCACGGAAGGCAAGGTTCTGTTGGCACCTTCTCACTCCCAAGGTGAGACCATCCATCGCATTGCGTCATCAATCACATCACACGAACCACTCGCCTTGCTCAGGGTGGGTCTCACATAAACAACCTAACCACTACCTTCTAACAAGAACTGGTGACTTTGTATTGTATTAGCGACGAAGAAGGATAAAGAAGAATAATGAAATCAGGAGGCACGTGCACTCCCACCCAAGCCACGAAGGCGAACTCCCAAGCCTATGGCCGATCTGTTTAACAACCTAACAAACAAATATTCTCTGTGTCCCCTTACTCACCCCCTCACTACGACTCATATAACAATTTCTCAGCCCCACATGTGGGTCCGTAACTTTCTCCTCTAACAAATTAACAGACAAACCCTAAAAAGATCTTTTTACCCCTTATTACTCACCACACTCAGACTTGATTTCTATCACTGGTCACCCCTTGAAATCAGCCTTGTCCACAAGGATGAATGTGGGGAACCGGTTCCTCGTTGTCGCGAGCTGCCTCTAGGCCCCACTCTGCTGCCTCCTCAACATTTCCAACATCTTCCTCTCCTAATATCAGCACCCTCAAATGTGGATCGGGACACCTATGCATGGGCTTGTAGAGCTGACCACAACGAAAACGAAGGCCCTTGCAGGGTTGATCCTCCCACTCCTGGATAGTCAAGTGTCAAACACCTCACCCGCAAGGGGGGGTGGGAAGAAAAGTCATATCTGGTGGGTGCAGCCCCAAGCGGATTGGAGGATGCCACGGTTCAAACTCACAGACCCCCTCACTACGACTTGTATAACAATTTCTCAGCCCCACATGTCGGTCCAGAACCTTCTCCCTTAACAAATTAACAGACTCACCCTAAAAAGATCATTTTACCACATATTACTCACCACGCCCAGACTTGGTTTCTATCACTGGTCACCACTTAAAATCAGTCTTGCCCTCAAGGCTGAATGCGGGGAACCGGTTTCTCGTTGTCGCGGGCTGCCTCTGGACCCCACTATGTTGCCCCTTCCTCATTTCTAGCATCTTCCTCTCCTATTATCAGCACCCTCAAATGTGGATAGGGACACATGTGCATGGGCATGTAGAGCTGACCGCAACGGAAACAAAACCCTTACAATGTCGATCCTCCCACTTCTGGATGGTCAAGTGTCGAACACCTCACTCGCCAAGGGGGAGTTAGTAGGAGGCTCGCAGCAAGCTCCATTCCTAGCGGCCTCTTTGTGTTTGGCTAGTGGAAGAAAAGTCTTATCTAGTGGGTGCAGCCCTGAGTGGATTGAAGGATGCCACGGTTCAAACTCGCGAACCTTCTCCCTAACAAAATTAACAGACTCACCCTAAAAAATCCTTTTATCCCTTATCACCAGGCCTAGACTTGGTTTCTATCAGGTACGGCCAACACCTTCTCACTGAAGGCAAGGCCATGCATCCACCACATCACCACCCACATCAGACAAACCACTCCTCTCTCTTAGGGTAGGCCTCACATACACAACTTGGACGAGTATTTTCTCACTCAAGGCGGTCCCTACCAGCACCTCCCCACTCAAGGTGAGGCCATACATCCAGTCTCATCATCAGGCATACACACAATTGAAACATGCACATAGCAACAAACATGGCATCACAGCCCGTCCCACATGCTCACCAACTCACGACCTAGGCACTAGTCACTCGAGACCTAGCCCCGCATCTCGAAGCATGTCTCATCATATCATCCATCTAGCCTCACAGGCTACTCTCCTCTAGAACATCTCAACACACAACCACAACATGTCGAACCTGTCGACATCCTTGTCTCGCTTGTAAGGGCATCTACTACGTTCTCCAAACCCAACCTAGTCTCTACTTAGTAACAAAATGCATTCGTCACCCCAAGATGTCTCCTTAGCCCGCAATCCCTACCTGATTCTAGCCTCAAAACGCCAGTCCAATCCTCTTTCAATTACACATTGCAACCTGGTCCCACTGGCGAGAGATTGTCCCAAGCAACTCGCACTAAGCCCCTTGGCAATCCAATGCCAAGTCGTCAACAATTCTCGCAACTCATGCCCAGGTCTTATCTCACATATTCCCTTGGAGATCACTCAAGCACATCGTCAGGAAGAAACCCACATCACACTACGTTAAGCCTCGGAGGACTTATCCCACTCATGGCACATGCCAAGTCTCCAATCCATCATCAAGAGAGTGTTTCCCAGCATGTGTGAGATGTACGGTCGTCTCGCCTGTCACCACTAGGCCTAAGCCTCTCAGGTCTGCCCAACTAGCCCTAGGAACCAAACCGAGGCTATTTGCAACTCATCTCGAAACTCCGAAACCTAACCCAGGCCTCTCTTAAACTCAGCCGGCACCCTCACCTCACCTCTTTGGTGACTTAATCGCCGGGGGGGTCCCAATATATCCAACGCTCAATGGAGCCTTCGCTCCATCTCTAAGAGGCTCAACATCATCCTATCTCTTTACCTAAGATGTTATCGGTATAACACACTGAGATTTTATGATATATCTCTATAAATAAGTTTGATGTCGTTGATAGTTTGTTTTACATGCAACATCAGGTTTAAATGAGTCACGATATACTACTGAAATATTGTTATTAAATGTGGCGGTTATCGTCTAGTAGTTGGATTGGCGGTATGAATAGGACTAACTAAACTATGAAAAAATATTGCTTACACATGTAAAAAATGAATTCATTGGTTATCAATTGGTTAGAAATGAAAATAAAAGCACTATAAAGTAAAAAAGAGATGTCATTCTGAATAACTGTTTTTATGGACGCAATAAGTTTCTATCTTAATAAATTAAATTCATCACTATTGATTAATGATTTTAATGAAGTGTGTAGAAAATATATTCAATCAATTATTTTAACATTAATCTAATGGTTTTTGTAGATGGCGAATTCCCCTCACCTCAAGGTGAGGCGGAGACATTCTTTTATAGATGGGTAAAATAGATTACACGGTGCAGTATTCAAATGTGGGACTCGAAAATACCCTTTATATTAAAACAGGGTTCAACACTCCCCCTCAAGATGGATATGCCCAGCTTGGACCAAGAGTCCCACAAAAAAAAAGATGACATTGAACAAGACCATGCACACTCCCCCTCAAGTTGGGTTGCTGATACTGTGGATACCCAGCTTGGTACTAAGACAGTTCAGACGAGCTCCCGGGAGACATTTGATGAAGATGTCGGCAAGCTGATCTGTCGTCGGTATGTAGCTGAAACTAACATAGTGTTGCTCGAGATGATGGCGATGAAAGTGGCAGTCCACCACGATATGTTTCGTTCGTTCATGGAAGACGGGATTAGAAGCAATCTTCGTGGCTATCTGATTGTCACACCAGATATAAACAGACATCTGCGGTGGGAAGCCAAGGTCATTAAGGAGACGACGAAACCAAAGGATCACAGTAGTGACCGTGGTCATTGCACGGTATTCAGACTTCGGATAGCAAGGCAACCGGCATAGTCACCATCACAAAAAGCCTCAATATTCATGGTGAGATAATTGAGTTTTCCCGCAAGACGACACTAGCTCTCTGGGTGAGAATGGAGTTTTGTGTTGTCATAGAGAGACCGTTGCCCAGGCTCAAGAGCAGTGCCAACGGCAATTGCCTGAGTCAAACCCGCACCCTGCAAGATATCCAAGACATATTTCTGTTGGCAAAGAAAGATGGTGTTCGTAGAACGGGAGAGCTCAATGCCAAAAAAGTATGTTAGTGGAACGAGATCTTTGGCATGAAAGTGGTGGTGAAGATGCCCCATGAGTTGGGCGATTCCAGTTGAGTTACTCCCAGTGGATGATATCATCAACATATACCACTAATAGGATGCAGTCGGAAGACGTCGTACGGTAGAAGACGGTGTGGTCCTTTATACTTCGAGAGAGCCCAAATGTAGTGACAACGATGCTGAATCGGCCAAACCAAACACGAGCAGACTGTTTGAGGCCATATAGAGAGCGACGAAGTCGACAGACATGGGAGTCTGCTCGGGAGGCACGAAATCCTGGGGGTTGCTGCAAATACACCTCTTCTTCAAGAAAGTTATAGAGAGAGACATTCTTGACATCAAGTTGATGAAGGGGTCAATGATGATGAGCGGCCAGAAAGATGGATAATCGGACAAATGTCAGTTTTGCAACCTGAGAGAAGGTATCAAAATAGTCGATACCATATGTCTGAGCAAAGCCCTTCACCACAAATCAGGCTTTGAGGCGACGAAAAGTGTCATCTGCTTTGAGTCTGACCGTATAAATCCATTAGTCACTGACAGCCTGTTTGTCTGCCGGAAGGGGGACCAGATCTCACGTGTGATTGTCATCCAGAGCCTGCAATTCATCCCGCATTGCTTGAAGCCACCCAGGGTGAGATTTGGCGTCGCCAACCGTGCAGAGAATAGATATCGTCTCCAGAGCGAAAAGACTCCTGTATGAGGATATGTACAAAAGAGTATTCTGGCAAGAACGAGTACCGTTTTGTAGTGCAATTGGCAAGTCATCTAGAGCCGAAGCAGGAGCATCGAACGAATCGGAAACGACGGTGTACTCGGCCTGGACAGGGGATACAGTCGCCGAGCGGCGGGAGTAGACAGTGCAAAACCAGTGACCAACGGAGCGGGGCACCGGAGGTGGGTGGATGATGAGAGGAAGGCAATCATCGGTGACGGTGTCTAGATGGGGAAAGAAAAGAGTAAAAGGAGAGCTCTCAACAAACGATACATCAGCAGAGAAGATATACCGTCGTAAATCGGAAGAGAAGCACCGGTATCCGCACTGAGTGCGGGAATATCCGAAGAAAAGGCAACGAAGGGATTTGGAAGAAAGTTTGGAGAGGTTGGGACGAGTGTCCTTAACATAACACAGACACCCAAACACACAGAGTGGAAGTGAGTGGGGAGGGAGAGAGAACAGAGTTTGAAAAAGAGTCTCTCCCTGAAGGATAGAAGAAGGGTGTCGGTTGAGGAGGTAGGTAGCAGTCAGGACGGCATCCCCACCCAAAAAAAAAAGAGGCACCTTAACGTGGAATAGGAGGGCACGAGGAATCTCCAGAATATGGCGATGTTTCTGTTCAGCCACTCCATTCTGCTGAGGTGTATCGGGGCAGGATGTCTGATATATGATGTCTTTACCCTTGAAAAACTGCTGAAAGGAAGTGGATAGATATTCTCGTCCATTGTCGGAGCAGAGACATTTAAGGGAGGTGGAGAACTGAGTATGAATTTCATTATAAAAGGTCTAAAAAGTAGAAAAAACTTCAGACCGAACACGAAGAAGGTAAAACCATGTCATGCGCGAGTAGTCATCAATAAAGGATATATAATAATTGTACTTGAACTGACTAGGAACCTTGCAATGACCACATAAATCGGAATGAACAAGGTCGAAAGGATTCGTTGCACGCAGTTCCAGTCGAGGAACATACGTCATCCGATGATGTTTAGCAAACTTGGAGAATTCACAATGGAAGGAAAGGTGGGGCTGAATTGGGGGCAAAGCTTATGGAGGACGGAAGTCGAGGGATGACCAAGGCAAAAATGTAGGTCAAGGGCACGGGCCGAGGTGGATGAGCAAGCAAGAGATGGTGGAGTATCGAACATGTAGACCTCATTCCAAAGATGACCTCGACCAAGTTTCCGATTCGTCGTTCGCTCCTGAAAAACAACACCAAAAGATGTAAAGTAGCAACACAATTTAAGTCTTTGATGAGTTTGCTGATGAAGATAAGATTAAACGGACTGTGAGGAACATGAGCGACTGAATCCAGGTGAATATACGGGGTCAAGGGGCATGTGTCAAATCCGACAATGGGGATTGTTGATCCATTAGCAACAGTAATTACAAAGGCACCAGTGTACGGATGATAGATAGTGAACATATCAAAGTCCCCTATGAGATGCTCCGACGCACCAGAATCAAGCATCCAAGTAGTCGGTCGATGAGATATATAGGCTGTAGAGCCATCAGTCTGAGCAATGGGTTTGGAGAATAGGACGGTGGCACAACAGCACGATATGATTGAATAAATGCAATCTCCTCCTTCGAGAGCACCAGCCTGTAACGGGTACTGGATGAAGGGGGACCACCTTACGGGAGAACCGATGACGAAACATGGGACAGCTGCTCAGGCGGGCACACAGACGCAGGGATGAAGCGTGGGGCTGCCGCGCGGGAAAGCCAACAACGATGGTGAGGGGTCGGCCTTATAGGAAAGTCGGCAACCGAAGGTGATATCAGAGGGCCACGGGCAGATGCGTCAACCATTTGAGGGGTTGGTGGGCCGAGAAGCACCAAGGGAGGGAGGGTCGGGAATCGCTGAGGCCGAGAGTTGCCAAGAAGGGCGGCGGTCGGTAGACCGCGTCTGAAGCAGGGTCGGGAGACCGCATCGGAAGCAGGGCCGAAAAGCGCCGAGAGTGGGGTTGGGATGTCGTATCGGTGGCAGGCCGGGGAGCGCCAAGGAGGGCGAGGAAACCGAGAGACCGCTTTGGAGGCTATGGCAAGGAGCGCAGTGGAGGGCGGGAGACCGCATCGAAGGCGATGGCCAAGAGCGCCGAGGAGAGAGGGCAACCGCGTCAGAGGCGGTGGTCGCGAGCGTCAATGAGGGGAGGGCGACCGCATCAGAGGCAGTGGTCGGAGCGCCGAGGAGGGGGGGCGACCGCATCGGAGGCGGTGGCCGGGAGCGCCAAGGACGGGCGATCCGGGAGACTGCGTTGGAGGCGGTGGTCGGAAGATTGTCGAGGGAAAACGAGATCAGGAGGCGTCGGGAGAGGCGGATTCGGGACGTCGCAAGGGAGGCGTGTGCTGGGAGGCAGCGTCGGAGGCGGGGTCGGGTGAAATCGGAAAGCAACCGGAGTGCGCGGCCGGAAAATCGTCGCGGGAGAAAGGCGTCGGTCGTCCGCATCAGAGGCGGGCCGAGACGTGTCGCAGGAGGGTGTCGCTCGGGGGGGCCGAAGGTGCACGGGCGGAAGGGTTTCGTCGGGCGGGAAAGTTCCGTCGAAAACGACGGGGCTGGAGTCGCCGGGAGGCCGTGACGGAGGCGGGTCCGGGAGGACGCGACGAAGGCGGGGAGCCAGGAGCCGTGACAAGGGCGGGGAGCAGGGAGCCACGACGGAGGCGGGGAGCTAGGAGCCGCGACGGAGGCGGGGAGCCAGGAGCCGCGACGGAGGCGGGGAGCCAGGAGCCGCGACGGAGGCGGGGAGCCATGAGCCGCGACGGAGGAGATGTGCGAAACGGGGGGGCTGGGATGGGCCCCGGGAGGGCGGGCCGGGATGCACCACGGAGTCGGGAGACCGTGCTGCACAGGGAAGGAGGCGGGGCTGGGCGAAGCTAGAAATTCACAGGGAGGGAAGAGTCGGACGAGGCCGAGACGCCCCTGGGAAGGTGCGGTAGGAATCGCTGCAAGGAGGGCGGAAGGGTTCCGCCTAGAGGAATGAGGGAAGCGGGGAAAAAAATTAACAGGATTTTTCCTCTGATACCATGTAGATGGCGAATTCCCCTTACCTCAAGGAGAGGCGGAGACATTTTTTTATAAATGGGTAAAATAGATTACATGGTGGAGCATTCCGATGTGGGACTCGGAAATACCCTTTATAATAAAACAGGGTTCAACAGTTTTTAATAGGCAATGAATAAGAATAAATTCAGTTTTATACTTAAAAATGCATTTTTTCTAAAAACAGTTTTCATCGCGTTTTGCGCACGTATTTTGAAATGAATTTCTGCCGCTTATAGAAATTAAATTTGATAAAATGGATACATATTTAGAATGAGCATGTCCAAATTTAGTCAGAATGTCGATTTCATTTTTAGTCATTATGAATAATAACTGAGGCAAAAATTCATTACTATGGTAAAGGTTAAAAGGGTTAATGGAGGGTTAAACTAAAGAGATAATGGTTAAAATAACTTAAAAACTTGTCTAAATCTTATTGGTTAAGTGGATTTCGACCTAACCTTATCTTATCTTTGAATTTTGGTTGTTTTGGTGCCACTTGCACTTGAATATAACTTTATTATATTTTAATGTTTTAAGTATTTACAAGTGTATATCTTCACTTGTAAAAGAGCATTTTATCTCCTTCACACCACTCATTTAGCTCAACCAAGCGCCGCCCAAATACACTCCCAACATCCTTAGTCACGACCTTTAGGTGCTAGTCACGACCCCCTTCCCTCCAAAGGTACCCCACCTGGGCCGGCAATGAAGAAAGGGGGATAATGACCCCTAAAACCCGCCTCCAATAGGCCACGTGTAACACCCCAAAATTTCAATATATGAATACCTTTAAATAAGTCAATATGCTTGATAACATGCTCAATACGCAACACCAAACTAAAACAAAACCGTAATATATTTTAATAAAAATATAAATATTAAGTATGCTCGTTAAAACCTAGTCGTCAAATTAGCAAAAATGAATAGGAGTAACCGCTTTATGAAATATTTACAAAAAGAAAATAAAAGCTACTTTAAATATGATGAAATTCAATTGGTATAGCTAAAATGACTAATACGATCATTTTATACTTAGAAATGTATTTTTCTAAAAATTGTCTTTTTATGCGGTATGCATTTCCATTTCAAGAAGCTTGTGATTAATGATAAAATATATTTGATATAAATAATTGGTTAATAATAATTTAACTAGTAAATAATAGAAAATATGAATGAGAACGGTTAATATTCTAAAAAATATATTTTTCTATAAAAAAAGTTTTTCATTATATCTCAAATTTCTAAAACATAGAATTTAAATTTGACGGAATGTACATTATTTTTGGATTCGTCATAGTATTGCTTGAGATGAATTTTTGAGATTTTTCTAAAAAGAATGATTTTTAGATTAACAGTGCAAAATATTATTTTTACAAATAACATAGCTTTTATGACATTATTAGTATGTAAGTAAGAATTGAAAATTCATGAAACATTTTTTTGAGACCAAATATGTATTTTATAAGTTACTTTATAATTTTAAAAATGTTTATTTTAATTTACAAACTCATATTTGATATTTTAGAAGATAAGTAATATTTTCTCAAAATTTGTATCTAATACATTATAAATTTTTATTTTAAAATTAATTTTTATCACTTATAAGTTAAATCAAATGAAATGGATTTCAAATTTAGAATCGGTGGGTCAAAAAAATTAATAAGGACCACTTTATTTTTAGGCATAAAGATTAAGTTACCTTAGGTAAAAACTAATTATCGCAGTAAAAGCTAAAATGGTAAAAATAATAATCCAGGGGGTGAAGGACATAAAACATGATAAAAACATATCTAGAACTAAGTGGATAAGGTGTAGCTCAACCTTATCTCTTCCACTCAATTATTTCTTAATTTTGGAGTCACTTGACATGTTTAAAATGTGCTCCGTTTATATTAAGTTGAAATATTTATAAAAATGTCATTCTCACAACCTATAAAAGGAACCTCTCACCACCCCTTCAAAGACACTCCTAAAGATTTGGTTTACTCCTAAAACTCTGCTCTTTTTCCTTCCCATAGAATACTCTTTCACTCTCTTGATCTTCTGGTCACAAAAGATTAGCCAATGTCATCCATTTCCAAGGCATCTTCCAAGGAAATCTCATAGTGCTCAATTGTGCTCAATGATAATAATCGTTTTTAATTAACTTATTTCTTTTCTATTTTCCCTTTCCAATTCTAATTTTCAAATCCCTATTTAATAACAGTATTGGTTATATACTCAATGTTATTATGCTATGGAATAATCATTAATCATTGCTCCCCTTTTCTATTAAGAAAAACGAATACCTGAATTGTGTGTTGTCTGAACCACTATCTCCACGAGGCAATGTGTTTCGTTTTCCTTCACCACCTTACAAGGATAGTCAAAAGAGGGGATTTAATAATAATTATCGTTAGAATGGAAAAGTGGTGACCCAATACTCGGTGCCTCACTAAGGGAGACATTTGTGTTAATTTATAGAGAAATAAAATGATAACAAAACACACAAGTGTGATGTGGGACTTGACTCGACTTACCCTCTAACACTCCCCCTCAAACTAGGTGTACCTAGCTTGGATGCATAAGAAAATAAAAAAGAAACATTCTCGCACTTCTAATATTCCCTCTCAAGCTGGACTAGCTCATCTTGAATACATAAAAAGACTAAAAAGAATAGCATTTCCGTATGCATTGTTCAATGATTTTGAGCCACATGTTGCGCTCCCACCCATGGATGCGAAAGAAAATATGACCATTGGATAACTCTCATGCTCTCTTGTTGATAACGACCTTTGCTTCAAGATGCCGGATGAAACGGCAACCAACAAATAGCCTCAAGACGACCGGGTGAAACGGCGCCCGACTAGCGGACCCAAAAGGTCGGGTGATACGGCGTCCAACTTTGTGGACCCAAATTGCCAAGGTGAAACGGTGTCCAACTAGCGGACACTAAAATGCCGAGATGAAATAGCAACCGTTTTTGCAAACCCTAAAATATGGATGACATCAAAGGTCTGAGGAACAGCAGGGAGCAGCGAAGAACCTGAAGGAGGTAAAGAATTCATTTTGCAGCAGGTTGTGCACGAGCAAGGAGCAAATCTGGAGAATCCGACCAAAGAGTGGTGACGCATGGGCCGTGCATGCCTGGATCAGGAAGGGGGTGTGTGATCAGGTGGGGGAGGGGCAGGGAGTCACCGTAGGTGGGGGGTGCGACGTTAACCAGTGAGCAGCGACGGCTAGAGGGCTTCGTAGGAGGAGAGGCAATCAGCTGGAGGCGGTTGTCGCACGGGGAGGGCGACGCGCAGGAGCTCTGGGCGGAAGAAGATTGCCACGCAAGGCGTAGACGCGGAAGGGGTGTCGTCGTGGAGATGCGTCACGGGGGGGGGGGGGGGTGGCAGACGGCAACCCGCCGCACAGGGAGGCGTCGGAAAGGCAGGCGGCGCGGTGGGAGGTGCGGACAGGCTAGGTGAGGTCGGTGGCAGGATGAGCTTCGGCCGGCAGATCTCGACGGCGAAGGGGTGACCTCGGACGAAGACGTCGGCACAGGGGGCTGTCGCAATCAAGAGGAGGGGTCTCCCCCGTTGGCCATGTGGGTACTGCCGCCCCACTTGGGGGTGTGATACGTGGGAGAAACCTAGTCGGATAATAGAGAGAGAGGGAGGGTTTTGGGTTAAACCTCCTCAGATAGCATGTTAGAATGGAAGAGTGGTGACCCAATACCCAAGGTGTCTCACTAAAGGAGGTCTTGGTATTAATTTATAGAGAAATAAAATGATAACAAAACAACCAAGTCCGATGTGGGGCTAACTCAACTTACGCTCTAACAATTATGATATTTATATCATGTTTATGATTCTGAAACAATAAACCATATTATTCCTTTCTCCCGTTCTATGGAAAACGAAATCATAACCAAGAGTACTTGTGCACTACCGCCTCCATAAGATGATTATTTTCTGTTTTTCACTTTCATAACTGCCTTACATGGCTGGTCATGAGGTTGAGATTAAATGAAAAATATGATGTTTATGATATCATTAAGGTTCTAGCATGGCAAATTTTAGAACCTATTAATGATATGATCAACAAACTATTATCATTAATTCAATCGTTTAAAACGTGCGAACTAAGAGGAAAATGATCCCTTTCTTTCAAAGTAATGACTATATAAATTATCTTCTCTTTCTACTTCGTTGGAAAACCTAAGAGTTTTCTTAGCCTCAATTCTGATTCTTTGAGACATAATACATTTTGTGCACCATGTTTTCTTTGTATGGTGTATTTACTACCCACGGATATATTTTTATCATACTTTTTGTATTTCATGAGATTTACTAGCCAAATCATGGTCCCTTATTCAAGTGATAACCGATTCAGTTGTTTCCCCCAATAGTAAGGATTTTTGATAACTCAATTTTCGTTCATTGAGTTATGATCGTTCACTTGAACTTATTTCATGTAAGTTGAGTACATTTTGCACTCGTATTGTATTATGCGGTATTCTCTCATTGTTCACATTTTTACCACATAAACCTCTTTTCAAATGTTCCATACTTCATGGAGTGTAGGGGATATTGATAACTCAAATCTTCTTTCTTTGAGTTATAATCTTTAATCTTGAACTTTGTTTTTCTATGCTTGGGTTCTCTCAGCCTAATATTTTATCATATGGTAGTTTATAATCCTCTTTGAGAAAATGAAGTTTTAATACAAATACATGTTTTGTTACTCTCTTACAATGTAAGTTTTGAACAAAGATATTTTGAAAATAATAAAAGGGTTTTTCCCTTTCATTTTCATATGTTTCATCTTGCTCTCCACATTTCTCCAAGATAAATCTTATGTCTTTTCAATGCCTTATTATTGTAGATTCTTTTTAAAAAATAATAGCTTTCAAAGAGTTTTCACTTCACATTTTGAAAGACTTTTAGAAATGACTTGTAGCATCGTCTTTTACGTCAATGTTAAAAATGTTTTCTAAAAGCTCTTTTAAGTTTTAACTTTTATTTCCCTTTTCATTTTCAAAAGGATTTACCCTAATAGGGTTTATTTTTTTACTATTTATACTTTAATATATAATTATCTTTTGGGGGAATGAACTCACGGTGCTAAACAATCCAATTTTTTATCCCTTCTTGGGTGGTATAGTTAAAATATTCTTTTGGAGGGATGTTTTTCATCGATGTTGACATCCTCCTATGTTTCCTTTGTTACACTGGGGTTATGTTCTGTTGCAACCATCTACTTTCTTTCTCCGGATGGGTTATGATCATATTATCTCGTTTATTGACATAGGGAAAAGTATTGGCGCAGCGTATATTGTTATTCGAATATGGACGATTATTATCTCGTTTCTCAGGATGAGTCATGATCATGTTAACCCTTTAATTGACAATGAGAAAGGTATTGACATTCTTGATAATTATTGACCGCTAACACAGATTGATCACGTATTGATATTCTATAATTTTCATTATACGGATACTCATGGTTTTATCCAGTCAAAGGTTTCTTAGGGAATGGTATGAAAGGTATTGTTGGCTCTTGTGATGAATGCATTAGGATTAATCAGGTGACGAGTGGGACCCGGAATTATATAATTTATCGATGGATCAACAGGTCTCATGCGACAAAACAAGTTGGGTTTTGGTTTATACCTCTTCCCCTAAATGGATAATGTCTTGGCACAAGGCTTTAATAGCATGTTTTTGGTTTCCAACATTATGCATTCTATCAGTATGAGATCGGTATTATTGATATCGATGTTTTTTTTATTGTCATGGATATAGCATGCATTTGGTTTCAGTTGATTATGGCTTTATGTTGTTTACTTATTCCTGACATAATATTTATGTCATGTTTATGTCATGATTACCTCAGTTGTATGTCTTCCCAAACTGAGCATTCAAGTTCAGCCGTTCTTATGTTTTCATTTTCTCAGGTTATGAAGAAAAATATTACACGTGATATGCCTAACAGAATAACTTGTGTGAAAAAATTGTGGGAGATATTGAAGACTTGTTATGGATTAAGTAGTTTCTTATATAGTGGGAAAAAAATGTACATTAGTTGAGAAAGACGGGGACTTTTATTGGTTTACGTTTTGTCATAATTCTCTAAAACTTTAAATCTAAAAGATCTTTGGTAATGCATGTAATGCAATATTTGCTTTAAGTCATGTAATTATGGGTTAGTTATGTCCGAGAATTTACGGTCGGTATCAAAGCCGATATGTGAAGTGTGTGTTTATGGCACCGGATCCGGGAGTGCAGGTCTGGGGCATCACACCACAGGTTGGCGACCAGCATCGATGGTATATCAACCACACACACATGGGAGGCATTACCCTCTATAAGGCTGAGGAACGAGAGATGGGAAGGAAAACCACCAACCAACACCATGCATAAACCAGAAGGAATCCCAATACATGTAACGCCATACATTAAACTAAAAAGAAAACTACAAGTACTAAAAGTAAGACTAGATAGTGACAGCGAACTCCAACAACTCCGGACAAGTGCTCAACAACTCCTCTAAGATAGTAATGTCAAGTTTAATCAGCAACATTTTCATGCTTACCTGAAAAATAGTTTATATATACGTAGAGTGAACATAACATGTATACTCAGTAGGATCCTTTCTAAAACCGCTTGTGCAAAATGTGAAAGAAGCATACTAAAACCCAATAAATAAACAAATGAAACTAACTCATCACCTAAACAGACAATACTAGTTTCTTCATCCTCGTCATTCTTCACTTACCAAATAATGCATAGAAGTAAACCATTCTATATCAAAAGCATATATATAAAAGAAGGTGCTTTGCTTCCACTTCTCCACTAGTTTGTCATTCTCACGCCCCAATGCCACACATCTTGTGCTCATCCCTTCCATAAGTAAGTCGTCTCTAATGTGAGTCAGGCCTCGGCCTTACTTACCCCAATCCCATGCAAGGTCCAACATCTCATGTTGACATGAGTCCACATATCCTCACATCATCATCGCTATCCCATCTCATGTCTGGAAACCACTAGTCTGTTTAAATGCATTACACTTCCAAGTCATCACAGTCATGCATGTAAATGCATTACACCTCAAGTCATCACAGTTATGCACGTAAACCCATGGAAAGCATGAGCCACCACGACCAAATACAAGTATGCACTATACCACAAACCACTACAACTCGAACATAAATTTATAGTAAAACGAGAGTGGTCACAACCCGGGTTTAGGAACGCACCCTATATCGTAAGCCATTATAGTCAGGCATACGCCTACATATCCACGTCCAAAGCGAGAGCGAGAGAGAAGTCAGTTATCTGTTTCCTCGTCATCCTGGATGTTGGAGAAAACACTCCAAAACATTTGGGTGTCGGTTGCCCTACCGACACTGGTGAGGTGGCGTATGAAGTCGGAATATATAAATAATATCGCACACGAACCACACTAAGGGCAACTACTTAGCCTTAAACTCATTTGCCCCTATTGTCACACTGGACCTCCGGCTGTCACTGCTAAGCACTAGATAACAAACAAGCACACAAGCATCAAGTTCTTATTAATTAATTAATATTATTCAAAGATTAACATTTTAATCTTCTTGAGCCAAGTGTCGACGGCACTTTTAATGCTCTTGCTTATATTCTCAAGCATGTCATCATCATTAAATTTGGTTTAAATGTTTCGTTACATCCAACGAGCTTTATTAAACCACATTACCAATTCCATATTTCATAATCATGTTCTTTGGAGCATCTTGTTCAACGATCTCATGGTTTCCAATAATTAACATTAAATACTGTTAAATACTACTTCTATCAAAAACACTCCATCCCATGGGTTATTTATTTATTCATCTATCATTCTTAAAATTATTCGGGTACTCTAGGACTCCGCCTAAGCTATCACATAACAACGGCACATGTCACGCAAGGAGTCTGGCAGCATCAGGCAGTGCAAATCCAACAAAAATAACATCCAACCAACAGACCATCCAGCAAGCATTAAGGAAGAAAAAACATCGACGATCAAGTCCCGCTCTGAACTCGTTCTGACCACCCTTGTGCCCCACATCATTGCGCCTAACATCAGTCTCGTTGTAACATCCCGAGATTTTATGATATATTTCTTTTTAAATAAATTTAACCTCTTCGATGGTTGGCGATACATACAAACCCGAGTATAAATAAATCGTAATATAGTATATCGTTATAACCAAACCGTTAAATTGACGGGTACGAATAGGACCAACTAAATTATGAAAAGTATATGGTTGACACATATATAAATCAAAATCATTGGTTATCAAATTGATAAGAAATAAAAATAAAGATTTGAAAGTGAAAGAAATTTTTTTATGAAAAAATATTTTTATGCACGCAATATGTTTTTATATTAATAAATTAAATTAATCAATATTGGTTAATAATTGTTAATTTTTCCATTGCCATGTTTAGATATATTGCAATTCAAATATTCATTTTATTGTGAAACAAATATGATGCATGGCTCTGTTGTAGCGTGTGTATTGTAATGAACCCACCTTTTAAATATGATGCATGGCTTGCATGGGAGTTACGTGTACACTGTTGGCAATTATATTTTCAAACTAATTTATCTCAATCTTCCTTGTGGTGCATTTGTACACTGGTTTGATTTTCCTTATTAGCGGACTGACCTTGGATCGTTGATCACGTTTGATCCAACGACCATCCAAGCTCCTGGATGTGTTTCTTTGCCTCTGACTCGATCCGTTTCATCAGCACGCTTCAAATGGGGGGCCTCCGCGCATCCCTACCAGTTACACCGCTCGCGGTACTCGAACCGCCTGTTTCATCCGGGGCGTCCACGCAGCGTTCATCCCGCGTCCTCTGCACCCGTTGCCTGACGCTTCCTGACACACCATCATTGCACCTGCTGGATTGATTCGCTCAACCCTGCATTCGTTTCATTTTTTATTCCTCTAGCCGGTATTCTGAGAGCTTTGAGAGGAACCCCTCTAGTTTTTGAGAGATCTTGAGAGAAAGGTAGAGAGTTGTGGTATCGGTTTCTGCTTCCTGTTCCCTGGTGTTCGAAGTTCCGTTCTTCTGCAACTGGATATCGCGTCCAGTGGAGACTCGGTGGAGACTTCGGGTGGGAATCGAATCTGGAAGACCCTCGCACGAAGCACGATTGCTGTGGATTTACATCTTCAATCGTAACCAAGTTTCGGTATAAAAATGTGGCTCTATAAGCGATTTTCTTTTTGTTTTCCACTGCAGTATTCTTTATGTTGGGTGCATGCATGAGTCCGTCCAGAAGAGGACAGTTCTAACTCCACATGACGGAGTTCACCACCGCTGTCTAGTTTGACAAGACCGGCCTCCTCAGATACCTTCTCTGCTTCTTTTACTTTCTTGCATCGAGTCTGTAATTTCTTGTTTCTATTCTCTAATAATAATCTTGCATGGGTGGTGTTCTCGCCGTGCACGTAGCATCACATCGATCCGATACACGTTATATCTTGGTGTTGTTTCCAGTTTTTCTTTTATGTTCCAATCAGAGCATTCACCTTGTTTGTTGATTCACGTTTTTGAAATAAAACAATTTTTCTTATCACTCTGTAACCATATAAAAAAAACACCTCGGTGGATTTAGGACGTTATTCGCGACAACCACTGCAACGTTGCCCCCAACAATAATTTTAATGAAATTTATATACTATATATTAAATAAAATGTTTTATCATTTATCTAATATTTTTTTCTAGACATGGGACAAGAATAAATCCAATTTTATGTTTAAAAATTATATTTTTCTAAAAAGCGGTTTCGTGGAATTTTGCGCACTTACTTTAAGATTAATTTTTGTCGCTTTTAGAAAATATATTTGACAAAATGAACTTCATTTTTGAGATCCACGTGTCAAAATTACCTCTGAGTGATTTTTTGAAGATTTTTTGAAAAGAATAATTTTTCGATAAATATGAAAAATGCTGGTTTTTATTAAAAATTGTCTTTTCGTTCAAAGCATTTAAAAAGTTCCATTTTTGTTTTAAAATGATTTTAAAAGTAACATTGGTTCAATTATAGTACAATTAATTCAATTTAGGTCATTGGAATCAATCTTATGATGAAATTTGATATAAATTTTTTTTTATACTTTAGGACAAATTTTTATTTAGAAAACTGTTTTTTCATCACGATTGCGGGGTTAATTTTAAATTAAATTCGACCGATTTTTCCGGAAGATTTGAGATGAAGGATCGCGGTGAACCAAAACGAACTTTGGGGATGCGCAGATTGACTAAAACACCGGAACCTTGGTCTTGTCATGGGAGTATATCCGAAAAGTTTTAGAAAGATTCAGAATTGTCTAGATGTAATTACCCCATTGGTCGGACATTTCAAGTTGTACAAAGAAAAAGCACCTAAAATAGAAGATAAGGCTAAGTACATAGCAAAAGCTCTGCTTGCATCAGTGGTCAGAAGCTTGATGTATGCTATGGCTTATACAAGGCCATACATTGAGCATGCAGTGGGAGTTATCAATAGGTTTGTGGTGAATCCGAGAAATGAGCACTAAGAAGTGATAAAGTGGATTCAGCAATATCTCGAGAGAATAAGAAAACTTTCCTTGTGTTTCGAAATGGATGATTCATTACAAAGTTATGTTGATGCGGACTTTGGTGGACATATGGATACACAAAAGAGTAACATTGGCTTTGTGTGTACCTTCGAAAAGAAGACTATACGTTGGATGTCAAGACTACGGTCGGTAGTTGCACTTTTTACCACGAAAGCTAACCGTCACGGAATCAAGGAAGGAGTTGACCGGACTGAAATGTTTGTTGGAGGAAGTCGGGAAAATGTAGTAAAACGAAAATGTTGTTCCGTGACAGTCAAAGCGCAATCTATCTTGTAAAGAATTTGATGTTTCACTCACGAACGAAACACATTATTTAGCTGAAGTCACTTCATTCGGAATCTGTTGCAAGAAAGTGTAAAAAAAAAGGAAGATTGGTTGAAGTCAAAATCCGGCAAGATATAGTAACAAAGGACGTAGTCCGAGAAAGTCTTGGGCCAACGAAGTGATCCAAAAGGCTTTGTGGTGAAGCCTTAAAAAACTGTCTTCAAGTGACTTTGTGGTGAAGCCTTAAAAAACAGTCTTCAAGTGACTTTGTGGTGAAGCCTTAAAAAAACAGTCTTCAAGTGACTTTATGGTGAAGCCTTAAAAAACAGTCTTCAAGTGAGAAATTATTAGGTTGGTTGTGAAAACTTTTTTCGGCTAAGTGTTGGATCTTCTTAAAAGAGTTTCAGGAAGTTCCAATTTCGAAATCCGATGCAAACAGTGGCAGCGGTACCAGGCTCCGGAACCAGACGCAATCGGCGACAAATAGCAACTTCCTGTGAATAGTGAATTGGTTTTAGGAATTCATCCTTCAGCCTCTCACTTTTGTCTACATATAAACGAGTGGGATCACTTGTATTGCACAAGGTATAATCATTCGCTTCTTCTGTTTTCAATAAAAGTAGAAGTGTTTCTCCCATGATATAGGACTATGTCCGAACCACGTAATCACTTGTGTTGTCATGAGCGTGTTGCCATTTTGGTTTTTTGTGTACCGAAAATTCTGTTTGTATTAGAGTGTGGCGATTCGGTGTGTGGCTGGGGTGCTTAGTCATTCTCAGTTCCGAATACACCGACTTCAGGCATCGCTACGTTCCGGGAAGTTTTCGGACTTTGTTCCGCAAATGAAGTTCCGGAAAGCATCTTCGGGATTGTGGTTTTTCCTCGACACAACACCCTCATTCAGGAGTTGTGCCCGACTCCAGGCAACCCTCTCTCTAGTCATTGCTTTCTCCAGGCGCAGGGAGTACCGCACCACCAGTTATGTTGCGTCAACCCTCTGCTGCTCGCCAAACGCCCAGTCCTGCAGAAACCCTCGGATGTGCAACGCTGCCAAGCACACTTTGCACCACTCCTCTTGATCTGCCTCTACAGATCGTGTCAGATTTGTGCAAGGACAGATCTGTTGCGCCACTCTCTGTCGTTGCTCAGGCGCTCTTGTGCCTGAGGCCCCTCTTGGTGCTCATTCAAGAGCCTCACCCTGTCACCCTCTGCTGCCACCACAGTCGAGGCATTGTGTGCCGAGCCTCTTTGTGCTTGCTAGATCTGACGGTGCACAATCTCTTTGCAACATTTTTTAAGATGTTTCAGGTGACTATTTCAAGCATTCTTTTCAGATGATTGTTTCAAGAGTCCTCTTTGACAACCATTTCAGGCGTCCTCTCCAAACGACCGTTTCTCAGTGCCCTTTTCCAAACAAGCTCTTCCAGACGTCCTCTTGATGCCTATTTTGGCACCTGATGATCAAGAAGATCATGATATCCATGTGATTCGTAAAAGAGGGTCTTCCATGATGGTTCTAGCATCGTCTCCAGTGCCCATGATCATCACCAGTGCCCATGTAGCTTCGTTGGATAGTCATGATGTCTGTATCTCTTTAGTCTTTTGAATTAGCGTAACAAACTGGAGTATGTTCCATCACGAGAGGGAGTTAGTATTTAGGATATCGATCTTGACCATATCTATCTTATCTCCATTTTGCATATGTTTGAATTTTGTATTTCCTAGCTATCTTGGGGTGTGTATCTTTTATCTTATTCTATAAATATAGTAACTTGACCTCACTTATGAGGTACGTTTCCAGGCTTGCTGTTTCTACAGAAATAAATGCCTCAAATTTCAGAAAATTGCAAATAGGTCCCTAGACATTCAAAAATAAATAAATTTGGAGACCATTAATGAAACCATACTTGACAAAATTGGCAAATGCATGTTAAGGGCACTTGAATTTATCTGACCAAATTATAGATCACCCATGATTCCAAGCCTGCGACTTGTAAGAACCCGGTTCTTAGTTTTGAGGTACGGGCTTCTTCTTTTTCCTTTTCCTTAAGTGTTTTGAGAAAATATGGAAAATGGGGAAAAATCCTAAATTTTGGAACTACACGCCGTGTACTTTTTCCACACGCCGTGTACTTCTGGCCGTGTGGGGATGGGTACACGGGGCGTGTAGCCTTGTCGGCGACGAGGGGTGTAGGAACCAACTACACGCCGTGTAGTGATACTTACACGCCGTGTAGTCAGTCGGCAGGCCAATACAGTAAGGCGGTGAAGCAGCCGACAGCTGGGCGACAGTACACACCGTGTACTTGGGAGTACATGCCGTGTACTTATGTCGACGGATGAACAGTGTGGCGGTGCCGCCAAATGAACAGTTAAATGAAAGAAGTACACGCCGTGTAATCAGAAGTACACGCCGTGTAGTTTGTTTTTTCGGCTTAAAACAGGCAGTAGCCTCCTCATTTGGCAGAGGAGACACTTGAGCCGATTTGGAGCCAAAGGAGGAGGTCGGACCTTTGAAGATCCGCTGGGTGTTCGTCTGGAATCCGATTCGGCTTCGGACAATCTCGTTGGAACCGCACGGGTAAGCCCTCTCATCTCCTAGTACCGTTCTTACCAATTCTTTCCCGAGGGGAAGTTATTTACGTTTGAATGGGTTTTGTTCTTCGTCAAATCTACGCCATTCTTGGGCGTTTCTGGAGTCAGCGTTCGGGTATAACGTCCGTTGACGTATAAGGTAGGTGGCTTTGTGTTTATTTTCCAACTGTCGTGCGTTTTTGTGCATTTTTGTGCCACGAACCCATGTTGGGGTGTCGTGTGGCTGAGGTCGTTGCTATATTTAATGTCTAGAATTGCATAGGTGATTAAATTGTGATAATAAAATGCTGGTTGGGATCGTTGCTTGGATCCGGAACCACCCCAGGGGTGTGTTTCACTGTTTAACCGTTTGGCCAGGAAACCCGAGGGTATGCCTTTAAAGTAGTAATCGTAGAATTGTCTTGAGAGGAATTGCTTGTTTACTGCTTTTGACATGTTGGGCATGGCCCGATTACCTGTTTAGCCTGAGGGCGTGACTGTTTTAGCCTGCGGGCGACGTTCTATTTCGCCTGAGGGCAACCTTTCGTGCCTGAGGGCTTGACTTTTGTGCCTGAGGGCGACACTTCCTACGCCTGAGGGCAATTTCTGTTACGCCTGAGGGCAATACATGCGGGTTGGATTCTGTATGGCCTGAGGGCAAGCCTGAGGGCGTGGTTTACTATTTTAGCCTGAGGGCACGGTTCTGGTTGGCCTGAGGGCTTGGTGTTGTTGAGCACAAGAATGTTACTAAATTAAATAAATTAAATGAATAATAAAATGGCAATTCAATTGTTAAGTTAGTTACTTTTTAGTACTGCTTACTTTATTGCATTTTATTATTGCACATTGTTGTTGCATGCTTACACGCAGTTGGGCACGGGCCTTTGGTGGGTGCCTACTGAGATATATTTCTCACACCCTGTTTGGGTCACGCTTTTCGGCCCAAACAGATTACGTTGCTGCAGGTGTAGATAGGGGCAAGAGTCCCTATACAGGTACTTGACTGTTGCTGAGGAGAAGGAGGGCATGGGACCGAGCCTAGGCTCGCGATGCCGCTGCCAGCTGTTTTGCTTATTTTGGTGTACTCTGTATTTTGTTGTACTATATTGATGTATAACATGTTCTGACTGTTTTCTTAGAACTTGAAACATGTAGCATCATCATTTATATATTGTTGGTTATATCCACTGCTGTAGTTTATTTCAGTTGTGTATGTTTACTGCTTCCGCTATCGTTATATGTTTACTTTGTATTCCGCTGCGCTACACTTTGACAAATGAGGGCATAGTTTCCCCACTATCAGACCTGGGCCCTCGCTGCTAGTCAGCAGCCTCTGGCGTTTGGGGAAATGCGCTTGAGGTCACGTGGCGAACCGGGTTCGGGGCACCCGTTGCGTGGCATCCGGGTCCGGGACGTTACACAACTGAACAAAATTCATAATGAATTTATTAATGATTTGGGCACAGATATCAGTAAATCAAAAAGGTTGTGCTATATTGTTTGACTCAATTACTTCCATACTTGAATTGCAATTTCGTTCTACTCAAGTGTTTACTATGCAAGACATTGCATGTGCCACCAAAGGTTCGCATTCCATCCAAGGCATTTATAATTATATGGAATCCTTGTGGTCTTAGCTTTGATAATAGAGCTCTTACCATACGCTATGCTTTTATTGGCTATACCTTTTGTAGCACCTTTTAAACTCAGAACCAAGACTCTTCGACTATATAGTTTCTTGACGCTACTACAGCTAGCTTTTCAGGGTATTCTTAGTTAGATCCATTGGTACTAATCAACAACATTTTTAGAAAATGTTCTTTAAAAACATCGGTTTCAAAAGACCAGGAAAGCCTATCACGGTAGTTCCTTGTGTTGTGATGCCTACTCGGTGTGCTTCAGCACTGTGTTTGGATGTGCTTCAGTTCAAACTAGAGAATCAAACCCCGCAACCAACAATCGGAAACAAAAAAATCAAATTGTAAAATTGTGAAATAAGAAACCAAAGACTTCCTCAAGCATGGAAAATGTCAAACTTAAGGCCCCGATTGGTTAGGAAGCTATGGAGAGAATGGAAAAAGTATATAAGAATGTTTCTAACATTTAGCATGTTTAGTTGTATTTTACGAAGAAAATGAAAGGTGTGGTTTACTAAGGAAATTGATTTCGTGAAGGGGGGGCTCAAAATTAGGGGAAGGGCAATGAAAGAGGGTTAAAAATAAATACGATGATCACAATAACAAATATTTTAATATTATATTATGTCATTATTATATTAAATTTACGATTTAAAATTTTTAACATAATAAAAATAGTAATGATATTTATTTATTATTATTTATTTTGAATAATATAATAATAAAATATATGTACATATTTATTAATCATATTTATTTTTTATTATCATATCATTATTCTAATTATATTTAATTACTTTCTTTCCATTGCAAACCAAATATCTTTTTTTACTATTATTTCCTTCTTATTCCTTTCATTTTCTCACATTTCCTTTAGTTTCCACCAACTTAACAGAACCTGAGTTCAACCTGGAAAGCACGTCATATGAGAAAAAAATTTATGGGCGGCAAAACCAACCTGCGACAATAATGCAGCATTGATTCCAATGTCAAAGAACTGAAAAAATAAGCCAATTGCCCTTGTCACGGGATCAACAGAACCAGCCTGTCAAAGGAAACTAGATTGCTGTGTGAGCCATGTTAAAATGATGGTAGGAGGCTCTGCAAGGTCAAAATCCACCAGAAGTAGTTTTGAGGGAAAAGATAAAACTAAAGGACAGGAAAATTAATCAAACGCTCAAGATAGGGAAAATACCTCCCTAAAAACAACGCTCTGCAAAGACTGCAAAGAGGATAAAAAATCAAAATCAAGAAAAAAAGGAAGAAAATACAGATAATAAGAAATTAGGGTTTTAATTAAGAATGAACTTTGCTCTTTTACAAGTTGATGCAAGATGAGTGCTCCCCACATTTTATCAAATATAGTTATTTTTCTATGTGCGAAATTTCTTTTACAAAAACTAAAAAAAAAAAAAAAAAATCTATCTAGGATTATTTTTTCCTCTAGCCATGTTTGCTTTATATGCACAAGCTTCAAATACTAACATTTACTGAAAGAATGAACTTCATTAAAATTTATTTTGTTCAAAACACATGAAAGTTATTAACATCGCGTGCCTTTACATTTAGGAACCTTTCCAAATTACATCTACCAAGTAATATTTGACACTGAGGGTGTCGATTGGAAACAATTGCCTCAGCCACATACCTTTATCATTTTATACACACAGTAAACAGAACATGCATAGCCCAGAAGATTTTGCAGGTGACCTTTCCAGGTTCGAGAATATGCAGCCGCAGCCTGAAAATTAATTGAAAATGGAAACTGGTAGTAGAAAACTGCAGTTGTGCATATGCTGTGACTTATGGACAAAGATCAAAACAGTGAAAAATGGAGTTGACCATCCAGATGGTCACTGCCCCAGCAACAGGTAAATGCAATAATTTGGTATATGGCACTAGAGCATGAATAGAAAGTACACAATAGGAATCGATATTCTTTCCCATAATATTTGTAGCACCAAAGTAATATCAGTGTGAGTGAGTACCATCAATAAATCAAGTCAAATTCCCAATCTGTCATGACCCGTGCCAACAGACTTAGACAAACAAGAATTGAAGAGGTCCCACTTATATGCTAGTCAAAATTCTTATCCATGGTCAATGTAGGATGTGTTGCTATACTTTCTTGACCATTAGATTCTACAATCTTAAAAATTAGATCATAGAAGCCTTTTAACTGTCATTGGCCAACTTCATAAAAGATCCTGGTTTTTTTTTTTTAAGAATTAATTAAAGCCAAAACGTATGAGCAAATTTAAATAATCCATAAGTAGTTTCTGCCATGCGTCTTTCTTTTTAGATAGAGCAAACTCATGCCCAGCTTCTAGATTCAAATGATGCAACTTAAGCATTATTCACATGCCTATCATTTTATAGTGGCATATTCAAAGATTTCCTACCTAGTGACCTAAAATGGGAAAAAATTATTGGGTTGTGTTAAAGTAAAAGAGTGGATACCCAATCCCCAAGGTTCTCTCTAAAGGAGGCCTTGAGGTTATTTTATAAGGAATAATTAAGACCACATCGGACTTGTGGTCCGATGTGGAATACAGACTCCGACACTCCCCCTCAAGCTAGGTGTACCTAACTTGAACACATAAAGAAAAACAAAACAATCAACAGATGCTGCAAACACTCCCCCTCAAGCTGGACATATCCAGCTTGATTACAAAACAAGACAAAACAAAAAATAAAAAATAAATCATCCGCAATCGCTGCTCTCCCCCTGAAGATTGCAACTCCCCCTCAAGATGAAAATGATGTATGATTGAAGATGCCAATAAAAAGGCCAGATTACATCAATGGCGCCGCAAGTCGTCGAGACGTAGCAAAGGAACCGCGCGGACGAGGCCGGATGATAGAGCGTCGGGAAATCCGCACTTGGCGGGCCGATCGACGGGATGTCGGAAAATCCACACTAGTGGGGCCGATCGTCGAGATGTCGGGAAAACCGCAGAGAAGCCGCGTTGTAGATCGACGACGCAATGGAGGTGTGGAAGTGAGCCGTCGCAGGAGGCTGCTTGGGAGGGGTGCTGCCCAGGGAACCATCAACGACGGTCTGGCCGCGGTGAAGGAGCGTGAGGGAGAAGCCGAAGGAGGAGCTGGAATTTCTGCGCGAGGGGCTGGCGCTTAGGAAAGTCAGGTGCAGCGGGGGCGACGAGCAGGGAAAGGGGTGCGACCCGGGGAAAGCCTCAGGGAAGCGCTGCCGCTAGGGAGGTGGAGGAGGTGCGCAGGGGCTCAAGAGGAGTCGCACACATGGAGAGGGGGGTGTCGGGAATGGGAGCGGCGCGCAGGAGGGTCATCCAGGTTGGAGTCGCGCACAGAGAGGGGCCGCCGGGAGTGGTCGTTCGGAGGAGCCGCGCAGGAAGGGGGAACCCCGGACGAAGGAGCCGGTGACGGGAAGAAAGCCGACAAGGACTTCTCTATGGGGCGTCTGTCGTCGTTGGAGGCATCGGACGAGACGAAGCGCGCACTGAGGACGGCGCTGCAGGATCCATCACGCAGGGACGGACGACGACGGAACTGGAGGTGGCGCAGGGAGGAGGGCCGGAAGTCCGCATCGGGAGGCGGCCACGGGAGGAGCGCGAGCGAAGGAGGCTACCTTGAGGAGCAGCGGAGGGGCGGGGAGGTCCGTCGCACAGGGGTGGAGGCCGGTTGCTGGAGGGGCCAGCATGGAGGGCCGCCGAGGGAAACGATGTCGGTGGGGGCGGCGGCAAACGAGTCCGGCTATGGAGGTCGCCGCCCCCCACGGGGGGGAATTGCTGGAAAACCTAAGGCAAGAAAAAAAACTGGGTGGGGGGGTTCGGGTTTAGAGACCACCCTTTGATACCATGTAAAAGTATAAAAGAGGTAGACCCGAATCCCCAAGATTCTCTCTAAAGGAGACCTTGAGGTTATTTTATACGGAATAATTAAGACCACATCGGACTTGTGGTCCGATGTGGGATACAGACTCTAACAGGTTGAAAAAAAATAAAGAATAAATTGAAAAAAAAAAAATAGGATCGGGGCAGCTAATACAAAGCAGCTAAGGAAAAAAATTATTAGATTGAATTCTCTATGTTTAGAAAGATAAACTGAAAATCAAAAGACAAGCAACAATACAAGGATTGAAAACAAGGAGACAATGCTCTTCAAACAGACCTTCAACTAATGCCTACAACCACTTGACTCTATTTTGCATAACAAAGCCCACAAAATAAAATAAAATAAAAAAGCCAAGATTGTGCAATGGATCCAAAACAAGCTTACAAGCCATATTAAGAGGATGGAAACAAAAAACAAAAATCCCAAGCCAATGAACAATGAAAAAAATTGTAGATTGACCACAACACTTGGAAGTGCATCTCGTAAATAACAAATCAAATATATTAATTTAGCTTTTGAACCTGCAAAAGTGTAGGCGTTATTTTGAACAGGGACTACCAATCAAGCAAAACACCTCAGCTCTAGACAACACTTAGGATTCAGAATACAATTGTTCAAAATAGATATAGGAATTAGACAAAAAAGGTAAGAAACGAAACGCTGTACGTGAAAAAAATGCAGGCATCTCTAAAGTACACGATTTACAATACCCATCTGAAGGAAGCTAAAAGCAGCTCGAACAACTTAGCAAAGAAGACAATGGAGCAGCCATCATTTCAAATTTCACGAAATTAAACTTTTCATAACCTAGAAGCTCCCTTCAAGGTTTCAAATGAAGAAATAGGATATCCATCAGGGTGCTATCCATTTTTGGAGAAAAAAACCTGCAAATTTCCACCTTCCCTATCCAGCACACTCTTCTTTCACACTTGATTCTATTGTTTTTTCAACTACATTTTTCAAAGATCTGTCTGTCTTCTGAAACCATCCAAGGTGAAGCAGAGCATTAGTAATAAAATTCAAAATTTTCAATGAGTTGGTAGCAGAAAAGCCAAGAGGAGGCCAGTCATTGTTCAGGAGGCATGTTTGCCCCCAAATCAGAAGGGAATTTGGGCATTTGTAGTATTTATGACTGAAAGAGAGCTTTTATTATCAGAACCTCATGAACTACTTAATCCAAGTCATTCTCAGTGAATAAAAGGGGCGAATCACTTCTATTTATGTTAGGAAATAAAATGGCTGATCGAGGCTGAACATAAAGACTCAATTGTCAAACGCAATCTCAGTTGCGCACTACAGCCTTTTTAGGTCTAAAAGGAATGCGGAGGTGGTATCCTAAGTGAAAGACTCTGGGTGGTGAGTGACAAGTTACCCAAATCATGCTTATATAAAGGACTCAAATATTCTGAATTAAAATGGTAGGTATGATGGGGCCCAAAGCTTTCCCTATGGCTGGGAGAAAGAGCAGAGCCAAGTGACTAGTGTGTCTATACCAAGAGGCCATGTGGGAAGAAAGGGGTAGAATATGATCATGGTGGGGGGTCGGGGGGTAATCTGGTTGCGAGATAGTTATGTTTCTCAATGCAGGGCTTGGCCCATGGAAGGGAGCTGGGTTTTGTTGAAGACTCGGACACTTGGCTCCATTATGTGGAGGGCACACGAAGGTCCCATGGACAGATCTTGACAGATTCAAGGGTTATTATATAATTGAATACATCATGGAAGACAGTGAATTTGATAAATCATTATTATTATTTAGGATTTAGTTTGATTTATTGTTATCTTTTGGAGTTCCAATAAAACAGAATATTATGTAACAAAAATCCAGGTTGTAATTGAGGGGGGAAGTCTTTGATTTCTTTGGTTTCAGAATTGGGAGTCTGTCCACTTCAAACGGACACTCGGTGTTGACAAATATTACCGGGATTCTTACATAAATTTCCCAGGTCCATTTTCCTTTCAATTTATTCAGGTGTTTAGGAGGCTCACTTTAGCAGACATGGTGTATCGTCTGAGGATGAAAACAAATCGTATCCCCATAACAAAGTTGTATGTGTTGGAGTTGGTGCCCTAGAAACCAGCTTTTTTGTACTTTATGATAAACCGGTATTCATTGGATGAATATTAATAAACTACTTATCACATCATGATTGTTCTTCTGCGTGTGACATAGTATGTGATAATATCCTAAGAATAGTTGTCGCATTAAAAGGTCATAGCAGATCTCTGCTATGATGAGAACCCGAAAGTGTCATGACACTATTCTTAAATATATGTTCTATGGTCGGATGATATCATTTGAAGGGACACAAATGATACAGGCTATCAGGGGTGGGGGCTCATGAAACTTTGAGGCACCTTCTCAGGGTGTGCGCATTTGGTAATATCCAAAAAGATATTATTAGAACAAAACCCGCCAGTGGGAAATCCACATTCATAAGTGTCATTGGATGTTCCTATCTGCGGACGTGTGTATTGGTCCTTGTATTTTAAGATTATTACTAATGGGTATTATGACTCGCGCACTTAGATGTATTGACGAAAACCGTAACGGCGGATATTCACGGCGAGGTAGGATATGTTGGGTGCGTCACGAGTAATACTGCATTAATGAATAATGCGAGAAAGGACTTGTCACTTCTACGGAAGTAGATATCTCAGGCCCTTTGATGGAAATGATATAGCCTAACTAAATCCATGACCATGGTGTTCTCTAGGCAAGTTCAATTCTGGAAAATCAAAGAATGAGAAATCGAGCACATGGGTTGATGGCACTTGCATGCAACCCGCTTGATTGAAGATATCAGGACAAAGGGATTATATTACACGGTAAGCGTTCGTATGAGCGTGACATGTCGTTGCGACATCAATTTCTTTCTCTTGAGTGCTTTGACCCGTTGCTACACAGTAATCTTGGACTTTAGACAAGTCCGCCTAATGCCAACGAGAAACAGGCTTAGAGGGTCAACACTAAGTATAGCCAATATCTCAGTTAAATCTTTTATTTATTTAACAAGTTGAATAAATATTATTCCCGATTATGGTTTAATAATTATTTAAGTATGTCTGATCGCATTTATTTCGTTGCTAGTTATTCGGGAGAATATATTGCAGACGGAATATTTATTTATCACCGAATAATGCAGTTATATTTATTTAATAAATAAATAGTCAAATTCAAGGCCCGGTAAATATTGAGAATTGGCGAACCATGTTATGGGTCTAGTGAGAAATAATATTAAATATTATTTGGTTAAATAATATTTAAATATAACGTGCAAGTTAAGCACATGTCATGAAAATAATAGCATTGTTATTATTATTTGACATGGGGTTTCACATGAAATAATAAATTAACGGCACCTGTGCTAATTATTTATTATTACCTGGTGAATTAAATTCTCCGTTATGTTATTATTCTCTAAATTAGCCAAAGGGTCATTCGACCGACTAATCAATCATTGTGTGCACAACATCCTTGAAGAAAAACTCTCGAGCCTAGAGAACTCTTCCCTCTCCAAGAACGCTCTCAAGAACGAGAGAGATTCTCCTTCACTGGATCAAGGAGAACGCTTTGGAAGTGATTCTCAAGGCGATCAAAGCCGGACATCGCAAGCGCAATGATCTTCCGCGCTAGCACCCGGAGACTCCTTCGACGACGTCCGGAGATACGTGGAGAACGTGTGGATCACAGTTAGAGGATTCCTATCCTTGGATTCTACATCGCAACGAAGCCGCACCTCGGACCCATGGTCAAACGCATCAGTGAAGAAAGAATCACCTTGTAGGTAATTCTATAATTTAATTAAATTAATTATAAACAAAATATATCGATCATCTCTTCTCGGTTCCGGGTTCTCTTTTGTCTTTTATCTTTTATTCAATTGCGTGGATACTGGCATTAATCGTAGTATTGATCTCGGATTAATCATCGATTATGACAATTTACAAAGTTGGATACACGCTCATCCTGCGCTTCCACTGCGCTCGGAACCTACAGTATGGGATGATGCTTCATTTGGTTGAGACAAAGCTTGCATTTTCAAAGGCATTTTTTGTTGTTGGTACAGACACCAACTTGTATTTGGGGTCTAGATAGATTCTAGTTAACCACTGCTATTTTATCTATAGGCATGTTTAAGATAACTTAAATTTTTACTGATTAATTGATCTCCTTTACTCACACTACAAAAATTTGAAGAAAAAAAAAAGGAAAAGGAAAAGGAAATTGGACCATGAAACATAGATAAATATGTAATCAGAGATGGGCATAAAAACAGAAACATACCTAACCTTGGAATCTTTACAAAATATAAAAAGTAACATGAATACTCTTAAATGAATTTCACATGCCACATAAATCAAAGCATTCCATCCACTTAGCAGAAAGACAAGGCAGTTTTCAACCAAGGTTATGTCAACTGCTGTTATTTTCAAACAATAAAAAAACCACAATGATGAAATTTGGACACCAATTTAGCAAGACCCAAACTAACTTCACACTTAGGCAATTTCTTATTTAAACAAATGATCTCTACTCACAACCAAGGCTTATAGTTTTTGTTTCATGTCCTTTTAATCATTATAAATAGTATTGCAAATCATTTTCATACATTGCTGGATACCATGCCCTCAAAATGCATCTAATATTCTTGAGTTTGTAAAAACCCTAATTTATCATGGCTAGATATCAAGCCCACAAATCGCATCAAATATTCGGAAGTTTTTACAAGCCCTATTTTATCAAGGGAAGTACTGCTTCGAAAAAAGTCCAGTTCCAGAAGCGTAAAATGAAGCTAAAGAAGTGGAACAGAAACTGTATCACCGAAGTAAAACCTTAGCTTGACGAAGCTCATAGATTTCCAGGAACAGCTGTTTTGATAACTCCTCCAAGGCTTGTACCTCTGCTTCCATGTTTTTGATGTCTTCAAAAAAGGAAAACAAGGCAGTATCAAAAGGTATTAGAAAGCAAAGGCCGAAAATGAAACAAATATGAGATCCGAAAGAAATAAAAGGCCAGCATGAGTGATAAGATGGGGGTATTAAATACGGCTGAGGTAATGGGTGGAGGGGGACAGGTGAATTGATTGGGCTTCAGCTTTGGCTCCAGTGGGAGGTCTAGGCCTTGGCTTAGGGGAACGCCGCCTACCTCAGAGAGTTTCTTCTTCTCTCTCTCTCTCTCTCCCCCCCCCCCCACTCCCCCCCATTAATTGGTGCTTTCATTGTTTGCACCGCTTGAAGAAGCAGTTTGGGGTTGAAGGTGGAAGTCATCCAGGATGGAGACATGAGTAGCAGCGATGGGGGCAATGATGCAGGTTCAGCCGGTTAGGCAACAGGATCAGGAAGGTCGGCTCCAGGAGGTGCAATCATCTCTGGTGGAACAGAATGGTCGGCACATGCAGCCGCAGACAAGGAAGAAGGCTTGAAAGCTTGCCATACAGCACAGCGGAGGAATGGCAAGGAACCGGCAGACTCGATCTGTTACCTCAAGTGGTGGAAAACATCGTTTTGAGTGCTAGGAAGGATCAGCAGAATAAAGTGAATGAAAATCCAGGATCGTTTCTTTGTTTTGATAGTGGACGAAGAGTTGGCGAGGAAGAATTGAGGGATGAGCTGAGTTCTCTAGCCAGGCGGCATGAACTGCCAACGTTTTCAGGAAACGATCCAATTGCATGGATTGCTAGAGCTGAAACGGGTTTCCTAATCCATCGAACTCACAATAATTTGCGAGTACCTATAGCACAGTTGTATATGGATAGGTTTGTGCAGCATTGGATGTTATCACTATCGTCTCAGCGACCAAAATTGGTTTGGAATGAACTGAAGGTGGAGTTGCTTGGTCGTTTTGGGACTGCCAAAGACAGCAATCCACCAAGGCAGCTAAAAGGTATCCAGCAAACAGGTTCAGTGGACGAATATATATACAAGTTTGAGCAAGTCGCATTGTGCATCCCAAAGTCTACAGGAGTCTTGGCACATAAGTTTTTTTTTGGGCGGCTTGCGACCAGAAATTGAAAGTGCGGTGACGACTCATGAGCCTTGCACCAAAGCAAGACTTATAACCTTGACTAGGAATGTCGAGCGCGAGTTATTTGTTGCAGGTGTTGCTGAGCTGAGTGAACAGCACGAATTGAATGTCGAGCGAGTTATTTGTTGCAGGTGTTGTTGAGCTGAGTGAAGCACGAATTGACCCCTGTTGGGGATCGTATGGAAGACATTAAGGATTGCGAACCACCAAAGGAGTCACATTATATTCCTAAAACATTTTCTATGGAAGAAATGTAATATCACATCACATGTAAAATATGACAACGTGTGCGGAACACTACACATCTATGATGTTGGCGGACGTCCATTTGCAGGACGGTGGCCGCCCCCCTCCTTTGTCAAAGGGGGGATGGTGGTGTTAGGTGGTGGGTGGCCAAACCCCCACCAAACCTCCAGCGGGAGAAGGTAAGGGGAAGGGGTGAGGAGGCCTATAAAATGAGGCTCTCCCCTCTTCCAAATGGCATCTCATCTATCACTTGTATCCGGTTTCTCATCATCGGTAATCATCCTATATGAGCGGTTTTGTGAGGTTTATTTCCCCACTTATTCTAGAGAGAGTTTTACGAGGGTTTTCTCCTTGTAATAAGTGAGGGAGTGTGTACCCACTTTTACCCCATAGTGATCTTTCTATTTGCCCGTGGTTTTTTACCTCTTCCATTTGGGGGTTCTTCCACGTTACATCTGGTGTCATTTATTTTTTCCGCATTTTGCACTTTATTTTTATCTCGTGATTATCGCTGCACCGGTGGGTCAATCATTTACGGTCCTAACAAGTGGTATCAGAGGCAAGGTTCTGGCCCGGTGTTGTTCACGTTTTCGGGTATTAATAATTCTCATAAATTTGAGTATGCTCTGTGATTGCAACTTCGGTTGATCTGTCACATCAGAAAAAAATTATTGAGATTATTAAATGCACCGTTGTGAAACGAAGGAGGTTCTGGACTGACAGCATGTCTAGATGGCGGCAAAATTCGAGATCAAAAAATTCAACAGGAATAATTTTTCGTTGTGGAAAATGAAGATGCAGGCAGTGCTGCGGAAGGATAATTGCCTACTGGCAAATGGCGAAAAGACGGCGGGTGTGACGGAGGAGAAATGGAACGATATGGACGGGGATGCTATTGCCAACATCCATTTGGCTTTGGCAGACAGGGTCCTATCAAGCATTGCGGAGAAAAAAACGACAAAGGAAATATGGGATACTCTGACGAAGCTATATGAGGCCAACTCACTGCACAAAAAAATTTTCCTAAAGAGAAAATTGTATACTCTTCGGATGGCGGATTTATCATCGGTGACCGACCACATCAAGAACCTCAATACCCTGTTCGCTCAGCTCATGGCGTTGGGCTATAAAATTGTGGATACTGAACGTGCGGAGATTCTACTCCAGAGTTTGCCAAATTTGTATGACCAATTCATCATCAACCTCACCAATAATATCCTGACGGATATGCTGCTCTTTAATGATGTTGCAGCCGCAGTTCTAGAAGAAGAAAGTCGGCGCAAGAACATGGAGGACAGACAGACAACTTCGCACCAAGCAGAAGCTCTGTCAATGGAGAGAGGAAGGATGATGGAGCGTGGTTCCAGTGGGAGCCAAAATCATGGCAGGTCCAAATCAAGGAGTAAGAAGAAAAATGTCACATGTTTCAATTGTGGCAAGAGGGGGCACATCAAGAAGGATTGTTGGAATAAGAAGAGTGAAGAAAAGAGCTCTCAGGGGAATGTGGCGAGTACTTCTGGAAAAGGAGATATACTAGTCAGTGAAGCGGCGACAACTACTGGAAGCAGGCAGCATCTCGACGATGCATGGATTATCGACTCAGGAGCAACATAGCACATGACGTCTCGACGGGAATGGTTTGACCAATATGAAACCATCCCGGAAGGACTTGTGTACATGGGGAACGATCACACTCTGGAGATCGTTGGAGTCGGTACCATCAAACTGAAGATGCATGATGGCATAGTACGGACCGTCCAAGGAGTACGTCATGTGAAGGGCCTGAAGAACATATTGTCTTTGGGACAATTTGATGATATCGGATGCAAGACTCGCACTGAGAATGGAGTGATGAGAATCGTGAAGGGTGCGCTTGTGGTAATGAAGGCAGAGAAGATCTCAAAGAACTTGTACGTGCTTATGGGTGAAACGTACAAGGAGGCGGAGATAGTTGTTGCATCAACTACCTCGATGGAAGCGTTGACGACGTTATGGCATCGGAAGCTTGGCCATATGTCAGAACGAGGCCTGAAGATTCTTGCGGATCAGAAGTTGCTGCCTGGACTGACAAAGGTATCCTTACCATTTTGTGAGCATTGTGTTTTAAGCAAGCAACAAAGGTTAAAGTTCGGGACGTCAACAGCAAGAAGTCAGGAGATCTTGGAGTTGATCCATTCCGATGTTTGGCAAGCACCGGTTATATCCCTGGGAGGAGCAAGGTACTTTGTATCATTCATTGATGATTATTTCAGGAGATGTTGGGTGTACCCAATCAGGAGGAAGGCAGATGTTTTTGAAGTCTTCAAAACATTCAAAGCGCGGAAGGAGCTTGACTCTTGAAAGAAGATTAAGTGTCCGAGGACAGACAATGGTGGAGAATATACAAGCGAGGAGTTTGATACTTTTTGTCAACAAGAAGGGATCAAGAGGCAGTTCACGGTGGCGTACACTCCTCAGCAGAATGGAGTGGCAGAGCGAATGAACAGAACCCTGTTGGATAAAACAAGGACGATGTGACTGCAGGTATTGCCAAAACTTTTTGGGCAGAAGCAGTGAATACCGCAAGTTATGTGATCAACCGATCTCCTTCAATGGCGATTGAGCTGAAGACATCGATGGAGATGTGGACTGGTAAACCCGCTGACTATTCTCGGTTACATACTTTTGGAAGTCCTGTATATGCAATGTTTAATGACCAGGAAATATCGAAGTTGGATTCGAGATCCAGGAAATGTATCTTCTTGGGGTACGCTGATGGTGTGAAGGGGTATCGTTTGTGGGATCCCACCGCCCACAAATTTATCATCAGCAAAGATGTCATTTTTGCAGAAGACAAGGTGCAAATGACAACTGATCAAGACATGGAGAAGGAGAATACAGAGACTACAACAGTTGAATTAGAGGACAAGTCCAAGGAAGAATCAGTTTCCTCTGAAGCATTACCAGAGCACGATGATCAAGTACCGGTTGAGTCTGGACCACGACGGTCAACTCGGGAGAAAAGAGCACCAGTATGGCACTCAGACTATGTTACTGAAAGCAATATTGCGTATTGTTTATTGACGGAGGATGAAGAGCCATATTCTTTTGTGGAGGCGACCCAGAGTCCAGATGTATCCTCATGGATGGCGGCGATGCAGGAGGAACTTGAAGCCCTGCACAGGAACAAGACTTGGGATCTTGTTCCATAACCTCATGGAAGGAAAGCTATCGGAAACAAATGGGTCTTTAAGATCAAGCGGGATGAAAAGGATCAGGTGGAAAGATATCGTGCAAGATTGGTGGTCAAAGGATTTGCTCAGAAGGAAGGTATTGATTTCAATGGAATATTTTCTCCTGTTGTTAGACTGACGATTGTTCGGTTAGTTCTGGCGATGTGTGCTACATACAGCTTACATCTAGAGCAGCTGGATGCGAAGACTGCTTTTCTCCATGGTGATCTTGATGAAGAGATCTATATACTCCATCCAGAAGGTTTTTCAGAAGAAGGCAAAGAGAAATTGGTTTGCAGGTTGAAAAAATCTTTGTACGGTCTCAAACAGGCGTCGAGGTGTTGGTACAAGAGATTTGATTCCTATATCATGAGCCTTGGATACGACAGACTTCATTCAGATCCTTGTGCATATTTCAAGGGTTCAGATGGTAATGATTTCATCATTCTTCTGTTGTATGTGAATGACGTGTTGGTTGCAGGCCCCAACAAAGATCAGATCCAGGAGACGAAGGCACAGTTGGCTAGGGAGTTTGATATGAAGGACTTGGGACCAGCAAACAAGATTCTTGGGATGCGGATTTACCGAGACAGAAATAATGGGAATATTTGGCTATCACAGAAGAGTTACTTACAGAGAGTCTTGAAACGCTTCAACATGCAAGATTGTAAGCCAATCTTTACCCATCTTCCCGTTAATTTCAAGTTATCCTCCACGATGAGTCCTAACAGTGAAGCAGAGAGGATGGAAATGTCTCGAGTACCGTATGCATCGGCAGTGGGTAGTCTAATATTCGCTATGGTTTGTACTAGACTAGACATTGCACATGCAGTGGGAGCAGTTAGTCGGTACATGGCGAATCCAGGACGGGAGCATTGGAGCAAAGTGAAGAGGATCCTGAGATATATCAAGTAGACCTCAAATGTTGCATTATGTCATGGAGGATCAGATTTTACTGTCAGAGGATATGTTGATTCAGATTTTGCAGGTGATTCTGACCGGAGGAAATTCACTACTGGTTATGTGTTTACTCTTGCAGGAAGAGTTGTGAGCTGGATTTCGAAGTTACAGTCAGTTGTGGCTTTATCCACGACGGAGGCAGAGTACATGGCAGCTACACAAACTTGCAAAGATGAAATTTGGATGAGAAGGTTGTTAGAGGAGCTCGGGCATAGACATACGCAGATTCCTTTGTTTTGTGATAGTCAGAGCGCCATGCACATTGCAAGGAATCCATCTTTTCATTCCAGGACGAAGCACATTGGGGTACAGTATCACTTTGTCTGAGATGTGGTGGAGGAAGGAAGTGTGGACATGCAGAAGATTCATACTAAAGAAAATCTGGCAGATTTCCTGACGAAGGCGATTAACTCTGATAAGTTCAGATGGTGCAGAACCTCGAGCGGCCTCACAGATACTTGAGCAGCATGGTTTGGTAGATAGAAAGGATGTGTGGAGATGTGATTGTGATGCGAGACGCACGGGGTGGCCCGATCTTCACGGCGTAGGGCGGCGAATGATGGATGCGGTTTGGGGCTAAGTGACGAGTGAAGGGTATGGATAGTGGAAGCAAGTAGTCAACCAACGCTATATGGAGCGTGACCTACTACTTAGACAACACACTCAAGGGAGGGGTGTGATGGCCAATCCACACAACAACGCACTTGGGTTGAGGCACGGAATTGGGGGCTTTGTGATCTTGGATCACCAATCTAACTTGTAGATTGACAAGGCAAGAATACACAAGAGCAAGGGGGAAAACCCGGGATAATCCTCACACAACGGAGAGAAACAAAGCATAATCAGAAAATTCAAGGGAAGCAAGTTTGACCTTTTTCTCCTCGGAATATGCATGGCATGAAAAGACCTGCTCGATCCGCATCTCCCACTCCAAGTATGCTTCCGGATCGCTTTTCCCAAGAAAAGAAGGGACCTTCACCTTGATCCCGTCAAGTAGGTTATCATCATGTTGTCTCCTTTGGCCTCCTCTCGGTTGTTGGTACAACCTCCTCCTTTGTGGGACTTCATCAGGATCATCATCAAAGTTCACCATCTCCTCCTCCATGATGTGGGGACGACGTGGTGCGGGAGCGCGTCGTGGGTTATCATGGAACATCCTTGGGCTTGGTTTATTCTCCAATTCATCAATCCTCTCATGTAACACCTCCAACTTCCGATCAAGAAGCTTCTCGAAGTGGCCCACCAAAGCTTGCATTTGGAATTGCGTAGCTTCAGGTGCGGGAGATCTACTTCGACTTCCTTCATCGCTAACATGAGCAATTTTCTTCCCACGATCTTCTGCCATGATAAG
Organism: Viscum album; assembly: GCA_963277665.1. NCBI lineage: Eukaryota > Viridiplantae > Streptophyta > Magnoliopsida > Santalales > Viscaceae > Viscum > Viscum album. The sequence continues at coordinate 227,509,950 of OY728165.1, forward strand.
TTACACAAACACAAACACACACCGGGGGGGGGACACACACAATGATACACACTCACTCACACACGCGAGATGTACACACTCACACAAGATGTACACACTCACACACACAAAGATACACACTCACGCACGCAATATATACACACTCACACGCACAAGATGTACACACACACGCACACAACAAGATGCACACACTCACACACACAAGATATTTTTTTTTTCTTATTTCTCTCCACTCTCAAAACTCAATTTGAATCCCAAACTCTTATGAAATATAATACCTTGTTTAGGGCGATCAAGTGCCACCAATTCCTCCCCAATCAAGATTGTGTCGGGGGATGGTTTAACACAACCCGCTTGAGTGGTAAGGGGTTTAACAATGGTAAAGGGTCAAAAAGAGGGTGGAAAGAAGGGTAGATAGGTGGATTGTGGGTTTTGCCCGATTGTGCAAGATAAGATAAATGAATAACAATATGAGCCAAATACAAAATGGGGATGAAGTAAAATGATGGAAAAAGTTATATATAGAAATAGAAAGTGCTAATAAGGTAAAGCACAAAGGATTAATTGTATCCGCTCTTTTTTTTTGCTTTTGTTTTTGTCAATTCTCCCCAAAAAGTGTTGTGCTTGGAGTTTTAAAGCACAAGATGATTGAACGGAGAGTAAGACATTTTTTTTTTTTCGAAATCTCTCAAATAAAGGATGTGCTTAATTTTGAAAAGCACAAAATGATGAGTTGAGAGAATTTTTTTTTTTTTTTTTGCCGGATACAAATCACATATAGAGAATTAAATGCGGAAAGAAGATGAATGAAAATTTGGCTCAATTTATAATAATCCAAGCTTGCACAAACTAGGACAATTCGGGAGGCTTTCAAGAAAAATGGATTTTTTTTGTTGAATGGGTGAATAATATGGAAAGATAAGGAGGGTAATGGATAGAATTAAAGTAAATGAAGGGATAGACGCCTACCGTGTCAACCGGTGCTCTGATACCAACTGATGCGAGACGCACGGGGTGGCCCGATCTTCACGGCGTAGGGCGGCGGATGATGGATGCGGTTTGGGGCTAAGTGACGAGTGAAGGGTATGGATAGTGGAAGCAAGTAGTCAACCAACGCTATATGGAGCGTGACCTACTACTTAGACAACACACTCAAGGGAGGGGTGTGATGGCCAATCCACACAACAACGCACTTGGGTTGAGGCACGGAATTGGGGGCTTTGTGATCTTGGATCACCAATCTAACTTGTAGATTGACAAGGCAAGAATACACAAGAGCAAGGGGGAAAACCCGGGATAATCCTCACACAACGGAGAGAAACAAAGCATAAGCTCTCAAATTAAGTCTTGAATGCCAATACAATGCCATGGGGTGGCTATTTATAGCCAAGGGGGTGATACAATGGTCAAGGGTCTAATACCCTAAAGTCATAAAGTCTAAACCTACCTTGTCCCCTTAAAAGTCAAAAAGATAAAAGCCAACAAAGACTTTTGGAAAAGAAGCACACAACTTTCCAACATAGCCCACCGGATTTGACTTTGAGTGCATAGCCCACCAGATTTGACTTTGGTGTCCAAAGATGCCATTTCTAGAATCCTCCATGTGGGCAAGGCCTCCAAATTCGTGCAACCATGTGGGCCAAGTTTTAATCATCAATTTTGGGCTTGAATAAGTGATATTATAGGCCCATTTGCTCCATCCATGCAAGGTAATACCCATTGGGCCTTTAATGAAGCAAGATGAGCGCCCATTGAAGCATTCAACCTCTTTAATCTTCCTCGTGTCATTGGGCCTTGCAAATCCAATTCCTCCACCCGAGCAATCGACTCCGTGCCTTCCGCATGGTTCGCATCAGATTGTTTCTCAATCAAATCTCCAAGTGGGAGATTTGTTGGCGGACGTCCATTTGCAGGACGGTGGCCGCCCCCCTCCTTTGTCAAAGGGGGGATGGTGGTGTTAGGTGGTGGGTGGCCAAACCCCCACCAAACCACCAGCGGGAGAAGGCAAGGGGAAGGGGTGAGGAGGCCTATAAAATGAGGCTCTCCCCTCTTCCAAATGGCATCTCATCTATCACTTGTATCCGGTTTCTCATCATCGGTAATCATCCTATATGAGCGGTTTTGTGAGGTTTATTTCCCCACTTATTCTAGAGAGAGTTTTACGAGGGTTTTCTCCTTGTAATAAGTGAGGGAGTGTGTACCCACTTTTACCCCATAGCGATTCTTCTATTTGCCCGTGGTTTTTTACCCCTTCCATTTGGGGGGTTTTCCACGTTACATCTGGTGTCATTTATTTTTTCCCGCATTTTTCACTTTATTTTTATCTCGTGATTATCACTGGTGTCATTTATTTTTTCCCGCATTTTGCACTTTATTTTTATCTCGTGATTATCACTGCACCGGTGGGCCAATCATTTACGGTCCTAACATATGAGGCATAATGCACTCCCTTCAATGCAAAATTCTATGAGGCATAATGCACTCCCTTGAATGTCGAGCGCGAATTATTTGTTGCAGGTGTTGCAAAACTCTCTCGCTCGCTCGCTCTCGCTCTCCGCATCCCATTCATTAACTCTGCTTCTTTCTCCTGCAATTATACAAGTAGTCTACCCTTGCTTTTTATCAGCATCCGAAACCATACTTATACTAATGGACTCTCTAGACATATATCTTTATAATTACAGGCAATAAATTAATGAATGCCAAGAAAATGATGAAAAAACACAATTGTTTGGCATCCCTTACGGAAGTTATGCCAAGCCTCTCTATTTCTAGTTAATAAGATATGTCAGATTTTAACAAAAGGTAGAAAAGATCCAGTTTTATTTTATAAATGACCTTTGAAGCCAATCAAAAACCTTGGAAGGGAGAACACCGACCTTGCTCTTTTTGGTCATCCTGCACAGAACGCACTACCGTTCCAACAATTCGCTTGAAAAATGATTTAGCCTTTAAATTCTGCAACCCAAAACTTCTGATGAGATACAATTCAATTGGAACTTTAACTCAAAATAACATCTTCCGATTCAATATATATATATATCATTAACAGAAATGATCATATATTGTAGTCGTATATGCTCTCATTCATTTTCTTAGTATTTTATTGTGCTTCTGATACCAAATAATATATTGAAGCAAGTAAAAAAGATGCATAAAATGTTGCAGCCAAAAACCAAAACCACAAACTGAGATTGTTTAAGCTAACCAAAAATATTGTGTTACAGCATGCTAAAAGAAAAAAAACCTACCATCCAAATCTAACACCTAGAGAATTTGAAAACAGAAAAGATATTGTCAACATTCCACCCCAACCAATTGGATCAAGAAATTGATGCCTGGAAATACTAAATTCTGCAGAAGGAATATTGAATTAGCCATGTACACTGGTGTATACAAATGATACAAGACTAACCAGACAAGGATAAAATATAGAAAATTTATTGCAAAGTTTGCAGCCCACATACATATATCACCAAAGACAATTACAATACATGATTTACCGATGGAAGTGGTTCTTGTCAATTGTCCAAAGATTATTTTTCCCCTTGTATAATTTTTCTTTCTTTTTTAAGTAGATTTTCTCCTGTGTAAATGGGAATCCCAAGATGGCGACAAAGCTGCGGATCAAGCAGTTTTCCCACCCAGTGCAGTTTTTCCGAGGAGATGATGTTTCCAGGTTCTATTATTTACATGTTGAGCTTTTTAAAGAGTGAATGGATTTTATTGCCTCTCCATAGCCTGCAAATTGAGAGGCCAAACCTAGATGCTAGATAAGAGAGTTGGAAGTTTTCCCGATGTTCAAACCCAAAAAAAAGTGCATTCACATGCAAGGTGTGAGAATGCAATGGTTTCCTTTAACAATATAAAGAATGATTGCCTGTTGAGGAGTAATTTCAATATTTATCTTGCTTTCAAGAAAAAATCAAACACACTTTGTCCTCCACCCATTAATTAAATGATGAAAAATAAAATAGAAAATAAGAGAAACGAGAGGACAGACAATCTAACTAGGCAACCAGAACTAGAATGGAACTAAAATGCAGTCCTGCAGGAAATGCCTCCAAGAAACATATGCCAACAAGCAATAAACATCAAAAAAAAAGTAAAATGTGGAGCATGATCCTCGGCTAGTAAACATCTAAAATTCCTCTCCAGCTTGTACATGCGCTTCTCAACCTCAAATCTTCTTAAAATAGAAATTGAGACGTTCTCATTTCATAGCTTATTTAAGTCTTTTCAGTTGCTTTATAGATGGAACACGGTTTAGTGTGAATGCAACGGTTTCCATTTTCTAGAGCATGACCCAGAATAAAATAGGAAGGTCTGACTGGTCAAATTATGAAACAATTTCATAGCCTTAGATGATCAGTAAACATTTGGAAAAAGTATTATCCACCACTATCTTATTGAAGTTTTTTAATGCTCTTACCAAGTTGATTTTATACTCCATCTTTGAACACCTTTGAACATTTTAAAGGTTACAAACTTGCAAAAATCACTTGCCTGTCTGCCTATTGGACCACATAAATCAACAGGTGTTAGGTTTCATAGCTCTCTAATCATTTCTCATTTTCACCAAAAAGGGCTAAAGCAAGAATAGCATGTATCAAAGAATTCATAATCAAATGATTCAAACATTTGATTTCATGGAATCTTTGGATACATTTTATATATATGTGACTTAGACAACAATGCCAAATGCACATAGTTTTAAAATCGACAATCTTGACCTTATTTTATATGTCATAGATTAGATTATCGAGGTTCAGGATAAAAGAACCGTTACTCATGTGTTCAATGTCATAAAACATTTCATCCATGCATAAAACAACTCTAGTTCTAAACATGGAAGAAATTTTCTCCTTGTCAAACAAAATATAGAAATTAAATTTTCATTTGGGGCAAAAACATAATAACAGCTTTTTCATTTTAGAACCAATCCACTAGGCAGTTGTAATCACATTTCCTCACTTACAATGCTCCAACTCTTGCTTCACTGCAAACACAGAGATTGTTAGAACAAGCATAGCCCCCAGCAACCTTCTGTAGTATATTGCAGTAATGAAACGACTTACAGAAGAGAGGGCTGAGTAAGGAGGAGAAGAACGGAGTACACAGTGGGGAGAGACTGCTTGCTCTATCACTCAGCCCAAGGCCGTTGCAGCAATATTTCTGCTGATCCTCTCTCGCTCCCCCCCCCCAATTCCCTTTATAATGGCCTCACCTGGGTATCAATAGCTGTCTGGGGACCACCTCCGTTAGTTGGTCCAGCTGTATGGACAGTTTTGCCCCTTTAGGAATATACTTTCCAGGGGGCTGGAAAATCCCGCACTCTATTACTGGCCCCTCCTAGTGAAGGGGTCTTGTCCTCGAGGTTGACCAAATGCGGATGACAAACTCATCCTCCCAAGTAGCCTCTTCGGTGGGGCGCTCCTGCCACTTAATCAACCACTGGGGAGCTACCATCTTCTGTTGCCCACTAGTACGCTTGGCCAGCACTGCTTCCGGCTCAGGAGCTTCCGAGGAGTCCACGTCCAGTGGGCAAGGTGGTATGGGAAACCTGAGTGCCAATAGATATCTTGAGCTGTGAAAGACAGGGTGTATGCGTGCTCCCAGGGGCAAGTCCAGCTCATAAGCTACAGGGCCTATGGGTCAGACTACCGGAAACGGGCCATAGAAGTTGGCTGACAATTTTTTGTTGATTCGTCGAGCAACTGTTTGCTGCCAGTGAGGCTGGATTTTCACATAAACGGGATCCCCCACTTGAAAAACAACTTCACAGCGATGCTGGGCGCTTCATGTAGTGCTGGGCACAGGTCAAGTGACCCTTAAGCTGGGAGAGGGCGGTCCAACAAAGCGGTTGCCACTGTTTCAACTTTGACTTCACTGGGAAAAAAGGTAAATATGGTAGGAGGTTTTCACCCATACACTACCTCAAAGGGGGTGGAGTTAATGGCTGAATGTCAGGTAGTGTTGTAACACAGTTCTGCCCAGGGTAACCAAAAAGACCAGACTTCCAACTGGTATCCGGCAAAACACCTAAGATAGGTTTCCAAGCAGCAGTTAAAAACCTCGGTTTGACCAACTGTCTGTGGGTGGTACGCAAAACTCATTTTCAACTTTGTGCCCTGCAACTTAAAGAGTTCGGCCCAGAAATGGCATAGAAACAATGGGTCAGGGTCGCTAACAATCGACTTGGGTATGCCATGGAGCCTGACCATTTCGCAAAAAAATCAGTCACCCCCTTAGCAGTGTAAGGATGGTTCAACAAGATAAAGTGGGCATACTTTGAGAGTTTGTCCGTTGCCACGAAAGTCACCTCATACCCCTTGGATTTGGACGCTTGGTAATGAAATCTACAGAAATTGGGTATACTGCCAAGAAACCAGCACATATCTGGTGTGACAATCAAGTTGTTATCAAGATTATCACAAATCCGGTATTTCATGAGCAGACAAAGCATATTGAAGTTGATTGTTATTTCGTTCAAGAAAACTTTGAAAAGAAAATCACCTTCAATCATTCACACCTCTGATCAACTTGCAGATATTCTCACAAAAGGGGCGTCTGAACCACATGTCCAATTTTTGTGTAACAAACTGGGAATAATAAATATATATGTCCCGACTTGAGCGGGAGTGTTAAGAGTATTAGAATATTAGATATTTTTAATATTCGTATCCCACGTCGATGTGGGTTATCTGTTGTATTCCTTTTCTCATCTATAAATTAAGCACCCTACCTCGTTGTGAGGTACGGGTTTCCATTTGAACACTTGTATTGATTGTTACGCCCGACAAGTAGCCTTCACATCCTCTGATGGGCATTTGTTCAAAAGGGATTGGGATAGAAATGTTGGCAGAGCAGGGCCTTTGATAATAGTGGATGGAACTCTTATCAGCTACCAGTGATGACCTTGGGCGCTATCGATGAAAGTGGGAATAGAAATCTTCCTGTTACAGGAGATCGATACATGGATGTCTTTCCGCATTATTTCTACAGGCTACCGCTTGAACGGGAAATCAAACTTTCAATCGATTTACTTCTTGGAACAAGTCCTATTTTTCTTCCACCATATAAAATGACACCAACAAAATTAAGGGAATTAAAGGTCCAATTGGAAGAATTGGTAAACAAGGGCTTCATTAGACCCAATCCGTCGTCTTAGGCCGCTCTAGTTCTATTTGTAAAGAACGCAGATGGTTCGCTTCGATTATGTGTCAACTATCGTAAATTGAATCATGTGACGATCAAGAATCGATATCATCTTCCTCGAATCGACGATTTGTTTGAACAATTGAAGGGAGAGCCGAATGGTTCCCCGAAATGGATCTACGATCGGGGTATCATCAACTCTGAGTAAGAGGATATCCCGAAGACAGTTTTTCAAAGCCGCAAAGCTATATCCTAGAAGCAATTTATCATACAAATTTTATATGAACAATATTCAAATTTCATAAACAAATTACTAAACATTAATAATAAAGGAATTAACAAATAAATAAACATTTTATTTATTTTCCAAAACACGAGACATCTATGAACTATTCATAAAAATAAGCGAATTATAAACATTTTATATATTACAACAGTTCGGGGAGGGGGGATACAAAGAAATGAAGAAATCTACAGTGCCTACAGGTACTCAGGGAGACTCGACCCTGAGACCTCCCACGAGCCCTCTCAAAGGTGTAACCACTAGGCTACACCCCTGGGGGCAAACTATAAACATTTTATAAATTAGCATAAACATGAATAGAAACACTTTACATTCAAAATCAATATGAACTCTTTCATATTATCATTATATGGCATTTCAAATATTATTTAAACCCTTAATCATATTAATAATCAAAACAATTAAGATGTGGTCTAAATAATATATTTAAATAAGGCCTTTCTTTTAATTTGAACAATTTCAAATTAATTAATCATGAACAATTCATAAATATAAATACAAACACCTTCATATTTTAGCATTATAATTTATAACCCTTTATAAAATATTTCTTATGATTTCTAAATAAACATTTTATATCTAGTTCATAAGATATGTCATATAATTTGTAAAAAGTATTTTAAATATTAACATTTAATATTTAGGAATATTTTATTAACAAATGTTTTGTGGACAATTAGTTAATTATAAACAATTTATATCTAATTAATTTATAAACCTGTTATAAATTAAAATATTACAAAATCCTTTTTAAAATGATTTATAAAAAATTTATAAATCAATTATACCAAAATGTTATAAAAACTAATTTTTAAACATTTTATGCTTCACCATGGCTTGCAATACGTCGTGGTGCCCAAGCTCTGGCTGTTTTGGACAGAAACTCCGTTAGGAGCAATACGTGGAACACCACGGGGAAGCCTTCACCGTGGAGCAGGTCGTAGTGAATGGAGAATTCCAACGAAGAACCACCACAGACAACACTACTGATGGATCGGATCCCTCAGCCCAGCAATATTGTCCGCTCTGGCCCAGTTGCTATCCCAGGCCTCACGGCTTTAAAACGTGTTGCTGAGGGGAAGGTAGGCACGGGAATTTCAAGCACCCACCAATCTCCCTCCACAACCGATGTGGGATTGGTTACCGGGGCACAGGCGCCAACAATCCTGGCGGGGGCCCAACAATCCTGGGCCCAGGACACAACATCCCCCCCCCAAGCCCACACCGGTCCCGAGACCAACCACCCTCTGATACCAATTGATGGATCGGATCCCTCAGCCCAGCAATATTGTCCGCTTTGGCCCAGTTGCTATCCCAGGTGAATTGCCTTTTTAAAATTAATTAACAATTTAAAACAAATTTAAATGCAGCGGAAAGTAAAAAGGCAAGACACAATTGATAACGGAGTTCGGCTTTAAACTCAAGCCTACGTCTCCGCTCCCAACTCAACCGTTGGGAGATTTATACGACCGCTTGCTTTTTAATGGTTATAGCAAGAAACCCACTAGCCGTTTTAAGGCAGGCTAGATCACCTTCTTACAGCTTGCTTTTTTATTATGGTTGTACCAAGAAACCCAAATTGAAAGAAGGAAGAAAAAGGGTGGTTTGTTTTAATACAAACCCAATTAAGAACTAAACAATTGAAGTAAATAAGTTAGAACAAACTAGAGGAAGCCTTGAGCGCCAAGAGGTGAGTGTAGTTGATGTAGAGGCAGCCCAAGCTTCAAGGATGGCAATTGGATCTCAAGTGGCCTTTGAGAATTGTCGTAGGAGCCTCAAATGATCAAAATAGCTTTGGTATGCTTCGGTATATGATCGGTGGTCTTCCCGGCATCCATGGATGTCTATTTATAGGAGAAATACTCCCAAATACTTCAATATGGCCGTTGGAGGGCTTTCGGAGCCGTTGGGGATCAAGTAGACAAGTCTGGTCAAGCTCCAACGGCTAGTTTGACTTTGCTTACCGGCTGACCGGTGCTTGTCCACCGGCTGGCCGGTGCCTTGGAAGGTGGAGAGTGCTTCTGCCCAGAAGCCACCGGCTGGCCGGTGAGAAGGCCACCGGCTGGCCGGTGGTGAGACAGTAGGTCTCACTATTTGAAGGAGTTCCACCGGCTGGCCGATGAGGAGGCCACCGGCTGGCCGGTGGTCTGGACAGAAGGCATGTCATTCTGTCTGGACCCACCGGTTGGCCGGTGGCCAGACACCGGCTGACCGGTGGCACCTGGCAGAGGGCAAGGCCTTCTGCCTGGTCCACCGGCTGGCCGATGGGCTGGATCCGGCTGGCCGGTGCCCTTACCGGCTGGCCGGTGGTCTCACACCGGCTGGCCGGTGGACTTAAACAGTCCATTTTGAATTCTTCTTGGGCCAGCTTCTAGGCACCCTATTTCCTATCATCAAAAACACTTGAAACAATATTAGATCACGATGAGAGTGATTGTGATCATTAAAATCCAAGAGAGTGGGGTACAACAATCTCCCCCTATTTTGATGATCACAATCACAAAAAAAATCTTAAAAAAAGGTATGAAAGCTTTAAAAAAGGGTAAACAATTTGAACTTGGAAAACGTAGAGACGTGCCAAATATAATGATCTTGAAAGCATTGAAATACTGAGAAATGGTCATTTTTTTTGAAATTGCAACCAAATGCCATTTTTTAAAGAAATCAATTGAAAACAATAACTTAACCATTTAAAACAGATTTGGATGACATCAATAACTTAAAATGGAACTTGTAAAAAGAGCATTTTAATAGATAACTATGTAAAAAGAGCATTTTAATAAATAACTATGTAATAGAGAGTAAAAAGAGCATTTTAATAAATAACTATGTAATAGAGAGTAAAAAGAGCATTTTAATAAATAACTATGTAATAGAGAGGTTTTCTCCCCCTTTGGGATTATCAAAATAGGAGGAAAAGTATGAAAGAAAAATAAGAAAAACCAGCAAAGAGGTAAACAATGATAAAAAGGAATGGATAGACAAGACAACTTGAAATTTAAATAAGATGAAATGGTACAAGGAGAATCCAAAATACAAATACAAAAACAAATCAAAAACAAGAACGGCTCTATTCACTCCTAGAGGGCCGAGAGTGACGGCGACGCCTGAAGGTCGGAGGAGCCGGAGGAGCCTGGACCGCCTCAAAGCGACGATCTAGAGAATCAATCCGTGAGTGGAGCTGATCAAACTGAGAGCTGATGTAGGAAAACTGCAAGTCCAGCCGGGTCTCAATCTGATCCTGGAAGCGTAGGAACTGATCAGCCGTCACCGGCAAGCCACCAGCATCAGCAGGAGGGGGCACAGCCTCAGCAGGCTCAGGTGCATCACCACCCTCTCCAGCCTCCTCATCAGCAGCAGCATCAGCCTCACCTTCGCTGTCACCACTTCCTTCCTCTTCATCATCATCACTATCCTCACTGTCTGAAAGAGGGTAGGCAGCGGCAATAGCAGGAGGCATGGCATTGGCAGGAGGATGGGAATGAGTCTGAGGAGAGTAGGCCTTGAGAAGACCGTCCTTGTCCACAATCCATTCCTGACGCCAAGGGTGCCAACGGATGTTCATTCGTTGCACCATCATAAAATTCACTATGCTATCCTTCGTTGGTTGCTCGAAGGAAGTAGCATGAAGAGGCACATCAAGAAATGAAAAGATTTTAGTCAAGAGGCGTCCGTAGGGTAGAGTTTTGGACCGGCGCGGGTGCTCAGCCACATAAGTCATGGCCCGGAACAGAAACCGGACCAAATTGAAATGTATGCCTCGGGTGATAAATGAGAGAAGATAAATATCAATGAATTTGACATTATCATGATCCCCGATACGGGGCGCAAGGGAAGTTTGAATGAGGCGCTCAATAATACGATGGTTAGGAGAGAGCTGGGAGAGCTTGACAATAGGATTTGTGGGTTGCCCTGTGAGATGCTCAAGGGCTACGGCTATATCAAACTCACGGTCCCGTGGAAACTCCCCCTGAGCAAAAGCATGGGGTCCAACATGAGGAACCCCCAGCATCCTGGCAATCTCCAAAGAGGTGATAGTGATGGGTTGCCCAAGAGCAGTGGAGGAGATGGTATCAATGTCATCAGAAACGGACCACGTCAAATGAGCATAGAACTCTTTGACAAGAAGAGGATAAATGACATCCTTTTCGGGTGGCTCAAAAAAAGAATGCCAATGTTGATACTCAATAATCGAGAAAAGCTCAAGACGAGCAGTAGACAGCCAAGAATAATCAATTACTCTACCCGGCAAAATGACTTTGTCATGCCAAATGTCCGGGAGTTGAGGGATTGAAGGAGGAGGAGGAGCTTCTTGAGCGATTCCCTTGCCTTTGCGTGTAGAGCGAGGTCCCATGATGGCAAAGGGAAAAAAAAGAAAGAGATTAAGAGAAGGAGGTTTGAGAGGTCAAAAACCAAGAAGGGAGGCTAGGGTTTGGAGGACCTGCGGTTTTAGGAGGAGCAGCCCGAGAGAGAAGAGAGAAATGAGGAAGGGTTTTAAAATTGATTTTAACCCTTCCTCGGGTCGGCCCAAAAAACAGAAACCCGACACCACCGGTTAACCGGTGATGTACCACCGGTTGACCGGTGGTATTGAAATTCATAAAAAATATAAAAAACAGAATTTAAAAAAAAGGTGTTTAAAAAAAAATAAAAAATAAAAAATAAAATATAGGCAAGCCAAGAAAGTCAAATATTTAATAGTGCTCATTGACGAATCATTCCTAACTCCCCTTTAATAAAATCAAAACGGTCAACCGGGAGCGGTTTGGTAAAAATATCAGCTAATTGGAAATCAGTAGGAATGAAGTCCAAAGTGATATCTCCTTTTTGAAAATGGTCACGAAGGAAATGATGCCTTAAGTCTATGTGCTTTGTCCTAGAATGTTGTATTGGATTCTTAGAGATACTAATGGCACTAGTGTTGTCACACCGAATAGGGACATGATCATAGGAAAGACCATAATCCAAGAGAGTGTGTTGCATCCAAATAATTTGGGCACAACAATTGCCAGCGGCTACATACTCGGCCTCGGCAGTAGAAAGAGCAACACAATTTTGCTTCTTGCTACTCCACGAAACAAGGGACTTGCCTAGCAGATGACAGGTTCCACTAGTACTCTTACGATCTAATTGACATCCGCCAAAATCAGCATCCGAATAAGAAGATAGTTCAAAAGAAGTATTTGAGGGATAAAATAAACCAAGATTTTTTGATCCTTTTAAATACTTAAAAATTCTTTTGACCGATTTAAAATGGGATTCTTTAGGATTGGCTTGAAAACGAGCACAAAGACAAACACTAAACATGATGTCAGGACGGGTCGCAGTTAGGTAAAGTAGACTCCCGATCATACTCCTATAAAGCTTGTTATCCACCGGTTTCCCGGCTTCGTCTAACGTAAGCTTACATGAAGTACTCATGGGTGTACTAATTTCCTTTACTTGATCCATACCAAAACGACTTAGAAGCTCGTTTGTGTATTTGCTTTGGCTTAGAGAAATACCTTTTGAATTTTGAAAGATTTGAAAACCAAGAAAAAATTTCAATTCTCCCATAAAACTCATTTCAAATTCTTTTCTCATTAAATCTGAAAAATCAGTACAAAGAGATTCTTTGATAGAACCAAAGATAACATCATCAACATAAATTTGGACTATTAAAAGATCTTTTGAAGTGTGTTTTAAAAAGAGGGTACAATCGGCTTGACCCATTTTAAAATCATTTTCTAAAAGAAATTTTGTTAACCGCTCATACCAAGCCCGAGGGGCTTGCTTTAAGCCATAAAGAGCCTTGGTTAACTTAAAAACATGATTTGGAAATTTTGGATCTTCAAAACCGGGAGGTTGTTCAACAAAGATTTTTTCAGAAATAAAACCATTTAAAAAAACACTTTTAACATCCATTTGAAAAAGCTTAAAATTTAAGTGGGCGGCGAATGCCAACAAGATCCTAATGGATTCTAACCTAGCAACGGGGGCAAAGGTTTCACCATAATCGATTCCTTCTTCTTGATTATAGCCCTTAGCTACTAGGCGAGCCTTGTTCCGGGTTATGTTTCCTTGATCATCAAGTTTGTTCCTAAAAACCCATTTAGTGCCAATAATTGGATGATCATTGGGTCTTTCAACAAGAGTCCAAACATCATTTCTAGAGAATTGATTTAGTTCCTCTTGCATTGCAAGAACCCAATTCTCATCATTAATGGCATCATTAACGGTTTGAGGTTCTAGGTGAGAAATGAAGGCTTGATGTTCAACTTCATTGAGGATAGATCTTCTAGTTCGAGTACCGGCTTGAAGGTCACCTATGACATTTTCTAAAGGATGGTCTCTAGAAGGTTTCCAAACCTTAGGCAAGGTGGAAGGCGAAGAAGGTGAAGAGGGTTCTTGATGGTCATCCTCCTTGGGAGGAGAAGAGGAATCATCCAAATGAAGCTTATCAAGCTTATCTTCAACATCCTCAATGACCGGGTGAGGTTTTGGAAGAGTTTCATCAAATTTGACATGAGATGATTCTTCGATGGTTTTTGAACGTTTATTGAAGACACGATAGGCTTTGCTTGAGTTGGAGTACCCAAGAAAAATACCTTCATCGGATTTGGCATCAAATTTCCCTAGGTTATCTTTTGTGTTAAGGATAAAGCATTTACACCCAAACACTTTAAAATAACCAACTTTGGGCAATTTGCCTTTCCAAAGTTCATAGGGGGTTTTCTTAAGTAGGGGTCTTACAAGGACTCTATTAATAGTATAACAAGCAGTGTTTACCGCCTCGGCCCAAAAATATTGAGGGAGGTCGAATTCACTAAGGAGGGTTCGAGCGATTTCTTGGAGAGTTCGGTTTCTCCTTTCAACCACTCCATTTTGTTGAGGAGTCCTAGGGGCAGAGAAGGTGTGATTGTATCCTTGAGAGGAACACAATTCATCGAATTCTTTGTTCTCGAATTCACCACCATGATCACTACGAAGAGATATGATTTTATATCCTTTTTCGTTTTCTACTTTCCTAGAGAATTTCAAGAAGGTTTTACAAGCATCATTCTTATGGGCTAAAAAGAAAACCCAAGTAAAACGAGAAAAGTCATCAACAATAACTAAGGTATAGGATTTTCCACCTAAGCTTGCTACGGGAGTAGGACCAAAAAGATCAAGATGAAGGAGTTCAAGAGATTTTGAGGTGGACACTTCCTTCTTAGATTTGAAAGAAGACTTGTGTTGCTTACCAAGTTGGCATGGCTCACAAATCAAATCTTTCTTAAATTTAAGTTTAGGAAGGTCACGAATGAGCTTGTTCTTATTAAGCTTTAGAAGTGAATGAGAGCTACAATGCCCCAATCTTCTATGCCAAAGCCAAGACTCATTGTCAAGAGCACTTAAACATTTAACATTTTGGCTAGCTAGAGATTTTAAATCAATAATGTAAACATTTTGAAAACGGGAAGCAGAAAATATCAACTTGTTTTGAAAATCTAACACATTGCATAAATCATTTTGAAAATTGACTGAAAAACCACTATCACAAAGTTGACTAATGCTAATTAAATTATGCTTTAAACCTTTAACTAATAAAACATCTTTAATAAAAGAGGAGCTACCAAAACCAATGGTACCTATTCCGACGATCTTGCTTTTTGAGTTATCACCAAAGGTGACATATCCTCCATCGAATTCTTCAAGTGAGTTGAACTCGGAGGGATCGCCACACATGTGCCTTGAGCAACCGCTGTCAAGATACCACGACCCTTTAGAGGTCCTACTCTTTTGGCGTTTATCCTACAAAATCAAGAAAGAAGAGATTTTGGTACCCATATAAGTTTGGGTCCGGAAAGATTAGCAAAAAGAGACTTTTGAACCCATAATGTTCTAGAGGGATTCCTTCTATGATACTCATCCGAGTAGGTAATGGATTTGGGTCTTCCATACCTAGCATTTTTACAATCACATTCATAAATCATGTGACCGGTCTTTTTACAATAATTACAAAATTTGTATTGAGAGCTCCCCCTTACAAAAGTAGTGGGTGCCCTAGTAAAAGTGGATTGCTTGTTATAGCCAAGTCCATGTGTGGTTCTAGCCGAACGCTGAGAACCTAGTAATTTAGTTAAGTTTTGTTCACCTTGGGTGAACTTGGCAAGAGATTCCTTCAAATCCTTAATGGTAGAATTTAAAGAATCTACATTTGGAATATTTTTGACTTTAAGGGCAAGCTCCTCATTCTCTTTGAGAAGTTTGTCTTTTTCGGAAATAAGAGTTTTGTTTTTCTTTTTCAAGGTCAAAAATTTAGAGGTAAGTTCATGAAAACCTTCCTCTAATTGATCTCTTGCATTTTGGAGTTCTTCATAAGACATATTATTATCAAAAGAAGAAGATGAGGAAGAAGAGTGAGAAGAAGAGTGAGAAGAGGATACCTCATCAAATGCCATTAGGCATTTTCCATCTTCATCGCTTGAGTCGCTTGAAGACATGGAGTCATCACTTGCACTCCATGTTGATGCTTTGAAGGCCTTCTTGTTTTTCTTTTCTTTTAACCTTTTCTTGAAAATGGAGCACTCCGGTTTGATGTGGCCTTTCTTTCCACATTCAAAGCAAGTGATTTCTTTCTCCGCCTTTGGCTCTTCCTTTCGTGCCTTTGATACCAAATGTTGGGTCGGAGGTGATGGCAAGAGGGGGGGTGAATTGCCTTTTTAAAATTAATTAACAATTTAAAACAAATTTAAATGCAGCGGAAAGTAAAAAGGCAAGACACAATTGATAACGGAGTTCGGCTTTAAACTCAAGCCTACGTCTCCGCTCCCAACTCAACCGTTGGGAGATTTATACGACCGCTTGCTTTTTAATGGTTATAGCAAGAAACCCACTAGCCGTTTTAAGGTAGGCTAGATCACCTTCTTACAGCTTGCTTTTTTAGTATGGTTGTAGCAAGAAACCCAAATTGAAAGAAGGAAGAAAAAGGGTGGTTTGTTTTAATACAAACCCAATTAAGAACTAAACAATTGAAGTAAATAAGTTAGAACAAACTAGAGGAAGCCTTGAGCGCCAAGAGGTGAGTGTAGTTGATGTAGAGGCATCCCAAGCTTCAAGGATGGCAATTGGATCTCAAGTGGCCTTTGAGAATTGTCGTAGGAGCCTCAAATGATCAAAATAGCTTTGGTATGCTTCGGTATATGATCGGTGGTCTTCCCGGCATCCATGGATGTCTATTTATAGGAGAAATACTCCCAAATACTTCAATATGGCCGTTGGAGGGCTTTCGGAGCCGTTGGGGATCAAGTAGACAAGTCTGGTCAATCAGCCCAGCAATATTGTCCGCTCTGGCCCAGTTGCTATCCCAGGCCTCACGGCTTTAAAACGCGTTGCTGAGGGGAAGGTAGGCACGGGAATTTCAAGCACCCACCAATCTCCCTCCACAACCGATGTGGGATTGGTTACCGGGGCACAGGCGCCAACAATCCTGGCGGGGGCCCAACAATCCTGGGCCCAGGACACAACATCCCCCCCCAAGCCCACACCGGTCCCGAGACCAACCACCCTTTGATACCAATTGATGGATCGGATCCCTCAGCCCAGCAATATTGTCCGCTCTGGCCCAGTTGCTATCCCAGGCCTCACGGCTTTAAAACGCGTTGCTGAGGGGAAGGTAGGCACGGGAATTTCAAGCACCCACCAATCTCCCTCCACAACCGATGTGGGATTGGTTACCGGGGCACAGGCGCCAACAATCCTGGCGGGGGCCCAACAATCCTGGGCCCAGGACACAACAACTACAACATGATAATGGTGATCCGAGCGTTTTGAAGTCACCACAACAACACCACGAAAACTGGCATGCCATGGTAACAGTGATGTTTTTCGAAAACACGGATTAAACATATTTAATCCGTGAAGAAACTTGTTCTAATACCATTGATGGGTTTCTTTAGAACATCATATGACCCTTGGCAATGGAAGCGAACTCAAAACACAAAAGGATCAATCTCCAAGGAATCAGACGCATATGTGTATCTGAAAAACAGAGCATAAAACAACGTAAAACGCCCGAAAATCAGCAAGTTTCATCCTCGTTTCGATGGAGTTAGCTTGATGACGATTACATGGAACGGAAGACAAATGCTTCCGGCCTCTGAGGGGGGAACACCGGTCAATGGATCCACGAACGCTTCGTGAGGACTCCCGAACACCTGAAGGGCTGCTAGCACCTTCATCGAGCGATGAACAGGCTATGGGCTGGAAGAGAGTTTCGGCTATAGCTCAATTGTGTAACACACTCACCCAGGCACACCAACAGGAGAAGGATCGCATCCTTATATAGGCATCATCGACGCTCTCCGTTGAATGAAGAATATCGTCCATAACGTAACGTATTGGGTGCCATCTAATGGAACCTGAACGTCACAGCCTTTTGGTATTCATTCATTGAACACTTCAATGAATGAGATGCACCAGCCATAAACAAACCAATTCTTTGGTTTATAACTGATGAAATCGTGCAAGACGGACATGGCACCACACATGCATCACATACAGGTCAAAACCAAGTGTGGTTATCGAGCATGGCCATGCACCACTACGGCGTAGTGGTGCCTGTTTTAGTGCACATCTAACACTTCGATATTTGGTGGATTCGGAAATATAATTCTGCTCGAGTGATCCAACCTCGTGGATCCTTTCCATCGAACACCGACAATTCAACTCGTCGAACAGTTAGCATGGGGCTGTAAGTGTTGTTTGTTGCAATCGCCATCGCGATTGCTCCTCTGTCCTGTTTTTCTTTGATGTTGACTCCAAACGAGTGCATAAAGATTCCTCCATAATCTCCGATAGTTGCGCGTTGTTCTGCGGCATCATCTTCTCCATACGTCGAACCATACTATTAATGGAGTTCTGGAATTCTGCTTGAGTGGACTACTTGGTGTTGGATTGGTGTAGCCCGATCCGGTTGAAGCGAATGCTTGTGGCCCGCAACTGTAGCAGTGCGGACTTCAGAGTCAACTATACTGTAGCTTTTTGGACTTCCAACCGGCAGCCACTGTAACACTTTTGACTTGGGCGGCCGCCTTTCACTGTAGTGACGCGGACTTCTTGTGCAGTTGGTGGAACAGTGATCGTCTTCCTCTCCATTTGTAGCTCATTTTCGGGCTAGGGTTTGTTACTGGAAAAAAAAACTTTGTAATTGTGCTCCCGAATTATAGTGGATATTCTGCCTCTCCGTGGACGTAGGGATTATTCCCGAACCACGTAAATCTTTGTGTCCTTGTTCTTTTTTCCCTTTTACTCTCCTGTTTTTCGTCGTTTCTGTCGCTGCAACTCCCGGCGTTTCCGCAACACTTGGTATATTATGAAGTTATGATGAACCAGGATTATAAGAGGAAGAAGAATCAAGAAAATGAGCTACACGAGAGGCTCCCCACTCTCCCGCCCAAGCCAGATGGCCAAATCCAAAATAAAAATATTCCCCTCATTCTCGCCCTTGCGCCTCACCCTTGTGCCTCTTATCACACCCCCCCCCCCCAACATGGGCAAGACTCACCCCCTCCCACTCCTACCAGTAAACCTTCCAAGCGCCTGATTTTGCTCGGGCTCCATTACAAACTTTTTTCATTCCATTTTCCAATTCTCTTTCCAAGAGTGGCAGACTTCTTTTTGCCTATCAGCTGCATTTGGAGTTCACTCCCTTCTAACCTCTATAGACACATCACCAAGGCCAATGCCATGATTACAAAAGTCATGGTTGCATTAAACCGGAGTCGAGAAAGGACAAGGTTGTGGAAGTCATCACATAGTGGACAACCAAGTTACTGAGAAATTATATCTGGCGGAATGTAAGACCAACTTTTCCAAGCATTATCAAGTTCCTAAGCATGTGATTTTTTTCCAAAGTTGCAACCATAACAAGCTATGCATACATGGGCGAGTCAGTTGAGCCGGTGATAAAATTAGTGATAAAATTTTGAGAAGAAAAAAATATGCCTATACACTACCATCAGGGGAACAGGTCATCTACTCCAAACACCACATTGGCACAACAATTATCAAATAACCCTTGATATTTACTGTCAATTATCCCATATAAATGGCTAATTATCATGGCTTTTTTTATCAAGTGATCAAAAATCTTTAGAATCAATTCTTATTTTTTGTTTTAAGATTTTGAATATTGTATGTATGTATGCATGATTATAAATCTTATTTGTACAGCTGGACCAAAAACGACATTCTCCACTTATTTTTAAGTGTTCATAAGTTTGATGACTTCCATTTCATTTCTTTTCCTTTTTCTGGTATCATTCTCCCTTCCATCAAACAGTCAAATAAATTACTTTTTTCAACTAAAAAGATGTTTTCTTTGCTAAAATTACTAGGTTCCAATAAAAGGTCCAACGGTTCAATAAGGAAACAAAAAAATATTTAGCAATTTTAAAACTGCCATTGTTACCTTCCAAGATCACCAGATCTAGGAAAATTCAATGTTCGATAATTGCTTTTGAATCTCATTAAAATAAGCAAACCTCTTCAGATCCCTGAATACGCTTGATTTCCATTTGAGAAAGAATTATTTTCTTTTTCTTTGCAATACAAGTTTCCATTGAATGCATCAGTTGTCTCTCCAAGGCCTTAATATCAGCCTCCTCAATCTCCCTATCACAACAACAAAAAGGGTTAATGAAGAGGAGGAATACATTGCAAACTAGTATGGAATCCATAAAATGTCCATCGTAAAACCAATTCGCAATGTGAGCAATTGTCTAACATAGTATTACAAGAAATGCATTATTTAGCATTTTTTTCAATGTGAGACTTCAACACCCACTCTCATGGACAAGCATCATATAAATTTTATCCATGTATAATATGGAATACATTGCAATTTAGTGTGGAATTCGTCAAATGTCACCAATTGGAAATGTGAGGAGTTGTCTGACTTGATACAAGCAATGCATTATTTAATATTTTTTTCAATGTGAGATGTCAATAAAATTAAATAAACAATAGCATTCTTGCATAAATAAATCATTTGAAATTTTAAAATTTAAGAAACATTGACTTATGCAGCAAGGGGGAGTACAAAATTAGTAGGTTGTGTCTAATTAATAGAAAAAATATTACGAACTAATAAACTCAAAGCTGAAAACCCCCTTTGTTAGGAATGTGGAATGGTGTAGTTGTCGTGTGGGGTGAGTAAATGTGCAAGGGTTGTCTGTGAGAGGGTGAGGGATTTGTCAGTGTGTGGGAGTGGGTGTAACCGTCAAAAGGCGGTGTTGTACTTTTCCTTTATTAGTTGTTGGGGTAGTTGGCTGGGTTGTTGTATTAGGTAGTGATTTTCCCTATTAATAGGGGGGGTGGCTGTAGGGGAGGGGAGGAATCATTTCCGATTACAGCTGGACGCTGTTTGGAGCTGAGCCTTGGGAGATCTCAGCAGTCCCTTCGGGAAGTGGACTTCTCAGGGAAGAGCTCTTTTCCTACGTTCCCTCTTCTTTTTCTTCTTGTTGTATACTCCTCCCTATTGTAATTCTCTAAAACTGCTATACATAACCGGTGTTAACAGCTTGCTTGATCTCTCCTTCATCTTTAATTCTTTGTTTGTTAGGCTAAACACCTAACAATTGGTGCTCTCGATGAGAGGATTGTTGCATCACAGTGAGTTGGTTGATCGCTGTGGAGTCACAATCAGAGGGATCACGCAAGCCGTGTTCTAAAATTTTGGAGCTAGCTGGACAAACACGCAGTGGAAACGGTTGTTGTACAGTGAACTCAAGAACGAATTGTGAAAACTGTTTGGTTGACGCAGCGGCTAACTGACATGAAAAAAAATCAACGTTGTTTTGCAGGTTTCTCACCCTCTACCTAATTTCTTCAGTGCAATCGATTGGGATTATGTTCGCTGCAAGTGACAACGCAATCATGGTGGGACCGATCAAAGGTTGACAATCGTTGTGAGTAGAAGAGATGTTCAAAGAGTTTCAGACGTTGGGGGTTGAGTTCGATAATATAAATGTTCATGAGGCAGTTGCGCAAGGTACGGGATAATCTGCAGAAGTGTATGAACGTGCTGCAGAGCTCGAGATGCAACAATGATTCAGCTGTTTTCCCAAGACAACGGGAGGGCAAGAAACAAAATGATTCTAGTATTGCACGGTTTGAAGAAGAAATTCCAGGTTCTAGTTCCGGCATTGGGGAGCAGGGAAGGGTTGTCATGGAGGAACAACATGTCCCTGGGCCACAATTGATTCCACTTGATGGAGAAGTAACAATTCAGAACGTGCTGCCAGGCACACTTGATTGCCACAGATTGGAGAAGTTTGTCATACCTTCTACTCTAGATGGCCAAGCCATACGAACACTCTCGATGGAGTTAGTCTGGGAATAAGTCGTCACTGGAGCCTAGACCATGTGTTGAAGATTCAGGAATTTGTGGTGAGGAGATGATTTGGAGGGTGGGTATGGAAATGGTCAAGGAAAACCTTTTCTATCAACAATGAATAGTCCAGCAGTGTGCCTGAGAGTTTCCAGACTGGTTCTTTTCCTTGGTCAACAATTGCATGGCAATTTTAAGCGTTGTTGTTCACTACTTGGAGCATGGCTGGGTGACAATGTTACAACAGCCTGCTTGGGTTGTGCAGATCATGAGTAATTTGTTTGAGCAGCCATTGAATGCTAAAATGCAGGTGATAGGCTTTAGTGTGGACACTGTAGTAACCGAATTACTAAGGAAGAGCGGCTTGCTGACAGGTTCGGTGTGCAACATGCGCAAACGATGTTTTGTGAGTTTGGTTCTTGAACAATTCACAAATCAGATTACAACAACGCGACGTGTTTTCGATGGCAAGTATGGTGCTGTGAAATCTGGAGCATCTAGAATTGCTGGAGCTTTAAAATTTGGATGGGTTGAACTGTTGGTGGCTAATCTGGTGCTTGAAATGCCAAGCAAGTTGTTATTATTATCCCATCTGCCGGAGTTAAGATCAACGTGTTTTCCATCTTTGGTTCTTGTTGTTTTGGAAGTTCGAGGTGGTTGCAGTCATTATTTGGGCACTGGGCAAGTGTTGATGGTAAGTGCTTGTTCAGTTCAGCAAGTGGAGGGGGTTTTGAGTGCTGCAAACTTGATAATTACGAATAAAGAAGCCCAGCATTTCCCAAGACGCCGATCAAAGAGATTTTGTTCCAGTGCTTCTGAAATTGAATGGGAAAAGGTTCAAATAGCTATGTGTGGTGCCTATTTGCTCATAATGGGAACAGCAGTTAATGTGTTAGAAAGCATGGCGGTACGAGCAAGAGCAAGGTTAAAAAAAAATCAAGTTTGCCAATCAAAAGTGATTGTAGCTACTCTTGGGAAGCAAAAATCAGTGGAGATATCGAATCCCGATAATGAAAAACTGAAGCATTACATCTTTGGGCATGAAAAGTATTTGGGTGAAGCCCAAAGGCATGCTTATCGTTTGAACGAAAGACACAGAGAGCTAAGACAAATTCAGTCAGTTTTTTGGATGGCAGTCAACCTTTGGATATACTGTTTCCAAGGAAAAAATACATTTGCTCTGTTTCCAAGCCACTGCTGAAGCCATCACTAGGAGATGTCATTCCGGTGTTTAATTCATCATGCCTTTTGGAGGTCCACCTTGGGGACAACGTGGTTTTTAAGGAGGGGGGAATTGTTAGGAATGTGGAATGGTGTGGTTGTCATGTGGGGTGAGTAAGTGTGCAGGGGCTGTCTGTGAGGGTGAGGGACTTGTCAGTGTGTGGGAGTGGGTGTAACTGTCAAGGGGCAGTGTTGTACTTTTTTATTATTAGTTGTTGGGGTAGTTGGATGGGTTGCTCCATTAGGTAGTGATTGACCCTATTAATAGGAGGGGTGGTTGTAGGGGAATGGAGGAATCATTTCCGATTACAGCTGGACGATGTTTGGAGCTGTGCCTTGGGAGGTCTCAGCAGTCCCTTCGGGAAGTGGTCTTCTCAGGGGAGAGCTCTTTTCTTACATTCCCTCTTCTCTTTCTTCTTGCTGTATACTCCTCCCTACTATAATTCTCTAAAACTGCTATATAGAACCGGTGTTAACAGCTTGCTTGATCTCTCTTTCATCCTTAATTCTTCTGCTGAGTTGTTTGTTAGGCTGAACACCTAACACCCATAACCAAGAACCCTGCACTTAAAGCTTTTTCCTAAAATCCCAAAAATGAACAATGGGACGCCCAAATATTCTTAAGAAAAAGGGAGCAAGGAAAAGCAAATAAGTGATCATGAACTACTCAAAATCTAAAGGGGGGATTGTTAAAGTGTTGACAACAAAAATCTAAAGGAGGAAATTGCTGGAACTAGTGAGTTAATCGTTGAGATGAATAAAATAATTATGGAAAAGTTTATAAGTGTTCGAAGATATTCAGAGATTTTTTGTAGTGTTTTTTGATGCTGCGTATATGAAGCTTCAAAAAACAACTGGCTGCGTAAAAGTAAAGGTGAGAAAGCGAAGTTGCGCGAGATTTTATCTTTAATCTGGTCACGCAAGTGTTGTGTAAGAGTAAACGGCGTTTTTCAAAGCCAGCATAATAATGTATGAAAATTTGCAAATGTTGCGTAACTGTGATTTAGACTGCGAAACAGTGAGATGAGATTTTCAAAATTTGCCTAAGTGAGATTTTGAGCTGTGTAAAAGAAACCCAATGCAGCGAAGTGTTGATTGTTTGAACTCGTGGAAATTTTCAAAAAGATCTTAAATTCGATTTTTTGTGGAGAAATTAATGAAATTATTCGTGGAAGATTTAAAGAAGACTTTGAATGAAATTCATGGGAGTCTGAATAAGAATATTTATTTTCAAAATCTGGAAATTGAAGCTGTGATATTAGCGGGAGAATTTCAAACAGGAAATATGGTCCGATGTTAATGAAGATGTTATTTCCACGTTTTCAAAGATATTTAACGGAAATAAATGAGTTCTTTGAGGAAAAGAAGGGACGATGATTGGAAAAGAAAGAGCTTGTACCAAAAGAACATCAAAGAAGAAAGGGAGTTTCAGTCTACAGCTCTATGAATATTTAGAATTATAGAATCTGAAGAACAAAGAATACGATATTCATTGTTTTTCTCTGCTGAAGAGAAAATGCACATGCTGAATTGATGTTTATTCTGAAATACTTTCTTGATCATGCTTTGGTCTGCAATCCGATCTATTTTATTTTTTTTTTAACATAGTGCACAGAGAGAGGAAGAGAGAGTGACTCTTTGGGAAGCAGTGTGCAAGGCCAGAATTGTAAAGGCAGTGAGTCTTGCCTTGGAGTGCCCAAGCCTAAATCATGTAATCACGACATCAGTGAGATAGTGATTAATTGGTACACCAGCACCCTGCGGTGTGTGCTCCTTAGATGTAGCCTATTAGGGTGAACCAAGTAAATCTAGTGCATTCTTTGCATTTGTTGTTGTTTTTTTCGGTCAGATGTTCTGTATGAGGATTGTGCGTGACAGGTGATCAGTCTTGAGTTTCTTCTAACAAGGAAACAAGATTCATTTTAAAGGAGAAGTTTTGGAAAATCTTTGACACCTTTACTCACCCCTCCTCTCAGGGCTCCTTACCTTAATGGGACCTTGGCACCAACATCCCTGTAGATCCAAAACTGTGCCTTTATCAAGAAGCTTGCATTTCAACTTCTGGTCGATCCATGTGGTCTATGGGTATGCAAGTTCCACGGAATCAATACAATTGAGGTGTTAAGGTGCTAGTAGCTTCCCCCCCGCCACCACCACGAAGAGCCCCATGTCCCATGTTTAGCGGAGCATAAGGCAGGTACTAGAAGCAGTTTAACTAGCATAACTTTGGATGATGGTGATAGATATCAAATCCAGTTTTGGATGGACGGGTGGGTTGGGGATTGGGTGCCTCTCTAATGTCTTTCCTTGGTGATGATACATGATCGAGAGCTTGAAGTGTTGATAAAGGATTATGTGAATGCCAACAAATACTAAAACCACTATGAGCCTTGTCAGGTATGAATCAACATCGTGTTACTGGAGACACTCAAGCAACATCATCTTAATAGCTTCAACCTATCGAGCCTCGCCTAAAGGTGGGTCTGACGATAAACTGACGATGTACCAGGATCCTGTGTGGGTATGATGATGTACTGACGATGTACTAGGATCATGTGTGGGTCTGACGATGTACTGACGATGTACTAGGATCCTGTGTGGGTCTGACGACGTATTGACGATGTACTAGGATCTTGTGTGGGACTGACGACGTACTGACGATGTACTAGTATCCTGTGTGGGTCTGACGACGTACTGACGATGTACTAGGATCCTGTGTGGGTCTGACGATGTACTAGGATCCTGTGTGGGTCTGACGATGTACTAGGATCTTGTGGGTCAGACAAGGTACTAGGATCCTGTGTGGGTCTGACGATGTAATAGGATCCTGTGTGGGTCTGACGAGGTACTAGGATCCTATGTGGGTCTGACGATGTACTACGATCCTCTGTGGGTCTGATGATGATTTAGGATCCTTTGTGGGTCTGCCTCTTAACAGAGTAAAATGAATTAGTAGTTACATCTAATCATCTCTACTACTGTACCTAAGTTATACCTGGTGTGAGCTGAGTTCGTACCTGTGTGGTACTTTCCTTCGTGGTAATACCTTGGTGGTGTTCTTCAGTGTGGCGCACCTGTGTGGTACTTACCATTGTGGTATTTCTTCCTTTGTGGAACAGTTGAGCTTTGGGCTTTTGAGTTGGACCTTGTGTTCCCTCATGATTGAGATGGGTTTACTTGATAACTTAGGTATATGTATGGGCATATACCTAAGTAGGGTTGTTAGTTGATTTCGTGCTTTGTGGTTTATCCTTTGTGGATTTTGTTAGACCTTGAGGGTCTCGGGGTCCCTACTGAGTATCGTTATACTCACCCCTGCACGGGCTATGCCCGCACCTTATTGTGTTTGGTGCAGACGACGGACAGCGTTGATCGAGGATGAGGGTACCAGGACTGGACGGTGCCCAGAGGTGAACCATACCGCGTGTCGGTACGCAGAGGAGACGGGCGGACGTGGAGTGCTGAGGAGGCGGTCTGTACCTACCCTTCAAGTAGAAACCTCGGAGGACGACCCAGTAGCTGTCTTTCTCTTTCTTCAGTTGTATTGTATTTCCAGTTGTATTTGTACTTTTACTGTTGAGCTTGTATTCCGGCCTCTTTTTACTTTCAGAACTCTTTTTGGCTATACAGTTTGTATCTTGTTGTGTGTTTGGTTGAGTGTGTTTACAGGATATAAAGGCAATGTCTTCCCAGTTTTAGGGAATACTGTCTTTCGGTGCTAGTCGTCAGCCCCTGGCCTATGGAAGGCGGGCTTGGGGTAGTCACGGCACGGGCCCCGGGGGACGGGTCGTGACACTACAGCAGCAGAATTTACTTAGGTAAGTCCAAGCCCCCTGGCCGAAGTACCAAGTACTTTTCCCTCCCCCCTAGCAACTACACCCCTATACGATTTATAGGATATTTGGGGGAATCTTCTATAACTGGGTAACAAACTCCCAGCTCCAAACAAATAGTTGGGACCACCACAACCCAAAACAGAAAAGGGGACCACATGCTGAGCCATTTGACTCCCTGTGGAGGCCCAATGAACCTACGGCTAAACTACCAGTGGGGACCGCTTTCCCCTCATTGTGTACACCTTCAATGGTTTTGGAACCTTCTGAATTGTATCAGTCGCCCCTTCTAGAAGAGCAGCCTTGTCCACAAGGGTGCAAGAAGGAAATTGATTCTGAAGGATGTAATCGCCCATCCATGTGGCGTCTGTTGTGGGGTGGTTCTTCCATTTAATCAAGCTTTGGGATGTAGGCGCACCGGTGGAAGAAGAACGCCTGACCAGGATGTATTCCGGTTCAAGGACAGGGGTGGTATCGGCGTCCAGATGAGATGGTATGGACTGCTGCAGGGGGTGGTCTCCAATAGCTTTCTTCAACTGGGATACGTGAAAAACGGGGTGGATGCAGCCTTCAGGTGGTAAATCAAGGAGGTAAGCCATGCTGCCAACCCGGTGGAGAATCTAAAAAGGCCCGTAAAATCGAGGAGACAGCTTTTGGTGAATCTGATGGGCCACAGATTGTTGACGATGGGGCCAGAGTTTGAGGTAAACAGAATCACCCGACTGGAAAGAAATGTCCCGACGGTGTTTGTCTGCTTGATTTTTCATGCAACTTTGGGCCCGAGAAAGATGATCGCGAAGCTGCTGGAGAGATGTCTGTCGATCAAATAAAGCAGTGGCAACCGCCTCCACCTGGATTTCGAAAGGCAGCCTTGTTACGAGGGCAGGGGGAGGGCGGCCATAAATAGCTTCAAAAGGTGTAGTTTGAATGGAGGAATGCCATTTGGTATTATACCAAAGCTCGGCCCAAGGGAACCAAAAGGACCAGATTTTAGGCTGCTCACCAGCAAAGCAGCGAAGGTATGTTTCTAAGCAGCGATTAATAACCTTGGTTTGGCCATCAGATTGCGGATGGTAAGCAGAGCTCATTTGGAGTTTGGTACCCTGCAGCCGGAAAAGTTCTGTCCAAAAGTGACAAACAAATATTGGATCACGGCCACTGACAAGTGTCTTGAGAATACCATGTAGGCAAACAACCTCTTTGGCAAATAAATCGGCGACTGGTTGTGGCTGAAAAAGGATGCTTTAACAGAATAAAGTGAGCATACTTTGAGAGTTTATCAACCACAACCATGATGACATCATAGCCCTTGGATTTGGGTAACCCGGTGATGAAGTCGGTAGAGGGGTCCTTCCAAATGGCTTGCGGGATAAAAAGGGGTTGGAGAAGGCCCGCCGGTGAAAGTGTAGAGCATTTGTAACGTTGGAAGGTGTCACACTCGTGCACATACTGCTGAATTTGACGACGCATACCGACCCAATATAAATTGGCAGCAAGTTTACAGTAAGTGCGGTAAAACCCCAATTGGCCCCCTTGAAGAGAGGCATGGAATTCCTCGAGGAGACGCGGTATCCAAGGGGAGGGGGCTGGAAGGACGAGCCGACCATGGTAAAAGAGGACATCTCGGGAAAGATAGAAGTCGTTGGGAGTGGGGTTGTCGGTCCGTAAGTTCTGAATAATGGTGTTGGTGAAAGGGTTGTCCATCAAACCAGTTGATAATAGAGGACCCTGCTGCCAAAGTGGGGCGGGGATGGATAATGGGCAGGCAGTGTATTCGTCGCGGCGAGAAAGAGCATCGGCTGCAGTATTATCCTGGCCTGGTTTGTAGTGAATGTCAAAAGTATACCCCAAGAGCTTGGCAATCCAACATTGTTGGTCGGAAGATGTAATGCGCTGATCCAGGAGGTATTGAAGGTTGCGTTGATTAGAGAACTACAAAAGGGCGGCCTGAGAGGTAGAGTCGCCAGTGTTGGATGACGAGGACCAAGGTCATAATTTCTTTTTCATAAGTAGATTTAGAAAGGTTGTGCAGTGCGAACGCCTTGCTAAAATAAGCGATTGCGCGGTGATTTTGCATGAGAACGGCACCGAAGCCGCGTTCGGAAGCATCACACTCAACCTCAAAGGGGCGAGAAAAATCCAGCATAGCCAAAAGTGGCGCTGTTGTCATTGCCCTTTTAAGGGTGTCAAATGCATGTTGAGTAGCCGAGGACCAGGAAAATCCATCCTTCTTGGTTAGTTGGGTGAGAGGTTGAGCTATCTTTTCATAGTCTTTGACAAATTTGGGGTAATAGCCCGTGAGACCGAGGAACCCACGAACTCCGCGTACTGAAAGGGGAATTGGCCATGTAAGAACAGCCTGGATTTTGGCCGGGTCCATTGCAACGCCCTATTGAGAGATGATATGGCCCAAGTAGTCCACCTGAGTTTGAGCAAAGTGACATTTTCCTGCATTGACAAAGAATTTGTTGTCGTGAAGGAGTTGCAAAACTGTCCACGGGTGGATCATGTGGGAGTCCCAAGCTGTGCTATATACAAAAATATCATCAAAAAAAATGAGGACAAAGTGTCGAAGATGAGGCCAGAATAAATCATTCATGGTTGCTTGGAAAGTGGAGGGGGCATTGGAAATACTGAAGGGCATTACCAGAAATTCGTAGTGGTCATTGTGTGTGCAAAAGGCGGTTTTTTCCACATTAAGCTCGGACATCCGAATTTGATGATAACCAGATTGGAGGTCCAGTTTTGAAAAGTAAGTTGCCCCGTGTAATACATCAAGCAATTCGTCCACAATGGGAATAGAAAATTTGTCCGGAATTGTGGCCTTGTTGAGGGCCCGATAATCCACACAAGCGCCAGGATGTGTCCCATTTTGTAACCAAAAGAACCAGACTGGAATATGCACTGGTACTGGGACGGACGACACTACAGCAGCAGAATTTACCTAGGTAAGCTGAAACCCCACCTGGTCCAGGGGAAGAATCCGGAAGGGGGGAATCAGGAATAGTTGGGTTGGATGGCCTACTTCTGTAACACTATCAGGTTTCCTAACAGCATGGCCATCACCCCTCACTCTCGTGGCACTCACATCATTCAGCATATCCCCCAACACCCCTAAATGTAATTCTCCATGAGTATACTTTAGGTTCTCACACCCCTCGCCTATCCATGTAATCTTGAAGATCTTTGATCTTCTTCATCTAGTTATACAAAAATGTATATATTTAAATTTTATAGCCACTACGGTGACACTTCTGAAAATTCTTATGTGAAGTTAAGGCTTTAAGCAGTAGGAATTTTCTACAGTTTGTATGGGATAAAAAATCTCAATTAGCTTAGCTATATCATTTCATTACCTGATAAAGAGAGATAAATAGCTGTACGGCAAATTCACAGCTCCAAATCCAGAAAGAACAGCCATGACAGTCACCCCAATGACCCCAATTCTACTAACCAATTGAGGAGTGGTGAAAAAACCTGAGAAACAAAATTATGGAGAGGGGAAGAGAAGTCAGTGATCATAAATTGAAAAATCTAAAAGAACAAAAGCAAACAAAGTTCATGGAAGTAAAATGATGCAATTACAACTGAAGCAAAAAAAAAAAATTGCCCGGAGTAAAAATAGAAACACAAAATGAGTAAAGCAAGAAAAAGGTAAAATGATTTGCATTTCAAGATGGTAAGGATTCTGGGTATTGAAAATAAAACTCCAAGTCAAAAACAGCAAACCATCTGGATATTTGAAGCCAAAAAAAACATGCACAGTTGATTGTAAAAACTGCATTTTTTCAGACTTTTCTTCTAGATCCTTGTCATGCGTGTCATGCGAGTTCCTACAACTCTATTTTCTTCCGAAGTCTTTCTAATGGAAACGGATAAAGAATAGGTGAGCATGTTGTGCCGGGAACCCAAATTTTGGAACCGATTCCGAAACCTCACTTGTGGAACAGGGTTGAAAGATCCAAAACTGGCACCACCCGATTGAACGTCCAAACAAGGGAACTAAGCTCGAACGTCTCACACTGAATCACCTTGATCACCTACAAATGTTCCGAACCACACAGAGGCGGAAGAAGGACTCACACTCACAAAACGGAACAAACACAAAAGATTTGCGTGATTCCCAGCACAACAAGTGGCATCAAAGCCTGGTTACAGACTTCTGGAGGTTCCTGCCTTAGCGTTTTTCGTTTAAGTGGGAACTCACTAATTCGGAAAAAATGGCATTGGAAGAAGTCAAGGTCCAAAATGAGAAGTTCGACGGCTCAAACTTCAACTTCCGGAGAATGTAAATTGAAGATTATCTGTGTCAGAAGGAGCTTGAGCTTCTGGAAGCGAACCGAAAGCAATGGACAAAGCAGAATAGGAAAGACTCGATCAAGAAACTCTTGGAATAGTTCAGCCTAAAAACTGGACTTCAACATCCGAGAGGTGAAGACTACTGCGGAACTTGTGGCGAAGTTTGTGAACATGTATGAAAAGCCTTCCGCAATAAACAAAGTGTTCATGTTACAGCGATATTTTTGGCATAAGAATGTCGGAAGGAAGGTCGGCAGCTGATCATCTGAACTAATTCAACATGATCAGTCAGCTAGAGTCTATTGAGGTGAAGTTTGATGAAGACATGGACCTTAATTCTTCTTTCATTGCTTTGGGAATCATGGGATGCAATGGTTAATGTCGTTAGTTACTCCAACGGCAAAAATGGCTTGGTGTTCAAGGAAATCTGAGATTGAGTCCTAAATGAGGAGATCGAGAAGAAGGAAGTCCAAGATGCTACCGAAACAGCTTACAATGCGGAAAGTAGGAAACGTTCTGCTCAGAAGGAAAACCAAAGTCAAAAGGGGAAAGAGAAAAGAGAAAAGAGAAAAGTGTCAAAGAAAGTCGGTTGGGCCTGGAACCACGTGGTGGTATTTTGGGAAGAAGGGGCACTTTAGAAAAATTGCAGGGACA
Source organism: Viscum album (assembly GCA_963277665.1). NCBI lineage: Eukaryota > Viridiplantae > Streptophyta > Magnoliopsida > Santalales > Viscaceae > Viscum > Viscum album. The sequence goes on from OY728165.1 coordinate 227,541,772, forward strand.
AGAGGTCAAATTCCAGAAGGTTTGCTTTCGGAGATTCTCTTGCAGACACTGCAGTTGAGAAAGAAAGCAATTTATTGTTAAGTACCGCAAGTCCATTGGAGTCATGGATCATTGATTTTGGGGCTTCATTTCACTCAACATCCGGAATTATAAAATTCGGCAAGGTAAATCTTGCAGATGATGAAACTCTTAAGATACTTGAGAAGGGTGATACGAACGTTCAAACCAAGAATGGAAACTTGTTAGAGTTACAAGGGGTGCGGTGCATATCGAGGTTTAAGGAAAATTTTAATCTTCATTGGTCAACTGGATGACGCGAGTTTCTCTACGAGTTTTGCAGAAAGAGCATGGAAGATATCACACAATTCCATGATGGTGGCCAAAGGAGTAAAAGACGGAACATTGTATCTTATCGGGAGTTCGAAAGATATAACACTTGCCAAAAAGACTTCCAAAATGTTGAAGTACTGGCATGACCGTCTAAAACACTTGGGTGGGAAAGAGACGAAGGTCCTGGCTGCAAAGGGAATGTTGAAACTCGATCGTGTGGAGTACGGAACATGCGAAGAGTGCATCTTAGGGAAGCAGCGGAAGGAATCTTTCAAAACAGAAAGAAAAACACCGAAGAACCAGAAGTTAAAGCTAGTTCATACAAATGTATTGGGGCCAGCTCCGGTTCAGTCTCACTAAGGGTCATTGTATTATCTTACTTTCATCGACGATGCGACACAGAAGGTGTGGGTGTTCTTTCTCAAGCACAAGTGCGAGGTATTCGGAACCTTCATTCAATGGAGAGTCATGATGGAAAGAGAAGTCGGTGTAAAGTTTAAATGTTTGAGGTCAAACAATGGTGGAAAGTACAGAAACAAAGTTTCGGCGGTTTTGCTCGATGAAGGGAATTCGTTTTGAGAAGACAGTGCCCAAAATTTTAGAACAAAATGGAGTGGCGAAGCAGATGAATCGAACGCTATGTGAGAGCAAAAGCATGAGAATTCATTTCCGGTTTCCCAATGAGTTTTGGGTGAAACCTGTGAATTGTGCAACGTACCTCATTAATAACAGTCTTTCCCCACCGCTGGGGCAACAGCTTGAAGAGTTGTGAATTGGAAGAAAGGTATGTATCCCACCTCAAAGTTTATGGATGTATTGCTTATTTCCATGTTGATGTCAGCAAGAGGGACAAACTAGAAACAAAGTTCCGAGCATGTTTCTTTGTAGGTTATGGAAATGAAGACTTTGGATTTCAGCTATGGGATAATGACCTCTGGAAGGTCATCATAAGTCGAAATGTTCACTTCAATGAAGGGACGCTATAAAAGGTGATAGGAATCAATTTGAAGAGAGAAAATTGTGGTATTCTATTAAGAGCAGAATTACAGAGAAAGAAAAGGAAAATGGAGGTGAAGAAGAAAGAAAATGGAGGTGAAGAAGAAGGAAGGTGTCTCCTATGGAAGGCGCTACTCCAAAAGGCCTAGAACCTAACCCCCTGAATTCCCAGCAGCAGCTGAAAAACCAATCCAATTCATCCCCCCCCCCAAACACAGCCCACAACTCCCCTTATTTAAAGACTCTCTAACTACTTCAATGCACAGTAGCAACCCTAGCCCCCTGCCCATCGCACAGCCCAGCTCCCAGCACCCCTTCACAGCCCCTAGTACCTAACAATTCCACCCTCTTAAAAATCACCTTGTCCTCAAGGTGGAAAGAACTTCTCTGCTGCGTTGGATGGTCCTGATATGAAGCTTCTACCGCTCCAAACTTATTGTTTGTCTTCCCAACTTGCTTAAGTAACCAACTAACATGAGGAGTGAAAGCAGCCAAGCAACTCCAGTCTGTATCACTGAATTTTGACAGCACCAACAATTATTCTGCCCTGCAACACACATTTCCACCCACTCCCTAGGGTCGCCGTCAACGCCTCCAGTGAACTCATTCTGTGATCGAAAATTATCAACAGAAGCTTTTACATGCCTCTTTAAAAAGATTGTTAAAACAGCTAACCCAAAGTAGTAGTAGGCTGCTTTGGCGGTGTTGTCCACATACCAGTAGTTCTCCCTCTGTCAATCTCCTTCCAGTGGGGAGGTTCTTTACAACCCCCAACATCTACAACTACCACTTTAATCCGCTTGTAGCTCCCTTCATCCAGCAAACTCAACGCCAGGCTTCTAGCTACAGCCTCAAGGCGCTTCACCCACTCTAGTATAGTCTATAGATCCCACTCCGCTATTTTAGATTGAAAATGTCATGCACGAGCTCAGTAATTCAGGAGATAGCAGTCAAACAGGAATTCCAGTTCTGGTCACTTCAATCTGGGGCGCCGAACTGCCACCACTCGAGCTATAGACTTCATTGCTAACTTTGGCCTCACTTGGTACTCCTGTTATGGATTGTTCCTGCTTTGACTCCTGTTCTGCTTGCTTCTGCGTCTCCCTCACCAGCCGCTCTCCATCTTCTTGCCAAACTTTGTCTGAGTTCTGCTGCTGCAGATTTTGAGATTCGCGGTACTGTTTCCTCAATGTCGCACACTGCTCCAGTATCGCCACATTCCCCTGCCTCATCCGTTCGAGTCCAGTAGTCAATTGTTCCACCAAAACTATTATCGTCTCCATGGACACGAACTCTAAACTACCGTTTCTCCTCTATTGTCAAGTTTCTCCTTTTTTGCTTTTTTTTACCTCTTTGAGTTTCTTCATTTTTACCTCTGCAATTCCTCTCTGGCAGCGTCGTCCTCTTTGTCTACCTCAGACGCGTCTATTCCAGAACCAAAAAATCTCTGTTAAAGAATCCCTCTCTTCGTCCGTTCCTGCCATCCGCTGCGTCTCTGGGTCGGAAAATAGTCGTCACCTGCGTCGCTTCAACTTAGAAAACAGAATCATCAAGGCGGTCGTCTCCCTGAAGTCTTCCAATCAAAGATCACCGAACGTTTCTCTCAATGAAAGCACCAATTGATAAGAATCAATTTGGAGAGAGAAAATTGTGGTATTCTATTAAGAGGAGCAGAATTACAGAGAAAGAAAAGGAAAATGGAGGTGAAGAAGAAGAAGAATGTGTCTCCTATGGAAGGCGCTGCTCCCAAAGGCCTAGGGCCTAACCCCCTGAATTCCCAGCAGCAGCTGAAAAAACAATCCAATTCATCCTCCCACACACACAGCCCACAGCTCCGCTTATTTAAAAACTCTATTGGAACCTTCTAGACAGACCCCCCCAACAGCTTGCAACCTGTTTGCTGTCAACAAACAACCCCACTAACCACCTCCTATAGTAATTACACATCTTCCCCTAGGCAAATTATTAGACCCCCTAACTACTTCAATACACAATAGCTTCCCCAGCCCCCTGCCCATCGCACCAGCCCCCTGCCCATCGCACCAACCCAGCTCCCAACAACCCTTCACAGCCCCTAGTACCTAACAAAAGGATTGGAACCAACCAGAAGATGTGGAGAACAAAAAATCATCACATGTTGAGGTTCATCTAAATGGAAATCCGAAAGTTCGGGTTAGTTCAGGAAGCGCTCAAGTTCCTAAATAACCTGATTGTCCGGAAGGTAGTGTTTCGGATAGAAGTTGGATTCCGAAGGTTCGGCCAAGGCTTGAAGTACTGAAAAGCTCAGGAACTACAGAAGCTCAGGGAAGAGTTCTGAAAGAAGCAAAACCAGAATGAGCACAGCCTCAAGACTTGAGGCAGTCTACAAGAGTCAGAAAACCAGTGCAAAGGTATGGGACTGACTTACATTATTTATTTCTTGTGAATGGTGGAGAACCCGAATGCCAAAAGGAGGCGTCAAGTATCAGCGATGTAAAACAGTGGGAGTTAGCGATGGAGGAGATGGACTCCTTGCATGCTTCTGGAACGTGGGAGTTTTCAGAACTTTCGTTGGGAGAGAAGGCGTTGTAGAACAAGTGAGTCTACCATTAAAGGAAGAAGCGAATTAAAGAAAGTAGTCCAGAGCAAGATTAGTTGTAAAGGGCTTTCAACGGGAAAAAGGAGTGTTGAAGCTACGAAAGATTGAAGGGAGTCGAAATCTGGCTGATATGCTAACGAAGGTCGTAGTTCAGGAAAGCCTGAGGCAGTGTTAAGCCTCAATGAGACTTGGGTGACCAAGAAGAAAAAGGATAAAGACTCGCTGATTGTTGTTGCGGGAAGAAGCATGGATGGAAATCCAAAGGCTTGGTGATGAATCCGAGGAAACAATTCTCAAGTGAGAGATTGTTAGGATGATGTCAAAAATGTTTTTCACCTAAGTCAACATATCTTTTCGGAAGGCATGATTTTGTAAGTACGTTAGCAGAACCAAATTGAGGCATGAGCAGCGAAACCGGGGAGTCCAAAAGTGGAAGCTGAAGCAGGTGGCAGCGGCTGATGACTATCGGATCCAGATGAAGTGTGGAAGAAGCTTTAACCTACGCAGGGATAACTCTAAAGGACTAGCGTAAGATTTGTTTGGCAGTTTGCAAAGGCTACATAAGATTCTTCAAGAAGACTGTAAGGTTTTTCAGTTAGCTTGCATTGATCACCGAATTTTGAAAGTTGAGTCGGTGCAGCAACCGATGGCTTTGACCGGATGGAGGGTCGCCCGTATAGATCGGAAGGTTGTGGCACCGTATATACTGGTGGGACTCTTATAAATAGGAGGGTGGGATCATTTGTTTTGAAGATTGCAAATTTGTAACCATTCTCTTCTGTTAGTAATAAAGAGCATAATTGTTTCTCCCAATGAATAAGATCAAGTTCTGAACGACATAAATCTCTTACGTTTGTTCTGTGTTGTGAGTGTGGATTCTTTGTCTCTCTCTACCTCATACCAAACGTACCAAACTTATTATAAAACTCAAGAAGCACAATCAAGATACCTTAAAAGTCGTGTCGCGTGAATGAGACCGGAACACTTTATTTATAAAAAAAATACAAAATATTTGAGATAGGTGGGGGATACAAAATTCAAACTACGGGAATGCGGGGATATGATAAGACTCGATCAAACCCAATACAAGGCACATAATTACTTGATACTCCCCATCAAGTTGGAGAATACATAACCAAAGCACAAGATACATAATTACTCACTCCCCCTCAAGTTGGAGCATATATATCTATCATGCTAAGTTTGCTACACAAAAATTTCACTGATGTGCCTAGAACCTCTAGTGAACACATTAATCAGTTGCTCCAGAATTCATGTAGCAAAAAGTGATATGTTTCTTCCCATAATTCTTTCAAACAAAATGACAATAAATCTCGATATGCTTCGTTTGCATGTAGAAAACAGGATTCATAACAATCTTGACAGTCGTTTGATTGTTGCACCATGGTGCGAGTTTTGGAATTCGCACATCAATCACATGCAAGAGATGTTAAGCTCATAAAATCCCTTCTGTCATATGCATGGTTATTTAAGGTGCATGGCGCACAACAACGACAAGGGTCCTTGGCGCAAAAGCACATTGCACGGCGCACGACGCGTGGCAAGATTAATTTGTGGCGCACAAATGGCATATAAGCATATAAAAATAATAACAAATAATAAGTTAGATAACAAAATTATCAGTAATAATAAAAATATAAAAAAATAAAAAAATATTTAAAAATTTTAGGGAAAATTTATGTTGAAAAATAATCTATTGTTAATAAATAACCTAAAGTCATTCAAATAACAAATCATTGCAATTTGATTGCAGGAAGGATGTCGAGGAAGTGGTAAGGTTGTTGGGTGTGCGTGGTCGCGACACTTAATCGATGTGTCGTACAAAGTCGAGGGAGGAAAAAGAGTGTTGCCTGACTAGCAAAAGAGTGTTTTAATAAAGATTTTTAATAGGGTTTGGGTCGACCAGTTAAAAAAGTGCAAAAAAAACAAAAACAAAAAAATTAAGATGGCGCAAGCAACGCCACATTGTGCCATGGCGCAACATAGTGCACGCCACGGTGCGCCATCCCAACTGAGCTAACGTCACGTGGTGCAATGGTCCCCAGTGCTAGCCATGGCGCAAAAGCGCGCCATTAATAACTATGATGATGTGTCATGCCATGATTCTCGGACTCAGCACTCAAGCAAGATATGATGGTCTACTTTTTACTACACCAGGAAATGAGATTACCATCAATGAAAACGAAGTATCCAAATATGGCCAAATATGGATCTACGAGAGGATAAACAACCAACATAGTTAACGTCACATAATGTCGCTACATCAATGTGTCCATGATCAAAGTATAGCAGTCTCAGGTCAGGTTCTCTCTTGACATATCTAACAATATGAAGAACGACATCCCACTGCAATCTCATAGGAAGATCCATGCACTCACTCACTTTGCTTATAGCACAAGCAATATCTAGACAAGTCATAGCAAGTTAATTTAGTTTGCCAACAAGTTGAGGATATCTGTCGAGTTAGGAAAATACTCTGCATTAAAGGATTTCTCATCTGTCTCAAGAGGAGTGTCGATACTGTTTGCATTAGACAATTTTGTCTCCTGTAATAAGTTCAAGACATGCTTCTGTTGAGACAAGAAAATCTCTTTCAATCATCGGCAGACCTCAATCCCAAAAAAGCATTAGAGAGCTAAAGTCCTTTGCATGGAAACTATTATAGAGACAGGACTTAAGTCTATCGATCTTTGTTGAGTCATTGTCTGTGATAACAATATCATCCACATAAACAACAAGCAGAATACCCCTGACAACTGAGTGCTGATAAAAACAAAGGAATCATTTACACTTTGTGAAAGCCCAAACTCGATTACCACAATACAAAAACAGTCAAACCATACTTGCTGAAATTGTTTAAGACCGTGCAAAGATCGTCGAAGACAAAAAAATCTTGGACCCCCCTAAGCAAAAAGTCCAGGAGGTTGCTCCGTATAAACTTCTGTGTTCAAAAAACCATGGAAGAAGGCATTCTTGACATTTGGTTGATAAAGAGACCAATGAAAGGATGCAGCGAAAGAAATTGAGAGTCAAATAGTTGTCATTTTAGACACTGGAAAGAAGGTATGAAAGTAAACAATGCAATATGAATGTGCATACCTCTTTGTTACTAGTGAGCCCATAAGCCAATTGACTGTGTTCTTGACATTAACACGAACATCATAGACCCTTTTACAGTCAACCACCAGCTTTTCTAAGTGTGATGACCCTCCAAAGTACAGAAGTCATCAAACACAACCTATAGCCAACTTAGATGGGTGTTGATCACGACAAGATTACAGGGAACAAAGATGGAATCTAATGTGTCAATAAATGCAGTAGTATGTGTTGATAAACCCTAGAAAGTGTGAGTAAAAAACAAGAGATTGTTGGAAAGAGTGTGTACCTTTGCACAAGGCAATGGGAAGATCATCAGCGGCAAAGGACTGAGCAATCAACGAATCGGGTGCAAGGGCATCAACAGGTACTGAAGCAGGCACATCATGTCGATGATGAGTATAAACACAACCAAAACGGGATTCGCCAATCTCAAGAGGAGATGACGCGGGAGGTGGGACATGAGGGACGTTGTCGAAACAAAGACCGCCACCCTCGAGAGGAAGAGGTGGAGGAGGGGCAAATGGGTTGATAGCAAAAATAAGATATCCCTCGGTGTCAGAGGTCTTTTGTGGATCATAAGGTGATACAAATGGGGATGTCTCGACCAAAGTTACATCAATAAAGACAATATAGTGTCCTAAATTTAGGGAATAGCAATGATGACCTTCTTGTATACAAAAAGAATAACAATGAAAGGTGCATCAAAGGAAACAGGCATCAAACTTGATATGAGTAGGTCATGTTTCATGGACATAACAAAGACACCTGAAGACTCAGAGGAGAAGGGAGTGGTGAGATGGAAGTGATGAATAAAGGATAGGATACGATGTCTCCCTATACTCAAGTTACATAACACTTATCAATTGTTTACTGAAATAGTTCTTATCAATCTATCGCCCCTGCTCCAAGATCCACTAGCCAAAAGAGAGCCTCAAACAAGCAGTCTGCAATATATGTGCATGTTCTTGTTGAGCAAGCCAACCAGTCATTTGAAGTTCCATAAATCATAATAGGAAATTTGTGCAATCTTCATTCAAGTAAAGACAAGATAATCATAATAGGAAAGTTGTGTCTTCTCCATTACAAATAATAATTGCTTTTTAAAAAGGCCTCACTTGGTATCAAGCATTTCGTCACTGGAAACTGACGAAAGCTTAACCAAAAATAAGAAACATGCAAAAAATCCCAAGCGCAAAGTAGAAATTCACTTGTAAATCAAATGAACGACAAACATGATAACGAAGTGTCACTGAGAAGTCATGTGTCTATGCTTGACAACCCTTCGGTAGTGGCGGCATAGTAAAATTTTAAACAAGTTAAGAAAAACTAGCACTATTTATTGCCATAACACAATTGAGAACATCGCCAAATGGGAATAAATTTGCTAGGACAGAACCAGCATGCAATCCTCACTAATGATGGTTCAAAATTTGTATACCCAAAATAGCATTTCAAAAACTGAGAAATTATACACCTTCTCTCTGCCACCTTAGGTGGCATGGAAGATATCCAACACATCCTATCCCACTCATCCTCCCACCTCCTCTCCAACACCTTCTCCCTCGTCTCACTCTCTTCCAACCTCCACTGATGCAAATCTATAGCAAAATAGCTTCCTTTGACTCAGGGATAATGTGATGAAAATATGAGCACGCTGTTTGGATTGGTGTAGCCCGATCTGGTTGGGCCGAATGCTTGTGGCTCACACTGTAACAGAGCTGACCGACCGACACCGACAGGTACTGTAGTAGTGCGGACTTCGGAGTCAACAGTACTGTAGCACTTTTGACAAAGGTGGTCGTCGTTCACTGTAGCGACGCGGACTTACTTTTCAGAACAGTGATCGTCTTCTCCATTTTATAGCTCATTTTTCGAGCTAGGGTTACTACTGCAAAACTTTGTATTTTGTGCTCCTGATATAGTGAATTTTCTGCCTCTCCGTGGACGTAGGGTTATTCCCGAACCACGTAAATTTGTGTGTCCCGTGTCTATTTTTCTTTCTGCATTCTTCTTTCGTTTCTCGTTTCTGTCGTTGTGACTCCCGACGATTCCGCAACACACGCCCACTACACCTCCTCCGACACCTTAGGGGAGGGGGAAAGGAAAATAGGGGATTTTCTTTCTTGAAAACCCCAGTTTCCCTTCATATGAAGGGAACTATTTCCTCCCAAATATGAAAGAAAACGGAGTGGAAAACATGGAAACTAAAAATAAATAAATAAATAAATAGTTTTACTTATTTTGAATTATCTATTCATTATTACAACATTTATTATATTTCTATTAATTATAATCTGTTTTTTATTAAAATATAATTATTTTAATTATATTAAATTACTTTCATTCCCATCAATTACCAAACATCATCTTTTACTTCATTTCAGGTCCATTCCTCTCTTTTCCATTCTCTTCCTCAACTTCTATCAACCCAATGGGCCCTAGGTATCATGGAAGATATCCAACACCACCCATCCCATTCATCCTCCCACCTTCCTCTTACACTTTCTCCCTCCTCTCACTCTCTTCCAGCCTACACTGATGCAAATTTCTAACAGGAGGAAGAAGGGTGCTGGCAGCATGTTGTGGGGGGCAACAATAAATCAGCTGTGATGATGATGATGATCAACATGACAAATGAAAATAAACCTTGTAAAAGTAGGCAACACAGGAGATGGGAAGTAGATTCGTTGTTTTTGCCACATCAAAAAGGCCACATGAATCACTCAGCTGTGATGTACTGGGCATTATAGCAAGCAAGCACGAAAATTTTCCAATGAAGGTGTATAAATCAACAAGGAATATTTAATACAGGGAGGGTGGTGGCAAAATTATGGGAAATTACCCAAAAATTTCATTTGGAAAGAAAAAACAAGAAAAGAGTTCTTGTTTCTATACAGCAGTATCAGATCAAAATAAACAAACAAAACTAAGGGCAAGGAAGAAGTCAAATGGAATCCTGCAGTAAGTTGATGTGATACTACAATGGATAAAGGTAGAGAGAAGGATAAAGAAGGGATGAAATAAAATTTAATCACCATGGACTGATTTTCAGCAGCAAAAGAACGCAAACCTCTATCAGGAGAAGGCATTGGAAAGTGAATGCCCATGCGCCAAAAGGCGTAGAGAAAAGCAATCAAAAACAAAACGGCTCCAAATGTAGCACGTTCCTTCCTCACACCTGGATGAAATTGAGTTTTCAGTCACTGAATGTGGAAATTGTATGCAAATTATTGTATATAAAATAACAACAAATAGAACTGCATTAAACCTTTACAGTTGCAAAATCATTTTAATTACACGACAGTCCCCGAAAAACCGAAGGGAATGAATCCGACATGCCAAAAAAAATTGTACTCAGGCTGTGTGAATTTAAACTATCATATATAAAATAACATGTACAGCGAGGTTGTTAGGGGTATAGGGGGCTGTCCAGGTGTGGGCTGCCCAGTCCAGGTGTGGGCTGTCCAGGCTGTCCAGGTGTGGGCATTAGCAGTTTAGGGACAGTTTGGTATTTTCCCTTTTAATAGTTTGTTGTGTTGCCAGCTGTTGACAGCTGTAGTTGTTAGGGTGTTTGTTGGTTGTCCTGGTGGAGTATTAAAAGGGGGTCCAGCTGGAGGGAGGGGGCAGAAATCATTTTATTAGCTTGGCAGCAGGTTCGCTGGTGGTCTCGACTGGGCTCTCGGGAGGGTGGTCACTTCTTCTTCTTCCCTTCCTCCTCTTCCTCCTACCATTGTAGCTCTACTTTTGTTTCTGTTCAGCAGTTAATACACAGATTCTTCGGCTGTTTAATCTCTCTCTTACTCCCTCTCTCATGCATTCTTGTGTCCTAACAAAGGTGACATGATAATCATTGTTTTCTCTGGCAAGAGGATTAACCACCTTATGATTTCTAATGTTCTGTCATTTAAAAAAGTAGCAGATTATTCCATTGGGTTGAAATCTTCCTTCAGGTATTGCATAAAATTCAAATATTCATTCCATATCACTCAAGGTGACATGATAATTATGCTCTGATTAAAATTGCATTATAGAATCTTGTTTAATAGCGGAGACTTGCTTGTGAAAAAGCACAGAAATTATTCAATCTGTAAACATAATTTCGCTAAGCAGGTGACAAAAATAGAAAGCGGTTAACAAAATTGCGATGTCTGCGGCATGACATTTACAAATGCTAGATAAGGCATCCACATAGTTTTAAAAATATGTGTTCAAAGCAAATGAGCCTCCCATATCAATAAACAGAAATGGTGGGGAACATGTCTATAATCCAATAGAAAATATTATATTCATTTATAATACAACTAGAGAGTTCGAATGCAATCATTCACAGTCAATGGTCTGAATCATACAAGACAGGGAAAATAGCAAAATTAATTTTCATGGATTAAAAATTAATAAATAGATACTATTAAAAGCAGGAAAGATACCATTGTTGCCAAGCATTAAGTAGCAGTGATAATAAGGCAGCATGAAAACCAATAGCATGATCAAGCAGAACAAATCCAACTTCCAATTTAACCACCTTGCCCTGCAGTCAAACAAAAGCAATACATTTTCACAACTTGGAATCAATCTATGAAGAACGCTGACTAAAGATGCAATGTGAACAAGAAAATTGTGAGGTGGTAATTAAAAGGGCAATATCTTTATGACATGATATTGGGTGCTCTGATGTACCAAGATCATTCAAAATAATCTCGTCGTGATGTGTGTCGATTACTCTTCAAAACGGCTCAATGCCGTATGATATTGATAGGAGAAATCTAGGAAGAGTGGTAGAAGAAGGTATTCGAACCAGAATTTCTATTACAGATTCAATTACAGCGTACCTGGAAGCAGATATCTTCTGTTTTCCCCTCCGGGAGATCCCTCTCTCTCAGGCCCAATCTACAAACCGTAATCCCAAACTGCCCCTTACACCCAACTTACCTCCTACTTATAACAGGAAAACAAGACAATTACATATCTACCCCTGACGGTTATAAAACCCAACCAGGCAGTTAGGCAGTTACACCAACCCCCTCTCTCTATCACTCCCCTTTCCTTTCCTAAGATAGGTAAACCGTACAACAAGTCCATCATTACCGCTCCCTAGAAGTACCACCTTGTCGTCAAGGTGAAAATTTGGAAATTGGATTTTAATCTTCTCAACTTCTTCTCAGGTCGCTTCATCTGGAATTTTACCATGCCACTGTATTAACCACATAAAAGGGCAATATCTTTATGTTTTTAGATTGTTGTCCAATTGCAGCCTTGAGTTGTGAAACATGAAAAACAGGATGGAGTCTAATATTTGTCGGCAGTTTGAGGTGATAAGCAACTAGTCCAACACTTCCCAAAACTTCAAAAGGTCCGACATAGCGTGCAGCCAACTTGGGATTTATCTTCAAACGTACCCCTGGATGATTCAGCCATAATTTGACCCATACTAGATCACCCTCCTTGAATGTGACATGTCTCCTATGTCGATTAGCATTCTTCACCATTATTTGTTGTGCCCGATGAAGACTCTCACGCAACTGTTTGAGAACTTCATCTCTTCAGCCACTGCTTCTATTGCTGCTTCCCCCTTGGTATAATGAAAAACATATGGAGGATGTCGCCCATATACAACCTCAAACGGAGTACATCCGGCGGATGTATGATAAGATGTATTATAATGATATTCTGCCCACGGAAGCCAGGTCGCCCAATGCTTAGGATGATCTGAAGAAAAACATCTAAGCAGTGATTTACTACTTCAGTATATCCGTCATTTTGAGGGTGGTAGGAAGAGCTCATTTTAAGAATAGTTCCTTGTAACTTGAATAACTCTTGCCAAAATAGGCTAGTGAAAAGTGGATATGTGTCGCTTATAATAGCACTAGGAATTCCATGCACTAGGAATAGCACTAGGAATTCCATCACAAAAACATCAGCTACTGTTTTAGCTGTATATGGATGGCGCAGTAGAAGAAAATGAGAATATTTGCTTAATCTATCAACGACTTCCAAAATAACATCATACCCTTTTGACTTCGGCAGGTTTGTAATAAAATCCATTGATACCTGAATGCCCCCCAATAGGTGATGAATGGAAGTGCTGCAATAATTTTGGGATCATTTCTGAATTTTTAGGAAGAACCAGCCTGTTCTTATAGAATAAAAGATCCCCTCTAGTTGAATACCCCTGCTTGGAAGCGTCTTCAGCATGTAGAGACCGAATAATCGCCTGTATAGTCTTATCTCGTTGTACTTCCTGCCTAACTATTTGTAAATTCAACCAAGTTGGTCTGGAAATGGACAGATGAGAACATTCTTTTTCTACAATACTCCGAGATAAAGCGTCAACAGCATTATTTAACTGTCCAGGCTTATAGATTACTTCAAAATCATAGCCTAATAACTTGGCTTTCCAACATTGTTGACTCATTGATACCACCCGTTGACTCAATAAATGCTTGAGACTTCGGTGATCAATATAGACCTTAAACTGTCTTCTCATAAGATATTGCCTCAAATGTTGTATAGATTGAACTAGAGCATTAATTCTTTCTCATACACCGACTTTGCCAAATTGATCTCAGATAAAGCTTTGCTAAAATAAGCAAGAGGACACCCTTCCCGCATTAATACCGCGCCAATACTAGCGCCTGAAGCATCACATTCTACCACGAATTCTTTAGAGAAATAAGGCATGCCAAGAAAAGGGGTTGTTGTCATTTTCAGCTTTAATTGTTCGAAAGCCTCCTGAGTTGCAGGAGTCCATAGAAAACCGTCTTTTTGGTAAGAACCGTAAGGGGCTTAACAATTTTCCCATAATCTTTTATAAATTTTATGTAGTATCCTGTTAAGCCGAGAAATTCTCTGACCTCCCTGACATTCTTAGACCGCTGCCGCAAGTTAATGGACTGCAATTTCTTAGGATCCATGGATACCCCTTTTTTCTGAAATAATGTGCCCCAAATACTCCACAGACTTCCTGCCAAAGCCACATTTCTTAAGGTTGGCAAACATAATATTGTCTTCCATGGTCTGTAAAACTCTGTAAATCCCTGATATGCTCCTCTCAGCTTCTACTATAAATCAGAATATCATCAAAAAATACGAACACTGATTTCCGAAGCAAAGGTCAAAATACTGAATTCATTGTCACCTGGAAAGTAGCAGGGGCATTTGTTAATCCAAATGGCATGACAAGATATTCATAATGCCCCTTGTGTGTTTTGAAGGTTGTTTTCTCTATATCCTCTTCCTGCATCCGGTCTTGATGAAATCCAGATTTCAAGTCAATTTTAGAAAAAAAAAATTGGTCCAAAGAGTTCATCTAATAGCTCTTCAATAACAGGTATTGGGTATCTATCCGGCATTGTTTGTCGATTTAAAGTCCGGTAATCGACACACATCCGCCACCCGCCATCTTTCATTTTGACCAAAATAATCAGACTGGAATAAGGTCCAGAATTGGATCTTATCATCCCTTGTTTAAGCAGTTCCTGAATTTGTTTTTCAATCTCATTCTTCAAATGGTGAGCATATCAAATATGGTCTGATATTTACCGGTTCAGTCCCTTCAATCTGATGGAATGGTTTGTTTCTCTTTTTGGTGGAAGAACGCGTGGAGTTTCAAAGACTGTCATATGGTTTCCCAACATTTCTTGAAGTTGTTGCATCTGGAGGTCAATGGGTCTTCTTCCTGTCCTAACTCACCAGGTTTGTTCCAACACAACCCTTAGACCTGATATTTAATTCCCCTAAGGAACTCTTGCTGAGCCCCAATTGCGCCATGTAAAGATGGTCGTACGCCTTTAAAGGTGACATGACTTCCCTGCCACCAAAAACTCATTGTCATCTTTTTCCAATGCAATGTAACATAACCCAAAGTCTCTAACCAGATTATTCTGAGAACTAGATCTAGTCCGATTGTGTCAAAAATATAAGCATCGACAAAAAATTCTTCTTTTCCCAATTTCACTCTCAAAGATTTGCAAATTCCCCTTGACTGCACTCTTTGTCCATCTCCCAATCGGATATTGAAAGGCTTGGTATCTAGAACATGTGAAGAAAAATGTTTTAACAGCCTTTTAGAAATGAAATTATGACTGGCTCCATTGTCAATAAGTACCAACATTGGTACTTCGTCAATGCTTCCTTCTAGCATCGTAGACTTAGCCCCTTTTTCCTCATTTTTCTTTTCAATACAAGCAGTTGTTCCTTGCATTTGCATTTCTCAGGTTCCTTCCTATTGTTTTTCTGCAATTCCTTTTTTTTATCTCTGAAATTTCTGCATCCTTGTCAATTTCTTCACTAGGTTCTATATACTCCCATATCATCAATTTAAATTTCTTCTCCAAACACTTATGTCCAGGTTGGTATTTCTGGCCACAAGCATAACACAATCTCTTTGCCCTCTTTTCTTCATATTCTTCCCTGGACAGACTTCTTACTCCCTTTCTTCTTGGTTCCGGTTCTATTTTTCGTTCCTTGTTCATAGTGTTTGTAGGATAATTTGGTCCAATTGTATTCAATCCCCAATTTCGATTCTAGCTATTTAGGGGTGTTCCCCTTCCTCTCGGCTCTGGCTGCTTAATTACTCCCTGCACAATCAGTTCCCTCTCCACACGCCTGGACAAGGTTAGAAGTCGAACCGTGTTCTGAGGTTCATGAGTCAAGACAGAACTTCCAATCTCTGGTCGTAATCCTCCAATAAACATGCTCGCATACCAGCACTCCGTTAAATCTGGAATACGCAACGCCACACCTTCAAACTCTTCTATATACTCATCCACTGTACCATTCTGCCGCAATTCTTTCAAAAATATAACAGGATCCTCCTCAGCTGCATTACTATATCGGCCAAATAGCTCTTCTTTCAGCTGTGTCCAAGTAAGAGTCGGATTGACTGACCTCAAGGATATAATCCAATATTGTACCATTTCATCCATGCTTAATTGAGCCAGAGGTACCTTCATACCCTCCCGAATTCGGTGTAGCGAAAAATATGTTTCTGCTCGCACTATCCAAGAGACGGGATCCTTGCCAGAAAAGGCCGGTAATTCTACAAGTTTTGCTACAGATCGTATTACCTCCCATTCTAATTCTCAGTTGTTGTTGCCTTCTTCCCCTTTCCTGAAACTGCTTTCTCCTTCCTCGTTTTCTACAATTTTTCCTCTATTTCTTTCCCGTTCTGTTTTCTCATCTCGAGTCGTAACTTGCCAAGAAACTTCCGCCATTATCTCCTTCATTTGTGACTCAATACAGGGCATCGCATTTTCCTATCGTTCCTCCTGCCGTTGAATTTCAACTTGCAATTCCGCAACAGATGCTCCAAGGCCGATAATAGAAGTCTCCAATTCAGCTACTCGAGTCTCCATTCAAGTGGACATGGAACTTCAACTCTTGAGTTCGAAATCTGCTTCAGAATTTCCTATCAATGATTCTCTCACTTCTAGTTTCTCTCACTAGAAATTTCTCCCGATGAAAGCACCAAATTGATAGGAGAAATCTAGGAAGAGTGGTAGAAGAAGGTATTCGAACCAGAATTTCTATTACAGATTCAATTACAGCGTACCTGGAAGCAGATATCTTCTGTTTTCCCCTCCTGGAGATCCCTCTCTCTCAGGCCCAATCTACAAACCGTAATCCCAGACTGCCCCTTACACCCGACTTACCTCCTACTTATAACAGGAAAACAAGACAATTACATATCTACCCCTGACGGTTATAAAACCCAACCAGGCAGTTAGGCAGTTACACCAACCCTCTCTCTATCACTCCCCTTTTCTTTCCTATGATAGGTAAACCGTACAACAGGCCTATCAGATATAAACATAAATGAGAAAATATATTACTAAATACACGCTGATATATTTAAATTAGATTAATATTTTTCCGAGACATAAAATATTGAATATGCGGCCTGGATGGATGTACAAACTGCTAAGATATCAAGTGAATCCACTGATTCAGAACAACATTTGTCAAATAGGCAAGCCTAAAAGTTGCATTTGATAGGAGGAAACAAAATCCTCCTGAAGAACGGAATGAGCGAGTGTAAGCTGGTATATAAATGTTCGGTATGAGGAAATGGGAGTGGAGGCTCACGGTTTAAGGGAACAAGTTGTCCCAATCACAGGTGAAAGGGGGACGGGAGAATGATAATTCAAAGGTTGATTATTTTCGATATTTTGACTCATTTCTGCAGTGTGATGGAGATTAATGTCGATGTCTCTCACAGAATTCAAACTGGATGGATAAAATGGAAAAAGACTTCTGGGGTGCTTTGTGATGGTAAAATTCCTTTGAAATTGAAGGGTAAATTTTATAGTACTATTATTAGACAAACTATTCTATATGGTAGTGAGTGTTTGTCTTTAATATGACATCTTGAACAAAAAATAAGGGTAGCTAAAATGAAAATGTTAAGATATACATGTGAACATACTAAGATGAATAAAATGGAGAAAGGTTTGTAAGGCGCTTTGTGATCGTAAAATTCTTTTGAAATTGAAGGATAATTTTTATAGTACTATTATTAGACCAACTATTCTATATTGTAGCGAGTGTTGGCCTTTGACAGGACATCTTGAACAAAAAAATAATAGCGGAAATGAAAATGTTAAGATAGTGAGGTGAATAGGATTAGAAATGAATATATTCAAGAGAAAATTGAAGTGACTTCAATTAACGAAAAGATGATTGGGACTGAATTAAGATGGTTTGGACATGTTAGAAGAAGATCTAAGGATGCACCTGTTAATAGGATAAGTTTAATGATTAATTCACTTATTAAAAGAAATAGAGGTAAACCTAAAAGGACCTTTAAACAAATCATTTGAGATGATCTTGTTCTAAATGGTTTCAATGAAAATATGGTTTTCAATAAAGCTAATTGGCGACGTATGATCCATATAACCGACCCCATTTAATTGGGTTTAAGCCTTGTATGTTGTTGGTGTTAGTGTTATATTTATATTATTTAACATATTTTATCACATTTTTTCCATGAATATCAAATTGACTATTGAATCACCAATCCTTTTCTCATTCCATCTCCCAGGTCTTTTCCATTGCCACCAAACATGCGTCCGTTTAAAAATCTTTTCAGTCATCAACTTACATGGGAATCACTGTTCACCAAAGACTCCCGGTGTCGGGATGTCCAATTAAATAATACACATGAGCAAAACCTCCTCACAGTGAATAATATCTGAAATATCATCCGTACAAATCCGACAACTACCATGAAAAACGTACAGCCTTAAGTATTGTTGTGCGTCTGTGCGTCGTTGAAGTCAGAACCCACCCTTTGGAAGAAAATGACACATAAGCTGCATAATTAATCCTATGTAACAACGGTCAGTTATCAAATGTACGACCTGAGATAAATTATGTAGTGCGAAGAATTTTACAGTAGTGACCAAGGGACGCCGCCGACATGGAAATACGGTTAACAATGACAGAAAAATGCTTGCCAAAAAAACAAGTCGGCCAAAGGAATTAAAATTCAGATGAGAGCGAGAGGTTTACTAACTCCTTGGAGAGGACTGGAACGATCTCGAAGAGAACAAGCTGAAGGAGATTGCACGAGAAGGCGAAAACAATGCTGAAAATGACCTGAACCAGCGCCCTCTTTTCCTCGTACTCCTTGTACAGCCTTCTGTTCAAGAACCACAGTCCCGCCCATCCCAGCAGGCACAACGAACCCACCACGACCAATCCCTCGTAAATCATCCGTCCCCACCCCATCGCGCTCTCCCTCTACCGCTGAGGTTGCCTCTTGACGATCGCGCTAAGCGATTCCCGTGTATAAAGAGGGCGAATCGAGAGGGCGACGACCTGGAGGGAGAAGGAGAAGCGGCAGTGAGCTCGATCTCCGCCCCTGGAGAACTGTGAAGTCGGTCGGGGCTGCGACTTACTGATTCACTCACCGTGTTTCATGAGATTTTAATAAAATAAAATAAATGATTTAATAATTTATAAAATAAAATAAAGAAAATGAAATGATACTAATCTTTCTACTTATGTTTCACTTAGTAAAAAAAACAAATAATTTGGATTTATCCCCATTTTGTTTGGTAAAACTTTTTAAAATAAAAGAAAATAAATTCTTTTATCATAACTATAGAAAATATGAATAAAATTGGAAATTTAAAATATTAACTAGTCTATATCATCATTTCATTCCAAATCATTCCAATTTTGAGATGATTTAAAATCAATAATTGATAAATCTATTTCTCTCTATTTCTCCCCTTATCATTTCTCCCCTCTTAAAATTTGATCACCAAACATTAGAAATTTATTTCCTTCCTCTGTATCATTTCTTTTCTCCTCAAATCACTCGTGTCAAATTAGCCCTAAGGGTGTCCACCGCTCACGTCAGGTTTGTGGGAATTTTTGATCTGATCCTATCAAAATTGATGTGTTGGGTTGGGTTGGATCAAGTAAAAGATACATTAAATAATAACAAAAAAAATATAAAGCTATTGATTGAATTATGTAAATATAATGTTATATAACATTGTATAACGCGAATAAAACGTAAACATCGCGACATATTTAAGTTATATATCGTTATATTTCTATAAATCAAATGTCATATAACGTAAACATAATACTATATAATATGAATATAATATTATGTAATGTTATATAGTTTAAATATATTGTCAATGTAACGTCAATATAATGTAAATAGAATGTTATATTTGCGTTATATTTACGTTATATAAACTTATTATTTATTGATAATTATTATTAATTGTTGGTAGTTAATATTTATTATTTAGTATAAATTATTATTAATTGTTATCAATTATTAGAAATTATCACTAATTAATTATTAGTTATCAGTTATTTTTTATTAATTATTTATCAATCAATATCAATTTTTATTTATGATTTATTATATATATTTACATATGGCGGGGTTGGTCAGGTTGGGTGGGATTAGAATTTTATCAACCTGTGACCCGACCCGACCCGACCTCGACTTGACCCAACCTAACCTGACCCGACCATACCTCGCGTGTAACCCAGCTCGGCCCCGTCAGGTCGAGTCAGATTGCACTACTAAAAAACAAGTCTTTAACAACGCTGATAAAGGGTGCCGTTTATCAGCGCTTTTTTAGCACTGATAAAAGGTATCATTTATCAATATTTTTTTAACTCTGATAAAGGGAACTTGTTATCATAACTTTATTTTTAGTATTGATAAAGGGTGCCCCTTGTCTGCCCTTTATTTTTAGCGCTGATAAAGGTCCTGAATAAAATGAAACAATTAAACAAATAAAAATAAAAAACGAGTGGCGGTGTTGCAGCAGATCCCGCTGCGACAACGGATGATAAACAAAACCCTAAGAAGACTTTTGATCGATCGAAACCTCTTGCGTCGTGGATCAGGTTCTTCTTTGATTTTCAACCTGAATCGGATTTTCCTTGCATAAGTGAATCACAAAAAATGGTTCGATTGCTTTTGTGGAAGTGAGCCCCCAAATCCTTGAGGACCGCCTCGATGAATGTAAGTTTTTTCTGCTTGCTTGGATCTCGGGTCCTCGGAGGGATCCCCCTTTGACGTTTGATGATTTGAGAGGTCGACTACTTCAATCCTAGGGATTTAGTGATTGGCGCCTGATTTCTATTGGGAAAGGTATGTTTCACACAGTATTTTCATCGAAGGATCTTCAAAACTTTCTTTGGGGTTTCAAATCTATTCCTTTGAAACCTGGATTTATTGTGCTTCAACAATGGGATCCTCTCTTTGACCCTTTTGCAACCAGGAGCTCCTCCACGCAAACGTAGATCCAGATTAGGGGTCTTAGTTGGTTTTTCTGGCATCCGACAATTCTATGGGAAGTTGCTTCAGCTGTAGGCACTCTGATTAAGGTTGACAAAGAAACAGAGCAATCTAGGTATGGCCATTTCACTCGTGTTCTTGTAGAGGTCGATTTTGTTCATGAATTGATTGAACCTGTTTTCCTAGTTGCGGGTGATTTCAAGCTTGAATTATCTGTTCAATTTGAGTGGTTTCCTGAATTCTGTGATTCTTGCTTTTGCATTGGTCACTCTTCGGAACAATATAGAAGGAAAATCCAATGCTCTAATTGCAAATCTTTTGGACATTCTTCTGATCACTGTAAGAGGAAGTGACCTGGTGATGGTCCTGCTAGGAATAAATAGTTTTCTAGGAAGAAGGGGGCACTGCTATTGGGAGCTCCTCCCTCGCTGAGGCTCTCAAGAAAGGCATTATAGCAGAGACTCCTACGAGAGTGCATGGAGTTCTTTTGAAGTCCCAGCATACAGCTGTTGCTATCACTGATGGTTATGTAAATGTTGTTGCTGGTTTTTCAGGGGGTTTGGATGGTTTAAGGAAAACCTGGGTTGATGTTGCTGATGATGCTGAAGAGAATGAATTTGAGTGTGAGGCGACTATTCAAGAAGAATTCAACTTGGAGATGAGTCATGTTGCAGTGGCTTTTGTTCGAAGTAAGGGTTAGACAAAACTTATTAATGCTGATGGATTTCAGGTGGTGATGCCCATAAAATCAAGGGTACTCCCTGTTATGTTTGTTGATCTGAATGAGGAGAAGCATTAACCAATCGTGGATATTGGAAATCTGGATGGGTCTGTTGACCCCACTGCCCAGTTTGATGTGCAGACCGCCTCTGTGAGTGGAAATTCGGATGGTGCTGTTGATAAACAACATGCTTGTAACGACTTTATTAGTCATGGTGTCCAAGTCTTCAATCAACCCTCAATGGTTGCGAAATTGGCAGAGTATCCCAGTGATGATGTGGTTACAAAGAACATGTTGGGGCATGACAAAGCTAAAATAAATTTCTTCTCTATGTTAGATTCTATTAACATTCAAGAATTTGACTTGCTCAATCTGGATGGCCTTGAGAATGCAGGATGCAGTAACCGGAAGAATTCTCCCCAACTGACTAGCTCTAAAGCTGAAGATCCTATAGAGTCATCGAAGAGGCTAACACTTGAGGTGAACCTTGTAATGAGGCGGTGCATGATGGCTCTAACACACGGGACCAATTAGCTCAGGAGGAGCCTGCCCAGGACATTCCACCTTGAAATGAGGCTATGCAAGGCGGTCTTGTCATACACCACCCAACAACTCAAGAGGAGGTTGCCTTGCCATTACTGGAGGACTCGGCGGACGAGGCTCCACACGTGCAGCATATGATGCAATGGAGAAAAGGGCGACACCCGGCTGCTCAGGGGGGATCTCGAGGTTGGGACCGACATAAGAAGAGATGATCTATATGGTATGTGCTTAATGTGGATTTACTCCCATTATTTTTTGTTTTGGTGTGGTGGTCTTCCACTTGAACGTTTCCTCCACTCTCCTCTCGTACTTTATTTTTATCAATAAAAATTGGAGTCATGGATTTGGGTTCCCCAATGCATGGCTGAGTTGTTCTGGAATATATATAGATTGTAAATGTCAATAAATAGTATATATTAAATATAGATATATATGAATGTATATAATATTTTCTAAATATGATTTATACAATAAAAAATATTTATGTTTTATATTAAATAAATCATATATTTATTGAATAATTAGTTATAGTTAAAAATTAATATGAATTGAAAATAATGACTAATTGCATCGAGTAACGGACATAACTAAATGTCGTTTAATTTAACATATATCAGACGTGTGTTATATTGATTTCACATACATATACGTAATTAATGTATTTTTATATACAACACACACACGTAAATATTTACGTAATTAATGAAATATTCACTTCACTACCACAAATATGGGTAAGAGATGCGCTGACTTTTATCAACGCTAATCAGAAAGCGCTGATAAAAGTCACACCTTTATCAGCGCTAAAACAAGCGCCAATAAAAGTTTTTAATAAAAAAATATTATTAATTTATATAAAATTATTATTTTTTTATTCAAAAATAATGTTTATTTACATACATTAATTAAAAACACATGTTTATAATTAATACAAATATGATATATTATAATATATATTTTTTAATAATTCAAATACATATATATAATGTTTTAAATGAAGTATTTATAAGTTTAAAAATAAATAGATATATATTTAAATAATTATAAAATTATAATGATTTTTAAATGATAAATATATTTCTTATATTTATAATTATATATAAATACTTTTTAAATGACGCAGACATGCGATGACGCTAACATGACCGAAGCAGATGGTGACGCAAGCATGATGTAGGCATGATGATGCACTGGGCTTTTGAGCCAATTTGTGGGTCTTTGGACCATGTAATGGGTTTCATGCTCATTGGGCCTTAAGGTTTATGTAGTGAATAAATAAGGCTTGATGGGTGAGTTATCTCTTGGGGGGCTATAGCCTGCATTTATCACCTGTGTGTGTGGTGTGTGTGTGTATTTAATGTAATTGTACCCTCAAACACCTATATATATATATATCACGAGACAATGATGATATTGATTGTAGTTATTTATGTTTATATATTGATTCCTGAGTATAATTGATCCTATATGATCATAAAGTTTATTTGTAGATGTGATTGAGAGTCATGTTCTAAATGTTAAGATTACCTATATTATGATGATGCACACAATCACATGTCATGTATCCATCATTATGAATGTTCATTTATAAATTAGCACCCGTATGATTCATTCATGCTATACCCACGAACTTATGACGTTCTCATAAATACATATAAAATTACAATAAATATATTTAAATAATAAATGTATTTATTAAATTTTTAATTACAAATATTTAATTATACAAAAATACTTTTAAAATTTATTTATTTATAATTATTATTATAACTATCTTTAAATAAATATATATTT
This sequence comes from Viscum album, assembly GCA_963277665.1. NCBI lineage: Eukaryota > Viridiplantae > Streptophyta > Magnoliopsida > Santalales > Viscaceae > Viscum > Viscum album. The sequence goes on from OY728165.1 coordinate 227,565,631, forward strand.
AAATAATTAAAAACTACAATAGATACATTTATTATAATTTTATAAATATATATATTTATATATTAATATACATATACATATAAATATAAATATAAATATATATAAATATTTATAAATATAAATATAATTATATATAAATATTTAAAAATATATTTATTTAAAATTATAAATATAAATAAATAAATATTTATTTAAATAATTATAAAATTATAATAAATATACTTATAATAATTATAATTTTATAAATATATATAACTATATAAATATATTTATAAATATATACAAATATTTATAATTACAATTATAAATAATACATATATATGCAAATAATTATAAAATTATAATAAATATATTTATTATATTTTTAATTATAATTATAAATAAATATTTATTTATTTATATTCACAAATACAAATAAATATATATTTGTTTAAATACTTGTGAAATTATAATAATAATTATATTAATTATATATATTTATTATAATTTTATAATTATTTAAATAAATATATATTTATTTATAGTTATAATTATACATCTATTGTAATTCTATAAATATATATATATATATATTAATGAATATATATATTTGTATATAATTATATTTATACTTGGGTATATGATTCATGTTATACCCATGAACCTATTATGTTATCATAAATACTTATAAAATTATAATAAGTATATTTAAATAATAAATATATTTATTATATTTATAATTGCAAATTTTTAATTATATATAAATACGTTTTAAATATATTTACTTATAATTATAACTATATATATCTATTTAAATAATTATAAAATTACAATAATTACATATATTATAATTTTATAAATAGATATATTTATATATATTAATGAATATATATATATATATATAATTATAATTTTGAAATTATTTAAATAAATATATATTTATTAACATTATATATTTATCAGTGCTTTTTAGCATTGATAAAGATCGACCTTTATCAGCGCTAAACACTACTACAAAATCAGGCTATAGCCACAATTTTAAACCGTGGCTATAGACCCAAAAACCGTGGCTATAGGTTATAGCCACGGTTCCTCCAACCGTGGCTGGTATTGGCATGGCTATAGGGTAAAACCTATAACCACAGTTCCAATCGTGGCAACAACCCTAAAGCCACGGTTTTCAACCCGTGGCATAGGCTAAAATCACTCATCTCTTATAGCCACGGTTGCAACTGTAGCTATAGACATATAGCCACGATTAGGAACCGTGGCTATAGACCTATAGCTACGATATAAAACCGTGGCTACAGGTCTATACATTTCGTAAAAAAAAACCAGCACCGTTTAACTGGTGTTAGCCCCTTGCATCCTCCGCCTTGCACCCCACCTGCACCTTAAAGCCCCCCCATGCACCCCCCCTACAACCCCCCTTCCCACCCTGGACAGACCCCACTCACCCCCTGGACAGACCCACCCTCCTGGACAGACCCCCCTCGGACAACACCCCCCTAGACAGCCCCCCTCCTGGACACCCCCTCCCTCCTGGAAACCCCCCTGGACATACCCCCCCCCCCCACCCAGGACAACCCCACCCGGACAACAGCCCCCCCTGCTGGACACCCCTTGCACCACCCCTGCTGGACACCCCCCCTGGACAGACCCCCTCCCTCCTGGACACCCCCTCCCTCCTGGACATACCCCCCTGGACAACCCCACCTGGACAACAGCCCCCCCGGACAGCAGCCCCCACTGGACCCCCCTGGACAGACCCCCCCTCCTGGACACCCCCCCTCCTGGAAACCCCCCTGGACAACCCCACCTGGACAATAGCCCCCTCGGACAGCAACCCCCCTCCACCCCCTGGACAGACCCCCCCAGGACAACCCCACCCAGACAACCCCCCTGCTGGACAACCCTTGCACCACCCCTGCTGGACACCCCCCTCCTGGACACCCCCCTGGACAACCCCACCAAAACAGTAGCCCCCCGGACAACAGCCCCCTCCACCCCCTGGACAGACCCCCCGCCTCCTGGACAGACCCCCCGCCTCCTGGACACCCCCTCCCTCCTAGAACCCCCCTGGACAACTCCACTCGGACAACAGCCCCCCCCCCCCCATCCTAGAAACCCGCCCTAGACAGACCCCCCAGGACAACCCTACCGAGACAGCAGCCCCCCCCCCCCCCCCCCGCTGGACAACCCTTGCACCACCCCTGCTGGACCCCCCTCTTGGACACCCCCTCCCTCTTGGAAACCCTCCTGGATAGCCCCCCCTCCACCCCCCTGGACATACCCCCTCCACCCCCTGGACAAACCCCCCCTGGACAGACCCCCCCTCCTGGAAACCCCCCTGGACAGACCCCCCCGGATATCAGTCCCCCCCTACTGGACACCCCTTACACCACCCCTGCTGGACACCCCCACCCCGCTGCATAGCCCCCTTGCACCCCCCCTGCACACCTGCACAACCCCACTGCACACCCCCCGGACAGACACCCCCACCCCGGCACCCCGCTGCACAACCCCCCCTGCACCCCCCCTGCACACCTACACAACCCCACTGCACAGCCCTGCACAGCCCCCCCCATACCCCTTGCACCACCCCTTGCAGGTGAAATTTTGGAATGGCACTAAAGTAGGAATGATGGTATCATGGTTAACACATGGAGACCTCGAGTGTAGGGAGTCATAGTGGCCTAGGTGTGGTATCATAAATCAAGCCTAGGTGTGGTATCGTGAATCACCAGATAACACAAACCACAAGATGACGGCTTTTACTACATCATGTCGTATACTTTGGTACATATTTATAATAATCTACAACTTTCACGTATGCATCATAGGTTTTATTAAAATCATTGAAAATCATTGTGAAATGATACCAAGTCTTTTGGACATGATCTTCATATAAACACCCTCAAACATTAGGAGAAAACATTGTACCAAAATTTTGAGAAACTGGAAGCCCTCTACGGGTGTTTTGGTGGACATATTAGAGTTGTGAAAGATGAGAATATCTGTTTAGGAGGTGGATGACTAAATAATGATGTGGCCATGGAGATTATTGTTTTGCCTGATGATTAACTACTCGATGCTACGGTGTCAAGAAGAAGGGTATTTCATTGTGAGTGAAGTCCTGAGAAGCACTCAAAATGATATAGAAATAGTGGTTATGTTGTACAACATTGATAATCATATGACTTATAATGTCATATGAAAATGTTGTTCATAAGTCTTTCCTAAAAGTTTTCAAATATCTAAAATATGACTTTGTTTGACTATGTGATCAAAGAATATGTGACAATATAGTCTAATAGGTGGGATTAACACTACCCCCCCCCCCCCGCACACCCCATGCACCCCCTTGCACCCTCCCCCTGCCCCTTGCACCCTCCCCCCTCCCCTTGCACCCTCCCCCTCCCCCTGCAGACCCCCCTACACCCTCCCCCCTTCCCCTACACCCCCTCCCCCTGCCCCTGTCCCTGCAGACCCCCCTGCACCCCCAGCACCCTATCTGCACCCTCCCCCTTGCTCCAGGGATATGATTTCTCTCACTTGGCCCAACTCCAGGGTTCTCTACTATACCATCACCACCTCCTATTGTGCATGAGGAATCACCCTCTATTAGTAAGATCTCATAAAATTATAAAATTTAATCTTTTTCCTCTGATATTCTAAATGAGTTTGATAATATTTGAGGAGATTATAATGAGATGAAACAGGAGTTAAAATATACTAATGATGATATTATAGAACTTAAGAAGTCCTCTATTCCCATGGTTTATTTTGACAAGTTGGTTGGATTAACGACTACCCAAACAAAGTTGATTAGGAATCTCCAATCATTACCTCATATTCAAAAAGTTGTTTTTGAAGTAAATTTCAAAGAGCTTAAGGATGTGAATGGTCTAGTTAGATATTTGAAGGATGTTTATACTACCAAGTCTGAGTTCAATGATCTTGGTGTTATGGTTGTATCTCAAAGGTACATGTTCCAATCAGATCGAGCTACACCAATCCAACAATCTCCCTTGTTGTATCCCTTGATGAAAAGGAGGTTAAGAGTGCTTTTTTTCTCTAAATATTGAGAGTGTGGCTTGTCCTAATGGGTTCACAAATTAATTCTTTATGTTCTACTGGGACATAGTTCGTGATGATCTCCTCAACGCTACGAGGGAGTTCTTTAACCATGCCTCAATGCCCTATGGAATCAACTCAAATTTTATTGCCCTGATCCCAAAGAAGGAAAATGCTGTGGATGTAAAGGATTTCAGACCTATTGCTATTGGGAATACCTTTCCAAAAATCATTAACAAAATTATTTCTATGAGGTTAGGTCCCATTGTTCGTGGGTTTATCTCTTCAAATCAGACCCCCCAGAAAGACCTTGGACACCCCCTGGACAACCCCCCTAGACACCCCACCTGCACCTTGCCCCCTTCCCTGCAGACCCCCTGAACCCCCCCCCCCCCGGACAGTCCCTCCTAGACATCCCACCCGCACCCTCCCCCTGCCCTACAGACCCCCTGAAACCCCCCCGGACAGCCCTTGGACACCCCACCTGCACCCTGCCCTGCAGACCCCCCCGGATATCCCTTAGACACCCCCCTAGATAGACCCTCCTAGACACCCCACCTGCACCCTCCCCCTGCCCTACAGACCCCCCCGACACCCCCCGGACAGCCCTTGGACACCCCACCTGGATAGCCCCTCCTAGAAAATTCTATAGCCATCAGTACCTTCACTTCATTATGAAAGAATGCTAAATGAACAATGCCTTGAAACTTTTCCAATAATAGTCTTTGTCTGGATTAGTTTGAATAATAGACTTCCACCACTTATAACTCAGACCCTCTAGTAGTATGGTTACAAAAATAACCTTAAGAGACTCATAAATTTAAAGCAGGATAAAAATATCCTCAACCTTCAGTACCAAAACCAATTCATCCTAAGAATCTTGTTACCCATAAATTATTGTGGGGCTACCATCTTGATTCTGGGGTTCCTAGGTGTGCCTTCAAGATCTATTTATTCAAGGCTTTTGATTCAGTCAGGTGGGACTTCTTATGGGATGCTTTGGATCTGCTAGACTTTCCGGCTAGGTTCTCATCTTGGGTTAAAAGATGCGTCTCTACCCCAATGTTCTTGGTGAACATTAATGGTAGTTTACATGAATACTTTTCGGGGAAAAGAGAGCTCATGCAAGGGGATCCGATTTCGCCTTTGCTTTTTGTGATTTGCATGGAGTTTTTCTCGCGCATCCTCGAATGCAGGGGGTTGGGGGCTAGTGCGGTGGCTGGTGCGGGCTGGAGTGGCTGGTGCGGGCGGGAAGACAGGTGGTAGGGGGATGACAGGGGGCTAGTGCAGGCTGGAATAGGTGGCATGGGGCTAGTGTGGGTTGGATTGCAGGTGGCTGGGGGCTGTTGGGCATGTGGCAGGGGCTGGTGCGGGATAAGATGTAGGAGGTCGGGGGCTGGTGAGGGCTGGAACTGGTGGTTGGGGCTGTTTTGCAAGTGGTAGAGGGATGACATGAGTGTTTTTCAGGAGGCTTGGGGTGGTGGTTGGTATGGTGGCTGGTGTGGTGGTTAGTGCGGGATGGATTGCAGGTGGCTAGGGGCTGGTGCAGGCACGAATGTAGGTGGAAGGGGGCTGGAATGTTGGTGGAAGGGGGCTAGTTGCAGGTGTTGGGGGGATGGTGCGGGTTGATTCGAAGGTGGCAGGGGGGCTGTTGCGGGCTGGAATGCTGGTGGCAGTGGGATGAAATGAAGGTGGAAGAGGGCTGGTGTGGGATGGATGTGGCTGGAGCAGGGCCAAATCATGGCATTACCACAGCATGACCGTGGCGTGACTGCGGGGTGACCGCGGGGTGACCGTGGGGTGACCACGGCGTGACCGCGGCGTGACCGCGGCGTGACCGCGGCGTGACCGCGGCGTGACCGCGGCGTGACCGCGGCGTGACCGCGGCGTGACCGCGGCATGACCGCGGCTTGACCGCCGCATGACCGCGGCTTGACCGCCGCATGACCGCGGCGTGACCACGACGTGACTGCGGTGTGTTGGCCCGGTCCAGTGACATCCGCGGGGCAACATCTTCTGGCCAGGAGCGAAGGGAGCGAGAGGAGGCGGGGAAACATTCCAGCTGTCGCCCCGCCGACAGAAATTGTGATTAGTTAGTCTCAACATTGATAACAAGACTTATGAAATACTATCACTACGAACTGCCGCGGGGTGTCATCCTGGAGCAGGGCCAAATCACGACATTACTGCGGTGTGACCACGGCATGACCGCGACGTGTTGGTCCGGTCCAGTGACATCTGCAGGGCAGCATCTTCCGGCCAGGAGCGAAGGGAGCGGGAGGAGGTGGGGCAACATTCCGACCATCACCCCGCTGACAGAAACTGTGATTAGTCAGTCTCAACATTGATCACAAGACTCATGTAATACTATCACTAAGAACCGCCGCGGGGTGTCTTCTTGGAGCAGGTCCAAATCACGGCATTACTGCGGCATGACCGTGGCGTGACCGCGACATGTTGGCCCGGTCCAGTGACATCCATGGGGCAGCATCTTCCGTCCAGGAGCAAAGGGAGCGGGAGGAGGTAGGGCATCATTCCAGTTGTCGCCCCGCCGGCAGAAATTGTGATTAGTCAATCTCAACATTGATCACAAGACTCATAGAATACTATCACTATGAACTACCGTAGGGTGTTTTCCTAGAGCAGGGCCAAATCACGACGTGACCACGGCGTGACCGCGACATGATCACGACGTGACCGCAACGTGACCACGGCGTGTTGGCTCAGTCCAATGACATCTGCGAGGCAACATCTTTCAGCCATGAGTGAAGGGAGCAGGAGGAGGTGGGGCAACATCTTCCGGTCATTGCCCCACCGACAGAAATTGTGATTAGTCAGTCTCAACATTGATCATAAGACTCATAGAATACTATCACTGCGAACAACCGTAGGGTGTCATCCTGGAGCAGGGCCAAATCACATCATTATTACGGCGTGACCGTGGCGTGACCGCGACATGACCACACTGTGACCACGACGTGTTGTCCTGGTCCAACGACATCTGCAGGGAAACATATTTCGGCCAGGAGTGAAGGGAGCGGGAGGAGGCGGGACAACATTCCGACCGTCACCCCGCCGACAGATGATAGAACATATCAACTATTTAATATGCTATAACAAGGGATCGCAAGAGAAGGTTGTAGCGAGCGACACAATGACACAACGTCTAAAGGGAAACAAAACGATAGAAAAGAATCATACACCCTACACAAACCATTTAGAAATTCATTCACTTTGCCTAAACATGGAAATTTTATTTATAATATTCAAAGTGTGAAAAGGAAAGTGTCATGGTCAAGGCATATGCCTACTCGATCAATGTCATTTGAGTTAAATGAGTATGATAAGACAATTTATATTATTCGAAGAAAACAAAAACTAACTAGCCACAAAATAAACACCAATAAGAGGCATATGAAATACTCAAACCAAATCTAAACATGATATAAATAACTATCACTACTCTTTGGTTTAGAAGACAATGCACCTCCGTTGGGGGGTTTTATTATAAAATCATGACATTGCTTTATTATAAAAACATGAGTTTATTTATAAAAACATGACTTTATTTATCAAATGAAACAATCATATTAAAGAACACTTATTCAAGATATGCAATTCAATATAATTAATTAGAATTAAGAAAGAAGCTAAATTCAATTTATAGCATTCTTGAATTAAAGAGGATAGAAGAGGGATCCTACCTCAAGGTGGAACCAAACCCTCCACTTCGGCTCTTGGAGATTTATAACTAAAAGTTGCTGCTCCCCCATTGGGTATACACACCTTCACACACATGCAAGGACACCTAGCCTGTATGCACACACCTGCATGGCCATGAGCATGTGGAAGGGGATCCTTGCACATATGCTTATATGCATATACCAGTCTTCACTCACCTGCGTATGCATTTATATATATATATACATGGGCACACATAGCCCCATACATGCATAATCACTACCATGACTAATTATAACTGACTTTATTTGAAGGTTCATAACTAATTATAGCTGTGATAAAGGGAAAGTTATACCTTCTCAAGGAAATTCCCAATGCACAAGACGTAGTCAATCAATGAGTTCATCGAGTTGCTGTGAACTATTTCTCCCAATATGCGATCAATCGTTGCGCCCTACTTAACATACATTCAAAAGAAAAAACAGTGAATATTTCAAAGTGAAATTCTAAGGCCCATTTAGTCATGAAAAACAACAGTGTTTTTATTTCAATTTAGCATAATTAAATAAAACATTTATAGGTTTAACTTGAAGTGTGCTGGGAGAGAGATTGAGTCTCACATTAAGTGAAAGCTTATGATTTTAAGTGGTGGATCGCCAATGCAGGCAGTTAAAATAAACCATTAAACAACTAAATAACATGTTTGATTAAGTCCAATTACCTTCGTAACACCCAATGGTCGCACCTCATTACACCGGTTTCCCTGGACAACATCAATTGATGCATTTGAGATTGGGCCTATCCAAAGATGTTGCAAAACATACCTTGATTGAATCCTTCCAAATTCATAATCTACTTTGAAAAATGCAAAAACAGAAGCAAAATGTGTGTGTGTGTGTGTGGGGGGGGGGTGGTGAGTCAAGCTTCATGTTTAAATGAGCATCCGAAACCATTTTGAGTTGTACCTACGTACTTGAAGTTCCAAACAACTGAGGTTTCTTGAGGATCAAGAATTGATCTAGGTGTTCGATCAGTAAAATACCGAAAAACATGTTGTAAAGGTTTTCAGAACATTAGATATTAAGATATCAAAACTAATGCCTCATTCAGAATATTGGAAGTGCTTTCAATGGAAGGGAAAGAGGTGTGGTATGGCAAAGTGGCAAACAAAATGGAAAATAAGTGAGGTTTAAAAAATGATTTTGGTATATAAAAAAATAATATGGAAAATAAAACAAAATAACCAAAACATTAAAAAAAGGGCAGGTGGGTATGATAATGAAAAAGGTTGTTTGGTCATTTAATGTCACTCTTGCACCTGTTTCATAGGATGCAAGTGAGCTCAACCTATTTTGATAGAAATGAATTTCATGGATTCAAAATTCATATAAACCCTAAAACCATAAATCTTAAAACCCCAAACCCTAAAATTCTAAAACTTAAAACCCTAAACTCGAAACCATAACTTCTAAAACTAAAAATCCTAGAATATAAATCATAGAATCTAAAAATAAATAAGTCTAGAGGTTAAACTCCAAATCTCCAAATATTAAAACTAATGTTGGATTAGTCTAGCCCCATCCACCCTGTCCCCCTACCCCCTGCCCCCTGCCCCCCTCCACCCTACCCCCTGCCCCCTTCCCCCCTCCACCCAGCCCCCTAGCCTGCACAACCCCCTTCCACCCCCCTGCACCCCCAGCCCCCTAGCCTACACCAGCCCCCCCTACACCACCCCTAGCCTGTACCATCCCCTAGCCTGCACACCCACCTGTGAGTCAAAAAAATCTTTGGAGATGCCCATGGTGTCTCAAATGAGAGGAGTAAGGATTAAAATGGAAAACATAAATGCAATAATGTCAAACAATCTATATAATCATAAACTACCACTGTGATTTTTCGCAGACAACGCACCTCCGTTGAAGGGGTTTTATTACAAAACCATGACTTATTTATAAAATGAAACAATTATTTTAACTAACACTTGATCAAGAATTGCAATTTAATATAAACAAGTAGGAATCGAGAAGACAGCTAAATGTAATTTAAAAAATTCTTGAATTAAAGAGGCTAAAAGAGGAACTCTACATCAAAGGTGTCAAGCCACACACAAGAGGATCCTTATATATATTCTCACATGCATAAGCATGGGCTATGTTTTGTTTCTGGTTCTTTGCATAGCATGTATCCCTATACACAGACACAACCTATCAAGTGAAAGCATACACACAAGAAATCCAGTTCTTGTGAAGACATTGAGACAAATAAAAACTCATAAAGATATATTCAAAATGAGTTATACTAATAAAAGGGATGACAAGAATGCCTGGGGAGGAAGCCATTTCAAAAGGACCGTTAACATTTGAGAAATAATATTGAAAAAACGAGGTTCAATGACAATGTACTCCAAAATCCTATACTAAAAAGAACATCACAGTGGTTATCGAATGAAAGGACCAAAAGTAGTATTTCATTGAAATTGATTGTAATTACCTCTTAATGTCATCAAGGATTATGATGCTTAATTGTGACTTATATGCATCCTCAAATACCTGAAAAGATCAGGTGAAAAAAATGACTAAAAGTATTCAATATACAAGTTTCAAATTCAATAAGCATAAACAAATGGAAACCTAGTTGATTTTAAACCTTGACAATTTGTGCACATTTACTGGCCTCACTTACCCCAATCATTGATTCAGTTGAAACCTGGACATATAGAAACCAACAAAAGTTGAAAACACAAAAAGATGCAAGTGCATGCATGCGAGAATGAAAGGAAAAAAATGAGAATTATTAGAATGCACTTACAATCTTAACATATGTGAAATCACTTTCAATACCAATGGTGTCTGCACAGCTCCTGACCCCTTGTACACCCCCCCTCGGCCCCACTCCCCCCTTACACACCCCCTCCCACCCCCTGGACAAAACCCCCTCTCCCTCCCCCTGCCCCCTTGCACACCCCCCGCCCCCGCCCCCTTGTAATATAATTGAGTATTTAGAACCCAAAAAAACAATTTATCATAGGATTTCCATGAAACACCAATAAAAACACAACAAATGGTTACTAATTTCTTGCAATAAATGCTATAAAATAACCATTACCTCCTGAATTTTATATTCACGTCAATATCTATTGCAAGTCGTGGGAGCAAATCAATTGCATCGGCTATGTTTTCTTGTTGGTTATCTGCATAGCATGCATCCTTATCCTGCACACCAATAAAAGTCATCAAACTCACAATATGATCAGTGAAACTAATAGAGGGGCTGCCTCAAGAAAAAAATGGAAAATTGGACTACATACCATCAGAGGTGTGCCAGAGGAGATAGAGGGGCTTCCTCAGAGCAACATCATCGAGGAGGTATGGTGGTCGCGTCGGCGGAGGATAAAATTCAATATAATAATAATAAAACTTAACTACTACATAAAAAATATGTAGAAACAGTCAGAAACACCACAATACAATTCAGTATTAAAATAATAAAACCTCATTGCATAATAAAATTACACATATTAACAATCCAAAAATACAATTCACATCAATAGTGAGTCTCAATATCAGTATCATCAGATTCATGATAACCCTCATCCACGCCGCCTATAGAAACACCATCAGCACCTCTCACGCCACCAACATCATCATCGACATCAGCATCGGTACCGACACTGACACTGGGACCGACTCCGACTACAGCTCCGGCTCTAGCTCTAGCTCCGACTACAGCTCCGGCTCCAGATACAGCTCCGGCTCCACCAGCAGAACTCATCAACATCAAACACGCGTCAACCGCTGCAGCTGCTTCTGGTGAAAGTGTAGAAGAAACAACAGACATAACTTTCTTCATATTTTCAAATATCGACTTTTATGCCTTTTTGAGTTGCTTCTTTGATTGCGGAATTTATCCGTTCTACTATGACCAAACCAGAAATGGTACTCGAAGAAACATTGTCAGTAGACCAGTATTGAGATGGTACAGTCTTCTTCCTAGGTTGACAACGCACTCTGCCCTGATGCTCATCTCCTAATACCTGATGTAGATGATCGTTCGGGCCCAAATTGTCAGGCTCTTTTTCTGCCAATGTCTCCAAAACATTCTGTTGATTGATATATAACATAAATTAAAATGATAAAATAATATAAGGAATTAAATTCACTCAAAATAAAAGAAATTGAAATATACTTACAATCGCCTTCTCGGTGTCAGTATTTGGCACAATACCATCTTTCTTTTTTCTGCTTATACAAAAAAAGTAGAGCAAGGAACATGACCCTCAATATTCAATTATTTTTTCTGGAAAAAACAAAGAAATAAATCAAAATTGGAAGTAAAAAAAATTACACTAAACGAAGCTAAATATTTTAAATATTAAATTACCTGTGTTTGCTCAAGATCTGGGAGTGAAGTGTGTCCACGAGTATAAACATGTTTCATTCCACTCTTATTTCTTTGATTTCTGCCTGATTTCTCCTATAAACAAACAATTATATAATTTCATTAACATAAATAAAACTAGTTTTCAAATAAATAAATGAATATATATATAAATTTAACAAATACCTTAAACTCTTGACTCTTCCAATAGCTGATCATCTCTTTGTGTTGTGATATTGGGCAATCATGAATCACTGGTACTTCTTCAAGCTTCGTTCCAACTCTCTTTTTCCAACCAAGATATAAGTCATACTTGTACGCTCGCCACACTTCACCTAAATCCATTAACCTTGCAGCCTTGACATTTTTTCCATCGGGAAAATTATATCGGAGCTACAATGGACAAAATATTTGTTAAGAAAATATTATAAATTAATATATATAAAAGGCGATTAACATTACTTACCCAGATCTCTGCCCAGACACTGTCCTTTATTTGTTCTCCAACTTCCCTCCAATTTATTAGTTGAACCAAAATAATATTGATGTGTCTAACAAGTGTTCCCATAAAGCTTTTACATTTCGTACCATTTTTTTAATTATAACTTTGTCCTAATTGTATTCAACCATGATTTGCGTGTGTCGATTCCAAACCTCTCACATTTTTGTGTGGCCTTGTCGTTTAGTGGAGACTGTATCTAATCATGAAAAAAGTAAAAAAGGATAATAATATATATGAATTTATCATTAATCACTAATAGTAATGTTTAAACACATACTAGTAGATGGGGGATCTGCTGACCCCTGAAGTGCAGCGTCTAGAGGGGGAGTAGCCTCTGCGGTAGGTGGGATATATATAATAGGAGTACTCTATACAGTAGATGGATAACCCTGTACAGATGAGGGTGGATATGGATATGGATATAGCAGTGGGATATATGGGGGCACAATGCCCTGTACAATGGATGGTGGGAATGAAAAATGAGGAGGGATGGGAGTCTGAGAACTACCATCCGATGTGGTTGCGGGCAGAAAGGGATATAGAAAATGTGGGTATGGATAATATGGAGGTGGCATAATGGGAGGATGACCTTCTGGTGACTCAATCGACATAGTAGTCGGCTGAAAAATAGAATCAATACCCCCACCATACTATTAGCCTCGATAGTATAATCCAACCGTCTCCTCGATGAAGTAGCCTAAAATAACATAGATGATAAAATTAAATTAATGATAATAAGATAAATAATATGAAAGACCATAATATTCAAACATAAATTGTACTTACAGTGTTGGTCAGATGAGAAATATGTTGTTCATTTCTTCGTATTATTCTATTTCTTCTAATATCATCATATTTAGACATTTTGACGTGGAAATTTAAAATAATATTCTCAAATAAATAGAAATAATAAAAAATGTTAAATAATACACTTGTATCATAAAACAATGAGATACATTTTCAATGTGATATTTATATTGATAAAATATACTAGTTAATTTGATATCATGTATGGAAGTTTAAAAAAACACATACAATATTACGATAATGTCAGGTAAATACTTACAAATGTATCAACGTTCTGTGTGGTCTGTGACAATTTCTAGTTCACAATCTGTTCTAGCAATTGAGTCATATGTGTCATCAAATGCAACATTCGAATAAATACCGACAGGTTCATCCACAACATCATTTTCATCCATGTCTTCATCAAAAATATGTCTAGGAATGACATCAACAATAACACCAAATTGTTGTTGTAATGGGTCAGTTACATAAAACACTTATCTAGCTTGTGACGCAAGAATATAAGGTTCATCGGTGTAAAGCTAGCGATTCATATCAATCACTCTAAATCCACAGTTATCAATATGCATTCCTTGTCGTGTTATTGAATCAAACCACTTACATTTCATCATTGCGACGTGACCACATGCATAATAATCTAATAAAATGATTCTTTCAACAACACCATAATATGATATATTTTCTAACCGAGGTTGTCTATCTGATGCACTCACATAAAAATATGTTGTGGTGCTTATCATGACACCGTCATGCTGTGTTGCCATTTTTTTGCACAGTTATTTATAACAAATTTAAATCCATTGACAACCATTGCTTTACAATCACGTACCACATCGTTTGGACCAAAGGATAACGCTCTTACTTCATTTGATACTTAATTCATTGATAGAGTTAAAACCTAAAAGATACCAAAATTTAATATTAAACAAAGACATGTGATTATGTTATGAGAAGAAGAAAAAATCTATTACCTTTGACTTTAACTAAGCATCAAATTCTTTGTTGTGCAGCAGTTCCTTCCTCTTAATAGACAAAGAGCGATGTCTCTTTTTTATAATTTCTAAATGTTCTGTACAAATATGAAAGCTTAAAAAAGTCAGAAGATATAAATAAATAACATAGTGAAAAAATGCATATTTATTAGTTTACTTGCTATAATCATCAAGCACACCACAATTGAATAATATTATATGATGAGCCATTTCCCACTCTTCCCTGCTTAAAGTACACAGCGAGTATGATCTAGATATCCCCCCTATTTGGGGCAGTGAAGGAAATGTAGGCTCAATGAGATCATATTGCTCATCTTCAGTTTTCATAAGTCGATTAGACCTTGTGGTGATGTTAGCCAAGTACGATGAACAGAAATCCATGCATTCTTGTGCTAAATAACATTTCACAATAGAGCCTTTGGGGTGATATTTATTTATCACATAAAATTTCAATGTAAACATAATTCTTTCTGTAGTATACATCCACCAACTTGAAATAGGACCACCAAAAAGAACTTATGTGGAAAAATGCATAGTCAGATGTAACATACATGTGAAAAATGACGGTGAGAAAATTTTCTCCAAGTCGTAAAGAATAATCAGTGCATCTCTCTGCATTTTATGAACAACACTTCTACTCAGTCTTTTGGCACAAAGGTCTCGATAAAAATGACATAACTTAATCACAAAAACTCTAAAATTATGTGAAATTAAATGTCGAATGGAAATAGGAATCAACTCATGTAACAAGACATGGTAATCATGAGTTTTAAGAGATTTTAGTTTCACATCTTGTGTATTCACCATTTTCGAAATATTACTTGAATAACCATCTGAAACCTTCAAACTTTCCAAGACCTAAATAAATTGTTTCTTCTCCACATTTTTCATAAAATAATAGGCAATAGGGACTTTCCACTTATTTTGACCAATTAACTCAGGATGAAGTTTTACTCTTATACCCCAATCCATAAAATCACGACGAGACTGCAAATCATCTTTTGTTTTGCCTTTGACATTTAAAATAGTAGTAAGTAACATCTCACAAATGTTTTTCTCGATATGCATTACATCCAAACAATGACGCAATAAATTCAATGACCAATACAACAACTCAAAGAATATGATTTTCTTTCTCCAATTGTTATTGGAATTCGAATTAACATGTTTTCACTTTCTGATATTTTATTAAATTTTGCCAAGAACATAATTCAAATCATCAAGTTATTTAACAATATCATTCCCTAACATTCGTTGAGGTGTCTCATCTGTCTCAATGGCATTATCGAACTATCTTTGATTTTTCCTGTATGGATGATCCATCAGTAGAAATCACCGATGCCCTATATTGCTGAAAGTTCATCGAAACTTTAATCTTCGGAAACATGTATTTTTCATACAAATAGGGCAGGATAATTTCCCTTTAGTAATCCAACCATACTTCATTCCGTAGGCAGGGAAATCATTTATCATCCATAATAAAGCTGCACGAAACATAAAGTACTCCTTCCGGAATGCACCTTACGCCTGTCCACCAACAATCCAAAGCTCCTTTAACTCCTCTATTAATGGCTGTAAGTATATATCAATATCATTTCCATGATCAATGGGTCCAGATATCAATATACTCATGATAGTAAATGGATTCTTCATACACATCCATGAAGGAAATTTATAAATGTGAATGAAAATAGGCCAAGTACTATGTGCAATATGCATTTGGTGAAATGGGTTGAAACCATCACAGGATAATCTCAATCTAACATTTCATGGGTCAGCTGTAAAATCAGGATGTAACCTATCAAATTTCTTCCAAGACAACCCGTCTGCAGGATGTACTATTTCATCATTATCTTTATTTCTTTCATATTCATGTCATCTCATATTCTTTGCCATTTGTTCTGACATAAAAAGTTTTTGAAGCCTGTGAATTAAAGGGAAGTGCCACATCACTTTCTATGGTATGAGAGATTGCATTCCGTCTTTATTAGTCTTCCACCTTGATGTGCCACACTGTTTTCAATAACTTAACTCTGCATTTTCCTTCCAGAACAGACAAAAATCTTTGGGGCAAGAATGAATCTTAATAGATGAAAATCCAAATTTGTCAACCAACTTTGATGCCATGTAATTATTTTCAAGAATACATTCATCATCAGGTAGTAAATACTTAATAAATGTAAGGATATAGTCGACCATAGTATTACTAAATCCATACATTGCTTTTCCATGATATAATCGCATTAAAAACTCAAGTTTGCTCATTTTTCCATATGCATGATATACTGGAGTATTTTCATCTTCCATCAGCTTTCTAACACTCTCAACATCATCATCCTGATTAATAGATGAAAATTGTGTTCCAATATTCATTTCCTCTTGCACTGGTCTACATGAGGAGCTGTCTTTAGAAAGAAAAGGAAACCGATCGGAAATTAGATTTTTCATACCAATCCTTTCCGCTGAATCGATGTCATTCACCACTTGCACTTTTTCTCCATTGTGATACCACACATGATAATTTTTTTGGAAACCTTGTTTAGTGATATGATAACTCACTTCCTCACGAGTTAACCATGGTCTTCCAAGATAATCAAAACACGGGCATCGAATCAATATGCCATCTGAATCATTAGTGAATGCAAAGTCCAAGAAATGTCGTAACTCCTTCTGAAATTCATCAGTGATCTGATCAATGTTGTACATCTAGTATCTATCCATTCTGAGGCATATAAAGATACATTAAATAAATAATCAATAAAATGACTTAACATTATATGTATTGTTTCATAAGATAATAAGTAACCATTAATAACATGTCAATAAAAAAATAATAACAAATATTATGGTTAAGGGAATTCATAAATGTTTCAAATTATAAAAAATCATGAATAGTCACACCTTTCTATGACCACATAATATTATTTTGGTGTACCTCCAATACCCACATTAAAACCTATATGTTTGAACAATGACCTATTATGTTTTTTATAGAATTATATGATAGGAACCCCCCTACTGGACACTCCACCCCCTCCCTCTTGGACGCCCCCCCAGACACCCCCCACCCTCCAAGACAGCCCCCGACCCCCCCTGGACAGCCCCCCTACCCCTGCACCCCCACACCCCTTGCCCCCTCCCTGCCCCTGCACACTGCTCCCCCTATAACACCCCGAGATTTTATGAAGAATATTATTTTAATTTCGTTTATGTCTTGTGTTGTACGCTACACCAAAATTAGCTTGTGCTATATGTGACTTCGTATTAGCTTGCAGTATATGCAACACTATTCTTGGCTCGTGTTACACACAATTTCAAGTTCGTTTTGTAGAAATTATTCTACGCAACATTAAGTATAGATTTTTTTAATGTATAAATGAAATAAGTTTTGAATTATGTTATACGCAACACCAAAGGGAGATTGCACTACACGCAACCCTGACCTGACTTTCATTACACGCAATCGCGACCTTCCTCGATAGCGTGTGTCGTACGCAATACCGGGTTTCACTAAACAACGATATATAGTTATAATATTATCACAAACTAGCCGTTATGAATAGTATTAACTACATTTTGAATTTTATAACATTATTATTCATCTTACTCATTTTCTAGAACATGGTATGAGAATAAAATAATTTTTTTGGGTAAAATAAGTATTTTTCAAAAAATGCAGTTTTGCCGCCTTTTGATGGAGCACCCACATTAAATCTAGTTTTTGACATGTTTATAAGTTAAATTTTACAAAATAAAATTATTCATTGGAATCAGGATATAAAATTTTACCTTGGATAAATTTTTCATATTATTCTGATAACTTTCAGATTTTAATGAATAGTAAAAACACGCTATATTTTAATTAAAAACAACTTTTTTCATCGTAATAATTTATGTGGTTAAATTATAATATTTAATGGTTTTAAATTATAAATAGAATATATTTTTATCATTTAATATAATTTATGTCATTAGCATTGATTTTACATTGAATTCGTAGGTTAAATCAATTCAATCTTTTGCAATGTTTTAAACAAAAACCTGTTTTCTTTCGACAACGGGATTAATTTTAATTTAATTTCTACAAATTCTGTGTATTGAATTTGGAAAAATGGATTCCATATTTGGAATCAGTGAGTCTAAATTATATTAATAGACTACTTTTTATTTTTGGGCATTATGAATAGTAACTACGGTAAATTTTATTTACCATCGTCAAAGGTAAATCAGGTAATTAGGGGTAAATATAATATTATAAAATTACCCTAAAACTTGTCTTAATACAATTGGATGGTTATATTTCGTCCTAAGTCATATTTGGGTTGAAATGAAATCCATTAGAACCCACTTGGATGTGATTAAGACCTTTAGTTTATTTTATTTAAAGGAAAGTGAAATATGTCTCACTCAAACTTTAATAATTAAAGTATTTTTAATATATGGTTATACAGAATATAAATTAGGTTATAAATACTCATTTGAAAGATAAAATGTTTTTCTTTATCATGGTAATTTATTTTTAATTTTTAAGAGTTATTTAATTACCTTATTAGCTTATACATTAATGATGCGGAAATTATTTATTTAGTAAAAAAATCAATAATATTGTTTTTATTGAAATAGTTATACATATTAAAGGGACCACAAACCTGATAAAAACTTATTGGTAATTTATATCTACACCATAATCATCCAATTACTGAATATATTACCGTTTGGAGTCTTATAAAAGTTATTATGACCCTTATTTTATTTTATTTTAAATGATGTCAAAGTTGTCACCTTCATAATTTAATAAATATAACATTTTAAAATTTGGGTGTTTTAGAAGATAAATCTGACTAAATGTATTATTATAAAATATATAAGATTTATATTTATCCTAGTATTTTATTTTTAATTTTTATGCAACAAATAAGTATATTTAATAATTATACAAAAATGTTGTAGTAATTATTTTATTAAGAGAAATATCAAATAAATGGTTTTACAAATAGTAAAATAAATATTATATGAACTATTTAATGTTCTCCACTAATTTTATAGATTACTATGACATTTTAGAAACCTATTAAATATTTTAGTTCGAATATATCCTCTGTGTGGATTTTATTTAAATTCAAATAAATGAATAGTCTCAAAATTGACACTATTGTTATTTTATAAAAATAACATATTATTAAATTGTTTAAAAATCACAAAAATATTTAAAAATTATAAATTGAAATTTATATAGTAGAAAATTTCATAAATTATCTAATTATGGATAATTAAAATCACATAAGTAATTATTTATAGCAATTTAAAATTTAGAATCTTATTACCACAAATAAAATTTAATAGATTAAATAAGGATAAATCAAGTTGATAATGTTTAAAATAAATTCCCTACATGTCTAAATTTTATTGGTTGATGATCTTACAACCCTATATCATCTAATATTCAAATATGAGTCATTTTTGGAGGTTTTTAAGTGGGTTTATATTTATTATAAATTAATATTTTTAAGATTTCCAAAGGTGCCCCTCTCCTCCCTTATAAAAAGGGAACCCCTTCCCACTTCTCTTCACACCCTTTTGAGCCTTTAAGATCAACCAAACCCTACCAATTACATGTCTCAACCTCTATAGTTATATTATATAGGTTCTGGTCTTCTCAAAAGACCAACCCTAGTGCCCTAAGAAGAAGTTTAAAGGAGGTGCGTCGAAGAAGAGGTAATCTCTTCTACCGATTCTTTCAAGCTTCATTCTTCTTAAACTTCTTCTTATTTAGTTGTTTCATTATAAAGTAATAACATAAGTATCACTAATATACTGATATGTTATTATAAATATGAAACAACCCCATTTCACCTTCTATCCATCCTACAGAAAACGAAATCATCGCGTGTGCGTACGTACGGGATACCGTCTCCACGCCGTGGTGTGATCTGTTTTTCCAACACCACCTTAATTGGATGGGTATAATGGTGTAAAGAATAACTATACATAGTTATTATAACATCATAATTATTTTTATATATTGTATCATCCACTCCAATTCAATTCAATAATTATGGGAACGATATCATTGCTCGTGCATACGTACAGACTACCGTCTCCACGACGCGATGAGATTCATTCTCTATGTTAACCATTCAAGAATGATTATAAAGTATATATAAGAAATAATAATGAAATATATGAAATTATAAAGGTACTGGATTTATGTATATATATATATATATGTCATCTACTTACTTCCATTCAAGTCAATAAGGAAAGGAAAACAACGTTCATGCGTACGTACGACCTACCGTCTCCATGAACGGTGTGTTTCATTTCATTTATCTATCTATTATATATATATATATACTAAATATATAGGATATATAAATCATGTTTTACATTTTGGAAGTAAGTAAATCATTATATAAGTAATAATAATATCAAGAGCAACAAGTCCAAACACGTACGATAAATGGAACAATTTTACCCAAAACGCTACTTTAACGTGAAATTGACAAATAAACGGGTAATATAAATACCTAAGTGAACCATATATGATATAATAACAATTAATATGATTCTTTAATAACTCAATGAAATTATTTAAATCATTATACAGGATGTTTGGATACATACGAAGCATATCAGACATAAGGTAAGGGATAACTATTCCAATCTCGTTCTTATCCGAGATTGTTTATTAGTAAGTATTTACTGGGGTTATTGTTATCATCCATGTCCATGTTTCATAAAAATGTTTTCATGTATGTTTAAAGTCCTTTTTAACCATTTTTTACTTTTAATACATGGTATGTAAGGAATCTTTCTTTTTTTAACCATATGAGGTACTTTTTGACTTTTCCGACAAAAGTATGAGGAAAATGTTATTTTTAACTTATACGGAATGAACGGATTTTTACAGTTTCATAACGCCTTATTTTTAGGAAGCTTACTCTATAAGATTTATTAAATATTTTCAACAAAATCCTTTTTCTTTTAAAATTTCATGGAATTTTGTGAAAATAAAATGATTTTGAAGAAGAAAGGATATTTTACTCAAGAATTTGTTTCAAGTGTTTTATTAAAACCATTTTACATATAAGATGGAATTATTTCATATGTGTATGGTTCAAGTATAATGTATCTATGATTTACATGGTTTCACTTTTCTTATGATGAAATGATATCCATTTGTTTTATATGGATTATGTTATGATGGAATAATGTTTATGAAACCCAATTTATTCTCTGGGTTATGATGAATGATTTATGATTGTTTTGTGGCACACATAAGAATGATTTCAATATGATATGGGTGGGACCTATATCTCCCTCCAATGCATTGGGTAAAGATTTATATCTCATGAGATAGACATGGATGGAACGGTAAGTTAATCCGGTTCAGTAATACAGGACTGGAACGAGGAGTGAACTCGATTCAGAAAGGGACTTTGTCCACTAAGATGGTCTTGACAACAATGCCTTGGCTACTATAGAAATCATATCATGTGCTTAATGGTTTCCACAATCACATGTTTTATTCCCATTATATTTTATCATGATTAATGTTTCTTTGTGATCTATGACTTATGTATTTCCATGTTTTATGTCATTGCCCAAGATTTTGATGTTTAAACATTATGTCAATGCTGTTAAGTTCAAATGTATATGATTTGTTTTATTTTATCCATGATTACCCTTACTGAGCATTTGAGCTCACCCTTTATATGTTTTCTTTTCCCCAGGATTTAAAGAAAGGTTTTAGGTAAGAAAATCAAAATGGGAATATCTTTATGGGAGATGTTGAAGATCTTTCACCACGATTAGAAGATTATGTTCCAAGTTTCCAAAGACACTAAACTATTACGGTCCTTGTGTGTCTGTTTTTGTTATGTATTAAGTATTCCACAAAAGTAATGTAATGTCCATGTACATCAGGCTTTAGGTCTGTACACCCCCATACCCCCAGACCCCTTCACCCCCCTCCTGGACAGCCCCCCCTTTCCCCCCCTGCCCCCCCTCCCTGCACACTGCCCCCCCGGAACCCCCCCTCCTGGACACCCTCCCCCCTAGACCCCCACACCCATGCACCCACCTCCCCGCTCCTGGATAGCCCCCCCCTGCACCCCTGCCCCTAGACACCCCCCTGCACCCCCACACCCCTTCCCCCTCCCCCTACACCCCCGCACCCCTTCTCCCTTCACACTGCCCCCACCTCCCACCCCCTCCTGGACAACCCCCTCCCCCCTGCACACTGCCCCCCTGGACAACCCCCCTCCCCCTGCACCCTCTGCCCCCTCCCCCTGCACCCCCACACCCCCTACTCCCTTCACACTGCCCCCCTCCCTACACACTGCCCCCTCCTGGACAACCCCCCTCTAATACATGATCACATGTGTTTTTTTTTAAAAAATTGGGACAAACACAAAAACTAGGATGAATGGTGTATCAAAACACTTGGTGATACAATTTTTTTTCAATAAATACGCAATCTGTATATGCTTACACAAAAACACTTGGTGTTACAGACAATTTTCAATAAATATCATTAAACAGATTCTTATTTAAAGGTAGTAATCTTAATCAGTTCACAATAAGTGATGTTAAGCAAAGACTTCAGGTTCATTTAACAGAATTTGAGCAGTTAAAAAAATAGGTGGCATTTGTTTTGTCAAATAAAAACACTTCCACTAAAATTCACTAAAAGACAACTTAAATAAGAAATAAAGAAACTCGTATACCGAAGCATTTCTCATAGGTGATAAATTTTATAAGCAGTGATGTAAAATAGAGCCTTGAAATACTTTCCCCTTATGATAAGTAGTTTGAAAAATAACCGGTGTGTTCTATTTCTTAAAAAACACTAGTGCATAAATTTCAAGAAGAAAACCACTTTAAAAAACTATTTCAATAAACAATCAGGAAACCCTAACACAAAAGCACTTATAAAATTTGACAAAAAGTTGTATCTCTCATCAAAGGGAGCCAAAAATTGATTTACCAGTGGATTTCTAAGAAATAATATCACATGTTAGAAAATAATATTGATTTATAAATAGGAAACCACAAAATCAAGGTATATAAGCAGATAACGATAAATAATCATGAATCAATTAATAAAATAACCTAAGGAAAATATCATATATAACATAAAATCATGGTATGAAACCCACATATCATGGAATATTCAAGGCATTTGAATCTATATGTTCTTGGAATGATGACTGAAACAACATGTTTATTCCATGAAACCCGGGGATAAAATACCCTAATATCATAAATCTATATGTAGAATAATTTAAATCAATCACTCAAGGTGAAATCATATTTAATTTTAATAACTATCAATAAGACCACAATCGCATCCCTGAACACTTAGTCTTTTCCCCTTGCATGGGTTGAACACTCCCAGACATGATTATTTACCCTGAACTGACACATTCTTAGAATCATATCTAATATAAAAAAATTGCACGATAATATAAAAAGAAAACTCTTATACCACTTTGTAAATTCCCAACCCAAGAGCCACTAAACATATCCCCAAGATAGTTGGTTACATGGCTACAAGAGTGCCACCACATATGTCAGAGGCAACCAACCAATAGTGAGTGTATAATTATGGTACAATATAGAGTCTATAACCTTATAAAAATAGTATCATATCACTATACAATAACTACATCAAAAAGAAGAAGAAGTATATATGAATGACATAGAATCAAATGATAACAATAACTGTTAAAGAGAAAAATATCATCAACATAAAACAAATGTGATGGTACAAATAAATCCCTCCCAAACCCCAACCACTGATAAAGCCCAATATTAACAAGATCAATAAGATACAAACTAAGATAATACTTAGCTATAGGAAATAAAATCCAAAATAAAGGATCTCCTTTCTAACTCATCTTTAACACTAGAAGAAACCCCTTGGAGACACATTAACCAGAATAGAGATCCTGGCACTGCGCAAGTTAGAACAAATCAAATCAATGAACCTCTATGAAAATAATTTCATTTTCAGAATAGAAAAAATGAAACTCCATTTTATTGTATTAAAAGATTTTGAGGTATCAATCTTAAAGGACATATTACCATCCTTTACCTTCCTCTTCATGATATTCACACATTTAGAAGAATTGTAGAGGAAATTATGAATGTTCCTCCCAGGGAAAAACCCAACCTGATTTGTCAAAATAAAACCCTTAGCAATCTCACCCATCCTGTGCGTCATGATTTTTCTAATGACCTTTGGTATAAAAAACCCAATAGAAATAGTCCTAAATCCTTTATATACAAAGCATTATCTTTCTTTGGGATTAATACAACGATGTTGGAGTTCACCCAAAAAGGCATTGATTAAAGAATAAAAAATCACCTCACAACATTTATTACCTCAAGATGAAGAATGTCCCATTAAAACATGAAAAAAGTTTTGTCAAGACATCTGGTCCAACAACACCATCCATATTTAATTATAAGAGAGATGCATGAATCTTTTTTTTTCACTAGGGGGCCTCAACTAGCCTTCTATTCTGAATATCATCAATTCTTGGTTCATTTCATTTGATCAGTTTTTCAGTTTTTCCTTATCCATTATCTGAGTAAATATCCTCAAAATAAAAAGTAATGACATTTGTCATTTCATTCTTAGAACTAAACATATTACTAATAATTTATAGATAAGTGAGACTCCTCATGTTTTTCTCCCTATGCATGCTATGAAAGAAAAGTGAATTTAGATCCCCCTCCTTCATCCAACTAATATTAAATTTATCATGAGAAAGGTTCTCTTTTAGAGTCAGGATAATATCAATTTTGGATATGGATTTTATCTCCTCCTGAGAGGGAACATCCCGAGGTATGTTTTTTTGTTAGAAAATAATCAGATGAGATTAAGCCTCCTTAATGTCACTATCAAGATTAAAAAAGGATTCTTTACTCTATTCTTTAAGTTTGGCCTTTATAATATTTATCTTGAAAGTTAAATATGTAGAGGACTTCCCAAAAAATCAATCTTCCAGGAATCCAAAACGATTTATCTACAGCCTGGCACAACAAGCCAAGAATTGTTAAACTTGAAAGGAAGTGGGGTTGACCTTGATCTATTAATACAGAATTAAATTAATAGAGGACTATGATCAGAATGTAATCTTGGAAGGGTGAGACCAGATATCTCAACTGCACTATTCCTTTCATCCAATTACACAAATAACCTATCCAATCTACTTTCCAGCCTCCCCTTTTAAGTATATCAACTCCATGTTTAATCAAATCCAGATATGGAAACTTTGGCCAAGCCACATTTATCAATACAAGAAAAAAAAATCACTAGTAGAGATTTTATAGAAATTACTACCAGGTTTTTAATCAGGCCTCAAAATAGCATTAATGTCACCAAGAAAAATCCAACTCCTAGAAATATTCTTTGATATGGATGCCAGATTTATTCAAATATATCTTCTTCTTGTATATAAATTGAAGTCATAGAAAAAAGTCACAGAAATAGTAGTGTTACCAATGCAATAGGAGATGGACACTGAATGATGATCATTATGAAAGGAATTGATAGTGACACTATCATTATTAAGAACCAACAAGGACTATGTGGCAACATCAAATTGATAATTAGAAAAAAATGAGTAACCGAAAGATTTACATTTGAATTCCATCCAATTATCAAACGTTAATCTTGGCTTGGTAAGACTAATCAGTATGGGTTTTTTGTTAACAATAATGTGCCCAAGGGTTTTAACCATGGGAGAGTTCCCAAGCCCTTGAAAGTTCCAAAATATGACCTTCATTACATAGCAGACCATAGCCTAGTACTAGGCCTATCATAACATTGTGTCCTTCCTTTATCAAAACCAACAGTTTCCAAAACCTCTTCACCCATATCATCTATTGCATTAGTAGATGAGGGGTCACATAGGTCCTGTTCGGATGGGGAAAACTCCTTGTCATATCCCATAGAGGATTCGATGCTGAGGGAATTGAACCAGCTAGCCGATTAAACGGGGGTCAAAAGAAGGATTCCAAGCAGTTTCCTCCTTGAAATCTTTGATGAAGGAACTATTGATAAATCACTAGTGTGATAATAACCATCTCCTTTCAATCCTGTAAGATAATTAGCCTACTCAGTAGAGAATTCATTAACTACAAAGGAACTAGAAACTAAGGAAATTCTCTAGATAAGATCCTTCTCAAAATCTAGATTAGGACAAGAATAATCAGCTTGCTCTGTAAGTAAAGTAGGTACTGGTTCCTCATCATAGACAACACATGAAGCCTTCCCTGGTGGTAAAAAATGACCTTCTCGAGCTCCATAACATTTAAATCCTAATTTAGTACTGAAGTATTGGCCTTATCTATTTCCATCTCATTGGCACCTTCACTGGTAGTGAAATGGTGACCTGATCGGGTTCCATGAAAATGATATCCTTAACTGGTACTGAAGCATTGGTCAGCTCAGGTTTCATCTCATCGGAATACTTCACAAGTACTGAAGTAGTGGCATGTTCGGGTTCTAGAATGTCACCCTACATAAGATATGAAGTAGTGAGCTACTCAGTGGAAAAAACACCTTGACTAGAGACCATGACAATAGTATCAGTAGTAGCATGGATATGACTGGACTCATCAACAGTATGTACAACAACAACATCATTAGAGGAATTCCCACATTAGTTCTCT
Source organism: Viscum album (assembly GCA_963277665.1). Lineage (NCBI taxonomy): Eukaryota > Viridiplantae > Streptophyta > Magnoliopsida > Santalales > Viscaceae > Viscum > Viscum album. The sequence continues at coordinate 227,592,733 of OY728165.1, forward strand.
TAGAAACATCCAGGATAGGATCACCCTTGTATCCACCCCCATGAGAAGGGGCCTCTATAGATGTGTCATGACCAGAGGGTGGGACCAAACCCTTATCATTCTTTCTCCTACTACTAGCATCGTCATGTACCATAATCTTTCAATGATTATATAGTTTGTTTCTATTGCAGTCAGAGGCCATATGCCCAAAAAATGCCAATTTTCATAGAATTCTAGCTTTCTCTCAAGAAAAATATCAAGATTAATATCCTCATCTCTGGTGGTTATAACCACTTCTTTAACAAGGGTGGAATCCATATCAACCTCAACAAGAATCCATACATAATGCCTAAAAGATGGATTGTCCATCTACCTGTCCATAAGGACTCTAAATAAACCACAGGGTTTAACTATTTCACAACATTCACAACATGCACATAATAAAACCTTCAAATTCAGAGAAAGAATCATCACTTAGAAATAATAATAAACCGGTAAAATATGTAAAAACACTAAATTAGTTAATCCTTCCATCCACCTAAAGAAAAACTGAAATATGTTAGTTGCACTGATGCAAAAAATAATAGTTAATAAGAATCCCATACCTGGAAGTAAGCTTCAAATCAAACTAAACCAAAAATAAGAGGATATATGAACAATTGTCACTGCCTCAAAATGCTGCACAATGCTGCAGAAAATAAAGGATGAATGGGGGATGTGAACATGCCTAGAATCATGAGTAGGAAGGATTTTAGTGGAAGAAGGAGACTATCAAAGTTCAAGAATGAATTTCACTTGGACATGCTTGAGAGGTGAGATGTTACCACAAAGGCGACTGAGTTGCCTCATTAGGTGGCAGTGACGGGCAACGTCACGAGGGGGATGAGGATGGGGAAGTGTCACGAAGGCTATTCGGGAACTGTCGGAGGATGCAGATCGGGGATAGGAGAGATCTCTAAGGCCGTCAGGGAAGAAGGGTCGCCACCGAGAGGAGAGGTCACCGCCGAGAGTAGAGGTCGCCGCCGAGAGAGGAGAAGTCGCGAGGGTGGATGAGGGAGACCGAGAGGAGAAGTCGCACCGAGAAGAGAGGGCCTCCGAGAGAGAAGAGGTCACGGGTATAAGGTGGGTCGCGAGGGGTCGGGGGAGGAGAGGTATCACAGACAGTGGGAAGGAGGATCCCGATAGATGGTAAAAAAAACATAGATATGGATTTTTTTAATCATGTCTATAAACAATGATTTAGCCACAATTTTAATAGAAGTGTGGCTATAAACTAAGTTATAGCCACAGACTTATAAAACTGTGGCTATAGGTTTGTGGCTATAGACTTGTTTTCTAGTAGTTAAAAAAATGCTGATAAATTGTGTCTTTATCAGTGCTTTATATTTTATTACTGATAAAACATACCTTTATCATCACTTTCCAACAAGTAGCGATAAAAGCCTTTCGTTTTATTATAAAAGAAACCCTATCAGTATCCTGTCGTTGTTCGTGCTCAAGCTCACGCAGAACCGAACCTCTACCACCGCTTCCTCCTATCACCATTGCCTTCTACCTCCACTACCTTCGGTACCGCCACCGACCCAACTCTATCACTGCCCTTTGCGGCCTTCGCTGCCGTTGCTGATGACCCCGACTCCACCGCCGCCAGACCCTACTATCGTCGTCAGACCTCCAAATCTAAGGTATGTTCTTATTTGTGCCTCCTTTTTCCCTCTTTCTTGTTTCTAGTTCTCTAAATGACCATAACATTCAAATAAATGGTTAATTATATTCTAAAACTTGGAGTTTTTTTGTATCGAGGGTGTATAGAGTCCCTGCCCATCCTTATCTACCTTCATTTGAAGGAAGTGTTTCAATTCAACGTGTCTAAAATTAGTGATTCTATAATCTTTCATCTATTTGACATAGCCTAGGGAAGTTAATTGTTTTGAATTAACTATAAAATAACTAGACTTATATAAATGGTATGATTTATTATTGATTTTAAAAAAATCATGGTTTAATTTCTTTTTTTATAACATAAAGACTTGTTTTGATTGAATTAAAAATTTTATTATTTTATTTACATTTTTAATGCACTTATTTATTTCTAATATATATTTGCAAATTTATCATGGTTAATTATGGGTGTTGATGTGTAAGTGGATGCTTCAATAGATGTTATACCATGTTGACATGATAGTTTTGTAAATGTGTTTCATCGATTATTAGTGTTGGGATTTTATAAAAACATCATGAGAATATTTAGGTAGAGATGTGGGAATTCTAGAGACATGGGTTATAATATTATGGTCACACATTTATAGTACCCCTATCTTAGGTCTCACACCAGCTACTATAATTTCATTCTCAATGAGGCCATGAATGGTGAGTTAATTGCGTTGCATATGTATTGCAACAATATTCTAGTGTGATGATTCCCTTAATTTTTCAACTTAGATTATCTCCTTAGACTTTTGGTAGGTACCCCTTAATGTTTTTTACTTGATATTTTTTTATTATTTTATATTATGGTTGTATCTTGGTAAATCATATTTTCTTTAAAAGAAAAATATATGTTTTGATAGTTTTTTTTACTCAACCCTATGTAATAAAATTATTTTCATTATTTTCCCTAAAACTAGAATTTTTTGGTTTGTCTTAAAAAATGAATGGTATAATTTTTTTGATGATATCTTACTATGCTCTTTGCTCAAACCATACATATACACATTGGTGCATATATAGACTTAGTTGTCTATGATACAGGTAAATAGAAAGGGTCACACTTTTATAGTGGTGTTCCATAATCACTTGTTAAATATATAATGATAATGGGATGTAGATGTCACCATAGGGCATAAAGAGACAATATTCATTTTGTATTATTTTAAGATATTTAATATAAAGTCTCTCTTGCAAATAAATTTATCTTTGATTTACCTTTATATTTTGGATCATGTGTAAACCTTTTATAAATTTACATTTTATAAAATGTTGGTTATTTTTTATTTATGTATCTTTTATAAAGCACCTTTGTTGGAATTTATGTCTTTGTGAAAATGCCTAAGTGGATATTTTAAAACGATTCAAGTGTTTTGAAATGATTCTTAAAAAATTACATGTTTTCAACATACCCTTTTTTGGTTTTAAATATAATTAAAATGATTTAAACACTTGACATGGACTTAGGTTGCATGCCAAGTGTTCATCAACTCACCCGATTGACTTTCATAAAGGGATGTGAATGTTTTGAAAGCGTATTTAATGCTAGTTTTATTTTAACAAGGGGTGTGTGAAGTTTTAAATTAAAATTTGTAAAATATAGAGGGTTGTCGCTTGTTTTAAATTATTAAGACTGTTGGTTCATGAAGTTTCCTTGAATGATTTAAAAAAAGGAATTGTGCTTTTGTGAAAGAGTGCTTGGAACTAATTGGCTTATTTTAAAAAGAGTGTGTTATTTTAAAGAGGAATTTGTATAAATGGTTGTTTTTTTAATGAGTTTTAAAGTGTGATTTTATAAATAGTTTTCAAAGTACATATGAAATGTAGTTTTTCCTTAATCTTTTAAATTTAGATTTTTATAGAATTAGGGAAACCATTACATTACATAGGGAAGACAATTAGATTGATAATAACGCCATAGAAAGGGCACGTCACTAACTCTATCCAACCCATAGGATATCCATAATGACATCACTCCTGCAAAAGGTGAATTAATGTTTAACCTCATTGAAATTCCTAAACCTACTTTGCATCCAACATCACCTGCATGGTTTAAATTAGGGGAGTCCTCTACAATTACACCTTCTTTCTGGTTTGGTGTTAGCTTATAAGGGGATGAGTCTTAGACAACAAAATTTAATAATAACTATCATTTAAATATTGAGTTCCCTTTATTTTAAAGGCCCATTTTGTGTATTTATTTTTTTAAATATTAATATTACCAAATCAAATAGGATGGATATGAATAAAGAATGGATGGATGTCAATCGTATGACAAAAGAGTATGAAGATAGAGTGAAAGAGTTCATTAAGTTTTCAAAATATCATGAATATGACCCTTCTCAAATCCTTTGTCTATGTTTTCACTATTTTTGTAACACCCCAATCTTCCACGGTACGTTTCCCTTTGAATAATTCAATAACTTACATTGTATGCAACTTCGAGATTCTAACACACCGCGACCAATCAAAGTAGCCGTTATGAATATTAATACCGACTTTATAAAATTTTATAAATTTTATCTTTCAAAATGGAATTCATTTTTGGATTTGGAATATCGAAATTAGATTAGGGTGAATTTTTGGTATTTTTCTGAAAACTTTCAATTTTTGATGAATAGTGAAAAACACTGAGTTATAGTTTAAAACCAAATTTTTATTTAAACAATTATTTATTTTATTTAAATTTATTTTAGGTAAAAATAGATACATAATACCTATATAAGTTCAATGTAATTCATTGGAGTTAGTTTATAATAATTTTAGATATATAAAAATTTTATTGAACGTTTCACCCTCTTTTACCCACCTCCTAGAAGAATTTGCAAATTCACATAAAAATTAATGTTACCGCTTCTGTGAGTGGAATTTCAAAAATCTGAGAGACACAGTTGATATCAGTAAGTAAAATGTGGTTCAATAAGATGAAAATACCTTTTGGTGAATAGTAACTTTTTACTTTTATTTACCACGGTTAAAAGTAAATAGGCTAATTAAGGGTAAAAATGATATTATTATTACCCTAAAACATGTCCTAATTATATTGGATAAGTATATTTCAACAAAAAAAAACCTTAGGAATAAAATATGAACCTCTTTGGTCCACTTGTATTAGATTAGGACATTTATTATTATTTAATTCAAAGAAGAGTTAAAAGAGTTAAAATCAAAGTTTAATAACTAAAACATTATTAATATAGGGTTACACATAAGATAAATTAGACGATAAATATTAATTATAAAGATAAAAAAATTTCCTATATAATGTTATTTTATTTATATTTTTTATACATTAAATAATTTAATTTATTTATGACACAATGATGATGCAGTAATTACCTAATTAATGAAATATTGAAATAATTGATATTATAAATATCCAAATAAATGTAATTTGAGACTTTTTATAAATTACAATAATTTTATAGGTTAATATGTCATATTAGGGTTGGTTAGATGAATTTTTTTCTAAGTAATAATGATGTTATGAATTTAGAAAAAATAAAATACCAAATAGTGTCAAAATTGACATAAAAGAGTTTTTAAAACAAATATTATATTATTAATTGATATTCTTTTCCTAAAAATCTAAGGTTCGGCCAAAGGACTTATATAATGATAGGTGTATCATTAATGAACCACTTGGGGTTCTCTTGGAAGTATATAGTAAGTTTATTAACCATATAATATAAAAATACAAAGAGACATGGTAAATGTCAAACTATTTAACTAAGAGTTAAATCTAAAATATAAAGTTAATATAGTGACTCAAACCTATCTAAAACCTACTGGTTGAGTGTTTTTAGACCCATAACCACCTTAGCCTTTAAATAATCCATTTTAGATCCATTATAAACCGAAAATGATTTTATTATAAAATAATATTTCTTGCTTTTTCTAAGGTTCCCCTCACCTCTCTTATAAAAGGGCACCCCCTTCTCTCTAATTCACACCTTCACAGCCATTTGGATCGGCCAACCTCTACCCAAATACCCTCTCAAATGTCCTACCTTCATCATATATGCCTTTATTTAGTCATAAAGCCAACCTAAGGAGGCCTTTTGATCAAATCAAATGGAAGAACCCGAAGAAGAGGTAAATATCTAACCACCCCTTTCAAGTTCCTTTCTTCTTCCACTTCCTTTTTCTTTGTTGTTTACATTCTAAAATAATAACTACAGTATCTTCTATATACTTTTATGTTATTATAAATATTTTACAACCAAATTCATTATTCTATCCATCTTTTAAATAACATGTCACCATACGTGCGTACGTACGACTTACCGTCTCCACGTCGTGGTGTAATTGTTATTCAATACATCATTATTTGGATGGGTATAATAATGATGTGTAATTGACGTAAATAATAAATATAACATGATAATTATTATTTATATATGATATACCATCCAATTATATATTATTTTAATATCAAAAGAATGATATTGTCGCTCGTGCGTACATACAGATTACTGTTTCCACAAAGCGTTGAGATTCATTCCCCATTGTATCCATTCAGGACTAATTTTCATTTGATGATTAAAAATAATGTTTAAAGACTTTATATCATTCTGGATATGAATAAGATACATCCCATCCATAACAATTATGACTCACATAACAAATAATATAAAGGAAAACGAATCCGTTAACACCTGAAACGACGATAATACTAAGATATTATTAACAAAGCAATACTAAAAGATCATATATGATATTATATTAATGTATATGATTCTCGTATAATTTAATATCAATTATTTAACCATTTTACAGGAGGTTAAACTATCCTCGACCAAGTAAAAGTACATGGTAAGGGTTAATTCTACAATCTCTTCATTATCCGAGGTTGTTTATATGTAATTATCTATTGGGACCTCTTTATCATCCACATCCATGTTTCTTAAAAATGTATTTCAAAACATTATTAATATTTTATAGACTATGGGTTAAATTCATTTATACCCTTTTTTTACTTTTTATAAGATGTTTATAAAGAAATCTTTCCGTCGTTTTCCATACAAGGTCCTTTTTAACCTTTTCGACAAAATTAAGGTAAGAATGTATTTTTTAACTTATACGGAGGGTGAAACTATTTTACGCCATTATAAAATTGTTTAAGCTTCCCTTAAAAGCTTATAATAATATTTTCAAAGTAAATGTTTTATTTTATAATTATGTGACTTTTAAATTATTGCAAAAAAAGATATATTTCTCTCAAATAGTTTTGATTTCATCTATGTCAACATCCTTTGATGGATTTTAAGCTTATTTGAAGTTGATTTATTATGATAAAAAACTTACATATAGTATTGGAGGTTTTTTGATATGTTTTATAGTTGATGTGTTATTTTTATACCATTCATGGTTTATAGATAAAGTATTTAAATTTCATATGCTAGTTTTAATACGAATGTTTATGTTATGTTTAGACATGTTCATATGAGGAATGCATTGGACTTAGTAAGTGAATGGTGGAGCCCGCTATAGCTCCTCAATGCATTGGTAGGTCTCATGAGACAAACTAGTGTCTTGACACAAGGCCTTGACAAAATCTTATTTGTAGTCTTGGCCCAAGGCCTTGACTATGTGGTTATGATAGCCTGACATTATGCATTCTGTCATTATGAAAGTGGTTATTGATATTGCATGTGATTATTTGACTAGTAGAATTTCTATGTGAATAAGTAAATGACATTATTTCATTTTATTTTTGCCATATTATGCTGAAATTCAAGTTTAAAATGATTTTTTTAGTTATACATTGCCTTAAATGTTTTTTCTTATTTATGAAAGTTTCCGCTATATTGTTATCCTTACTGAGCATCTGAGCTCACCCCTTTTTATGTTTTATTTTTCCTAGGATGTGATGAAGTATTTTATGACTGACCTGTAGGGATAATCTGAGGGGATATGAGTGTGGACTATGGATACTATGTTGTTGTAGTTTTTCACTTTATAATGTAATATAAGACTTATGAATGTATCTAGTGTTTCCAAGGCTACTAAACTAATTGGTCTTTCGAGACTTGCTCTTTTGTGATCATGCCAATGTTATGTAATAATGCACCGACTCTGGGTAACTGGGTTCAGGGTGTTACAGTTGGTATCAGAGTAATTTTAGTACAAACCTTGGAAGCTAAATTTAGATAAACTCTGATTAGAGCACATACCCCTAAGATAGACTTTGAGGATTAGTATATAAGAACTTCCTATAATTTTGGTATTGTAGAGATTTTGTGAATTTTACAAGCAATACATCCCTGTCTGGATACGAGTAGGTAGAGGCGGCTCTGTAATAGATGTAACTAGGGGTAAAACCTGAAAATACCGCTTTGATCTATACTCGAAACGGAACTAGTGCACAAAAATGGGCTTTGCTGCACTCTTGGTTACGACACTCCCGGGGGATATGCTTAGGATAATTATCATTTTCATTACAAACCATTATTAAGGGTTTATGAGTATATACTTCCTCAAAGAATTTTTTTTATGATTATGGATTATATCCATAAACTGTTCAATTTATGTTAAGTGTTTTACAAGTTTGAAATTATGTATTTCGATTCATAAACTGATCTAGTTTATCCCATTGTTTATAATTGGTGCCTAGTGGAAGGAATGGAAACCGTATCAATGCACGCACTCCATATAGGGATTTACCTCTTACTCAAGATAATTATAGTGGAGCTGGTGATACAACTGGTGCTGATCAGCTTATCACTATACTGAGACAACTCACTCAGGTTATGAATAATAACCTTACCCGTATGGAGCACCATGATCCGCATCGTGGAGGATCAATGTTAAATCACTTCATGGGGAAACAACCACCAAAATTAAATGGGAGTAAAAATACATTAGTGGATGAGCAATGGATAAATTCCTTAGAGAAAATATTCGATGCCTTGAGGAGTAGTGAAAGGGAAAAAGTTATCATGACAGTTTACCGCCTCACTGGAGATGCTGATCAATGGTGGTCATTGATTCAAAACATAAAGGAAGATTATGAAGTATAAAATATGGAATGGATGGAGTTTAAAGATATTTTCTTAGAAAAATACTTTCCTCGTGACCATCGAGCAGATATGGAAAGACAATTTCTGAGTCTGAGGCAAAAGGAGGATGAGAATGTCACAAATTATGAGTCTAACTTTACAAGGTTAGCGAGGCATGATGCAGATTATATACGTAACCCAATAAGTAAGATTGATCGTTTCTTTTATGGGTTAAAACCGTTTCTCCATCGAGCATTAGTCTCACAATCCTTCTCGTCGTATGAAGATATTGTCTCATGCACTATCAAGACAGAAAAATAATTCTCTAAGTCTTACAACTTTAAAGCAAAGCAAGAGAAGAAGAGATCTACTGATCACTCTGGAAATGAAAATAAGGGTAAGAAGGGAAAATTTGAATATCTATCCTGTAGTAAATATGGGATTCTGTTACAAGTGTGTTGAAAAAGGCCACCAAGCTCGTGATTGCAAGGGGAAGAAAGAAGCTACCGATGTTTGATGCTACAATTATAGAGAGATGGGACATTATGAAAATGAATGTCCTAAGCATTAGGGAAAATTACCTCAGAAAAGTCCAAGGGATCAAGGCCAAGCTTATTCTATCACTACTACTGAGGTAGAAGCTTCGAAAGACATGGTGGCATGTAATTTAATGGTTTTATCAAGTTTAGAAAATGCTTTATTTGATTCTGGATCATTGCATTGTTTCATATCTTCCCAGTTTTCTAAGAAAATTTGATATTTACAATTTTATTTAAGAAGGGATTTGTCAGTTAAAACTCCTAAGGGAAGTATCACCGCAACAAATTTTTGTGAATCCGTTCCCATTAGAGCATATAAATGTTCTTTATCTACTGATCTCATCGTCATATCCATGATTGAATTTGATATAATCCTCAGTATGTATTGGATTTTAGACCATGATGTGAGGATTTTTTGTAAGAATAATGAGGTTACGAGTTTTGATGATGATGATAAAGAACACCTTATCTTTAGAGCAGAATCATCATCAGCTGATTCTGATCTAGATCCACCCCCAGTAGCTCAACTAAATTAAATTATTGGGGAGTAAGAGAATGAAATAACTGTGGGTGAGGAAAGGAATGTTCAAATAGAGGATGTAACTATTGTGAAAGAATACATTGATGTGTTTCCAGAATATTTACCTGGACATCCTCCAGAATGAGAAATTGAGTTTTCCATTGACTTAATTCCTGGTTCAAGGCCCATATCGAAGACCCCTTATAGAATGAAAACCATGGAATTAGTGGAACTAAAGAAACAACTAGAGGAATTGAGTAATAAGGGATTTATTCACCCTAGTGTTTCTCCATGGGGATCCCCTGTCCTTTTTGTTAAGAAGAAACATGGATCTATGAGGTTATGTATCGACTACATGGAGATCAATTCTATAACAATAAAGAACAAGTATCCCCTACCTCACATTGATGATTTATTTGACCAACTGCATGGATCTAAATAATTTTCAAAGATTGAACTTCGATCTGGGTACCATTAGTTGTGTGTGAATAAGGAAGACATTCTGAAGACGACATTTCGAACCAGGTACGGGCATTACGAGTTTACAGTAATGCCTTTTGGATTGACTAATGCACCCTCTGTTTTCATGGATCTAATGAAAAAAGTTTTCAAAGAATATCTTGATGACTTTGTAGTGGTATTTATTGATGATATCTTGGTATAATCCAAAAGCTACTAAGATCATGAAAATCACTTACGCATTATCCTGAAGACTCTTAGAAGGCATGAATTATATGGGAAGTTTAGCAAGCATGAATTCTGGATTAAGGTGATTTCTTTTCTTGGACATATTGTCTATAAGGATAGAATTTCCGTTGATCCTTCAAAGACCAAGGCAATCCAAGAATGGCCAGCACTGACAAGTATAACTGAGGTACGCAGTTTTATTGGTTTAGCAGGTTATTATCGACGTTTCGTCCAGAATTTTTCCCGGTTGCCAAACCCATTAACAAAGCTCACACGAAAAGGGGTTAAATTTTCTTGGAAAAAAGAGTGTGAATAATGTTTTGAAGAACTAAAGAGAAGATTAGTCAATGATCCTATATTGAATCTACCATCGGGGAATGATGGGTTCGTTATTTATAGTGATGCATCGAAGAAAGAACTTGGTTGTGTCCTTATGTAGAATGATAGGGTTATTGCCTATGCATCATGACAACTGAAAATTCATGAGAAAAAATATGCTACTCATGATCTTGAGTTAGAATCTGTAATCTTTGCTTTGAAGATTTTGAGACACTATCTCTATGGTGAAAAATGTGAGATTTATACTGATCATAAGAGTTTGAAGTATATTTTCTCACAGAAAGAACTCAACATGTGGTAAAGGAGATGGCTTTAACTACTGAAGGATTATGATTGCACGATACACTACCAGAAAGGATCATGGAGTTTTGAACAATATGAGAGTTAAAATGGATCCTATTTTCATGGATCTAGTAAAGATGGATATGGGAATCACCATGGAAGGCGAAAACATCAATACTTTTTCAAATGGTTGCCAAACCATCTATACTAGAAAGGATAAAGAGTTCTCAGACCGATGATGAAGAGTTTCAAAAGAAGATTAAAGCTGTGAATGATGGGAGATTGAGTGACTTTGTGTATGAAGATGGAATTTTGAAATTTGGGAAGAGACTTTGTGTTCCCGATATACCTGATCTAAAAAGGGAATTGTTGGATGATGCTCATAGTTCCAATTTCTCTATACACCTTGGTATCACTAAGATGTATAGAGATTTGAAGGAACATTTTTGGTGGGACAACATGAAGAGGGAGATTGCTGATTTTGTATCAAGATGTATGGTTTGTCAACAAGTGAAAGCAGGAAGGCAACAACCTAGAGGAGTTATGCAACCTCTTCCCATATCAGAGTGTAAATGGGATAATATTATGATGGACTTTGTCATGGGACTACCAAATACTCCTAGAAGGAACGATGCAATATGGGTCATTGTTGGTCATCTTACCAAGTAAGCACATTTTCTTGCTATAAGAGAAGATTTACCACTTGAACGTCTAGTAAGACTATATATTAATGAAGTTGTGAGACTTCATGGAGTACCCCTATCGATTGTTTCTGACCGTGATCCATGTTTTACATCAAGATTCTGGAAAAGTATTCAGAAAGCCCTAGATACTGAGCTTCGTTTGAGCACTGCCTACCACCCACAAAATGATGGACAATCAGAACGGACTATTCAAACCTTAGAAGACATGTTGAGATCATGCTCACTTGACTTTCAAGGTATGTGGGATCAATATTTACCTCTGGTAGAATTCTCATATAACAATATCTTCCATTCAAGTATTAAAATGGCACGATATGAAGAGTTATACGGAAAGAGATGTCGCACACCAACTTGTTGGGATGATGTTGGTGAAAGAAAAATTGTAGGCCTCGAACTTGTTGAGGAAATGATGGAAAAGGTGAAGGTAATCCAAACCCACATCAAAGCAGCTCAAAGTAGGCATACGAGTTATACCGATAACCGAAGGAAGGATTTGGAATTTCAGGTAGGAGATCATATTTTCTTGAAGGTATCTCAATGGAAGGGTGTTATACGTTTTGGTAAGAAGGGTAAATTGAGTCTCAGGTACATCGGACCTTTCGAAATTCTAGAACAAATTGGGGTTGTAGCTTACCGTTTGGCAATGCCGCCAAGTCTCTCCAAAGTTCACGATGTGTTCCACGTATCACTGTTGAGAAAATACATGCCTGACCCAACGCATGTACTCACCAATGAGGAATTAGAACTGGAACCCAATATTTCTTATTGCGAAGAGCCCGTCAAGATTCTTGATACTAGAGAACAAGTGCTGAGAAACCAGACGACTCGTCTGGTAAAAGTTCTATGGAGAAACCATAAGATGGAAGATGCAACGTGGGAACCCAAAGAACTTATGATAAAGAACCACCCGAGTCTTTAATGCAGTAATATTCTAGAAATTTCGAGGGCAAAATTATTTGAAGTATGGGGGAATGTAACACCTCAAGCTTCCAGGGTACATTTCCCTTTGAATAATGCAATAGCTTGCATTGTACGCAACTTCAAGATTCTAACACACCACGACCAATCAAATTAGCTGTTATGAATAGTAATACCCATTTTTTGAAATTTTATAAATTTTATCTTTCAAAATGGACTTCATTTTTGGATTCAGAATATCGAAATTAGCTTAGGGTGAATTTTTGGTATTTTTCTGAAAACTTTCAATTTTTGATGAATAGTGAAAACACTGAGTTATAGTTTAAAACCGAATTTTTATTTAAATAATTATTTATTTTATTTAAATTTATTTTAGGTCAAAATAGATACATAATACCTATATGAGTTCAATGTAATTCATTGGAGTTAGTTTATAATAATTTTAGATATATAAAAATTTTATCGAACTTTTCACCGTCTTTTACCCACCTCCTAGGAGAATTTGCAAATTCACATAAAACTTAATTTTACCGCTTTTGTGAGTGGAATTTCAAAAATCTGAGAGACACGGTTGATATCAGTAAGTAAAATGTGGTTCAATAAGATGAAAATAATTTTTGGTGAATAGTAACTTTTTATTTTTATTTACCACGGTTAAAAGTAAATAGGGTAATTAAGGGTAAAAATAATAATATTATTACCCTAACACATGTCCTAATTCTATGTGATAAGTATATTTCGAGCAAAAACAGCCTTAAGAATAAAATATGAACCTATTTGGTCCACTTGGATTATATTGGGACATTTATTATTATTTAATTCAATGAAGAGTTAAAAGAGTTAAAATCAAAGTTTAATAACTAAAACATTATTAATATAGGGTTAAACATAAGATAAATTTGACTATAAATATTAATTAGAATATAAAAAAGATTTACTACATAATGGTATATTATTTATATTTTTTAGACATTAAATAATTTAATTTATTTATGACACAATGATGATGCAGTAATTACCTAATTAATGAAATATTAAAATAATTGATATTATAAATATCAAAATAAATGTAATTTGAGACTTTTTATAAATACAAATAATTTTATAGGTTAATATGACATAATAGTATTGGTTAGATGAATTTTGTTTAAGTAATAATGCTGTTATAAATTTAGCAAAAACAAAATACCAAATAGTATCAAAATTGGCATAAAATAGTTTTTAAAAGAAATATTATATTATTAATTGATATTATTTTTCTAAAAATCTAAGGTTCAGAAAAATAACTTATATAATGATAGGTGTATCATTAATGAACCAATTCGGGTTCTCTTGGAAGTATATAGTAAGTTTATTAACCATATAATATAAAAATACAAAGAGACATGGTAAATGTCAAACTATTTAACTAAGAGTTAAATCTAAAAGATAAAGTAAATATAGTGACCCAAACCTGTCTAAAACCTATTGGTTGAGTGGTTTTCAACCCATCCCAACCTTTTACTTTAAATAATCCATTTTGGATCCATTAGAAACCAAAAATGATTTTATTATAAAATAATATTTCTAGCTTTTCCTAAGGTGCCCCTCACCCCTCTTATAAAAGGGAACCCCCTTATCTCTAATTCACACCTTCAAAGCCATTTGGATTGGCCAACCTATTCCCAAATACCCTCTCAACTGTCCTCCTTTCATCCTAGAGGCCTTCCTTTAGTCATAAAACCAACCTAAGGAGCCCTTTTGATCTAATCAAAAGGAAGAACCCGAAGAAGAGGTAAATATCTCACCACCCCTTTCAAGTTCCTTTCTTCTTCCACTTCCTTTTTATTTTTTGTTTCCATTATAAAATAATAACTCTAGTATCTTCTATATACTGTGATGTTATTATAAATATGGTACAACCAAATTCATTATTCTATCCATCCTTTGAATAACATGTCACCATATGTGCGTACGTACGGCTTACCGTCTCCACGTCGTGGTGTAATTGTTATTCAATACATTATTATTTGGATGGGTATAATAATGATGTTTAATTGATGTAAATAATAAATATAACATGATAATTATTCTGTATATATGATATACCATCAAATTATATATTATTTTAATATCAAAAGAATGATATTGTCGCTCGTGCGTACGTACGGATTACCATCTCCACATAGCGATGAGATTCATTCCTCATCTTATCCATTCAAGACTAATTTTCATTTGATGATTAAAATTAATGTTTAAAGACTTGATATCATTCTGGATATGAATAAGATACATCCCATCCATAACAATTATGACTCACATAATAAAGAATATAAAGGAGAACAAATCCGTTAACACCCGAAACGACAATAATACTAAGATATTATTAACAAACCAATATTAAAAGATCATATATGATATCATATTAATGTATATAATTGTTGTATAATTTAATAACAATTATTTCACCATTATACATGAGTTTAACCTACCCTCGACCAAGGAAAAGTACAAGGTAAGTGTTAATTCTACAATTTCTTCATTATCTGAGGTTGTTTATATGTAATTATCTATTGGGACCCCTTTATCATCCACATCCATGTTTCTTAAAAATGTATTTCAAAACATTCTTACTATTTTATAGACTATGGGTTAAAGTCATTTATACCCTTGTTTGACTTTTTATAAGATGTTTATAAAGGAATCTTTCCGTCATTTTCCAAACAAGGTCCTTTTTAACCTTTTCGACAAAATTAAGGTAAGAATGTCTTTTTTAACTTATACGGCGGGTGCGACTATTTTCCACCATTATAAAATCGTCAAAGCTTCCTTACAAGCTTATAAGAATATTTTCAAAGTAAATGTTTTATTTTATAATTATGTGACTTTTAAATGATTTCAAAAAAGATATATTTCTCTCAAATAGTTTTGATTTCATCAATGTCAACATCCTTTGATGGATTTTAAGCTTATTTGAAGTTGATTTATTATGATACAAAACTTCCATATATTATTGAAGGTTTTGTGATATGTTTGACAGTGTATGTGTTATTTTTATACCATTCATGGTTTATGGATAAAGTATTGACATTTTTTATGCTAGTTTTAATACGAATGTTTATGTTATATTTAAACCTGTTCATATGAGGAATGCATTGGACTTAGTAAGTGACGGGTGGAGCCCTATATAGCTCCTTGATGCATCGGTAGGTCTCATGAGTCAAACTAGTGTCTTGGCATAAGGCCTTGACAAAATCTTATTTGTAGTCTTGGCGCAGGGCCTTGACTATGTGGTTATGATAGTCTGACATTATGCATTCCATCATTATGAAAGTAGTTATTGATATTTCATGTGATTATTCAAATAGTAGAATATCCATGTGAATAAGTAAATGAAATTATTTCATTTTATTTTTTCCATATTATGATGAAGTTCAAGTTTAAAAGGCTTTTGTTTTAGTTATATATTGCCTTAAACGTTTATACTTATTTATGAAAGTTTCTACTATATTGTTATCCTTATTGAGCATCTGAGATCACCCCTTTATATGTTTTATATTTACCAAGATGTGAAGAAGTATTTTATTACCGACCTCTAGGGATATTCTGAGGGGATATGAGTGTGGACTATGGAGATAATTTTGTTGTAGTTTTTTACTTTATCATGCAATGTAAGACTTATGAATGTATCTAGTGTTTCCAAGGCTACTAAACTAATCAGTCTTTCGAGAATTGATATTTTGTGATCATGCCAGTGTTATGTAATAATGCATCGACTCTGGGTAACTAGGGTCGAGGCATTACAGGTTGTATTAGAGGAAGTTTAGTACAAACCTTGGAAGCTAGATTTAGATAAACTCTGATTAGAGCACATATCCCTAAGATAGACTTTGAGGATTAGTATAGAAGAACTTCCTAGAATTTTGGTATTGTAGAGATTTTGTGAGTTTTCCAAACAATACATCCTTAT
Source organism: Viscum album (assembly GCA_963277665.1). Classification (NCBI taxonomy): domain Eukaryota; kingdom Viridiplantae; phylum Streptophyta; class Magnoliopsida; order Santalales; family Viscaceae; genus Viscum; species Viscum album. Next base: position 227,609,358 of record OY728165.1, read on the forward strand.
CTGGATACGAGCAGGTAGAGGCGGCTCTGGAACAGATGTACCTAGGGGCAAAACCCGAAAACATCACTTTGAGATAGACTCGAAACAGAACTAGTGCACGATAACAGGCCTTGGTACACTCTTGGTTACGACACTCCTGGGGGATATGCTTAGGATAATTCTCATTTTCATTATAAACCATTATGAATGGTTTCTGAGTATATACTTCCTCAAAGAAAACAATATTATTATTATGGATTATATCCATAAACTGTTCAATTTATGTTAAGTGTTGTACAAGTTTGGAATCATGTATTTCGATTCATAAACTCATCTAGTTTATCCCATTGTTTAGAATTGGTGCCTAGTGGAAGGAATGGAAACCATATCAATGCACACACTCCATGTAGGGATTTCCATCCTACTCAAGATAATTATAGTGGAGCTCGTGATACAACTGGTGCTGATCAGCTTATCACTATACTGGGACAACTCACTCAGGTTATAAATAATAACCTTACCCGTATGGAGCACCCTGATCCGCATCGTGGAGGATCAATGTTAGATCGCTTCATGAGGCAAAAACCACCAACATTAAATGGGATTACAAATCCATTAGTGGCTGATCATTGGATAAATTCCTTAGAGAAAATATTCCATGCCTTGGGGAGTAGTGAAAGGGAAAAAGTTATCATGGCGGTTTACCGCCTCACTGGAGATGCTGATCAATTGTGGTCATTTATTCAAAACATAAAAAAGACGATGAAATATCAAATATGGAATGGAGGGAGTTTAAAGAGATTTTCTTAGAAAAATACTTTCCTCGTGACCATCAAGCAGATATAAAAAGACAATTTCTGAGTCTGAGGAAAAAGGAGGATGAGAATGTCGCAACGTATGAGGCTAACTTTACAAGGTTAGCGAGGAATGATGCAGATTATATAAGTAACCTAAGAAGTAAGATTGATCATTTATTTGATTGGTTAAAACTGTTTCTCCGTCGAGCATTAGTCACACAATCCTTCTCGTCATACGGAGATATTGTCTCATGCGCCATCAAGATAGAAAAATAATTCTCTAAGTCTTACGACTTTAAAGCAAATCAAGAGAAGAAGATATCTGCTGATCACTCTAAAAATGGAAATAAGGGGAAGAAGGGAAATGTTGAATATCCATCCTACTATAAATGTGGGAAGAAACACCCCGGTACTTGCTTTAAGGGAATGAGAGTCTGTTATAAGTGTGGTGAAAAAGGCCACCAAGCTCATGATTTCAAGGGGAAGAAAGAAGCTACCGATGTTCAATGCTACAATTGTAGGGAGATGGGACATTATGAAAATGAATGTCCTAAGCATCCAGGGAACTTACCTTAGAAAAGGCCAAGGGATCAAGGCCATGCTTATGCTATCACTACTGTTGAGGTAGAAGCTTTGAAAGACGTGGTGGAAGGTAATTTAATGGTTTCCTCAAGTTTAGAAAATGCTTTATTTGATTCTGGATCATCACATTGTTTCATATCTTCCCAGTTTTCTAAGAAAATTAGATATTTACAATTTTATTTAACAAGGTATTTGTTAGTTAAAACTTATAAGGGAAGTATCACCGCAACAAAGTTTTGTGAATCCGTTCCCATTAGAGCATATAAATGTTCTTTATCTGCTGATCTCATCGTCATACCCATGATTGAATTTGATATAATACTTTTTATGGATTGGATTTCAGACCATGATGCGAGGATTTATTGTAAGAAGAAGGAGGTTACGATTTTTGATGATGATGATAAAGAACACCTTATCTTTAGAGCAGAATCGTCACTACCTAATTCTCATCTAGATCCACCCCCAGTATCTCAACTAAATTCAATTATTGGGGAGGAAGAGAATGAAGTAACTTTGGGTGAGTAAAGGAATGTTCAAATAGAGGATGTACCTATTGTGAAAGAATACGTTGATGTGTTTCCATATTATTTACCTGGACATCCTCCAGAACGAGAAATTGAGTTTTCCATTGACTTAATTACTGGTTCAAGGCCCATATCAAAGACCCCTTATAGAATGGAAACCGTGGAATTAGTGGAACTAAAGAAACAACTAGAAGAATTGAGTAATAAGGGAATTATTTTCCCTAGTGTTTCTCCATGGGGATCCCCTGTCCTTTTTGTTAAGAAGAAAGATTGATCTATGAGGTTATCTATCGACTACAGGGAGATCAATGCTATAACAATAAAGAACAAGTATCCCCTACCTCGCATTGATGATTTATTTGACCAACTACATGGAGCTCAATACTTTTAAAATATTGAACTTCGATCTGGATACCATCAGTTGTGTGTAAAGAAGGAAGACATTCCGAAGACAGCATTTCGAACCTGGTACGGGCATTATGAGTTTACATTAATGCCTTTTGGATTGACTAATGCACCCTCTGTTATCATGGATCTAATGAACAGAGTTTTCAAGGAATATCTTGATGACTTTTTAGTGGTATTTATTGATGATATATTGGTATACTTAAAAAGCTACGAAGATCATGAAAATCACTTGCGCATTATCCTAAAGACTCTTAGAAGACATGAATTATATGGGAAGTTTAGAAAGTGTGAATTCTGGATTCAGGAGATTTATTTTCTTGGCCATATTATCTCTAAGGATGGAATTTCCATTGATCCTTCAACGATCAAGGCATTCCAAGAATGGCCAGCACCGACAAGTATAACTAAGGTACACATTTTTATTGGTTTAGTAGGTTATTATCGACGTTTCCTCCAGAATTTTTCCCAGTTGGCAAACCCATTAACAAAGCTCACACGAAAAGGGGTTAAATTTGTTTGAAAAAAAGAGTGTGAAGAATGTTTTGAATAACTAAAGAGAAGATTAGTTAATGATCCTATATTGACTCTACCATCAGGGAATGATGAGTTCGTTATTTATAGCGATGCATCGAAGAAATGACTTGGTTTTGTCCTTAGGAAGAATGATAGGGTTATTGCCTATGCATCAAGACAACTGAAAATTCATGAGAAAAACTATCCTACTCATGATCTTGAGTTAGAAACTATAATCTTTTCTTTGAATATTTGGAGACACTATCTCTATGGTGAAAAATGTGAGATTTATACTGATCACAAGAGTTTGAAGTATATTTTATCACATAAAGAAATCAACATGAAACAAAGGAGATGACTTTAACTACTCAAGGATTATGATTGCACGATACACTACCAACTAGGGAAGGCAAATAAGGTGGCAGATGCTTTGAGTAGAAATGATCATGGAGTTTCGAACAAGATGAGAGTTGAAAGTGATCCTATTTTCTTGGATCTAGTAAAGATGGATATGGGAATCACCATGGAAGGTGAAACATAAATACTTTTTCTAATGGTTTCCAAACCATATTTACTAGAAAGGATAAAGAGTTCTCAGACCGATGATGAATAGTTTCAAAAGAAGATTAAAGCTGTGAATGATGGGAGATTGAGTGACTTTGTGTATGAAGATAGAATTTTGAAATTTGGGAAGACACTTTGTGTTCCCGATATACCTGATCTAAAAAGGGAATTGTTGGATGATGCTCATAGTTCCAATTTCTCTATACACCCTCGTATCACTAAGATGTTTAGATATTTGAAGGAACATTTTTGGTGGGACAACATGAAGAGGGAGATTGTTGATTTTATGTCAAGATGTATGGTTTGTCAACAAGTGAAAGCAAGAATGCAACAACCTGGAGGAGTCATGCCATCACTTCCCATATCGGAGTGGAAATGAGATAATATTACGATGGAATTTGTCATGGGACTACCAAAGACTCCTAGAAGGAACGATGCAATATGGGTAATTGTTGATTGTCTTACCAAGTAAGCACATTTTCTTTCTATAAGGGAAGATTTAACACTTGAACGTCTAGAAATACTATATATTAATGAAGTTGTGAGACTTCATGGAGTACCCCTATTGATTGTTTCTGATAGTGATCCACGATTTACATCAAGATTCTAGAAAAGTCTTCAGAAAGCCCTAGATACTGAGCTTCGTTTGAGCACTGCCTACCACCCCCAAAATGATGGACAATCAGAAAGGACTATTCAAACCTTAGAAGACATGTTGAGATCATTCTCACTTGACTTTAAAGGTATCTTGGATCTATATTTACCTCTGGTAGAATTATCCTATAACAATAGCTTCCATTCAAGTATTCAGATGGCACCATATGAAGCGTTATACGGAAAGAGATGTCGCACACCAAATTGTTGGGATGATGTTGGTGAAAGAAAACTTGTAGGCCTAAAACTTGTTGATGAAATTATGGAAAAGGTGAAGGTAATCCAAACCCACATCAAAGCAGTTTAAAGTAGGCAGAAGATCTATGACCGAAGGAAGGATTTAGAATTTCAGGTAGGATATCATGTTTTCTTGAAGTTATCTCCATTGAAGGGTGTTATACATTTTGGTAAGAAGGGTAAATTGAGTCCCAGGTACATCACACCTTTCAAAATTCTAGAACGAATTGGGGCTCTATCTTACCATTTGAAAATTCCTTCAAGTCTCTCCAAAGTTCACGATGTGTTCCACGTATCACTGTTGAGGAAATACATGCCAGACCCAACGCATGTACTCACCTATGAGGAGTAGAACTGGAACCCGATCTATCTTATTACGAAGAGTCTGTCAAGATTCTTGATACCAGAGAACAAGTGCTAAGAAACTGGACGACTCGTCTGGTAGAAGTTCTATGGAGAAACCATAAGATGGAAGAGGTAACGTGGGAACCTGAGGAACTTATGATGGAGAACCACCCGAGTCTTTTCATGCGGTAGTATTCTAGAAATTTCAAGGACGAAATTATTTGAAGGAGGGGAGAATGTAACACCCCAAGCTTCCATGGTACGTTTCCCTTTGAATAATACAATAGCTTGCATTGTACGCAACTTTGAGATTCTAACACACCACGAACAATCTAAGTAGCCGTTATGAATAGTAATACCCACTTTTTGAAATTTTATAAATTTTATCTTTCAAAATGGACTTCATTTTTGGATTCAGAATATTGAAATTAGCTTAGGGTGAATTTTTTGTATTTTTCTGAAAACTTTCAATTTTTGATGAATAGTGAAAAACACTGAGTTATAGTTTAAAATTGATTTTTTATTTAAATAATTATTTATTTTATTTAAATTTATTTTAGGTCAAAATAGATTCATAATACCTATATAAGTTCAATGCAATTCATTAGAGTTTGTTTATAATAATCTTAGATATATAAAAATTTTATTGAACTTTTCACCGTCTTTTACCCACCTCTTAGGAGAATTTGCAAATTCACATAAAAATTAATTTTACCGCTTTTGTGAGTAGAATTTAAAAAATATGAGAGACACGGTTTATATCAGTAAGTAAAATTTGGTTCAATAAGATGAAAATAATTTTTGGTGAATAGTAACTTTTTACTTTTATTACCACGGTTAAAAGTAAATAGGGTAATTAAGGGTAAAAATGATATTATTATTACCATAACACATGTCCTAATTCTATTGGATAAGTATAGTTCCACCAAAAACAACCTTAGGAATAAAATATGAACCTATTTTGTCCACTTGGATTAGATTAGGACATTTATTATTATTTAATTCAAAGAAGAGTTAAAAGAGTTAAAATCAAAGTTTAATAACTAAAACATTATTAATATAGGGTTATAGATAAGATAAATTAGACTATAAATATTAATTATAAATATAAAAAGATTTCCTACATAATGGTATTTTATTTATATTTTTTAGACCTTAAATAATTTAATTTATTTATGACACAATGATGATGCAGTAATTACCTAAATAATGAAATATTAAAATAATTAATATTATAAATATCCAAATAAATGTAATTTGAGACTTTTTATAAATTAAGATAATTTTATAGGTTAATATGACATATTAGGGTTGGTTAGATGAATTTTTTTCGAATTAATAATGCTGTTATGAATTTAGAAAAAAAAATACCAAATAGTGTCAAAATTGACATAAAAGAGTTTTTAAAACAAATATTATATTATTAATTGATATTATTTTCCTAAAAATATAAGGTTTGTCCAAATGACTTATATAATGATAGTTGTATCATTAATTAAACACTTGGGGTTCTCTTGGAAGTATATAGTAAGTTTATTAACTATATAATATAAAAATACAAAGAGACATGGTAAATGTCAAACTATTTAACTAAGAGTTAAATCTAAAAGATAAAGTTAATATTGAGACCCAAACCTGTCTAAAACCTATTTGTTGAGTGTTTTTTGACCCATACCCACATTAGACTTTAAATAATTCATTTTGGATCCATTAGAAACCGAAAATGATTTTATTATAAAATAATATTTCTAGCTTTTCCTAAGGTGCCCCTCACCCCTCTTATAAAAGGGCACCCCCCTTATCCCTAATTCACACCTTCAAAGAAATTTGGCTCGGCCAAACTCTTCCCAAATAATCTCTCAACTGTCTTCCTTCATCATAGAGTAATTTCTTTATTCATAAATCCAACCTAAGGAGCCATTTTGATCAAATCAAAAGGAAGAACCCGAAGAAGAGGTAAATATCTCACCACCCCTTTCAAGTTCCTTTCTTCTTCCACTTCCTTTTTCTTTGTTGTTTCCATTCTAAAATAATAACTACAATATATTCTATATACTGTGATGTTATTATAAATATGGTACAACCAAATTCATTATTCTATCCATCATTTGAATAACATTTCACCATACGTGCGTACGTACGACTTACCGTCTCCACGTCATGGTGTAATTGTTATTCAATACATTATTATTTGGATGGGTATAATAATGATGTGTAATTGATATAAATAATAAATATAACATGATAATTATTCTTTATATATGATATAACATCCAATTATATATTATTTTAATATCAAAAGAATGATATTGTCGCTCGTGCGTACGTACGGATTACCGTCTCCACATAGCGATGAGATTCATTCCCCATCGTATCCATTCAAGACTAATTTTCATTTGATGATTAAAATTAATTTTTAAAAACTTTATATCCTTCTGTATATGAATAAGATACATCCCATCCATAACAATTATGACTCACATAACAAATAATATAAAGGAAAACGAATCCGTTAACACCCGAAACGATGATAATTCTAAGATATTATTAACAAAGAAATGTTAAAAGATCATATATGATATCATATTAATGTATATTATTCTTGTATAATTTAATAACAATTATTTCACCATTATAAAGGAGGTTAACCTACCCTTGACCAAGAAAAAGTACAAGGTAAGGGTTAATTCTACAATCTTTTCATTATCCGAGGTTGTTTATATGTAATTATCTATTGGAACCTATTTATCATCCACATCCATGTTTCTTAAAAATGTATTTCAAAACATTCTTACTATTTTATAGACTATGAGTTAAAGTTATTTATACCCTTGTTTGAATTTTTATAAGATGTTTATAAAGGAATCTTTCTGTCATTTTCCAAACAAGGTCCTTTTTAACCTTTTCGACAAAATTAAGGTAAGAATGTCTTTTTTAACTTATACGGTGGGTGCGGCTATTTTCCGCCATTATAAAATTTTCGAAGCTTCCCTTACAATCTTATAAGAATATTTTCAAAGTAAATATTTTATTTTATAATTATGTGACTTTTAAATGATTTTAAAAAAGAGATATTTGTCTCAAATAGTTTTGATTTCATCTATGTCAACATCCTTTGATGGATTTTAAACTTATTTGAAGTTGATTTATTATGATACAAAACTTCCATATAGTATTGAAGATTTTTATGATATGTTTGATAGTGGATGTGTTATTTTTATACCATTCATGGTTTATGGATAAAGTATTGACATTTCATATGCTAGTTTTAATACGAATGTTTATGTTATATTTAAACCTGTTCATATGAGGAATGCATTGGACTTAGTAAGTGACGGGTGGAGCCCAATTTAGCTCCTCGATGCATCGGTAGGTCTCATGAGACAAACTAGTGTCTTGGAATAAGGCCTTGATGAAATATTATTTGTAGTCTTGGCGCAAGGCCTTGACTATGTGGTTATGATAGTCTGACATTATGCATTCCATCATTATGAAAGTTGTTATTGATGTTGCATATGATTATTGGACTAATAGAATATCCATGTGAATAAGTAAATGGGATTATTTCATTTTATTTTTTCCATATTATGCTTAAGTTCAAGTTTAAAAGGCATTTGTTTTAGTTATACATTGCCTTAAATGTTTATGCTTATTTATGAAAGTTTTCGCTATATTGTTATCCTTATTGAGCATCTAAGCTCACCCCTTTCTTTGTTTTATTTTTCCCAGGATGTGAAGAAGTATTTTATGACTGACATCCAAGTATATTCTAAGGGGATATGAGTGTGGAATATGGAGACTATTTTTTTGTAGTTTTTCACTTTATCATGTAATGTAAGACTTATGATTGTATCTAGTGTTTCCAAGGATACTAAACTAACCGGTCTTTCGAGACTTGATATTTTGTGATCATGCCAATGTTATGTAATAATGCACTATCTCTGGGTAACTGGGGTTGGGGCGTCAGAGTTGGTATCAGAATAAATTTAGTACAAACCTTCGAATCTAGATTTAGATAAAATCTGATTAGAGCACATAGCCATAAGATAGACTTTGGGGATTAATATTGAAGAACTTCTGAGAATTTTGGTATTGTAGAGATTTTGTGAATTTTCCAAGAAATACATCCCTGTCTGGATACGAGCAGGTAGAGGAGGCTCTGGTACAAATGTACCCAGGGGTAAAACCTGAAAACACCGCTTTGAGCTAGACTCGAAATGGAACTGGTGCATGACAACGGGCCTTGCTGCACTCTTGGTTATGGAACTCCCGAGGGATATGCTTAGGATAATTATCATTTTCATTACAAACCATTATAAAGGGTTTATGAGTATATACTTACTCAAAGAAAACATTTTTATGATTATGGATTATATCCATAAAATATTCAATTTATGTTAAGTGTTTTTTAAGTTTGGAATTATGTATTTGGATTCATAAACTGATCTAGTTTATCCCATTGTTTAGAATTGGAACCTAGTGGAAGTAATGGAAACCATATCAATGCACACACTCCATATAGGGATTTTCCTCCTACTAAAAATAATTATAGTGAAGATGGTGATACAACTGGTGCTGATCAGTTTATCACTATACTGGGATAACTCACTCAGGTTATGAATAATAACCTTACCCGTATGGAGCACCATGATCTGCATCGTGGAGGATCAATGTTAGATCACTTCATGAGGCAACAACCACCAAAATTAAATGGGATTACAAATACATTAGTGGCTGAGAAATGGATAAATTCCTTAGAGAAAATATTCAATGCCTTGGGGAGTAGTGAAAGGGAAAAAGTTATCATGGCAGTTTATCGCCTCACTAGAGATGTTGATCAATGGTGGTCATTGATTCAAATGATGAAGTATAAAATATGGAATGGATGGAGTTTAAAGATATTTTCTTAGAAAAATACTTTCCTCATGACCATCAAGCAGATATGGAAAGACAATTTTTGAGTCTGAGGCAAAAGGAGGATGAGAATGTCGCAAATTACGAGTCTAACTTTACAAGGTTAGCGAGGCATGATGCAGATTATATACGTAACCCAAGAATTAAGATTTATTGTTTCTTTTATGGGTTAAAACTGTTTCTCCTCCGAGCATTAGTCTCACAATCCTTCTCGTCGTATGAAGATATTGTCTCATGTGCTATCAAGATAGAAAAATAATTCTCTAAGTCTTACGACTTTAAATCAAAGAAAGAGAAGAAGAGATCTGCTGATCACTCTAGAAATGGAAATAAGGGGAAGAAGGGAAAATTTTAATATCCATCCTGCACTAAATGTGGGAAGAAACACCCGAATACTTTCTTGAAAGGAATGGGAGTCTGTTACAAGTGTGGTGAAAAAAGACACCAAGCTCATGATTGCAAGGGGAATAAATAAGCTACCGATGTTCAATGCTAAAATTGCAAAAAGATGGGAAATTATACAAATTAATGTCCTATGCATCAGGGGAACTTACCTTAGAAAATTCCAAGGGATCAAGGCCAAGATTATGCTATCACTACTACTGAGGTAGAAGCTTCGAAAGATGTTGTGGTAGGTAATTTAATGGTTTCCTCAAGTTTAGCAAATGCTTTATTTGATTATGGATCATTGCATTGTTTCATATCTTCCTAGTTTGCTAAGAAAATTAGATATTTACAATTTGATTTAACAAGGGATTTGTCAGTTAAAACTCCCAAGGGAAGTATCATCGCATCAAATTTTTGTGAATCCTTTCCCATTAGAGCATATAAATGTTCTTTATCTGCTGATCTCATCGTCATACCCATGATTGAATTTGATATAATCCTCAGTATGGATTGACTTTCAAAACATTATGCAAAGATTTATTGTAAGAAGAAGGAGGTTACGATTTTTGATGATGATGATAAAGAACACCTTATCTTTAGAGCAGAATCACTACCACCTGATTCTCATATAGATCCACCTCCAGTAGCTCAATTAAATTCAATTATTAGGGTGGGGGGAAGAGAATGAAATAACTATGGGTAAGGAAAGGAATGTTCAAATAGAGGATGTACCTATTGTGAAAGAATATGTTGATGTGTTTACAGAATATTTACCTGGACATCCTCTAGAACGAGAAATTGAGTTTTCCATTGACTTAATTACCGGTTCAAGGCCCATATCGAAGACCCCTTATAGAATAGAAACTGTGGAATTACTGGAACTAAAGAAACAACTAGAAGAATTGAGTAATAAGGGATTTATTCACCCTAGTGTTTCTCCATGGGGATCCCCTGTCCTTTTTGTTAAGAAGAAAGATGGATCTATGAAGTTATGTATCGACTACAGAGAGATCAATGCTATATCAATAAAGAAAAAGTATCCCCTACCTCACATTGATGATTTATTTGACCAACTACATGGATCTCAATACTTTTCAAAGATTGACCTTCGATCTGGTTACCATCAGCTATGTGTGAAGAAGGAAGACATTTTGAAGACAACATTTTGAACCAGGTACAAGCATTACGAGTTTACAGTAATGCCTTTTGAATTGACTAATGCACCCTCTGTTTTCATGGATCTAATGAACAGAGTTTTCAAGGAATATCATGATGAATTTGTAGTGGTATTTATTGATGATATCTTGGTATACTCCAAAATATACGAATATTATGAAAATCACTTGCGCGTTATCCTGAAGACTCTTAGAAGACATGAATTATATGGGAAGTTTAGCAAGTGTGAATTCTGGATTTAGGAGATTTATTTTCTTGGACATATTTTCTCTAAGGATTAAATTTCCATTGATCCTTCAAAGACCAAGTAAATCCATGAATGGCCAGCACCGACAAGTATAACTGAGGTACGCAATTTTATTGGTTTAGCAGGTTATTATTGACGTTTTGTCCAGAATTTTTCCCGATTGGCAAACCCATTAACGAATCTCACACAAAAAGGGGTTAAATTTGTTTCGACAAAAGAGTGTGAAGAATGTTTTGAAGAACTAAAGATAAGATTAGTAAATTCTTCTATATTGACTCTACCATCGGGGAATGACGGGTTCGTTATTTATAGTGATGCATCGAAGAAAAGACTTGGTTGTGTCCTTATGAAGAATGATAGGGTTATTGCCTATGCATCATGACAAATAAAAATTCATGAGAAAAACTATCCTACTCATGATCTTGAGTTAGCAGCTATAATCCTTTCTTTGAAGATTTGAAGACACTATCTCTATGGTGAAAAATGTGAGATTTATACTGATCACAAGAGTTTGAAGTATATTTTCTCACAGAAATAACTCAACATGAGGCAAAGGAGATGGATTGAACTACTCAAGGATTATGATTGCATGATACACTACCACCTAGGGAAGGAAAATAAGGGGGAAGATGCTTTGAGTAGAAAGGATCATGGAGTTTTAAACAATATGAGGGTTGGAATGGATCCTATTTTTATGGATCTAGTAAAGATGGATATGGGAATCACCATGGAATGTGAAACATCAATACTTTTTCAAATGGTTGTCAAACCATCTTTACTAGAAAGGATAAAGAGTTCTCAGACCGATGATGAATAGTTTCAAAAGAAGATTAAAGCTGTGAATGATGGGAGATTGAGTGACTTTGTGTATGAAGATGAAATTTTGAAATTTGGGAAGAGACTTTGTGTTCTCGATATACCTGATCTAAAAAAGGAATTGTTGGATGATGATCATAGTTCCAATTTCTCTATACACCCTGGTATCACTAAGATGTATAGATATTTGAAGGAACATTTTTGGTGGGACAACATGAAGAGGGAGATTGTTGATTTTGTGTCAAGATGTATGGTTTGTCAACAAGTGAAAGCAGGAAGGCAACAGCCTGGAGGAACCATGCAACCTCTTCCCATATCAGAGTGGAAATGGGATAATATTACGATGGACTTTGTCATGGTACTACCAAAGATGCCTAGAAGGAACGATGCAATATGGGTCATTGTTGATCATCTAACCAAGTAAGCACATTTTATTTCTATAAGGGAAGATTTACCACTTGAACGTCTAGCAAGAATATATATTAATGAAGTTGTGAGACTTCATGGAGTACCCCTATCGATTTTTTCTGATTGTGATCCACATTTTACATCAAGATTCTGGAAAATTATTCAGAAATCCATGGATACTGAGCTTTGTTTGAGCACTGCCTACCACCTCCAAAATGATGGACAATCAGAACGGACTATTCAAACCTTAGAAGACATGTTGAGATCATGATCACTTGACTTTCAAGGTATGCGGGATCAATATTTACCTCTGGTAGAATTCTCCTTTAACAATAGCTTCCATTCAAGTATTCAAATGGTACTATATAAAGCGTTATATGGAAAGAGATGTCGCACACCAACTTGTTGGGATGATGTTGGTGAAAGAAAACTTGTAGGCCCATAAATTGTTGAGGAAACGATGGAAAAGGTGAAGGTAATCCAAACCCACATCAAAGCAGCTCAAAGTAGGCATAAGAGCTATGCCAATAACCGAAGGAAGGATTTGAAATTTCAGGTAGGAGATCATGTTTTCTTGAAGGTATCTCCATGGAAGGGTGTTATACATTTCGGTAAGATGGGTAAATTGATTCCCAGGTACATCAGAACTTTCAAAATTATAGAACGAATTGGGGCTGTAGCTTACCATTTGACAATGCCGCCAAGTCTCTCCAAAGTTCATGATGTGTTCCACGTATCACTGTTGAGAAAATACATGCCTGAACCAATGCATGTACTCACCTATGAGGACTTAGAACTGGAACCCGATATTTCTTATTGCGAAGAGCCTATCAATATTCTTGATACCAGAGAACAAGTGCTGAGAACCATACAACTCGTCTGGTAAAAGTTCTATGGAGAAACCATAAGATGGAAGAGGCAACATGGGAACCCGAGGAACTTATGATGAAGAACCACCTGAGTCTTTTCATGTGGCAGTATTCTAGAAATTTCAAGGATGAAATTATTTGAAAGAGGGGAGAATGTAACACCCCAAGCTTCCATGGTACGTTTCCCTTTGAATAATGCAATAGCTTGCATTGTACGCAACTTCGAGATTCTAACACACCGCGACCAATCAAAGTACCCGTTATGAATAGTAATACCCACTTTTTGAAATTTTATAAATTTTATCTTTCAAAATGGACTTCATTTTTGGATTCGGAATATTGAAATTAGCTTAGGGTAAATTTTTGGTATTTTTCTGAAAACTTTCAATTTTTGATGAATAGTGAAAAACACTGAGTTATAGTTTAAAACCGAATTTTTATTTAAATAATTATTTATTTTATTTAAATTTATTTTAGGTCAAAATAGATAAATAATACCTATATAAGTTCAATGTAATTCATTGGATTTAGTTTATAATAATTTTAGATATATAAAGAATTTATTGAACTTTTCACCGTCTTTTACCCACCTCCTAGGAGAATTTGCAAATTCACATAAAATTTAATTTTACCGCTTTTGTGAGTGGAATTTCAAAAATCCAAGAGACACAGTTGATATCAGTAAGTAAAATTTGGTTCAATAAGATGAAAATAATCTTTGATGAATAGTAACTTTTTACTTTTATTTACCACGATTAAAAGTAAATTGGGTAATTAAGGGTAAAAATGATATTATTATTACCCTAACACATGTAATAATTCTATTGGATAAGTATATTTCGACCAAAAACAACCTTATGAATAAAAAATGAACCTATTTGGTCCACTTGGATTATATTAGGACATTTATTATTATTTAATTCAAAGAAGAGTTAAAAGAGTTAAAATCAAAGTTTAATAACTAAAACATTATTAATATAGGGTTAAACATAAGATAAATTCGACTATAAATATTCATTATAAATATAAAAATATTTCCTACATAATTGTATTTTATTTATATTTTTTAGACATTAAATAATTTAATTTATTTATGACACAATGATGATGAAGTAATTACCTAATTAATGAAATATTAAAATAATTGATATTATAAATATTCAAATAAATGTAATTTGAGACTTTTTATAAATTCCACTAATTTTATAGGTTAATATGACATATTAGGGTTGGTTAGATGAATTTTTTTATAAGTAATAATGCTGTTATGAATTTAGAAAAAACAAAATACCAAATAGTTTCAAAATTGACATAAAAGAGTTTTTAAGACAAATATTATATTATTAATTGATATTCTTTTCCTAAAAATATAAGGTTTAGAAAAAGGACTTATATAATGATATGTGTATCATTAATTAACCACTTGGGGTTCTATTGGATGTATATAGTAAGTTAATTAACCATATAATATAAAAATACAAAGAGACATGGTAAATGTCAAACTATTTAACTAAGATTTGAATTTAAAAGATAAAGTTAATATAGTGACACAAACCTATCTAAAACCTATTGGTTGAGTGTTTTTAGACTCATCCTCACCTTATACTTTAAATAATTTATTTTAGATCTATTATAAACCGAAAGTGATTTTATTATAAAATAATATTTCTTGCTTTTCTTAAGGTGCCCCTCACCCATCTTATAAAAGGGAACCCCCCCTTCTCTCTAATTCACACCTTCAAATCCATTTGGCTCAGCCAACCTCTGCCCAAATACCCTCTCAACCATCCTTCATTAATCTTAGAGGCCTTTTTTTAGTCATAAAACCAACCTAAGGATCCCTTTTGATCAAATCAAAAGGAATAACCCGAAGAAGAGGTAAATATCTCACCACCCCTTTCAAGTTCCTTTCTTCTTGCACTTCCTTTTTCTTTGTTGTTTACATTCTAAAATAATAAATCCAGTATCTTCTATATACTGTGATATTATTATAAATATGGTACAACCAAATTCATTATTCTATCCATCCTTTGAATAACATGTCACCATACGTGCATACTTACGGCTTACCATCTCCACGTCGTGGTGTAATTGTTATTCAATACATTATTATTTGGATGGGTATAATAATGATGTGTAATTGATGTAAATAATAAATATAACATGATAAATATTCTTTATATATGATATACCATCCAATTATATATTATTTTATTATCAAAATAATGATATTGTCGCTCGTGCGTACGTACGGATTACCGTCTCCACATTGTGATGAGATTCATTCCCCATCGTATCCATTCAAGACTAATTTTCAGTTGAAGATTAAAAATAATGTTTAAAGACTTGATATCATTATGGATATGAATAAGATACATCCCATCCATAAAAATTATGACTCACATAACAAATAATATAAAAGAAAACAAATCCGTTAACACCCGAAACGACGATAATACTAAGATATTATTAACAAAGCAATGTTAAAAATCATATATGATATAATATTAATGTATATGATTCTTGTATAATTTAATAACAATTATTTAACCATTATAAAGGAGTTTAACCTACCCTTAACCCAGGAAAAGTACAAGTTAAGGGTTAATTCTACAATCTTTTCATTATCCAAGGTTGTTTATATGTAATTATCTATTGGGACCTCTTTATCATCCACGTCCATGTTTCTTAAAAATATATTTCAAAACATTCTTAATATTTTATATATTATGGGTTAAAGTCATTTATACTCTTGTTTGACTTTTTATAAGATGTTTATAAAGGAATCTTTCAGCCGTTTTCCAAAAAAGGTATTTTTTAACCTTTTTGACAAAATTAAGGTAAGAATGTATTTTTTAACTTATATGGTGGGTGCATATATTTTCCACTGTTATAAAATTGTCAAAGCTTCCCTTAAAATCTTATAAGAATATTTTCAAAGTAAATGTTTTATTTTATAATTATGTGACTTTTAAATGATTTCAAAAAAAGAGATATTTCTCTCAAATAGTTTTGATTTCATCTATGTCAACATCCTTTGATGGATTTTAAGATTATTTGAAGTTGATTTATTATGATAAAAAACTTCCATATAGTATTGAAGGTTTTGTGATATGTTTGACAGTGGATGTTTTATTTTTGTACCATTCATGGTTTATAGATAAAGTATTGACATTTCATATGCTAGTTTTTATACGAATGTTTATGTTATGTTTAAACATTTTCATATGAGGAATGCATTGGACTTAGTAAGTGATGGGTGGAGCCCTCTGTAGCCCCTCGATGCATCGGTAGGTATCATGAGACAAACTAGTGTCTTGGCACAAGGCCTTGACAAAATATTATTTGTAGTCTTGGTGCAAGGCCTTGACTATGTGGTTATGATAGTCTGACATTATGCATTCCATCATCATAAAAGTGGTTAATGATATTGCATGTGATTATTCGACTAGTAGAATATCCATGTGAATAAGTAAATAACATTATTTCATTTTATTTTTTCCATATTATGCTGAATTTCAAGTTTAAAAGGCTTTTGTTTTAGTTATACATTGCCTTAAATGTTTATGCTTATTTATGAAAATTTTCTCTATATTGTTATCCTTATTGAGAATCCAAGCTCACCCCTTTATATGTTTTATTTTTCCCAGGATATGAAGAAGTATTTTATGAATGACCTGTAGGGATAGTCTGAGGGGATATGAGTGTGTAATATGGAGACTATTTTGTTGTATTTTTTCAATTTATCATGTAATGTAAGACTTATGAATGTATCTAGTGTTTTCAAGGATACTAAACTAATCGGTCTTTCGAGACGTGATCTTTTGTGATCATGCCAATGTTATGTAATAATACACCGACTCTGGGTAACTGGGGTTAGGGCGTTACAATTGTTATTAAAAACTAATTTGTCCAGAGGAGTTTGAAGAACACTTGATATATCATGGAATAGATCAAAGTTATAAATGTTGGAAAAAAACATAGGGAAAAAGAGAATGTAGTTAGTGGATGGGATAACACTGCATTTTATAGATCATATGATATGATTACACATGTGGACAATGAAGAAGACCACATCAAGTATGTGATTACAAATGTGAATGATGATGAAGATCATATTAAGTAAATGATAATGACAGTTGAAGATGAACTTAGTGATTGTCCAAAATTGTTTGAGAAGTTAAATAGTTGTGAAA
This sequence comes from Viscum album, assembly GCA_963277665.1. NCBI lineage: Eukaryota > Viridiplantae > Streptophyta > Magnoliopsida > Santalales > Viscaceae > Viscum > Viscum album. The sequence continues at coordinate 227,626,974 of OY728165.1, forward strand.
AGATGTCATTGTATGCTGGTTGCACTAAATATAGAGCATTGTCAGCCACACTAAAGCTGTATAATTTGAAAGTAGACAATGGATGGAGTGACACCAGTTTTATAGAACTACTTTCTCTCTTGAATGACATGCTTCCAGAAGATAATGAGCTCCCTAGCCAAATATACGATGCAAAAAGAATGCTAAACTCGATGGGTATAATCTCTAAAAGAATACACACCTCCCCAAATGACTGTATACTATTTCATAAGGACCAAAAATCACTTATAGAATGTCCAAATTGTGGTGCTTCTCGATACAAGAAAGATGAATCTGGTTCTACAAAAGTTGTATGATACTTTCGAATCATTCCATAGTTTAAGCATCTATATATAAGTGAGGAGACTGTAGGGAAACTGACATGGCATGCATATACAAGAAATAAATATGGAAAATTATGTCACCTGACATACTCTCCTTAGTGGAAGAAAATTGATCATGAGTATCTTGAATTTGGAAACGATCCTAGAAACCTTCGTCTTGCGTTATCTATAGATGAAGTGAATCCTTTTGGTTTTCAAAGTAGCACTCATAGTACATAGTCGATTATGTTGATAAATTATAACTTGCTACCATGGTTATGCATGAAACAAAAATACATCATGTTATCTATGATTATATTAGGATCGAAACAACTGGGTAATTATATTGATGTTTATTTGGCTTCATTGATCAAGGATTTGAAATTTTTGTGGGATTCAGGTTTTATGTTGTACAATGCTTACAAAAATGAAGATTTCACATTGAGAGCCATGTTATACGGGATGATAAATGACTTTCTTACTTATAGAAATTTTTCAGGATATAACATTAGAGGAACTCAAGGGTGTACCATTTGTGAACAAGGTACACAATCAATTAGGTTGAAACATTATTCAAAGACTGTATTTCTCTGACATCACTGATTTCTACCCCAACGACATAAGTACCGATCTTGGATGACATCATTCAATGAAATTTAAAAAGAACATACAACACTATCTCCACTAATAGGTGATCAACTATTTGATAAAGTAAAATATATGGACACTGTTATTGGTAAACCATTTTCGAAAAACCTTACAAAAACTGGTTGGAAAAAGAGAGCAGTTTTTTTTAATTACCACTAAACTTTTATATATGTGAGACATTTTCTTGATGTTATGCATGTTGAAAAAAATATATGTGATAACATCATCGATACATTGATAAATTCACCTGACAAAACAAAGTATGAAATTAAGGCTATGTTGGACATGGTTGACATGAGAATACAAGAAGAGTTTGTGTGAGTGAAGGGTGAAAAATGAAATTCTCTTCCTCCAACTGCTTACACTCTTTACAGGCAGAAGAGATATTAGTTTTTCAACTTCTTGAATGACATAAAGGTTCCAAAGGGGTATTCATCGAATATCAAGAATATCATGCCAATGACCGATTTAAAGTTAAAGGGCCTAAAATCACATGAATAACATGTTTTGATGCAATATATAATTCCTATAGCTTTATGTTTCATTTTTCCCAAGAATGTTCATCATACATTAACCAAGCTTTGTTTCTCCTTCAAAGATATATGCAACAAATTTATAGATTCGGTGAAATTTTTGACTATGGAAAGAGAAATTTCCATCATATTATATGAATTGGAAATGTTCTTCCCACCAATATTATTTGATATAATAGTTCAATTGATGCTTCACTTGGTCAGAGAGATTAGACTATGTGGTTTTGTACACTATAGATGGATTTACCCCATTGAATGTGTCATGAAAACCTCCCTACAAAGATGCCCCTCCTAAGTTGGCAATAGAGGAAGAGATATAGTGACCCTCGATTCCTACCTCCAGTAGGCCCCAGGGTGGAAACCAGCACCAAGGGTATAAAATCTCATGAAATGGGAGGCATTACCCTTTTTATAAGAAAACAAGATCGGGAGATAAGATGTATCAACCTCAAAACAACTCCAAGACACTATATATATAAAGGAAAACCAAAATTCATCCCACATGTATGTTTAAAATGTAACTGATACCAAAGAAAGAGTCTCCAAAGTAAATACCGAAAGAAAATCTAAGCAGAGACGCAACAACTGTCCCCAATGTTTGAGCTAGTAATGCCCAACACGGTCCCCATAGTCCTCTTGGAAACCTTAAAGCAGTTTTATGAATGTAGGGTGAGAATAAAAGTATACTTAGTAGGGAAAAACCAAAGTCTCTCATGCACAGGTAAAGAAGCATACTAATGCCTCTATGAGAAAACAATAGAAACCAAAAGAACCTAATAAGGTATACTAGACACCCTAGCCTCACCAAAGGCACACTCACAAAATAATGCAAGTCAATTAAAGTAATATAGAACACGTCGATGATAGGGTACCCCACACCACTTTCCCAATAATTATCCACTCTTACACCCTAGCAGAAAATGTCATGGAACTCCCACCTCTTCTAAAAGTACCACATCATAACCCGCCCGCACACACCTGGGCCTCACAGCTAGTCTTGCAACCTGGGAAAAAAAAGCTTATCACATCTTGACCGCACACACCTAGGCCTCAAAACCACGTCTTTCTCACATACACCTAGGCCACATACCATGTCACGTCCTGAAAACACCTGGGAAAGCACAACATATCTCATCCCAAAGACACCTGGGAAAACACAACTCGCCCGCACACACTTGGGCCTCACAAACCACTATATGCTCAAATAATCTTGGGCTATCACCACCTGAAAGAGGTATTGAGGAAGATCGGGTGGTCATCCATCCATCCTCCCATAACGATGTTTATGAAAGACACCCTCCCCCATGATAATGGGGGTGTTCAGCACACAATGCTCAAATAGAGTGGGGTGCATATAGAAAACACAAGGAAAATATAGGTATGTATATATAGTATCAAACACTCAAGCCCAACCTATGGGTTATCAATCAAATAATCAACCACCCTATGATACTTCCAACTCTACTACTACCTCTAAATGCATTATTTAACACCACCAACAATCACTTCAGAAGTTGATAAATGAAAGTCACCCACAACAAGCTACAACTCAAACATACCCCCAACCAACTCATTTAACCAATTATCATTATTTATTAAGAAATCCATTTATTCTTTCCATACTTACCTAGGAAACTACTAATCACAACACACAATAAGCCACACAACATAACCCATGTAGAAGAAGATAACCACAGTAAAATAACTCACTTCATATTTCCACTCCGTTCAACACCCATACCAACCACTATCATCATCATTCTTCAAAGTCATTCTTCCCAATATATCCTCTCAATAAGAAAACCCCCAACACATAGCCAAACCCTGCAAAACATCTCATCACAACCAAACCTGAAAGCCTTGCTTTATAACAACACCACACCCATTAACATAAACATACCACAACCCAAACCTACAACCCCAATGATCAACCACTACCCATCCATTCAACAATCAGTCAATCTCTTAATCTAAGATTACATTACACCACCTGTACCATCCCACATTATAGTCATGCTCTCAACCCTACCACCACACAACCACACAAGGCACAAGATAGAACAAAACCACACACAACACACAACCACACCAAACAAGGCAGGGTGTATTCAGATTTAGAAAACACTCATTCTTTAATTTCACTTTGATAATCCAAGGGTTATCACATAGAAAGTTCCATCCCGAGACATCCATTTATTTAACTAAATATACATAGTTAATCAATTTCATATATACATCCATTCAACGCATGATCAACAACAATCCATCACAATTCATCCCGCATGCACAAATAAATACCACCAACGACCGTGATTTTTAGTAGGTATACAACCCATATAGATCAAAATATCAATAAACAACAAAAAAAGCATGCATCACTTTTCCCAAACCCCTATATATTGATATTAAATAGATTTGATTATCTTTATTTATTCATAATTCTACCATGTTTATAAGAGAAAATTTATACACCCACCCTGCATGATACCCAATTTAAAATATATGAAGGGATCTATACTTAAAAGAAAAAACGAACGAAAACTCCTCCTAGAACCAAAATAGGGGGGTGCATGAGTAGTAGGAGGAACCTCTAGGGAGATTCGATCCAAGGGTGCAACACAGACACATGACTCCTCAGGGAAGAAATGTTCTTGGGCACTTCGGTATCAAGAGAAAGGGAAACACACAAGAAAGGAAGGGTCTTAGCTTTAGAAAGACTAGATCCTAAATCTATGGGGAAACAGTTTCAAAGGCCATTAAATACAGATCATGATCAATACTGCGCAGTTTGACTGTTAAAAGTCTTCGGGGCATTAGGTAAATTAAAGATAAATTTTATATCTTTTGAAACGGATTCAAAACCACTAGAATATGCTATTAAACCCAAATTTTGTCAATTAAAATGTTAAATGGGTGGAACTGGAAAAACTGGAATTTTGAAAAACTGTTGAAAGTGACCCACTATTAGATGAGTCACCGATGTGAGTCACCAACAGCGAGTCATTGATGGCTGAGTCACCATTGGACGACTCACCGTTGAACGAGTCATCGATGCGAGCAACTGATGGCGAGTCACCGATGGTCGAGTCACCGTCGGGTGACTCACTATTGAACGAGTCACTGGTGCAAGCTACCATCATTGACCCACTATCATGACCTACCATTATTAAGTCACCGACGCCACCTACCGACATCACCTACCATTGGAAAACTGGATTTTTGGAAAACTTTTGAAATGAGTCACCGTGACCTCCATAACACCTCAAACATTAGATTTGGGGGGGGGGGTATGAGCCATTATATAAAATACCTCTCAAATTATTCTTTCCCTCTAGAATTTAAACCAAACCCAAAATAAAGAGGGGTATGAACAACCACCCCATGAGATACCTCTCAAGGATCCTGCTATACTTGAAACACCACTACAACTAAGCACGCCAAAGTTCAATGATAAAACACCCTATGTTGTTTAAAATTCGGAGTGAAACCTCAACATCCAAGAACACCTCATATGATATCTACTACCCCAAATGAACACAATACACACCACACAAGCACCAAAAGCCACGCTATCCGGACACATGAATCAGGGAATTCCTTCTTGCATGTCAAGATACTATCCACTCTAGGCGGTACTGACTCTCCCACATGGGTTTAATAGAATATAAATTAATGTATCTCAATTAGGAATCAGGTTCTACCCTCTTCATATGTCAGGACTTTATCACATGTTACAAAATAAGGAAACAACTCATCTCATAGCAAAAAAGGTCCAAACATCTCATCACAACCAAAACATAACAAGGTAAACTCCAAAAAACTCTGGGTACTGAGCACACATTTGGGCATCCCTTTCCCAAGTACTCTACTTCAGGTCACCATGCCTCCACAACACACGAACCAAGGGAATGGTCCATCTATACAACACATTATCCCTACGATCTTGGATCTCTACTGGTGACTCCATGAACGTCATGCCATCTTCAACATCCAACTCTTCCCAGTCAATGACATAAGAGTCATCATGAAGATAATGGAATAGCTAAGAGACATGAAAAATTCCGTTGGTCCTCTCCAACTGTGGTGGAAATTCTATCTTATATGCCACATCACCAACTCGACTCAACACCTTGAAAGGTTCAATAAACCTCAGAGAAAGCTTTCCCCCTACCAAACCTCTGCTGCCTATGTCGAGGGGAAACATTTAAGAAAACTTAGTCCCCAACCTCAAACTCTAAGGGCCTCCTCCTGAGATTAGTGTGCAACTTCTGCCAGTCCTGTGCTGACTTTATCCTCTCACAAACAAGATGCACCTTCTCTATTATACTCTAGACCACGTCCTGACCAAGAAGAGATGCCTCCCCAACTTTTGTCTAGCATAAGGGTCAAAAACATGATATTCCATACAAATATTAAAATTGATCCATTCCAATGAAAGAGTGATAGATATTGTTGTAAGAAAACTCCACCTAGGGAAAGTGTCACACCCAAGATCCACTAAAGTCTAAGATGCACACCCGCATCTTTTCCTCTAACATATGGATGGTCCGATATATCTGTCTATCTATCTGAGGGTGGAAAGAAATGATGAGGCACAACTAAGTTCCAAAAGCACACTACAATCCCCTCCAGACTCGTGAGGTAAAATTTGTATCCTGATCTGAGATGATGGATCTCAAAACTCCATGCAGCTGCACCACCTCATCTACATATCTCTTGGACAAGGCATCCACTGCACCTAACTCCTTAACCGCTAATAAGTGAGCCTATTTTGTTATACTATCCACTACTACCCAGTTTTCATCACATCCTCCCTGAGCCCTGGGTAACCATGTGATGAAATCCATCGAGATTTCATCCCAATCCCACTCGGGGACATCTAGAGGCTGCAACAAACCACCAGAAACATGGTGCTCAGCCTTCACCTACTAGCACACTAAGCACTTCTCCATAAACTCCACTACTACCCATTTTATCTCGGGCCACCAAAACTATTCTCTCAAGCCATGGTATATCTTAGAAATTCTTGGGTGTACCGCTAAGGGTGATCTTTGAAACTTATGAAGAACTCCCTCACACATTGCTATTGGGACAAACAACCTCCCATGAAATATCATATATTTCTAACCATTCTCTGACCATCCCTTCAGAGCATCACCCTGGTTAATGTGATCATGCATCATCTTTGCCTCTGAGTCTCCCCACTGAGACTACTCCACCTACTACACCAGAGTTTACTACAGCGTCATCTGAAACATATATCCTTTACCGTCATCCATTCCTACATCTAAGTGCAAGGATTCCAACTCCTCCATCGACTTCCAAGTAGATATAGATTCCCCAAAAAACCTCTTTTTATGACTTACTTCTCAAAGCATCAGCCACAACATCCCCCTTTCCTAAGGTGTAAGATATCTAGAAATTGTAATCCTGGAGAAACTCTATCCACCACTGCTGTCGCAAGTTCAGATCTCACTGGGGAAAGATATACCTCAAGCTCTTGTGATTCACAAAGACCACAAAGTGCTCCCCAATGAGGTAATTCCACCACAAATTTAGTAAGAACATGACCACCGCTATCTCCAGATCATGGGTGACATAGTTACATTCATGGGGACGTAGCTTCCTAGACCCATAAGAAGTCATTCCCCACTATTGCATTAGAACACATCCCAACCCCAGATGGGAAGCATCACAAAACACTTCGAACATAACCCCTTCATTTAGAAACTGAAGCAATGGATCACTAAATAAATTCCCCTTCAGATAGTCAAATGCTGTCTATTGCTGCTCACTCCACACAAAATTCTGGTCCTTCTTGGACAAAGCCATCAACGGAGCTGCAACCCGAGAGAAATCGAGTACGAATCTCTAGTAATATCCCACTAGACTGATAAAACTATGAACCTCTACAATATTCTTGGGTTATTCCCAAGAAAAAACTACCTAAAACTTCAATGGGTCCACTGCTATACCCTGCTGTGACACTACATGTCCAATGAAATGCACCCCTCATGTCCAGAACTTATACTTGGAAAACTTCCTATAGAGATGGTGTCATCGAAGAACCTCTAAAACAGTATTGATATGCTTGGTATAATTCTCCTATAAATTTGATTAAATCAATATTTAATCAATGAAAATGATGACAAAACGATCCAGGAACTCACAGAATATGGATTTCATAAGTCCTATGAATATGGATGGTGCATTCGTAACACCTAATGACATGACCATGAACTCGAAGTGCCCATACCTGTATCTAATAGCAGTCTTCAGGATGTCACCCTCCTTCACCCTCAACTGGTGATATCCAGACCGCATATCGATCTTCGAGAACCAAATTTCCCCTATCAGTTGGTTGAAAATATCATCTATCCTTGAGATAGGATAACTGTTCTTGATAGTCACTTGGTCCAACCTCCGGTAGTCTATGCACAACCTCATACCATCATCCACCTTCTTCAAAAACAAGACTAAATCACCCCACAAAAACATACTAGGCTAGATAAATCCCTTATTAATCATATCATCTATCTGAATCCTCAACTCCCATAGCTCTGAAGGTTCCATCTGATAAGGATCCATCGAAATTGGAGAAGCACCAGGATGCACGTCTATCTCGAACTCAACATCACGTCGAGGGGGTATAGTCACAACCTCCTTGGAGAAGACATACAAGAACACCCCAAAAACGCTAATAACCTCCTCCATCTCAGTATCCACTGATTACACTAATATCTTGACCAACAAGGAAAGAAGGGGCCCATACATCGAATGCCCATCTAATAACTCTGCTCACCAATGAAAGCCACATGATGACCCTCCACGTATGAAAACAAAACTCTCCTATGGAAGTAGTTGATAAAAAATGCATAGAGTACAACCAGTTGATGCCAAGGATGACATCATATAGTTTCATCTACAATAAGAAAATGTCACCATGGGACTAATGCAGCCCCATTATCAGTCTATATCCCTGACATACATCAAACAAGATGGTCTAACCTCCGACTGGAATGCTCAACAATAGAGGCACAAGAAGCCTTTCTACATCTAGTCCCAGAGAATGAGCTGGACCGGGTGAAACAAAGGAGTGTGAAGCTCCTAAATAAAACAAAGCATAATCAAAAGTACTGAACAAACTGATCGTACCTCGAATGATCTCCAGACCTACTGGAATTGCTACCACTGTGACATGTAATTGACCATGCCCATCTCTTATTTCCCTCTACTGATGACTTCCTCCTTGAACATTCCTGGGATATGGTCCCTGAGGAACACCCTGGGGTCGGCCTCTACCTGCTCTGTCATCCCTCAGTGGAGCATGAGTCTATTATCCTTACTGTTGGAACTTCCCTGCCAACAACTATTGCTGAGGCAGGCGTTGGACCTACCCACCTCCACCATGCTGAGATCAAACATCTGCTGGACACTAATTATGAAGATGACCACAAACTCTATAGATAAAATACACGAGCCCCAAGCCCACAGGATAGGCACGAGGACCATAAGGTCGAAACAGAAACTGTTGAGGTCTCCTCCCCACCGATCAAAACCTTGAAGGCCCCGGTGCCTAAGACTTGCTGCTGATAACCACACCATTAGAAGAACTAGGCTAACTCCCCTCTCACGATAGACCTCCTCACGATTTCATCCTCTCAACTACTTCTACCTTCTTCTATACCTCCAAGTATGTCAGTAAGGTAAAGGGGGGAACCGCGTACTGGAGAGAAGGACGAAGTGCCTCCTCTAGGCGTCTCGTATGAGACTCCTCATCCGGAAAGAGATCTAGAGAAAAATGAATGAGATCCTTGAATTTGATCCCCAAATATCGTACCGAAATACTCCCCTACTGGAGGGATAGTAACTACTACCTCTTCTCAGCCTTCATGGTCAGAGAATGGAATTATGCTCGAAAATCCTTCTCAAAATCAACCCACAGAACGTCAGCCTCATTCCTCTCATCCACCACTAACACGCAGATCCCCACATCTATCTCACCTCCAAGGGAACCCAGTACTCTTTCGGAGCCCAAATCAAGATAAAGGTGATCACAATATCCTTGAGCCAACTCTCTATCTCCACATCTGAAACACTGCCCTCGCACTTCCCTAGAGCATGTCACTGGAAATCACATAAAGTTTTATTCCACTAGTCATCCCCCTCCACTGGGTCAACACTTAATCAATAAATCAGGTTAGTCTGCTAAGCCTCCACTGCCTGTACTACATGCAGACAACGACTGAGTGCCATAGTTGAAAGGTAAACAGAGAATGCCTAAGCTTGAGTAGTATGGGATTTCATTTAAGATTCATTTTAACTCATTTAACTCATTTTTTGTTATCCATTTTACATTCCCCAAAAAACACCAATTCAAATAAGAATGAAATTCATTATGATTCATGTACCCTTCCTAGGATCTCTACCCTACAAACGGTGTAGCCTCACTTGGTCATTCGGTAGGCTCAGAGCCCTTGCGTCAGATCACGAGGGGCCCTAAAATCCCATGTCCTAGCTAGTATTCCCTAGACTATGTCACATACTAATATCACCTAACATTGTTTCCCTACCAATCCATGTAATCCTAACTATTCCTAACTCCAAAATACATCATATCTTTCAACCATCATCCTCTAATACCATTCTATCATGACCCCAACCCTCCAAAGATTCCCCTCCCGAGCTGACAATGAAGGAAGAGAGATAATGACCCCTGAGTCTCGCCTCTAGTAGGCCCTAAGGTGGTGACTAACACCAAGGGTATATAATCTCATGAAATGGGAGGCACTACCCTTTTTATAAGAAAATGAGATCAAGAGATAAGATGTATCAACCTCAAAACAAATCCAAGACACTATATATATAAAGTAAAACTAAAATCCACCCCACATGTATGTTTAAAATGTAACTGATTCAAAAAAAGAGTCTATAAAGTAAATACCAAAAGAAAATATAAGCAGCGACACATCAACTGTACCCAACCTCCAAGCTATTAATGCCCAACATGGTACCTTTAGTCCTCCTAGAAACCTGAAAGTAGTTTTATGTATGTAGGGTGAGATTACAAGTATACCACTACAAAAAAATGACCAGTTTAGAGGGGGTTATTTTTGACTTTAGAAGGGGTTATAACCCCTTCTAAAGTCATTAACGACGATTATGAGGAACCGCCGCTAATGTTCCTACCTACTATCATTAGAGGCGGTTATGAGGAAGTGATGGTAAATTCATGTTGACTTTAGTAGTGGTTATAATAGAGGGGGTTTAAACCCCCTCTATTGTTGACATGAATTTTTTATAAACCCTTAGTATTAGAGGCAGTTATAACCGAAACCACCACTAATTGAGGGCTTTAGGGGCAGTTTAAACTACCCCTAATCGATATTACTTTAGGGGCGGTTCTCAAAACCGCCCCTAAAGCTTCTCATTTTTTTTATTTTTAATCCATTTGGCCCACCCTCCTCCCATTACCTCAATCCTCTCCTCCCTCCAGTTAGTGGCACCCACAACCTAACCTTCCTCCAGTTAGCACCACCCGCGACCTAGCCTTCCTCCCCTAACCTCAATCCCCTTGTCCCTCCAATTAGCGACCCAACCTCCCTCCCTCTAGTTAGCACCACCTATGACTCACAAACCAGCCTCCTCCCGTTAGCACAACCAGCAACCCGACCACCACTCATGTTCTAGCGCACGACTTGTAAAATATTTTCCTACCGTGAATCAAACCAGTGACCAGTGTGATCGATCCCCAACGACTCTACCACTACACCGTATGAATTTCTTCAATTTATTTAAACGCATTAAAATATTTATATATATTATTATGCTAATTTACATAAATATCATTTGAATAAATAATTAAATACCTATAAATATATAACCTATATGTATATTTATATAAATTCATATATAGATTTTTTATATTATTAATGTATTTATTTATATTATAATACCTTTATATTATATTCAATTTATACAATTATATAAACTATATATTTTATATGTGTATTTACATACATTTCAATAAATATATTTTATAATTCAATTTATGTTATGTATATACACACATATTTATATATTTATAAATATATTTATATAAATTATTTATATACTTAAATACATATTTAAATAATATATATAAAGTATTTATTTAATATATTTATATGTCTTTAAAAGTATATTTATATAATGTATTTCAATACATATATGTATTATTATGTACATTAATATATATTTATTTGTATAAATTGTATAATATTATATATAATTAATATATAATTAATATTATATGAAATAAATATATATGAAATAAAATTTATACAAATATTTATATTATATATAATTAATATTAAATAAAGTAAAATTTATTCAAATATTATATATTAAATAAAATTTACACAATATTTATATAATGATATATGAAATAAAATTTATACAAATATTTATATAATGTATTTCAATACATATATTTATTATTATACATATTAATATATATGTATTTCAATAAATATAATTGTATAATAATATGTACATTAATATATATGTATTTCAATAAATATAGTTGTATAATATTGTGTACATTAATATATATTTATTTGTATAAATTTTATATTATATAATATTAATTATATATAACATAAAAGCATAAAAATATTATTTAAAAATATATTTATTATTATTATATAAATTATAAAAACTACAAGCTTGGGTTTTTATATGATATATTTTTTAAATAAATTATATATATGTATATATTAATATAATATGTTTATGATTTTATATTATATATAATTAAAATTATATGAAATACAATTTATACAAATAAATATATATTATTGTACATAAAATTATAAGATTATATTTATGTTTACATATAAATACAGTTAAATACAATCATATATAAATATTCTATATAATAAGTTCAAATGACATTTTTAAATACATTTATATATAATATATATATATATATATATATATATTATGGAATTTCCTTTTTTTAATAGTGGGAGTTCACAACCCCCTCTAATTTAAAGACATTAGAGGGGGTTTTGAACCCCCTCAAATTTAAAGACATTAGAGGGGGTTTTGAACCCTCTCTAATTTAAGACATTAGAGGGGGTTTTCAAACCCCTCTAATTTAAGTCATTAGAGGGTTTTTTGAACCCCCTCTAATATAAATACATTTTAGGGGGTTTCAAACCCCCTCTAATTTAAAGACATTAGAGGAGGTTTTGAACACCCTCTAATTTGAGACATTAGAGGGGGTTCTTAACCCCCTCTAAATTTGATGATTAGAGAGGGTCGCACATATCTCACTCTAATTTATACAGAAAATGAATTTAGTGGGGGTTCATAACCCCCTCTAAATTATATGATTAGAGGGGGTTGTGCATAACCCCCTCTAATTATATAGAAAATTAATTTAGAGGGGGTTGTGCATAACCCCCTCTAAAACCCCCCCTCTAATCACCCTGTTTTTTTGTAGTGTACCCATTTGGGAAAAACAAAAGTATCTCATGCACAAGTGGAGAATCATACTAATTTCACCATGAGAAAACAAAAGCACCTAACAAGGTATACTATCCACCCCAATCTCACCAAAGGCACACTCACCAAATAACACAAGTCAAGTAACTTAAGATAGAGAAAATCGATGATAGGGTACACCACACCACTTTCCCACTGATTAGCTGCTCTCACACCCTAATGGAAAATGTCTTGTCGCTCCCACCACTTCCAAAAGTACCACGTCACAACTCTCCCACACATATCTGGGCCTCACAGCTAGTCCCGCAACCTGGGAAAACGAAGCTCATCACATCTCATCCATATACACCCGAGCCTCACAACCATGCCCCCCTATAGACACCTTGGCCACATACCACATGACATCCTGAAAAACACATATGAAAGCACAACACATATCATCCCAAAGACACTTGGGAAAACACAAATCGCCCGCACACACCTGGGCCTCACAAACCACTACCTGCTTGAAGAATCTTGGTCTATCACCACCTGAAATAGGGATTCAGGAAGAGTGGGTGGCCATCCATCCATCCTCTCATCGGGATGTTTGGAAAATCTACCCTCCCCCATGACAATGGGGGTGATCGACACATAGTGATCAACTAGGGTGGGGTGCGTATATAAAACACAAGGAAAATATAGGTATGTATATATAGTATCAAACTCTCAAGGCCAACCTATGGGTTCTCAATCAAACAATAAAACACCCTATGATACTTCCAACTCTACTGCTACCTATAAATGCATTATTTAACACCACCAATAGTCACTTAAAAAGTTGATAAATGAAATACATCCACAACAAGCCACAACTTAAACATACCCAAAGTCAACTCATTTAACCAATTATCATTATTTATTAATAAATCCATTTGTTCATTCCATCCCTACCTAGGAAACTACTAATAACAACATGAAACAAGACACACAACATAACCCATACAGAGGAAAAGAACCATAGTAAAGAAACTCACTTCATATTTTCACTCTGTTCAACATCCATACCAACCACTTCCATTATCATTCTTCAAATTCATTCTTCCCAATCCATCCTCTTAACAAGAAAACCCCCAACACAAAACAAAACCCCACAACACATATCATCACAACCAAACCCAAAAGCCACACTATATAACAACACCACACCCATTAACATAAACATACCACAACCCAAACTTGTAGACCTGCTGCTCAACCGCTGCCCTTCCATTCCACAATCAGTCAATATCTCAACTTGAGATTCCATTACACCACCCATACCATCCCACCTTACGGCCGTGCTCTCAACCCTAGCACCACAAAACCACACAAGGAACAAGACAGAACAAAACCATACACAACAAACAAACACACCAAACAAGGCATGACATATTCAGTTTTATCAAGCACTTGTTCTTTAATTACACTTTGATAATTCAAGGTTTATCATAGAGAAATTTCTATCCCGAGGCATCCATTTATTTAACCGAATATACATGTTTAATCAATTTTATATATAAAACCATTCAAAGCATGATCAAAAACAATTCATCACAATTCATCCCACATGCACAAACAAAGACCACCAACAACCATGATTTTCAGTAGGCATATAACCCATATAGATCAAAATATCAATAAACAATAAAACGAAATCATGAAACACTTTTCCAAAACCCTTGTATATTGATATTAAATAGATTTTATTATCTTTATTTATTCATAATTATTCCATCTTCACAAGAGAATATTAATACACCAACCCTACATGATAACAATTTAAAAGAGATGAAGGGACCCCTACTTGAAAGAACAAATGAAAGACAACTCCTCCTATCACCAAAACAGGGGGTGCATGAGTAGAAGGAGGAACCTCCAGGGAGATGAAATCCAAGGGTGAAACACAGAAACATGACTACTTGGGGAAGAAAGGTTCTCAGGCACTTCAGTATCAAGATAAAGGGAAGTTCACAAGAAAGGAAGGGTCTCAGCTTTAGAAAGTCCAGATTCTAAATCTATAGGGAAAATGGTTTCAAAGTCCATTAAAGCTAGATCACAATCAAGACCATGTGATTTGACTATTAAAAGTCTTAGGGGAATTAGGAAAATTGAAGATAATTTTTATATTCTTTGAAATGACTTGAAAACCGCTAGAATATGCTATTAAACCCAATTTAGGTCAATTAAAATGTTAAATGGGCAGAAATGGAAAAACTGGGAAAACTAGAATTTTGAAAAACCATTGAAAGTGAACCACTATTGGATGAGTCACCGATGGCGAGTCATTGATGGATGAGTCACCATTGGGTGTCTCACCATTGAACAAGTTATTGACTTGAGTTACCGATAGTGAGTCACTGATGGCTGAGTCATTATTGGGTGACTCACCATTGAATGAGTCACCGACGTGAGCTACCGTCAGTGACCCACTATTGTGACCTACCGTTAGTAAGTCACTAATGTGAGTAACCAATTCGAGTCACCGACGCGATTCACCGATGCCACCTACCATTGGAAAACTAGATTTTTGGAAAACTCTTGAAATGAGTCACCATGACCTCCAGCCTCAAACACTGTATTTTAACAAAGGGATGGACCAGGGGGGTCTAGGCCATTACAGAATGGTATATGAATATTTTGAAAGGGTATATAAAAAATCGAAGTTGGCCAGAGGGTTGTATTAAAGAGTGATATATTGTTGAGGAATCCATTGAATTATATACTGAATACTTGTTTGGTGTGGAAAGTATTGGTCTACTGAAATATCATCACAATGAGTGGCTTGTGGGTGAAGGGATTTCTGGAGGAGATGTTGTCGCAATCAATATTACATATCAAAATCAAACTCACCTTTACATTTTTCATAACAGTTTGTAGGTTTACCCATATGTTAAAACCCATAAAGAAATTATTAGGCATTTTAATCCATCAAGGGTTGAAATATGGATATCAAATACATATAATCAACAATTTATAGGATGGTTTCATGACCATATTTTTAAGGATTCAAATTAAAATCCAGATTCAATTTTAGAATGACTTTGATGGCTAGCCAGAGGACCCGATGTGTATGTATTATATTACAATGTTTATGTAATTAATGGTTATATGTTTTATACAAATGAACATGGTGAAGGAAGTACCATGAAAAATAGTGGAGTTACACTTGTGACTAAAGAGATGCATGTTTCTGGTGCTAAGGACATAAATCCAATTTACATGAATATGTCATAATTTGGCATCATCAAACAAATATTGGAGTTGGATTGTACAACATTCCAAGTGATGACTTTTCAATGCAAGTCGTTTGATAATAGGAGTGCTGTTAAAATAGATGAATTGAGATTTGTGAAAGTGGATTTTAGTAAGGAAAGGTACAAAGAAAACCCGTTTATAATGGAATCACAAGTTGTAAAAGTATTTTATATTCTAGATCCCATAAACTAGAAGTGTTCAATTATTCCGTTATTGACCAAAACCACTGAAGGGTCAAATGAAAATTCAACCAAGGAAAATTTTTTCATTGGTATGTCACAATCATTTCGTAGTGGTTCCAATATAGATGATGTTTTTTATGTTATAGGAGATCACAATGAAGGAATCTGAATAGTTTATAGAGGGGTAAAATTCCTTCAGACTTTAAAAAAAGTGAGTTTAATAACCATGTTATATATTGTTTTGTAATATACATTGTGTTACCTCATGTTATTATTTGTTCTCTGCTATATTTATGTAATATATATTAAATATTAGACCACTTCTACAGATAATGACTTCCACACATGCTGGTGCTTTCAATACTGAGGAAAAATAGGTCTCTAAACTTGCCACTGATCATATAGGAACAATGAACATATACACATGCCAATGCCACCACTCTAGAGAAACAATAGGGTTCTCAACCTACTGCCACTCCCAGTATAGAGGTTTAATGACCTTCTAAACATGCTGATGCTACAACTGTAGAGGAAAAACATATTGATGATATTGAATCCGAGGAAATGGTAGGCAATGAAGGACTGATAATGTTGAAAAAATAGGAGCACCATAGTTTGATGGTGTTAGAAAAAATCATTAAGGAAAAAATCAAAGGCATCAAATTCTAGGTCAGATGGAATGCACGGGGCTAGCATGTCAATCCTAACAAATCCATGTTCAGTAGTAACATTGGAATCATCACTCAAAAATTTGTGTTGATCGATATAGATTTGTGGCACCATGTTGTGTCCATGATTAAGACACTGATGTGGGAAGAGATTACGGTAACATTATGATATCATTTCTTTATTTTACTAAAAAATAAAATAATGAAACATTGATTTACTCTTTATCATCCCCTGCAGAGTTCATTTATAGTAGATGACTCCCACAAGAAATATTTATTAATGTTTGCTAGAAGGATTCGTAGAGGATTTCACACAATTCTAATGACACATAATCTTAAATATGTCTATGGGAAAATAATCCCTCACCCACCGCTTATGTATGCACACGTAATAACCCAAGAAGTGTGGGATGCATTTACTGTCCATCGTGGGGAGCTGTCTTTTCAGATACATTGTGGCTGATAATACATTGTTTGAAAATATATGTATTAATCACTTTGGTTGATAATTTTTTATTTATGAAATAGAAACTGAGTGCTAAAAATAAGGAATAAACGTCAAAACCAATGTACTCCTACTATAAATCAAGGATGAGGTATGCTTTACTTGAAAAAAATTGGTACATATTTTAAATCTACCGTAACAATTTTATGTGACATGAAACAAAAATATAATTATGTTCCTCTATTTATATGTAGATTAGTGAATCAAAATCTAAATTCACTTTCATAACAGACCTCGTGCTATGGAAGAAGGCATGTCAAGTGTGTCTTTGTATTTAAAATTGACATCATTTTTAGTAAAAAGGAACAAGTTTCATACTAAAAACCAATACACCACATTAATATTATTTTAATACTTTATGTAAACAATCCATGAGTCATTTGGGATGTGTATGAATTAGTCACACCTCAATATGAGGCATGTTGTAACCAATATGACTCAAAGTGCGTCTTTTTTATTTAAAATTTACACCAATTTTAGTAAAAAGGATAATTGGCCTGATTAAAATTGAGAAAATTTATTTGTATTGATTTGATACTTTAGGAAAATGATCCATGAGTCATTTGAGATGTGTAGAAACCAACCACACCTCAATACGACATACGGTGTAACCGATATGACTACACACATGTCTTTCTATTTAAAATTGACATCAATTTTAGAAAAAGGAACAAGTGACATACTAAAAACTGAGAAAATGAATTCATATAATTTTTATACTTTAGAAAAAATATCCATGAGTCATTTGGGATGTGTAATAATTATCCACACCTCAATCTGGCACACGGTGTGACTGGTATGACTCTAAGTGCGTCTTTTTATTTAAAATTGACATTGTTTTAGTAAAAAGGAACAAGTGATGTACTGAAAACTGAGAAAAAGCATTTGGATTTTTTTTATAATTTAGGGAAATGATCCATGAGTCATTTGGGACATCTAATAATTAGAATCACATTAATCTGAGGCACAGTGTGACCGATATAACTCCAACTGCGTCTTTTTTATTTAAAATTTACATCAATTTTAGTAAAAAGGAAAACTGACCTACTCAAAACTGAGAAAACACATTCAGATTGTTTTTATACTCTAGGAAAATTATACATGAGTCATTTTAGATATGTAGGAATCATATGAACCTCAATCTGATGCACGGTGTAACCAATATTACTACAAGTGCATCCTTTTTATTTAAAATTAACATCAATTTTAGAAAAAGGAACAAGTGTCCTACTAAAAACCAAGAAAATGCATTTGGGTCATTTTGATACTTTATAAAAATGACCCATGAGTCATTTGGGACGTTTAGAAATTATCATCACCTCAATTCGATGCATGGTGTGACCGATATGACTCAAAGTGTATATTTTTATTTAAAATTGACATCATTTTTAGTAAAAAAGAACAAGTCTCATAATGAAAACCAAGAAAATGCATTCATATTGTTTTGATATTTTAATTAAACAATCCATGAGTCATTTGAGATGTGTAGTAATCAAGAAAAACTCGATCCGAGGCATGGTGTGACCGGTATGACTCTAAGTGCATCTTTTTTATTTAAAATTTACATTGATTTTAGTAAAAAGGACAACTGACCTACTCAAAACTGAGAAAATGAATTAATATTATTTTGATACTTTAGTATAACGATCCATGAATCATTTTAGATGTGTAGGATTAATATTAACCTCAATATGATGCATGGTGTAAATGGTATGACTACAAGTGCGCCTTTTTATTTAAAATTGACATCAATTTTAGTAAATAGAAGAAGTTTCATCTTGAAAAATGAGTAAATACATTCAGATTGTTTTGATACTTTAAGAAAATGATCCGTGAGTTATTTGGGATGTGTAAGAAGAAGCCACACCTCAATCTGAGGCACAGTGTCACCGATATGACTCCAAATGCATCTTTTTATTTAAAATTGACATCATTTTTAGTAAAAAAGAACAAGTGACATACTGAAAACCAAGAAAACACATTTTTATTGTTTTTATAATTCAAGGAAATAATCCTTGAATTATTTGGGATGTTTAGGAATCACCTGCACCTCAATCCGATCCACGGTGTGACCAGTATGATTCAAAGTGCCCATTATCAGTTTAAAATTGACATTTTATTTCAAAACACGTGTCACTCACTAAAAACCAAGAAAATGCGCTCCAATTGTCTTGATAATTTAGGAAAACAATTCATATGTCATTTGTGACATTTAGGAATTAGTATCACATCAAACTAACACACAATGTGACCTGTATGACTCAAAGTGTGTGTTTCTAGTTTGAAATGACATTTTAGCAGATTACACAAGTGACATACTAAAAATCAAGAAAATGTATTAAGATTGTTTTGATACTTTAGAAAAATGGTCCTTAAGTAATTTTTTATGTATAGGAATAAACTTCCCTTCAATTCCACCCATGGTGTGACTGGTATAACTCCAAATGTTTCTTTATTTAAAATTGACATTAATTTCATTAAAAATAACAAGTGATATACTCAAAACCGAGAAAACACATTCAATATTTTTTGATATTTTAGAACAATTATCCATACTTCATTTATGGTGTATTGGAATTAACCACAACTTAATACAATGCATGGTGTGATCGGTATAACTTAAAGTGTGTCTTTTTATTTAAATTTGACATTTTTTAATGTATTCATTCATATTAATGTTTAATTTATTTCTTTATAATATTACTAATATAATATATTTTTTCTTATATAGGTGGATTATTTTACTCAAGTTGAGGTTATTTTTTCAGCAATGGATACCATGGGAAAACCTTTTTGAGAAGGTATCATGGGTTCCAAAGACAAATATTAATGTTTTAAATTGTTTGTGGATAGTAATTATAAATGTAATTATACAAAACATTGTTTGAAATGTATATAGTAGTGTTTTTTTGTATTTGTGATGTAAAATTTATTTCAATTAAATTATATATTTTGTGTATATGAGGTTATGGTGTGTTGTTTTTGTGTACAAGAGGTTGCTGCAGTGTGTTGTTATACAAATAGCACAATGTAGTAGATGGGGCCTTTATCAACGCTGATAAAGGTCACCATTTATCAGCGCCATTGAAAGCGTTGATAAAGTGGAACCTCTATTAGTACTAGAAATAATGTTGATAAAGAGTGGTCTTTATCAGTGCTAAACTAACGCTAATAAAGGGGGTCCATTATGAGCACTATGATTAACAACATTTTTTAGCATTGTTAAAATCCTTTTTGCATGTTGTTAAAGGGAATATCTGTAGTAGTGCTTATATAAAAACACACACACCTAATATTCATGTAATTTATTAAAATTTTAGTATTCATTTTAGAATTTTATTATAACATGATACATTTAATATATTATGTCTTTAATTGGTAAATTGTATTTATTTATTTTTAATTTCATTTTAGTAAGGTATTCATTCATTTTTAATATTTTTTATTATTTATTATTTTGGGAATTAATAATTTTCTATTATTTATTTAAATATATCTATTTACTATGTTTTATTAATCTTTATTTTAATATATATACATATTTTTTTAATAATTTATATTTAATTAATAAAACTTATTCATTTTTTCAATATCGTTAAAGTGTACTCATTTTTAATTATTCAATTTCACTCATTTTTAACATGCATGCACTTAGGATTAAATATTCATTAATAATGTTAAAAATATATTTGTAAATAAATACTTATAAATAAATATATTTATGAGTGTATATTTATTATATTTATAATTATAAATAAAAAATATTATTTTTTTTAAAATTATTTATATAATTATAAATAAATAATTATATATATTTAAATAATTATAAAATTATAATAATTTTATTTAAATAATAAATATATTTTCTATATTTATATTTATATATATTATATATATATATATATATATATATAATTATATAAATATATATAATGATATAAATATATAAATAAAAAATATTATTTTTTAAAAAGGTATTTATATAATTATAAATAAATAATTATATATTTAAATAATTATAAAATTATAATAAATATATTTAAATAATGAATATATTTACTATATATATATATATTTATTAAATATATATATATATATATATATATATATATATTTTAAAAAATTACTTCTAATTATAATTATAAATCTTTTATCAGCAATTTTTTAGCACAGATAAAGATAGAGTTTTATCAGTGCTAAAAAAGGGATGATAAAGCTCTATCTTTATCAACGCTAAAAAAATGTTGATAAATGAGATCTTTATCAGCATTTTTTTGGAAGCGCTAATAAAAGTGTCCCTAATCTATTTAAAGAACCCTAACTAGTCGCAAGCTAGTCGCGACATCCAAATCTTTCCATGGAAGCCACCTACTATCAGCGCTCCTCCTCCTCGAATCCAAGCTCGAATCAAGGCTCGAACGATTCCAAGGCTTGAAAGATTCAAGGTTCGAATGAATCCAAGGCTCGAACGAATCCAAGGTTTGATGATATCTCTACTTTCTCTTAGACGATTCAAAACTTTAATCCAAGGTATGTTATTTTCTCCTCCTCCTTGCTCATTGATTGCTTGTTTGACGATATCTTTTTATGTTTTTTGTTCATTATCTCTTTTTATTCATTATCTATCACTTCTTTCCTTTCTTAAATGAATTTATAATTGGGGGTTTCTATGATTTTTGGTTTGTATTGACCCTTTAATGGATTTTATTACTGCTCTGTAGCGTAATAATAATTCCACACACCAATTTCATCCTTGTAGCATATTAAGTTTAAATGTTTTGAACTTCCTTCCATGGAAATAACACACACAAAGTGTTTGTTAAAATGTCACCCATTGGTTTTTATTTAATAAATCAAAATGGATTTCATATAATGATTTCTTGAAGTTGAGGTGGAGTTTGTTTGTGTTTTTTCTATTTTGAAGCTGCAGTGGTATTATATCAATATTTTTATTTTATGTTAAGTGTCTTGAATTTTATCTCTTTGTTTTTTCTTGATATCCTATATGAACATCCACACACACACACACATATGAACACATTATTTCATGTATATATGTAAGTATGTAATCATATGAGATATAGATAGGATTCATTCAATAAAGCAGACGATAATTTTTTTCTTGGTTTAAAAAATGCATACTAAGAGAGACTATTAATGCATGTTTTTTAAAATTATGACTTTGAGGCATGTTTGGATCTTTTTAAAATTACTTTGATTCTTACTTTGTTATTTTGAATAATATTTAAAGAAAAAAGGTTTTCATTGAAAATTAGTAGTAGTATCAAGTGTTATGGCCTTATTGGTACCATGAAATGGTTTTTATAAAAAGTTATCACCATCTATAGAAGCTTTATATATTAGTTTTGATGAGGTAAATTTTTTTTCTTTTAAATACAGAGATCGTATTGATGGGTGTTGGAAGGATGTTTGAATTGACTTGTTTGGGTTATGTTGATTATCGATTTATATGTTTTCTGAAAAGGTGACCATACCTCCCATTACTATCATAATAGGGATCGTATGCATCTTAGTGAGGGATGAGAGATAATTATAATGTAGTCCCAATTAGATTGTATGGGTCCCCACTTGTATCAAAGTACATATGGGATTCCAATAAGGTAGGCTAGTTGTGGGTCTTTGGTAGGTTATAAACATAGGAACTCATCATCATACTTATAGGTGGTTCCAACCCAAGTATATCCAGAGTCACCTCACGGGATGTTTTGGAATTTCCCAAGATTACACATGATTCATTTAATAATGTTTACATGTATATTATTTTTTACTTACTCCAAATTTAATATGATTCATTATAATGTGGCCAAATTTTTACCAAAATTCCAGGACATTTCTTGATACTTTAACCCATCCTTATACTTATACTTAAATATATCCTTAGGCATATCCTTAGAGATCTAACTATGATTTTTTCATCCTATCTTCCAAAGGTTAACTAAACCTAAGCTATCATACCAACTATAGATACCCATGATTAATATACATAGACATTACATCATTTTTGTGGAATATTTAATACATTACATAAACACATGCCCAAATACTGTATTAGTTTAGTGCCTTTGGAAATATGAGAACATAAACACTGGTCCATAAGTTAACAACATTATCTCCCACTACATTCTTCATAACTATCACCCTTATTAGACACATCGTACATAATACATATCTTTATAACCTGGGAAAAGGAAACATGTGAAAGGGTGAAGTCAGATTCTTAGTATGGGTAAATAAGGGAGATATATAAGAATAATATAAACATAAGAGTATGATAACATGATCATAACATTTAAAAATCATACCCTACATATCAAAGATCATAATTATGAGTCATGACATAAATATTGACAGTTCATAATACATGAATCAAAAGGGAATTAAAGAACATGATCCATGGGAGTATAATATTGGCATAAGACATGAATTTGTGGAATACACATAAGCATAGAAAATCATTTACATATTTGTCAATAATCACTGATAAGACCATAATAGAAGAAAAATTACTCTACTGTATTGAGTTCACTCCTCGTTTCAGCCATGTATTACTGTACCAAGTTCACTCTTCGTTCCAGCCCTATATTAATGTACCCGGTTCACTCCCCATTTTAGACATATCTATCTCATGAGATATAAAAATCTTTAAAAAATGAATTAGAGGGAGATATAAGTCCCACCCATCTCATAATGAAACCCATATTTATGTGTGCCACAATATCATAACACTAATGTATGTCATCTTATATGGAAAATAATTTTGAAATATCATTTAAAACATTTCTTGAGAAAAATATCCTTTCCACTTTGAAAAACGATTTTTAACACATAATTTTTTTTAAAACACTTTTATTTGAAAATAATTTTGAAAATGTAATAAGTAATATTCAAGTAAATGGTTTTTTCATGATGTTGGAATATTCCGTTCATACCGTACATGTAAAAACAAAGTTTCCTTTCACATTTTCAGTAAAATCCAAATATGCATTATTTTGGAAAACAACATGAAGATTCCTTTATTTTTTTTTGTAAAAATTAAAAAATCTATAAAAATGTATTTTAAAATTCATATAAAAGTAATAAAACATTTTTGAAAACATTTTTAGAAAACATGGTTTTGAAGGAAAACAAATTTCTGACCGAATAGAGAGATAAAGTCATATTTTTATAAAAACATTTTCTTAATACTTTTAAGTACAAAAGAGTAGAAAAATGGTACTATTAATTGAAGATATAATGATTAACCAGAGTAAAATAAAATTTATGATAATTATTGAGAGGTATATCATGATATTTCAACATCGAAGACTTGATCATAAATAATTCTGATAAATAATGACATTGTAACATAAAACTCTTACCAATTGGGTAACCTTGAATCGTAAGCCCCATGAATGAATAAAATAAAATCAAAATTAAAATATCATGAGTATAGATTAATTCATAAAATTACATGTCAAAGGGTTTTTATATTCACCTCATGAAAGGATATAGGTTCATATCATAACATGCGTCTCAAAGAAGGCAAACTGAGACAAAAATCCTTTACCAATTTGGTAACTTTTGAATCATAAACCCCATGAAAGTGAGATCATCAAATGGATATTTAAATAGAAATAAATTTTAAGAGAATAATTATAAAATAAATTCATGGGAATTATATATACTACATATAAGAAATAGGTGGTGAATATAGCATTTGTCTCACAAAAGTAAAAAGTGAGACGGAAATACCTTACCTTAAGTATTGAATTTCGTTGTACTCATTAAATCCTCCTATATAATAAATATATTTTATTATAAATATATTAAAAAACCATATTAATTTATATAATACCATATATGATTTTATTATGACCTTTTATTACCCATTTATTAACAATTATATGTTAAAGTTATGTTTTGGGTAATAACCGCTTTGTTTTTCATACATGTTTTAACTTTTAATTATTGGTACTCTTACTTAGATCATGATTTAATAATACAAATAATGATAAAAATGATATAAATATAATATATATTTATTATATATGTGTTTATAATAATCTATGAAGGATATAAATAGGAAATTAAATAAATAATTCATGGAGACAGTAGGTCGTACGTACACATGAACGTTGTTTCCATTTTATTATCGGATTAAAAGAAAGAAAATAATGTGAGATATTATCATTAAAGAATAATTTTTATTTCATATAAATCAAATATTTTTATTAAACTCATAATTAATATATTCCATGTAAATCATGAATGAAACACACTGCTTCGTGAGGTGGTAGTCCACCGTACACATGAATGACATTATCGTATTCCCACAAAATTGAAAGCATGAAGGTATGTGTGATATAAAAATTAAATAATCATAATAACATCAAAAAATATAAAAAATATCTTATATAAATTGTATGTACATCATTCTTCTCAACCTTGATAGATGGTAATGGAAAAACGAACGACATCGATTCGTAAGGCGATAGTCCGCCATACACACAAATGATGATTTTGTAACCCATTTGATGAAAGTGTGTGTGGTTATAGATATTAAACATAACATAAAAAAATCTCATTATATTTAATATAATTATTCTATTATATAATCATTATATAAAAATAATTAAAGGGGTTTTATGAATAAATAAAACAAAAATGTTTATTGATGAACGTTACCTCTTCTTTGGGTATCTCCTTTTGGTTTGCACCAAAATAATCACTCGGTTGGATTTATGCAAAAATTAAGGATAATATGATGATATTATGGAATTGGAGAAGTTATTTGAGTATTTATTTGTCAAAAAAAAATTTGTTTTGAAGGTGTGAAGAGAGGGGAAGAGGGGGTGGCCTTTTATAAGGGAGATGAGTGGAAAACTTGTAAATTTTTGAAAGAGAGAATTCAATCCATATTTTTTCATGTAAAGTGGCTATAATAATAGAAAAATATTGATAATAAAAATCATAAGTCTGAAATATGGTAATAAAATGGGATTTTTACTAGTTTATATAGGTTATTTCCCCCATTAAGTTTAAAGTTTAGTCCCTTAGTAAACTTTTTTTTATTAATCGCCGTGATTAATTTTAACCATCTTCACTAATCATTTTGATAAGAAATTAAGTTGGACTTATTAAAAATTATAAATTATTCTGATTAAAAATATGTAATCTATTTTTCCAAATTTAATTCACATATGTTCCAGAAATTAATTTAAAATTTAATACCATAGATGGGACGAGAAAACGAGTTTTTAAAGTGAAAATGTTCAAAAGTTTGAAATGTTTTTATATCCAATTTCAATGTGAAATTGATTACAATATCCTAAATTGGATTTATTTTTATATAATTGAAATAATTATATTTTAAAACAAATTTAAATTATAATTTAACTTTATAAATAAATTAAACAAAAAGACAGTTTTCATTTAAAATTCAGTATTTTTCACTATTCATCAAAAATGAAATATTTCAAAAAAATAAAAAAAATCCACCCTAATATAATTTTGATATTATTAATTAAAAAATTAATTTTATTTTATCAAACTCAATTTCTAATAGTGTTAAAAACTAATTTTATTTTTGTTCATGGATAGACATAAAAAACAGTTCTTTTGAGAAAATAGTATTTTCAAAACATATAAAAACTTTACTGAAAATTATATATTTCATTATCAAAATGTTTTATTTATATAAAAACATTATAAATAATATTTAAAAATTATTTATTACTATTCATATTACTATTTTTAATGGCTAGGTTATAACGATATTATTTAAATAATTATAATAATAAAATGTTTTTTCGTAGAAACTTAGTGTTGTGTGCAATGCAAGTTAAACCAGTGTTGTGTGTAGTGAAAGATTAACTTAGTGTTGTATATAATAAAATCTTAAATTGGTGTATCATGAAATGAAATCCATCAAAAAAATTTAATTTATTTGAAAGAAAGGTTCATAAAAACTCAACGTGTTACATTCAACCCCCCTTAAAATGAATTTTACCTTCAAAATTCATCACTCTGATACAAAAAATGAGGATACTTCTGCCTCATCATATCCTCAAATTCCCACATAGATTATTTAAAATATTGGTTTCACCATAAAACTTTGACCATGCCAGTGCTCTTGTTTCATATAACTTTCTCTATACGATCCAGAATCTCCACCAATTATTCCTTATAAGAAAGATCTTGCTCCAGTGGTATGAACTATGAGTTAAGTACATGTGAAGGGTCAGATTACAAATCCTCATGATAGATACATGGAATACATCATGTAATTGAGAGAGGTTTAGTGGAAGTTCCAAGTGATAGAATACCATATCGATCCAATCAAGAATTTCAAAGGGACCGATATACCTAAGGATTAATTTCCCTTTCTTCTCGAATCTCATAACCTTATTTTATGGAGAAATTCTTAGAAAAAAATTATCATTAACTTCAAATTCAAGATAACATAGGTGGTTATCAACATAAATTTTTTGATGACTCTAAGCTGCCTTGATGTGCTGCTGAATGACTCTAACCTTCTCTGCCATTTCTTCAGCCATCTCTGGTCCCAATAGCTTTATTTCTCCAACTTCATTCCAGCATATTGGGGCTCTACATTTCTTTATATAGAGGGATTATTTAGGATCCATCTTAATGCTTGAGTGAAATCTATCATTGTAATAAAGCTCAATTAGATGAAGGTGTTGATCCCAACCACCTTTGAAATCCAAAGAACATGATATCATCATATCCTATAGGGTTTGAATTGTTCTTTCAGATTGACCATATATATGTGGATGATAGGAAGTGATAAAACTCAACTCCGTATAAAGAGATTGATGAATAATTCTCCATAACTTTGAGTTAAACCTCAGATATCGATCAGATATAATGGAATGTGATACTCCACACAACCTTAACACTTACTTAATGTATATCCTAGAAAGATGATCTAGAGAGAATTATTCTATGATAGTGATGAAGTGTATTGACTTAGCAAGGAAATTGACTAAAATCCATATAACATTATTCCCTTTAGACATTTTGGGGAGTCCAGTGAAAAAAATCCATGGTGATGTTCCCCCATTTCCATTTTGGTATGGGTAATGGATGAACCATCCCCGTATAATTTTGTCTTTTAGTCTTAACTTGCTATCATACCAAGCACTGAGATACAAAATCTGCAATATCACTTTTCATTCCATACCATTAGAAGTATTATTTCAAATATCTATACATCTTTGTACTTCTAATATGAATATAGAATGAAGAACTATGAGCTTCCTCTAATGAATACTTCTTTAAATCTAGTATAGATGAAAATCATACATGGTTCCTGAACCTTATCATTTCTTCATGATCAATATTAAACTCAAGAACATTTATAACCTTATTTTATAACTCCAGATCATCCTTGTGCGATTATTTAATCTTTACTTGGATAGATGGTTAAACATTAAATTGAGCAAGATAAGATTATACCCTTACATTAGGATTTCTAGATCCATCCTTTGAAAATCCAAAAATATTGGATCTTTTACGATTCTAATCATGGATAAGCTATCATGATCCTTTCGACTCAAAGCATTGTCCACCTTTTTTTATTTCCTAGGATGGTAATGTATTGAGTATTCATAATCTTTAATCAGTGCTAACAATCTTTTTTGGATCATGTTCAACTCTTTATATGTGAATATATACTTCAAAATTTTGTGATCGGTATATATATCTCACTTTTGTTCATAAAGATAATGTATCCATATCTTTAATTCAAAAATTACCATGGATAACTCTAAATCATGAGTTGGGTAATTTTTCTCATGAATCTTCAATTATCATGAGGCATAGGCTATAACCATGTCATTCTGTATAAGAACACATCCCAATACCTTATTGGATGCATAGTTATAGATTAAAAACCCTTATCCACTACAGGTTAATGTAAGAACATGTATGATCACTAATATCCTCTTAAGTTCCATGAAATTTTCCTCACATTCATCTATCCAGAAGAACTTTCCCCCTTCTAAGTTAACTTGGTCATAATAATAGATAGTCAAGAGAAATTCTCTAAAAACCATTAATAATATCTAGATAAACCAAGAAAACTATGGATCTAAATCACCGTGATTGGTCTGGGCCAACATTCAATAGCCTCCATCTTTAATGGATCTATTGACATACCCTCTCTTGAGATTTTATGACAAAAAAAATGAAACCTTTTGTAGCCAAAATTCACAATTTGTAAAATTTTCATATAGTTTCTTTTTCATTAGGGTATTTAGTATAATTATCAAGTGATCTTAATGCTCTTATTTTATTTTTAATAGATAATAATATCATATATAAAGGATACCACAAACTAATCAATGTAATATATAAGGAATATATTTATTAAATCCATGAAGATAACAGAGGAATTAGTAAGACCAAATGGAATCACTATATATTCATAGTGTCCATACCCTGTATAGAATGTTATCTTGGGTATATCCTCCTTCTTAACCCTCAATTGATGATATCTAGAATGAATTTAAATTTTGGAAAAGTATTTATCTCCATGAATTTGATCAAACAAGTAATCAATAAGGGGAAGAAGATAATTTTTCTTAATTATGATCTTGTTCAGCTCTTGATAATCAATAAAGAGTCGCATTGATCCATATTTATTTTTCACAAAATGAATAGGTGCACCCCAAGGTGACACAATTGGATGAATGAATCCCTTATCAAGGTTTTCTTAGAGTTGATTCTTCAATTCCTACAACTCAATTAGGGCTATTCTATAATGAGTCTTTGAAATTGGTGTGGCACCAGGTATGAGTTCTATTGAGAACTCAACTTCATGTTTTGGCGGAAGGCTAAGAAACTATTTTGAAAATACATTAATAAATTATTAAATAATATAAATTTCATAGATTTTGAGTTTCTCTCCAACCATCTTAGATAAAAACCCCTTATGAATGTAAATTAATACCTATACATTGTATTTGATCTACATTGGAAGCTCATAATTATTGTTACATTGATAGATGATCATATGTTGGTTTGGAATATCAAATGCGACTTCCCTTACTCAACAATTAATGTGGGATTTATATAGATAAATCCAATTAATGCCTAATATTGCATCAAACTCCACCAGAGGAAGAAAAAAAAGATTTACAGGAAGCACATTCCCACCAATATTATAAGGCCCCAGCCTTAAACATTACTTAATCTTGAGATATTTCAAGAATACACCTTGAGGATCTTTTCAGGTTTAGAGTTTTAGAGAATTAGATCATAAAACTTGCATTACATCCCACATTTAAACAAAGTGGTTACAATAAAAGATAGTATTCATTTTTTCCCATCAACGGAAACATATTTAAAATAAAACATGGATTCTTTCTTGACACTTCCTTGACACTATCATCATATCATGTACCCTTCCCTTGACCTGTGAAAAACATTTCAAAAACATGGGATGAGCATAAAAAGCTCAGTAAGGTATATAAAAAATATGGAAAGGAAAAATGAGTACATATATACATAAGAATGAAATCATACTTTACCCATAAAACATAAGCACTTTAACATACCTCATCAAATCATGAATAAATCATATAAATCATAAGACATAAAGGTAACTTGACGCATTCATAACATTCTTACGTAGGGAGTAACCCTCTTGGTTACGTTTGGAATACCCATCATAGTATATTCCCTACATCTATTCGGAGAAACCTTAATGTTTAACTCCTTTGCGTTACCCAATGCATTGGAGAGCTATATCGGGCTCACCCGCCCTTAGTTTATCACGGAACCACCCGTCTTCATAATAATGCCCAAGAACCATAACATAATCATATCACATAAAACATGCATAAAGGAAACATAACATTTCCACTTTTCAATCAAAAGATATCAATACAACACATTGATATAAAAAAATTATGAAAACCATTTTCAATACCAAAATAAAAGAAAAGTAAAACAGGGTATTTAAAAAAAATGTATGGCTTGTAGAGGAAGCCAAAACTCAAATAATGGTCACGGCGGCAGAGAAGTCGTTGTCGCTGCATAAGTATGAAAAAAACATTCCCTTTTGTCGTTTAGTAAAGTGCTTCGTATAAAAAAAATATTCCTCTTGGATAAACTTAAAAGTCAAAGGGTTTATACACCGTATAAAAGAAGGTTGTGTATAAAACAAAATATGCCTCAATGAAAGGAGATTGAGACGAAATCCCATACCTCAGGTCCGACTTGACTCGATCGTTCTTTAACATCCTGAATAATAAACTTGAGTTAATTTATACTTTCTTAAGAACCGTTTTCAAGTTCATTATTCCTTTTATATCACTTATTACCATGTTATGAACACTATATAATTATTTAAGTTAATAATGGTCGTTTTAACGATCATTGGTACATGAGTCAAAAATATTCTCTTTGTAATTACAAGTTCTTCATGTATCCATTATATCCAGAGTTATACTCATGATGTATATATCATATATATCATATATATCCAGTATATACGTGCATTTATAATATTACATAATGTTTAGATGTAAGAAATGAAATGCACCGTTCATGGAGACGGTAGGCCGTACGTACGCATGAACGCTACTTTCATTTCTATTTCATATTTTATGGAATGGAATCATAATTATATAAAGGTATATTATAATTATAGTATAATATCATATATAATATCATTAATTAAATCCTTTATACGTCCCACATATGGAATTAACGAATCAAATCACTTTGAGGGGGCGGTAGTCCGCACTTCCTAAAATGAAGATATCGCGTTTACCCATAATGGTAACCATAAAGGTATGCCATAAATGAAAAATACAGAAGCTTAATTAAAACATAAAAATATTATATATCATATATAAATATAGTGTCATCTTAATGGCCACCTTTGAAGGTGTTAAAAGAATATTGAACAATCATCGTTTCGTGAGACAAAAATTCTCCATCCACGGAAACAGTATGTTCTTTAACCATTAGATGTAGGTGTGTGTAAGTGTATCTCGAATCATTCTTATAAAAACATCCTAGTATATGTAAGATACTGTTGTTGTTACAAAAAAAAATGAATAAAAAGAGTTTAGGGGGTTGGAGAAGCAAAACAAAAGAACACAAGTGAAGACATTACCTTAAAATCGGGTAACTCTCTTTGATTTGAGCTCAAAGGCTTCCTTGGGAAGAATTCTGCCCAAATTGAGGATTCTAGGAGTAATATAGGGATTTGGAGAGACAAAATGGGCAGGGGTTGGCTGAGCCAAAGGATTTGTAAGTGTGGGTAAGGTGGTAGAGGTGGGGTCCTTTTATAAGAGGAGAGGAGGGGCACTCTTAGAAAGTTACAAAATGTTACTTTATTTTCAAATGAGTTTCGGATTTTAAAGGTCCCACATTGATGTATTTCGAGGATAAGGTGATAAGGGTTTGAAATATACTCATCCAATAGGTATTTTACAAGTGTAGGTCTTAGATTTTACATTATCTTTTTATTTTATTTAAATCTTTAAATAATGAGGTCATCGCTGCATCATCATGGTGTCATAAATAATTTATTTATTTAATGTTTAAAAATTATAAAAAAATATCATGATTTAGGAAATCTTTTTATATTTATAATCAATATTTATAGTAAAAAATATGACTTGTATAACCCCATTTAAAAATTGTTTTAGTAAAACAACTCATGTTTGTGACATTTTAATTTTAACATTAAATAAAAAGATATTAATGTCATTTTCCTACCAAAGTGGCTCCATGGGGTCCCCAAGTTGACCCATGGATTATCTTGGTCGGACATGACACATCCAATAAGGTTAGGACATGTGTCTAGGTCATTTTATATTATTAAAATATTATTTTTTCCTTAAACTACACTAATTACCTCTAATCGCGATTAAAAACTTAAAAGTTACTATTCAAAAAAAAATTATTTTAATCCCATTGAACCACATTTTACTTCTTAATGACAACCATGTATGTTGGATTTTTTAAATTTAAAACACAGAGGTGATAAAATTTCATTTAAACGAAAAATCAGTTTTTTAAGTGCCACTTAGTGGTTTCACTATTCATCAAAAATTGAAGTTTTTCAGAAAAATACCAAAACTTCACCCTAAGATATATTTGATATTATGAATTAAAAAATGATGTATATTTTAAAATATTCAAAACATATAAGTTACATTAATTAATTTAATAATTAATTCCCACTGTCTGAGTAAATAACGTGTTTTTATGAAATAATAAGTATCAAAAGATTGACACTAGTTTAAGTCCGATTTCAAAGTGAAATTAATTACAACGACCACTATTGGATTAAATGGTAAAAATATATTCTAATTGAACTTTAAAACCAATTAAAAAGATAATCCAATCATATAAATAAATTATATTAAAAATAGGTTTTGAATTAAAATACAACATTTTTCATTATTCATTAAAAAATGAACTTTATCGGAAAAATACCAAAAATTTACCCAAAGTAAATTTCAATGTCCCAATCATAAAGAATAAGTTTATTTCGAAAAATAGAGCTTATAAAATTGTCAAAAGTTTGATTTAAAAAATGGTTTGCCATCAAAAGTCAGTAAAACAATCTTTTAAAAATATTAGTGTATTCTATGATTAAGATTGAATTTATTATCATTTTAAGCCTCTAAAACACTATCTAATTCATTAATAGACATAGATAAAAATATCTATTATTCATTACTTACTTGGGATGTTACAAACATCGACCAAAGAGGAATCATAGACTTGATATGTGATCATCACACTATTAGAGATTTTTGCTAATAATTATACATCTAATCATTTGGGTGACATCTTTATACCCATAGAAAATTCTTATATATGAAAGAATGGATTGATATAGAGTAAAATACGAAATTAACAGTTCTAGAGTGGATGGTAAGTGTACCTTTCACCACGTCGTTATCACACCCCTCATTAGAAATAGTGATCGCATGATATTTCCCCTTGTCTCTTAGCTTAAGAGGTTGTTGATGTAGATCATCATCATTAAACCTCAGGTTTGGTAATTGGTTAGCATAATGCCCATTCTCTTTACACTTGAAACATTAAAGTGGTGAACTCTTTAAAGTTTTATCTCTATTTGCATCATTAGCTAACTTATTCCCATCACTTTGGTAATCAATTGCCTGATAACTTTCCCTTATACTCTTAAAACATTTAGTAGTTACCCTAAATACAATTCCTTTCACACTTCTTCCCATAATTTGATCATAAAGGAAAGATCATCTTCTTCTCTCCATGGTTTTTAGTTTTTTTGAACCCCATATTCATTTTCTTATCAAAACCATGAGATTGATACATCACTCAATCCTCTATTTATACCCATATTTCACATTTAAAAATATCTTCATAGCTACTGAAGTCTCTTCTGGATAATTCCCTTTGAATAATTGGTTTTAATCCATTGAAAAAATTGATCAACCTTACTTTTATGTTGGATGATAATACCAAAAACATACCTTGTAAGTCATGTAAAATTTTTCTTATGGGTACTAATGGATTCATCATCCTTTTAACTTAGCTTAAAGAACTCTCTCTCTATATATTCTTATGAAAAATATGAGGAAAGTAATTATTAAAAAATAAGTTCTTATACTCACCTCAATACATATATTCAATTTAATCATGTAGCCTCATATTACTGATAAGAGTCCACAATTTAACTACTTAATCTTCTAAATGGTAGACAACCAAAACAAATTTTTTATGTTCTGAACACTGGAGAATGGAAAATATATTTTCAATGGTAATAATACATTGTTCAGTAACTAGTGGATCATAATACCTAGTGAAAGAATGTGGGTATTGCCTCATTAAGAACTCAACATAATGTTGTTTCATCCTTTGATCATTTAGAAGTTCAGCATGATTCATAGCTTGAGAAAGTTATGTGAGCATAATAATGATATTTTTCATTCCATATCCCATAACATTTGGATTCTTAGGATTAAAATCATTGCATTGTTTTTTGCACATAGTATTAATGCAGTTCCTTTGAGTTCCAGTCATTCACTAAAATAAAAAAGAATAGTGTAAGAAATAGTAATCATAGTGGGAAACCACATAATCCTGAAAATAACTTATAGGATATCTAAATTATGAAACATTATTTAATCCATGACACCTTAGGTTTATCCTAGGTCATTCATATACATCTTCTATTTAAATACTTAATGATAGTTCTTAAATAGTTTTTGAATTTTCAAAGCATATCCCTTGGGAGTGTCAAACTAGGTGTGTAGAAAGACCCATTATTGTGCACTAATTCTTGATTTATTCTAGCTCAATACAGTCTTTTTGGGGTTGTTACCCCTATTTACTTTTGTTTCAGATCCACATCCACTTTTAGTATCCAAATAGAGATGTAATTGCTTATAAACCACTCAATCTATCCTTTACCAAAATTCCAGGACATTTTCCTATACTCTAACTCTTCCTTAGACTTATACTTAGACATGTCCTTAGGTATATCTTTAGGGATATTATTAATGTTTTCCCATCCTGGTTTACAAAGGTTAACTGAACCTATGCTCTAATTCCAACTATAGAGACCTAGGCTTAATATGCATAGACATTACATCTTTTTTGCATAATATTTAATGCATTACACAAAAACACGCCCAAATACCATATTAGTTTAGTGCCTTTGGAAACATGAAAACATAAACACTAGTACATAAGTGAGCTACATCATCTCTAACTACCTTATTTATAACTAGAACCTTTCTTGGACACATCACACATAATACATATCTTCATAACCTAGGGAAAAGAAGCATATAAAATGGTGAGCACAGATGGTTAGTAAGGGTAAAAAGGGAGATATGTAAGCATAAAATGAACATAAGGGTATAATAATATGATCATAACATTTGAAAACCACACCTTTCATATCAAAGATCATAATCACATGTCATGGCATAAAGATTGGTAATTCATAAGACATGAATCATAAGGGAATCAAAGAATATGAGCCACAAGATCATAATATTGGCATAAGATATGAATTTTTGGCATACATATAAGCATAAAAAATAATTTCTATATTTTTTAAGGCTGAATTACAAGGCCATCATAGTATAAAAAGTCCTTTATTATACCAAGTTCACTGCTCGTTCCAACCCTGTATTACTATTCCAAGTTCACTCCTCGTTCCAACCCTGTATTACTACACTAGGTTTACTCCCCATTCTAACCATGTCTATCTCATGAGATATATAAATATTTACCCAATGCATTGGAGTGAGATATAATTCCCATCCATCTCATAATGAAAACTATATTTATATTTTACATAAGATCATAAACATTCATCATATCATAACCCATGAAATGAAATGGGTATTACAAAAATTTCATCATAGATTAACCTATGAAAAAGAGTCAGGTTTCATAGTCATTTCATCATAGAAAAACCCATGAAAATAATTTGGTTTCAAAATAATATAACCCATGTAAGATAATTGAGTTTTATAAGTATATAATCTATGGAATAGAAACAAGTTTCAAAAACATATAACCCATGGAAGAGAAATAGGTTTCATAAAAATAATGCTATCAAAACATAAACCATTCAGATAAAAAATATGAATGGTAACCTTGGATAATATCCCCAATAAGGCACGATTAATACCAACATATGTCATCTTATATGGAAAATAATTTTTAAATTCCATTTAATACATTTCTTGATGAGAATATAACCTACACTTTGAAAAAAACATTTTAATACATAAAACATTTTGAATTTTTTTATTTGAAAATAATTTTGAAAAATTACTAAGGAAGATTAAAGGAAATTACTGGTCATGATTTTGTAATATTCTTTTCATGTTGTACATGTAAAAATTAAGGTTCCTTTTACATCTTTGGTAAAAGGAAAACGAGCATTGTTTTGGAAAATGATATGAAGATTTATTTCAAAACATTTTAAAAAAAAGTCAAACATGGGTAAAAATGTATTTTAAAAATAATAATATATTAATAAAACATTTAAAAAAACACATTTTTGAAGGAAAACAGATTTCTGACCGAATAGAGAGATAAAGTCATATTTTCATAAAAACATTTTCTTAATACTTTTAAGTAACAAAGAGCGGGAAAATGATACTATTACTTGAATATATCATAAGTAACTAAAGGATAATATATTCCATGATAATTATTGAGAGATATATTATGATATTTCAATATTGGATGCTTTATCATAAATAATCCCAATAAACGGTGAGATTGTAACATAAAACTCTTACCACTTTGGTAACCTTGAATCCTAATCCCCATGAAGGAATGACATAAAATGGAACTTAAAATATCATGAGGATAGATGAATTAAATATATTACATTTCAAATGGTATGTATATACAACTCATGAAATTATATAGGTTCATATCATAACATACATCTCAATGAAGGCAAATTGAGACAAAGATCCTTTACCGATTTGGTAACTTTTGAATCATAAATCCCATAAAAGAGGGATTATAAAATGGAAATTTAAATAGAAATGATTTTTTTATAATCACCATAAAATAAATTCATGGTGAGTATATACACTACATATAATAAATAGGTGGTGAATATAACATGTGTTTCACAAAAGTAAAAAGTGATATAGAAATCCCTTACCTTAAGTCTTGAATTCCATTATACTTGTTAAATCATAATCTATAATAAATATAATTTTATTATAAATATATTATAGAACCATATTAATTTATATCATACCATATATAAATTTTTATGACATTTTATTACTTTTTTATTAACAATTATATGTTAAAATTATGTTTTGGGTAATAACCACTTTGTTTTCATACATGTTTTGACTTGTTATTCTTGATCCTCTTACTTATATCATGATTTAATCATATAAATAATGATAAAAATGATTTAAATATAATATATATTTAGTATATATGTATTTATAATAATCTATAAAATATATAAATAGCAAATGAAATATATCATTCATGTAGATAGTAGGCCGTACGTACGCATGAATGTTGTTTCCATTTTCTTGTCAGATTGAAAGAAATAAAAGTATATGAGGTATTATAATTATAGAATATTTTTTATGTAATATATATCACATATTTTTTTATTAAAAACATCCTTAATACATTCCATGTAAAGCATGAGTGAATCATATCACTTCACGAGGCGGTAGTCTTCCGTACACACAAACGATGTTATTGTATTCCCACAAAATAAAAGCATGATGGTATGTGTGATACAAAAATTACAAAATCATAAAAATCATAAAAAATATCATAAATATAATATATAAACAGTATTTATATCATTATTACCAACCTTTATATGTGGTAATGGAAAATTAACGACATCGGTTCGCGAGGTGGTAATCCATCGTACACATGAACGATGATTTTGTAACCCATTTGATGGAAGTGTGTGTAATTTTTGGTAATAAACTTAACATAAAAACATATTAGTATATCTAATATACTTATAATATTATATAATCATTATATATAAATAATTAAATTTGTTTTATGAATAAATAAAACAAAAATGTTCATTGACGAATGTTACCTCTTCTTCGGGTATCTCTTTTTAGTTTGCACCAAAGGACTTAATTGGTTGAATTTATGGCCAAATTAAGTATAAAAAGATGATATAAGGTAATTATATAATTTATTGGGTCATTTATTTTCTAAAACAATTGGTTTTTAAGGTGTTAAGAGATGGGAATAGGGGGAGACCTTTTATAAGGGAGGTGAGTGGAAAACTTGTAATTTTTTAAAAGAGAGAATTACACCCATGTTTATTCCATGTAAAGTGGATCAGATAATGGAAAAATATTGATAATATAATGGATAAGGTATAAATATGGCCAAAAAATTGATTTTTTATAGTTTTCTAGTTCATTTTACCATCAAGTTAAAATTTTAGTCCCTAAGTAAACTGGTTTTCTCTTAATTGTCATGATTAATTTTAACAGTTTTCACTAATCTTTTTGGCCAAAAATTAAGTTTGAATTATTAAAAATTAAAAATTATTTTGATTTAAAATATGGAATAAATTTTTAAAAATACAATTCACGTAAGTGGAAAAAATTAATTTAAAATTTAATCCCGTGGACGGGATGAGACAATGAGTTTTTAAAGTGAAAATGTTCAAAAGTTTGAAATGTTTTTATATCCAATTTCAATGTGAAATTCATTAAAATGAAATACATTAGATTTATTGATGTATAATTGAACTAATTATACTTTAAAACCAATTTAAAATATAATTTAACTTTATAAATAAATGAAACAAAAATGTGGGTTTCATTTAAAATTCAGTATTTTTACTATTCATCCAAAAAACGAAATATTTCAAAAAAAACCCAAAAAATCACCCTAAGATAATTTTGACATTATGAATTCAAAAATGAAGTTTATTTCATCAAATTAAATTTCTAAGTGTCAAAAATTAATTTTATTATTGTTCACATAAGGACATAAAAAAGTAGTTCTTTTGAGAAAATAGTATTTTCAAAACATATAAAGGCTTTACTGAAAAATTATATATTTCATTATCAAAATGTTTTATTTATATAAAAATATATAAATAATATATAAATAATATTTAAAAATTAATTATTAATATTTATATTACTATGTTTAACGGGTATGTTATAATGGTCTTATTTAAATAATTATAATAATAAAATGTTGTTTTGTAGAAACCCAATGTTGCATGTAACACAAGTTAAAACGATGTTGTGTGTAGTGAAAGATTAACTTGGTGTTGTGTATAATGCAATCTGAACTTAGTTTAGCATGCAATTAAATACATCAAAGAAATTTAATTTATTTAAAAAAATGTTCATAAAAACTTAGGGTGTTATATGATCTTTTTCACCCAACAAACTCTCCCTAATGGAATAAAATTGATCATGAGTATCTTGAATTTGGAAAAAAGTTGAGAAACCTTCATCTTGATCTATCTACAGATGGAATGAATCATTTGGTGTAAAAATTAGAACTCACAATACTTGTCTAGTTATGTTGGTAAATTATAACTTGTCATCATGGTTATGCATAAAGCAAAAATACATTATGTAGTCTCTGCCAAAATAATTGGGTAATGATATTGATGTTTATTTGCCTCTATTGAAAAAAAATATGAAATTAATGTGGGATTCATGTGTTACATTGTATTATTCTTAGAGAAATGAATATTTCACATTTATATCTATGTTGTATAGGATAATAAATAACTTTCCTGTTTATGAAAATTTATCAGGGTATAACATTAAAGGAATGCTAGGGTGATCGATTTGTGAAGATGGTACACAATAAATTAGACAAAAACATTCCTATAAGACTATTTTTATAGGACACTACAATTTTTTACCCCAAAAACATAAATTCCTATCCTTGATGACATCATTCGATGGGAATTTTGAAGAATCCATAACACCGTCTGCACTAACAGGTGATCAATAATTTGAGAAAGTGAAGGATATTGTCATTATTTTTTGTAAACCCTTTTCAAAAAACCTTACAAAAACATGGTGAAAAAGTGGTTAGTTTTTCATTAATTAATTCACTAGGATTTTTTGTATGTTCGATATTTTATTAATTTCATGTACATATAAAAAAATGTATGTGATAGTGTCATTGACACATTATTAAATACACCTAGAAAAAATTTATATGAAATTAAGGATAGGTTGAACATGATTTTCATGGGGATAAGGTAAGATTTGGAATAAGTAAAGGGCTAAATACAAACCTTTCTTCCTCCAATAACTTACACTCCTTATAGGTAAGAGAGATCTCAATTTTGCAACTTCCTGAATAGTGTAAAGGTTCTATATGGGTATTCATCAAATACAAAGAATGTAGTGTCTATGCCTTATTTAAAGTTAAAGGTCATAAAATCACATGGTTTTCATGTTTTGATGAAAATTAAATGTTTGTGGATTGAAATTAAATTCTATATAAAAATGCAAAAAACATATTAACCAATCTTTGATTCTTTTTTCAAATCTATATTCAGTGAAGCTATAGACCCAATGAAGTTTCCAACTATGGAAAAAGAAATTACTATAATATTAAGTGAATTTGAGATTTTATTCTTGCCTCTATTATTCAATATAATCATTCACTTGGTTAGAGAGATATAACTATGTTGTTATATACATTACTGATGAATGTACCCCACTGAATAGTATATAAATATTGTGAAATGGAAATTCAAACATCAAATTCAAAGAGAAGTTTGTATTTTATAGTGATATATTATTGATGAAGCCATTGTATTTTGTACCAACTACCTATCCAATGTGGATAGAATTGGTCTCCCAAAATCTCATCACAATGGGTGCCTTGTGGGTGGAGGAATTTCTAAAATAAATGTTTCTGTAATTTCCATTACAGAGCGAGAACAAGCTCACATTTACATTTTATGCAATATTATAGTGGTTGAACCATATGTTAAAACATACAAAGTAATTATTAAGCATTTTAATCCATTAAGGACTGAAATTTAAATATTATATACACATAATCAATAGTTTATAGGATGGTTTCAAGATTATATTTTAAAGGAGTTATCTTCAAATAAAAATTCAATTTCAAAATGACTTC
Organism: Viscum album; assembly: GCA_963277665.1. Classification (NCBI taxonomy): domain Eukaryota; kingdom Viridiplantae; phylum Streptophyta; class Magnoliopsida; order Santalales; family Viscaceae; genus Viscum; species Viscum album. The sequence continues at coordinate 227,669,271 of OY728165.1, forward strand.
GATGGATAGATAAAGGACCGAGTATACATGTATTATCTTACAATGGTTATGTAATTAATGGTTATAAATTTTATGTAAAGAAACATGATGAATGTAGTATGATGAAAAATATTGGATTTAATCTTACGTAGGAATAAATTCATGTATCAGTTACCAAGTATAGAAATATAATTTATGAAAATATTTCGTACTTTGATATCATTGAACAAATATGGTAGCTAGAGTATACAATATTTCAATTGATTATTTTTTAATGCAAATGGGTTGATAATAGGAGTGTAGTTAAAATCGATGAATTGAGATTTGTGAAAGTAAATTTTAGTAAGGAAGGGTACACTACTAGAAAAGGGGGCAGTGGAGCCCCCCAGACTCGGGCGACCACCATTGGCGGTCGCTATAGCTTACCATTAGCGACCGCCAATGGCGGTCGCTAACCTGTATAAAAAAATTCGGGGGGTTTCTGCGCCCCCCCCCCCCCCCCCCCGTGCCCTCGATCTCCCTCCGCCCTAACCCCCTCCCTCCCTCGCCGCTCTCCCTCGCCGCCCTCCCCTCCCCCGCCGCCCGGCCTCCCCCGCCGCCCGGCCTCCCCCGCCGCCCGGCCTCCCCCGCCGCCCGGCCTCCCCCGCCGGCCGCCCTCCCCCGCCGCCCGCCCTCCCCCGCCGCCCGGCCTCCCCCGCCGCCTGCCCTCCCCCGCCGCCTGCCATCCGGCCTCCGGCCGCCGCCCTCCGCCGTCGGGCCTCCGGCCGCCGCCCTCGGGCCTCCGGCCTCTCGGCCCCCCCCCCCCCCACCCCGGACGGCACCCGCACCCCGGACAGCCCCCGGCGCACACTCCGGACCGCCCCCCGCACCCCGGACGCCTCCCCGCACCCCGGACAGCACCCCCCCGTGCACTCCGGACGCCCCCCCGCACCCCAGACGCCTCCCCGCACCCCGAACAGCCCCCCCCCCCCCCCCCGCGCACTCCGGACCGCCCCCCGCACCCCGGACGCCTCCCCGCACCCCGGACAGCCCCCCCCTGCACTCGGACACCCCCCTCCGAACCCGGACAGCCCCCCCGCACCCCGGACAGCCCCCCCCCCCCCGCACTCGGACACCCCCCCTCCGAACCCGGACAGCCCCCCCGCACCCCGGACAGCCCCCCCGCACCCCGGACACCCCACCCCGCACCCCCGACAGCCCCCCTGCACCCCAGACAGCCCCCCCTCCCCCGCACCCCGGACACCCCCGCACCCCGAACACCCCTGCCCGCACCCCTGACAGGCCCCCGACACCCCGGACACCCCTCCCCGCACCTCGGACAGCCCCCCCCCCCCCCCCCCCCCCCCCCGACCCCGGACACCCCCCCCCTCGCTGCCCGTCCCCCGTCCCCTCACCGCCTCCTCTCCTCCAGCTCCCCGCCGCCGCCGCCACCCGTCCCCTCCCTTGCCGCACCGCCTTTGGCTCCGGCTCCCCTTCGCTGCCTCCTCTCCCTCGCAGCACCGCCTTCGGCTCCCCTCCCTTTCAGGTTTGTAGCTCAATCATGTAACATGAGCTTTCAGTTACATTATTATTTTATCAATGGTTCATAAACAAATGGTTAATATTTATTTTGAATATAGTTGATTTGAAAAATGTAAATGTAATAAGTATTGTGTAAATGTTTGTTATACAGATATTATTATGGATAAGAGTTGGATTGATCTTCCAAATAGAACATCTAGAGAATATTTCAATGGCATTATGCAGTTTATTGACTTCACGAGAGGATTTGAAAGTGACTATATTAGTTGTCCATGTAGAAAATGTGCTAACAGATATCAATTCACACGAGATACTGTGAGGGAGCACCTTTTCTTTAATGGATTTCTGAAAAATTATAAGAGTTGGACTCGTCATGGAGAAGAATATGTTCGTTGTCAAAATACAGATGCAGCTCAGATGGATGTTGATGCAAGGATGACTGATCCAATGCATGAAATGCTTACTGAAATGGTATGTGGGTTTGATCCTGAAGGCATTGACATCCAGAATCTTGAGACCGGTGAGATAAATCTTCGCTCTGGTGCAGATCGTGATTCGAGGAGGTTTTATGAAGTACTTGATGATGCGAAAACAGAATTATATCCTGGATGTACTTCTTACAATAAACTGTTGTTTATCGTGGAGTTGTTGCATTTGAAGACTTTGAATAATTGGTCAGACACATCATTCGACATGCTTTTGGTTTTATTGAAAAAAGTTCTTCCTGTCGACGCTAAGATTCCTGAGTCGTATTACTATGCTCGTAAGTTGACAGAGAACTTAGGTTTTACATATGAGACTATAGATGCATGTGCAAACAACTGTATGTTGTTTAGAAATGAAACTGCTCATTTGGATATCTGTACGGTTTGTGGCGCTTCCAGGTGGAAAGAGAACAGGGGAAATAAGACTCATCAAAGTCAGATTGCGGTACAGGGGAAACCGATTGCCGTAAAGAAAATGCGTTACTTTACCCTTAAACCGAGGTTGAAAAGATTTTTTATGTCATCTAAAGTTTCTAATTTAATGAGATGGCATGCAGAAAGAGTTCATGAAAGTGACATGTTAACCCACCCTGCAGACTCTCATGCATGGAAGGATTTTGATAAGAGACATCCTGACTTTGCCTAAAGATGTTCGTAATGTCCCCCGATTGGGATTGGCAGCAGATGGTTTCAATCCATTCAAGTCTATGGTTGGTGCAACTCATAGCACATGGCCCGTGGTGTTGGTTCCATATAATCTTCCTCCGTGGCTTTGTATGAAGAAAAAATTTATATTACTTTCCACTTTTATTGATGGACCTAAAAGTCCGGGGGATAAGATTGATGTTTACCTTTAGCCATTGATTGATGAGTTGAATGAATTTTGGGGCGATGGTGTGATGACTTATGACTGCGAAACGAATGAAATGTTCAAACTGCATGCTGCTTTATTGTGGACAATCAATGACTTCCCAGCTTATGCAAATTTATCAGGCTGGAGTACGAAAGGGGGAATTTGCTTTCCCTTGTTGCAATAAAAGTAAAAAATCAGTATGGCTTAAACATTCCAAAAAATGGGCATACATGGGTCACAGGCGTTTTCTCCCTCCCCAGCATAGGTTCATAAAGGACAGAGTGGCATTTGATGGTTCTAGAGAGTTCAGCCCAACACCAAAGATCATGACAGGAGTCGAAATGTTATCGCAGATTGAGGAAGAAAACATCCGCACGGTATATGAAATTCAGGATTTGGTGGCTCCTCCAGTACGTAATATTCGTGCTGCGGGTAGGCAGCACAGTCACAATTGGAAAAAGAAAAGTATTTTTTATAGTCTTTCGTATTGGAAAACTAACATGTTGAGGCATAATTTGGATGTCATGCACATTGAAAAAAATGTTTGTGATAACATATTGTGGACCATTTTAGGTGTCAGTGGAAAGTCAAAGGACCATGTTAATGCACGCCGTGATTTGGAAGAAATGGGTTTAAGGAAACAGTTGCATTTACAGTTAGCTGAGGGAAACCAAGGCATATATGCCTGCTGCACAGTATTCGATGACTACAGAGGAGAAAGAGACATTTCTTTCCATTTTGAAGATGGTCAAGGTGCCTGATGGTTACTCTTCTAATATTTCAAAGTGTGTGAATCTGACGAGCAAGACATTGCAAGGGTTGAAAAGTCATGATAATCACATATTACTTCAGCAGTTGATTCCAATCGCAATTTGTGATTGTTTTATCCCCCAATGTTGTTCAGCCCTTGATTGAGATGAGTAATTTTTTTAGACAGCTTTGTTTAAGAAATCAACGAATGAGTGATTTAAAAAGTTTGCAGGACCGAATTGTACTTACGCTTTGTCACTTTGAGAAACTTTTCCCCCCCTCATTTTTCGATGTTATGGTCCACTTAACAGTGCACCTAACTGATGAAGTAATGGCTGCTGTTCCAGTGCAATTCAGGTGGATGTATCCTATTGAACGGTATTTGAGTACATTGAAAAGATTTGTACGCAACAGAGCTCGTCCAGAGGCATCAATAGCCAATGGTTATTTGATGGATGAGTGTACTACCTTTTGTGCAGAATATCTTACGGATGTTGAAACAAAATTAGATAAGCCCTCTCGGATTCATGATGGTCCAGTTGGAGAAGGAACCACATTTGATATGGACAACATCGAGTGGATACAAGCACATAGATATATCTTGTTCAATACTCCATCAGTTGCACCATTAATGCAGTAAGTATCTTATCAATGTGCTTGGTATAACTTTTACATGTTTGTATTTGCATAAGTTGATCTTTTAAACATCGTGTAATCATTTGCAGGAAACACATTAATGAGATAAAAGAAGAGATGCATCGTGCGACTGAGTTGCAAATTCAACAATCTCATTATGCGACATTTTATGATTGGTTCAAGGATTATGTATGTATAAATTGATTTTCATTATGAGTGAAGTATTAAACTAATTCTTTCTGCATATATCAGTATTGATTTTTATAAATTATGTAGGTTCGTAAGCTGAGGGAGTTAGGGGACCCCACGCTACCTGAAGTATTTATCCAACTGGCTGAGGGTCCATCTATAACGGCTCGTCGTTATAAAGCTATTGATGCTAATGGTTTTCGATTTCGCATTAAAGATGTTGACGGCAAACGAGCAACACAAAACAGTGGAATCGGTTGTCCCTTTGTCAATTCTGGTTATTACTATGGTCAATTGATAGACATCATTGAAGTTGTATACACACACGGTTTGAAGTACATATTGTTAAAGTGTAATTGGGTTGATCCAGTGCGTGGATGTAAAGTCGATCAATATCAGTTTTCATTGGTGAATTTTAACTATATGTTATACAGAAATAATGAACGAGTTGAGAATGAACCTTTCATCTTGACATCACAAGCGGAACAAGTATTCTTCGTTACTTTGCCTTCGGATCCAAGTTGGCAAGTTGTTGTCAAAATGTCTCGGCGAGGAGTGTTTTTATTTGAAGAAGATGAACCCGAGACTGTTCCGTTTGTTTACCAACAACTTGATCAACATACCGTAGTTCAACGTGAAGAAGATATTTATTGGGTCAGAGCAGCTGTTGAAGGAGAAACGGTCGATTTGCATGCTTAATGAAAGGTATAATTGTTTTCCCGCTATTCAGTAGAATGTCCTAGGATATCATAAATTATCTAATCATTTTATAAATCCTTATAAGTTTTAATACTCACTTTTGTAAGTTAATTCAGTCATAAATATTTAGGTTGATTAACTTTCTGATTTTTTAAAATTCATTCACAACTAATTATTCAATCCATTTTTTGTTTGATTAACAGTTGTACAAGTTTGATTTATTAAGAACAATCCAATTTATCTTTTAAACACTTTGGACTCATTACTGATATTTTGTATGATTGCAGACATGTCAGGGGAAGAGGCAGAAAATCCACATCATCCATCTGAGGCATCTACGTCTCAGGGTCGAGGTATGTTTGAATGTCATTGTCTATATTTTTTATGTAATTGATATATATATATATATATATATATATAACATTTGTCAATTTATATATAAAATTGTTTTCAACAGGATCAGACTCGGCTGCTTCTTCCTCTCGCAGGAGAGGCCTTGGTCGTGGCATATTAGCATGGAATTCCGACACGACGATAGATGTTTCATTTGATGAGGTATTTCATCCCGTGGGACCGAATGCCCCGACATTTATTCGTCAGCTGGGTCATATCATACGTGACCCACATCGATTTCCATTGACCACGCGTGATTGGGCTTCTATCCCTCAGGACACATTAGATCGTCTATGGAGGGAGGTTCAGGTAAGAAAATAATTTTACTTTATTTTCTATTTATAAATAATACTAATAGGTTTGATTATTTTCATTATAGCAAAATTTGAAAGTATGCCCTGAAGAGTTTCGGCCCGTGTGTATGAGCAAATGCCGTAAGCTGTGGAAAGATTATAAAGGCAAAGTGAAGAGGGACCACTGGGTACCAAATGTGGGTGCCCCTGACATTTTGGAAAAAGTCCCGAGAGGTGTCCTCCCGGCTCAGTGGCGTGACTTGGTTGCATATTGGTCTACTGAGGGTGTTGCGGTTTGTATATTAATTATTTTGCTGTATATATATTTTCAAGAATATGTGATTTGTTTGAAATTTGAATGAATTGAATGTAGGAGGTGTCAACACGCCATTTGGAGAATCGAGCGTTGCAGGGACCAGCTCACAGGCTCAGGACTCGTCACGTGTCTCAGATCCGACATGAGGTATATATTATTCATTTTTTAATTTATTAATTAATATGGTTTTGTGTTTATATTCTTTTAATATACAGTTGCGAGGGCAAGGTGCAGCAATTGATAAAATGTCGGTGTGGATAAGGACTCGTGATCGCAATGATCCAGAGGTTGCAACATTGATAGTAAGTGTCTGTACTTACCAATAATTACATAAATCTTTATATTAACATATATATATTTATATATATTTAAATATTTCACAGGATCAATTTGAAGCTGAGTTAGAACATCTGCCAGAGGACCAGCGACAGCTTCCCATGCGACGGGATGAGATCTTTCATCGCATTATTGGTCAGGACGGGCATGGATATAGTTTGACCTATGGAGCAGGGATTCCTCGTTCTGTAGTGTCACGCGCTGCGGTTGTCGGTCCTGCTGTTGCTCATATGACACAGCAGATGTCAGATTTTGAGGCACGGCTGCGCGCTTCCGAGGAGACAAATGCGCAATTGACAGCTGAGGTTAGAGCACTGCAGGAATATGTGCGTCGAGCTGATGGTACAGGGGATCATACGACGCAGGTATATACTGTATTTATTTATTTAATTTAAATTATTTTTGTTATTAAAATATTTATAATGTTTATTTGTTGTAGGAACCTGGCCCACCAGAAGGAGGTAGCAGTGATGGTAACGCGTGACGCACCATATATTCACAAGATATGTTTTTTGTTTTTACTGGAAGGGTTGACATTGATGTACTGTATTTATTCATTTAAGTAATGCATTATTACCATCCATGGTGGTCTTTTAAATATTTTATACACATATTGAGTTTTTGATCAGATAATCTTGAATGATTCTACATTTGAAAAAGTCGAACTAATTCTAACAGATCAATAAATCTGATATTATAGATTATGTATTATCCAATATATTTTTTATAAATTTCTGTACGGTATCGATAAAAGAAATATGTATTAATTAGATGTTATCACTTTTATTTTTCACTTTTGTAATCAATGGGATGGCCTTTGCACCCCCGGAGAGCCCCCCGCACCCCCGTACAGCCCCCCGCACCCTTGTACAGCCCCCCCGCACCCCCGTACAGCCCCCCGCACCCCCGTACAACCCCCGTACAGCCCCCGCACCCCCGTACAGCCCCCGCACCCCCGTACAGCCCCCCCGCACCCCCGTACAGCCCCCCGCACCCCCGTACTGCCCCCCGCCACCCCCGTACAGCCCCCCCCCCCCCCCCCCCGCACCCCCGTACAGCCCCCCGCACCCCCGTATAGCCCCCCCGCACCCCCGTACAGCCCCCCGCACCCCCGTACAGCCCCCTGCCACCCCCGTACAGCCCCCCGCCACCCCGTACAGCCCCCCGCACCCCCGTACAGCCCCCCCGCACCCCCGTTCAGCCCCCCGCACCCCCGTACAGCCCCCCGCACCCCCGTACAGCCCCCCCCCCCCCCCCCCCCCCCCCGCACCCCCGTACAGCCCCCCGCACCTCCGTACAGCCCCCCTGCACCCCCGTAAAACCCCCCTCACCCCCGTACTGCCCCCCTCCACCCCCGTACAGGCCCCCGCCACCCCCGTACAGCCCCCCGCACCCCCGTACAGCCCCCCCCGCACCCCCGTACAGCCCCCCGCACCCCCGTACAGCCCCCCCGCACCCTCGTACAACCCCCCGCACCCCCGTACTGCCCCCCGCCACCCCCGTACAGCCCCCCGTACCCCCGTGTGACCGCGGAGGCCGGAAACGCGTTTCCGGCGCCATAAAACACCAAAACGGCGTGCGACGGTCCCATTCGGAGCAAACGTGCTCCGAACGACCTGAAACCGCACGGGAACGATAGAAATATTATTCCTGAGATGCAGGAGGAGGCCGCACGTCCATCGGACGTGCGGTGCGCGCGGCACGTCCGATTGTGTCGTTTTCAGCAGCGCGACGCGCGTTGAAATGGCGCGTTGGGGGGTCAAAACCACCCGAACGACCTCCGAATGCCACGAAACCGTACGACAACATCCGGGGCGTGAATTGTGAAATGGTCGGCCAGACGGCACCTCATTCGGAGGTGCCGTGTGACTGCGGCGGCCGGAAACGCGTTTCCGGCGCCATTAAAACCCAAAACGGCGTGCGGCGGTCCAATTCGGAGCAAACGTGCTCCGAACGACCTGAAACCGCACGAGAACGATAGAAATATTATTCCTGAGATGCAGGAGGAGGCCGCACGTCCATCGGACGTGCGGTGCGCGCGGCACGTCCGATTGTGTCGTTTTCAGCAGCGCGGCGCGCGCTGAAATGGCGCGTTGGAGGGTCAAAACCACCCGAACGACCTCCGAATGCCACGAAACCGTACGAAAACATCCGGGGCATTAATTTTGAAATGGTCGGCCAGACGGCACCTCTTTCAGAGGTGACTTGTGACCGCGGTGGCCGGAAACGCGTTTCCGGCGCCATTAAACACCAAAACGGCGTGCGGCGGTTCAATTCTGAGAAAACGTGCTCTGAACGACCTAAAACCGCATGGGAACGATAGAAATATTATTCCTGAGATGCAGGAGGAGGCCGCACGTCCATCGGACGTGCGGTGCGCGCGGCACGTCCGATTGTGTCGTTTTCAGCAGCGCGGCGCGCGCTGAAATGGCGCGTTGGGGGGTCAAAACCACCCGAACGACCTCCGAATGCCACGAAACTGTACAAAAACATCCGGGGCGTGAATTGTGAAATGGTCGGCCAGACGGCACCTCATTCGAAGGTGCCGTGTGACCGCGGCGGCCGAAAACGCGTTTCCGGCGCCATTAAACACCAAAACGGCGTGCGGCGGTCCAATTCGGAGCAAACGTGCTCCGAACGACCTGAAACTGCACGAGAACGATAGAAATATTATTCCTGAGATGCAGGAGGAGGCCGCACGTCCATCGGACGTGCGGTGCGCGCGGCACGTCTGATTGTGTCGTTTTCAGCTGCGCGGCGCGCGCTGAAATGGCGCGTTGGGGGGGTCAAAACCACCCGAACGACCTCCGAATGCCACGAAACCGTACGACAACATCCGGGACGTGAATTGTGAAATGGTCGTCCAGACGGAACCTCATTCGGAGGTGCCGTGTGACCGCGGCGGCCGGAAACGCGTTTCCGGCGCCATTAAACACCAAAACGGCGTGCGGCGGTCCAATTCGGAGCAAACGTGCTCCGAACGACCTGAAACCGCACGGGAACGATAGAAATATTATTCCTGAGATGCAGGAGGAGGCCTCACGTCCATCGGACGTGCGGTGCGCGCGACACGTCCGATTGTGTCGTTTTCAGCAGCGCGGCGCGCGCTGAAATGGCGCGTTGGGGGGTCAAAACCACCCGAACAACCTCCGAATGCCACGAAACCGTACGACAACATCCGGGGCGTGAATTGTGAAATGGTCGGCCAGACGGCACCTCATTCGGAGGTGCCGTGTGACCGCGGTTGCCGGAAACGTGTTTCCGGCGCCATTAAACACCAAAACGGCGTGCGGCGGTCCAATTCGGAGCAAACGTGCTCCGAACGAACTGAAACCGCACGGGAACGATAGAAATATTATTCCTGAGATGCAGGAGGAGGCCGCACGTCCATCGGACGTGCGGTGCGCGCGGCACGTCTGATTGTGTCGTTTTCAGCAGCGCGGCGCGCGCTGAAATGGCGCGTTGGGGGGTCAAAACCACCCGAACGACCTCCGAATGCCACGAAATCGTACGACAACATCCAGGGCGTGAATTGTGAAATGTTCGGCCAGAAGACACCTCATTCGGAGGTTCCGTGTGACCGCGGCGGCCGGAAACGCGTTTCCGGCGCCATTAAACACCAAAACGGCGTGCGACGGTCCAGTTCGGAGCAAACGTGCTCCGAACGACCTGAAACCGCGCGAGAACGATAGAAATATTATTCCTGAGATGCAGGAGGAGGCCGAACGTCCATCGGACGTGCGGTGCGCGTGGCACGTCCGATTGTGTCGTTTTCAGCAGCGCGGCGCGCGCTGAAATGGCGTGTTGGGGGGTCAAAACCACCCGAACGACGTCCGAATGCCACGAAACCGTACGACAACATCCGGGGCGTGAATTGTGAAATGGTTGGCCAGACGGAACCTCATTCGGAGGTGCCGTGTGACCGCGGCGGCCGGAAACGCGTTTCCGGCGCCATTAAACACCAAAACGGCGTGCGGCGGTGCAATTCGGAGCAAACGTGCTCCGAACGACCTGAAACCGCACGGGAATGATAGAAAGATTATTCCTGAGATGCAGGAGGAGGCCGCACGTCCATCGGACGTGCGGTGCGCGCGGCACGTCCGATTGTGTCGTTTTCAACAGCGCGGCGCGCGCTGAAATGGCGCGTTGGGGGGTCAAAACTACACGAACGTCCTCCGAATGCCACGAAACCATACGACAACATCGGGGGCGTGAATTGTGAAATGGTCGGCCAAACGGAACCTCATTCGGAGGTGCCGTGTGACCGCGGCGTCCGGAAACGCGTTTCCGGCGCCATTAAACACCAAAACGGCGTGCGGCAGTCCAATTCGGTGCAAACGTGCTCCGAACGACCTGAAACCGCACGGGAACGATAGAAATATTATTCCTGAGATGCAAGAGAAGGCCTCACGTCCATCGGACATGCGGTGCGCGCGGCACGTTCGATTGTGTCGTTTTCAGCAGCGCGGCGCGCGCTGAAATGGCGCGTTGGGGGGTCAAAACCACCCGAACGACCTCCGAATGCCACGAAACCGTACGACAACATCCGGGGCGTGAATTGTGAAAGGGTCGGCCAGACGGAACCTCATTCGGAGGTGCCGTGTGACCGCGGCGGCCGGAAACGCGTTTCCGGCGCCATTAAACACCAAAACGGCGTGCGGCGGTCCAATTCGGAGCAAACGTTCTCCGAACAACCTGAAACCGCACGGGAATGATAGAAATATTATTCCTGAGATGCAGGAGGTGGACGCACGTCCATCGGACGTGCGGTGCGCGCGGCACGTCCGATTGTGTCGTTTTCAGCAGCGCGACGCGCGCTGAAATGACGCGTTGGGGGGTCAAACCACCCGAACGACCTCCGAATGACACGAAACCGTACGACAACATCCGAGGAGTGAATTGTGAAATGGTCGGCCAGAAGGCACCTCATTCGGAGGTGCCGTGTGACCGCGGCGGCCGGAAACGCGTTTCCGGCGCCATTAAACACCAAAACGGCGTGCGGCGGTCCAATTCGGAGCAAACGTGCTCCGAACGACCTGAAACCGCACGGGAACGATAGAAATATTATTCCTGAGATGCAGGAGGAGGCCGCACGTCCATCGGACGTGCGGTGCGCGCGACACGTCCGATTGTGTCGTTTTCAGCAGCGCGGCGCGCGCTGAAATGGCGCGTTGGGGGGTCAAAACCACCCGAACGACCTCCGAATGCCACGAAACCGTACGACAACATCCGGGGCATGCATTGTGAAATGTTCGGCCAGACGGAACCTCATTCGGAGGTGCCGTGTGACCGCGGCGGCCGGAAAGGCGTTTCTGGCGCCATTAAACACCAAAACGGCGTGCGGCGGTCCAATTCGGAGAAAACGTCCTCCGAACGACCTGAAACCGCACGGGAACGATAGAAATATTATTCCTGAGATGCAGGAGGAGGCCGCACGTCCATCGGACGTGCGGTGCGCGCGGAACGTCCGATTGTGTCGTTTTCAGCAGCGCGGCGCGCGCTGAAATGGCGCGTTGGGGGGTCAAAACCACCCGAACGACGTCCGAATGCCACGAAACCGTACGACAACATCCGGGGCGTGAATTTTGAAATGGTCGGCCAGACGACACCTCATTCGGAGGTGCCGTGTGAACGCGGCGGCCGGAAACGCGTTTCTGGCGCCATTAAACACCAAAACGGCGTGCGACGGTCCAATTCAGAGCAAACGTGCTCCGAACGACCTGAAACCGCACGGGAACGATAGAAATATTATTCCTGAGATGCAGGAGGAGGCCGAACGTCCATCGGACGTGCGGTGCGCGCGGCACGTCCGATTGTGTCGTTTTCAGCAGCGCGGCGCGCGCTGAAATGGCGCGTTGGGGGGTCAAAACCACCCGAACGACCTCCGAATGCCACGAAACCGTACGACAACATCCGAGGAGTGAATTGTGAAATGTTCGGCTAGACGGAACCTCATTCGGAGGTGCCGTGTGACCGTGGCGGCCGGAAACGCGTTTCCGGCGCCATAAAACACCAAAACGGCGTGCGACGGTCCCATTCGGAGCAAACGTGCTCCGAACAACCTGGAACCGCACGGGAACGATAGAAATATTATTCCTGAGATGCAGGAGGAGGCCGCACGTCCATTTGACGTGCGGTGCGCGCGGCACGTCCGATTGTGTCGTTTTCAGCTGCGCGGCGCGCGTTGAAATGGCGTGTTGGGGGGTCAAAACCACCCGAACGACGTCCGAATGCCACGAAACCGTACGACAACATCCGGGGTGTGAATTGTGAAATGGTCGGCCAGACGGCACCTCATTCGGAGGTGCCGTGTGACCGTGGCGGCCGGAAACGCGTTTCCGGCGCCATTAAACACCAAAACGGCGTGCGGTGGTCCAATTCGGAGAAAACGTGCTCAGAACGACCTGAAACCGCACGGGAACGATAGAAATATTATTCCTGAGATGCAGGAGGAGGCCGCACGTTCATCAGACGTGCGGTGCGCGCGACACGTCCGATTGTGTCGTTTTCAGCAGCGCAGCGCGCACTGAAATGGCGCGTTGGGGGGTCAAAATCACACGAACGACCTCCGAATGCCACGAAACCGTATGACAACATCCGGGGCGTGAATTGTGAAATGGTCGGCCAGACGGCACCTCATTCGGAGGTGCCGTGTGACCGCGGCGGCCGGAAACGCGTTTCCGGCGCCATTAAACACCAAAACGGCGTGCGGCGGTCCAATTCGGAGCAAACGTGCTCCGAACGACCTGAAACCGCACGGGAACGATAGAAATATTATTCCTGAGATGCAGGAGGAGGCCGCACGTCCATCGGACGTGCGGTGCGCGCGACACGTCCGATTGTGTCATTTTCAGCAGCGCGGCGCGCGCTGAAATGGCGCGTTGGGGGGTCAAAACCACCCGAACGACGTCTGAATGCCACGAAACCGTACGACAACATCCGGGGCGTGAATTGTGAAATGGTCGGCCAGACGGCACCTCATTCGGAGGTGCCGTGTGACCGCGGCGGCCGGAAACGCGTTTCCGGCGCCATAAAACACCAAAACGGCGTGCGGCGGTCCCATTCGGAGCAAACGTGCTCCGAACGACCTGAAATGAGATTATTTCTTGAATCGAAGTTTTTAAATTATTATAGCACAATGATTTGATATTATATATATATTAAATATATATTAAAACATTTAAAATATATTATATATATATATATATATTTAAAATATTGTATTTAATAGTATATATATGAATATTTATATATATATATATTTATATTCAATTCAATAAAAAAAAATTTAATTTTTTTTTTTTTGAATAGCGACCGCCATAGGCGGTCGCTATAGGGTGCCCGGCAGAGGGCCTTCAGCGACCGCCAGGCGGTCGCTGAAGGCCGATCTGCCGGCCTTCTATAGCAACCGCCATTGGCGGTCGCTAAAGGCCTCTAGCGACGAGGCAACAACGACTGCCAATGGCGGTCGCTGCGCGGCCGCTAAAGACCTTTAGCGACCGCCAATGGCGGTCGCTAATAGCCTTATTTACAGTAGTGGTATACTGATGAATTTTTTATAATGGAATCATAGTTAGTGCAAGTATTTTATGTCTTAGATCCTGAAAAAAAATCAGTCAATTTTTATATTGTTGATTAAAACCACTGTAGGGTTAAATGAAAATTTCATTGAGGATGACCCTTTCCTTGGGTCGTCTTAATCATTTCACTATGGTCCCAATGTAGATGATGTCTTGTATGTTAAAGGAGTCTATAATGAGGGGATTTGGATACTCGATAGAGTGTAAAAATCCCTTAAACATATAAAGAAAAAGAAGAGAGTTTGATGAATTGGTTAAAGTTTTTTTTAATATATAATGCGCTACCTCATAATATTATTTGTTAACTACTACATTTATATAATATAAAATAATCTTTAACTACTTTATGAGATAATTGCTTCTCCACATGTTGATGATACCAATCATAATGAACAACATACTTCTCTGCATGATAATGCTACCAATCCTGAGGGACAATATATTGGCAATGTTGAAACCAAGTAAATTTTAGATGGTGAACAACACATGGTTGAAAAAATATAGTATCATTTCATCATATGATTCTTAACAAAAATTATTCTGGTGAGAAGTAAATGCATAAAATTTTAGGTTGGATAAAATACACATGGACAGCCCATTGATGTTGGGATTTGTGAAGTCTCTTCAGTTTTCTTGAAGGAGCTTTTTGGAAGGAACATTTTTCCAGAATGAGGTTTTTTTCAGAAAATGTAGTTTGACTGATGCATGCTGTTATGATGTTATGTTGGAAGTATCAGAAGGGTAGTTTCGATACTCAAGTGGCACACATGTTCACTATCTTCCAGTGGTTAATTTTAAGGTGTAATAGTGTATTAGAGGTTACCTTGGTCAATGAAAGGAAAACTGTAAATCTCATAGGGTGGTGGAACCAGTTTACCGGGAGAAGAATTCTATAAATAAGAGGTGGAACCAATTGCTGATATATGAGATCATATAAATATCATACCAATTTGATCACATATGATCAAGGATTCATCATAATGAGACTTTATTTGAGTGGGAGTTGTAGGAGTGAGGGTGTTATTGTAATATTGTGTATGTTCATTTATTATATTGATTGTAGTGTTCTCCTATGGACATATGACTTTTGTTCAAACCATGAAATTCCTACGTGTGATTCTATTTATCCTTTTCCTTTTTGTAATTTTTATGTATGGCTGATTTCATATGGTGATTAGGTTGTATTATTCCTATTTCCAGAAAATGGAGTCAAGGGATATGTGATGAATTACAGAAGTAAGGTATTCAGAAGAATATTCTTTTGAATTGTTGGTGTAAGGATTATTTTGGTTTAGCTTCCCCAATAAGTGATATCAAAGGGATTTGGTTCAGTGGTACACAATGACATCATATGAATGAAAGATATATATTAATTTTTTTGATGGTATAGACTTTGGATTTAGTTGGATGCAAATGAAATATCTTCTTATATAAAAAGATCTTGATGCTCCATTGTCTATATAATTTTTAGATAAGATGGAATAATTGTAATGGGAGTGGTTATATAGGATTATTCTAGCCTTGGTAAGAATTTTTATTGCATGAAATATGGATTTCAACATTCAGGAGAAGAAAAAATATATATAAGTTATGAAAACATTGGTTGATATGTGTGAGAAACCAACATCACTCAAAAAATTATTTATGATGTAGTGATTATTCACCTTGATACTATCAGAAGGAAGACCGACAATGAACCATGTGAATGATTTCAACATGATTCGAGGACAACTCAAATTAGTGAAGGTTTCTTTTGTGGATGATGTATGAGCAATGATTTTTTATCCTCACTTCTAGAAATCTAGGATGCTATGGTAACAGTAGTGAGAAATTCAGCTAGAAATATTGACCTTTTTTTATGACATTTAGAATCTGATTCTTAATGAGGAGTTGAGGCGAAAGGAAGTCTAAATACCCTTTGGAAGAACTATCAATAATGGAATATGGGAATAATCACCACAATAAAAAGACCAATAAAAAAATTCATCAGAGGATAAGTCCCAAGGAAGAAGTCAGAGTAGATCATCTAGTCAAGTCCCTACTTATTGGATTTTTGGAAAGAAGGGACATATAAATTAGGGATATATAATTTGGAAGGAATCTAATAGAAAGTCTTAAACTTCAAAAAGCACAAATTCTATTAGTATGATATAATTATTTCAACATGATCCAAGAACAACTCGAATTTGTGAAGGTTTATTTCAAGGATGATGTATGAATGTTTCTTATTTTATCTTTACTTTCAGAAAGCTAGGATACTATGGCAACAAAAGTGAGAAATTCAAGAAGAAAGACAAACCTCGTTTTTGTTGACATTCAAAATTTGATTCTTAATGAAGAGTTAAGGTAGAAGGAAGTATAATTACCACCCAAAAGTGTTCTCAATGCTCAAAGATAAGGGAGATAACCTCAATAGAAAGAATAATAGAAGAATTCGTCAAAGGATAATTCCCAAGGAAGAAGCTAGAGTTGATTGTATTTTCAAGACCCTACTTATTGACTTTGTATAAAGAAGTGAAATATTAAGAAGGAATATATAAATTTGAAGGAGTATAAAAAAGAAAATAACTTCTGGAAACAAAATGTAAGAACTCGGTTCTTATTTTTGAGGTACGGGCTTCTTATTTTCTCTTTTCCTTAAGTGTTTTTAATAAAATATAGAAAATGGGGAAAAATCCTAAATTTTAGAACTACACACCGTGTACTTTTTCCACATGTTGTGTACTTCTGGCCATGTGGGGATGAGTACACAGGGCGTGTAGCCATGCTGGCCACAAAGGGTGTAGGAACCGACTACATGCCGTGTAGTAGTCCTTTACACGCCGTGTAATCAGTCGGCAGGCCAAAACAGTAAGGCGGTGGAGCAGCCGCCAGTTGGGAGATAGTTAACACCGTGTACTCAGGAGTACATGCCGTGTACTCTTGTCGACAGATGAACAGTGTGGCGGTGCCTCCAGAGGAACAATTAAATGAAAGAAGTACACGCTGTGTACTCAGAAGTACATGCCGTGTACTTTGTTTTTTTGGCTTAAAACAGGTAGTAGCCTCCTATTTTGGCAAAGGAGGCATTTGAGCCGTTTTGGAGCCAAGGAGGACGACCGAACCTTTGAAGATCTGCCGGGTGTTCGTCTGAAATCCGATTCGGCTTCAGACGATCTCGTTGGAACCGCACGGGTAAGCCCTCTCCTCTCCTGGTACCATTCTTACCAATTCTTTCCCAAGGGAAAGTTATTTACATTTGAATGGGTTTTGTTCTTCGTCAGATCTATGCCATTCTTGGGTGTTTCTGGAGTCGGCGTTCAGGTATAACTTTCATTGGCGTATAAGGTAGGTGGCTTGGTGTTTGATTTTCCAACTTCCGTGTATTTTGTGCATTTTTGTGCCACGAACCCATGTGGGGTTTCGTGTGGCTGAGGCCGTTGCTATATTTAACACCTAGAATTTATTAGTTATTTGAATATGATATTAAAATGCTGGTTGGGATCGTTGCTTGGATCCAGGAACCACCCTAGGGGTGTGTTCCACTGTTTAGCCGTTTGGCCAGGATACCCGAGGGTATGCCTTCAAAGTAGAAATTATAGAATTTCCTTGAGAGGAATTGCTTGTTACTGCTTTTTTACCTATTAGGCATGGCCCGGTTACCTGTTTAGCCTGAGGGTGTTGTTGTATTTATCCTGAGGGCGTTGTTGTGATTATCCTGAGGGCACTGTACTATTTAGCCTGAGGGGTGTAGTATTTCGCCTGAGGTAAACCTTTCGTGCCTGAGGGTTTGACTTCTATGCCTGAGGGCGACACTTCCTACGCCTAAGGGAAATTTATGTATAGCCTGAGGGAAAGCCTGAGGGCGTGGTTTACTATTTTATCCTGAGGGCATGGTTCTGGTTGGCCTGAGGGCTTGGTGCTGTTGAGCACAGGATGTTACTATATATAATGAATTAAATGAATAATAAAATGGAAATTTAATTGTTAAGTTAGTTACTTGTCAATACTGCTTACTTTATTGCATTTTACTACTGCACACTATTGTTGCATGCTTACACGCAGTGGGGCACATGCATTTGGTGGGTGCTTACTGAGATATATTTCTCACACCCTGTTTGGGTCACGCTTTTCGTCCCAAACAGATTAAGTTTCTGCAGGTATATATAGGGGCAAGATTCCCTACACAGGTACTTGACTGTTGCTGAGGAGTAGGAGGGCATGGGATCGAGCCTAGGTTCGCGATGCCACTGCCAGCTGTTTTGTTTTATTTTGTTGTACTCTGCTTTTGGTTGTATTGTATTGATGTATAACATGTTCTGGCTGTTTTCTTAGAACTTGAGACATGTAGCATCATAATTTTTGTACTGTTGGTTATATCTATTGCAGTTATTTATTTTCAGTTGTGTATGGTTTACTGCTTTCGCTATTTGTTGTATGTTTTATTTAAATTCTGCTACGCTACACTTTGACAAATGAGGGCATAGTTTCCCCACTATCAGACCTGGGCCCTCGCTGCTAGTCGGCAGCCTCTGGCGTTTGGGGAAATGCGCTTGAGGTCACGTGGCGAACCGGGTTCGGGGCACCCGTTGCATGGCACCCGAGTCCGGGACGTTACAAAGTGGTATCAGAGGAATTATTTTCTTTGACTTACTATTTGGAGCTGTAGTAAGGGATAGGGCGAACGATAGTTGGTAATAAGCTGTGCCCGAGCGTAGCTAACCCGTGTACAGGGAAAATCCAGTCTACCTTGTATTGCAATTTTTCTGATTTTGCAAGTTACTATTGATTTGTTTTCACTATTGGGTGACGCACTTGGATTATGCTATTTATATTTTATCTGTGGGTTCTATTTAGTTGCAACCCGATGAAATGAGGGTATGCCATCTCATGCATCATATAGGCACATGCTAGATATCACATGCCATGCATATTTTCCATGCCATGTAGGTGCATTAGAAATTGCATGTTGTTGTGATAGTTGTTGTGCTAGAAAAGCATGCTGTTGTGATAGCTGCTCTAATAAGATACCTGCTTTGTATGAGCCTGTTTATAGAATGGACGCCAAAATTTAGTTTTTGGGGAGTATGGGCCCCCATTGACTGGAATTTGGTGGCTCATTGACTGATTATTTTGTTATAACACAGAGAAGATGTCAAACTTTGATTCGTGGGGAGTATGGGCCCTCACAGTTCGAAATTTGACACTTAGGTGTTGTTTTTTGGTATTTTCTGGGTTCCGGGGAAGTTTCTGAGGCATACTACCCGGAAACCCAGTATACACGCCGTGTAGTATCTTTATAAACGCCGTGTATGACCTTCTGTTCGGGAAGAAAAAAATGAAATTTTTGAGTACACACTGTGTACCCTGAGTACACACCGTGTAGTCTCTTACCGTCTCACAAACCATGTGGGCGGCGACACGGGGTAGGGAAAGGCTTGGGTAAAACACGCCGTGTTGTTTCGTACACGCCGTGTAGTGTTGACCCGGAGTCCGGCCATGTAACTAACAATACGGGTCGGTGAACTCCTTGACAGAACACACCGTGTTAATTATGGACACGCCGTGTAGTATGACCTGAGGACTCAGCCATGTAACGAACAACACGGGCCGGTGTCACCTCTCTTTGAACACGCCGTGTACCCGCGGGACACGCCGTGTAGTCTTGTACGAGGACAGACCGTGTGGTTTTAGCCGTGTGGCTGGGAAATGGGGTAGTGTACACGCCGTGTGTGTGGGTGTAACACGCCGTGTAGTGTTAAGCTGAGTAGTCGACCATGTCACAGACGACACAGGCAGTTAGAAAATAACATCTTACATGCCTTGTAGATATTATACACGCCGTGTCGTTTTTGTTTAACGGGATTCGTGTGGTTTAGCCATATAGAAGGACCCGGGCAGGGGAAGATAAGTCAAGTACATGCCATGTAGTCAGTGTACATGCCGTGTAATCTTGTTTTGAAAGTTTTGAAATGACTTATTCATCTTGTTCCTTGTGGTTCCTTCTCTTTCGGTCTTAATAATCTTGAATCTAAGGCGTGCCTTTGACCTTGTAGTGTCATGCCGCCTAGACGACCGCGTGTTATTTTCCAGGAGAGCGGTAACGAGTATACTCTGGAGATGGTGGGCCATGGGATACCAGTTGATCCTCCAGCAGAGCCAGATGCGGCGCCAGCTGCTATACCGGTCACAGGCACGGAGGCGCAGTTTCATGAAGGCTTTATGCGGTTCATGCAGACCTTTCAGGGAGCACCGCAGGCTGCCACATCTATGGCCGAGCTGACACGTATCTTCCAGCAGCAGCATCTGCCTACGTTTTCAGGGGATGGTGGGCCACAGGTTGCGGAGTCTTGGCTGGGGTCGATGCAGACTATTTTCGAGCATCTGGAGATGCCTCCAGAGCAGAGGGTCAAGCTCACGACTTACATGCTGCGTGATTCCGCCAAGAGGTGGTGGGATGTTACCACCTAGTTAGAGCATCACAGGGACATGGCGTGGTATGATTTTCAGGCAGTCTTCTATGACTTCTTATTTCCTGAGACGCTGAGGGAAGATAGAGCTCGAGAGTTCATGAATCTGCAGTAGGGCGCTATGATAGTGATGGACTATTCTTCTCGTTTCACCAAGCTTCAGCGTTTTGCACCCGTGCTGGTGGGTGATGAGACGTTGAGAGCCAGACGTTTTGAGGATGGTCTTCGTTATGACATCCGAGCGCTGGTGAATGTTTTTAGGTTGCCTTCAGTACATGTTATTGTGAATCAGGCACTTATTACAGAGAGGAACCTGCGGGAAGCTAGTGGTGTGGTCCAGGGCGGTTCAACATCAGTTACTGGTACTATTTCTGCTGGCAAGAGGAAGAGACAGATGGACTTCTCTCAGGGTGGTAGTACCAGCCAGGAAGCTTCTTCAGGTGGCCCGATCAGGTGCTACTAGTGTGTCAGAGAGGGGCACAAGAGACCGCAGTGTCCACGTGATCCAGTGGAGTGCCGATCTTGCGGAAAGATGGGTCATCTGCATCGCTTTTGTAGGGCATTTCCATCAGTGTCTAGTGAGAGGGGTTCTGTGCAGACTCCGCCTGCAGGAGTAGGACCAGTGGCTTCTTACCAGTCCGAGAACTGGAATACGTCAGGGCGTGCAGGCAGAGATGGTGGTCATGGCCATGGTAGCCAGACACCAGGATCTCAGAGGCAGTAGGGAAGGACAGCTAAGGGTAGTCAGGCTGTGTCGCAGGGCCATGACATTGGCCAGACATATGCAGTGTAATAGACCCAGCAGGAGCAGGATCCCAAACCTTCTACAGTCAGATGTACTATTCTAGTAGCTTCTGTCTTATCTTCAGTACTTTTTGATACGGGTGCTATGCATAGTTTCATATCTGTACCCGTTGTGGAGAGCCTTGAGCTCTGTGTTTCTACTTATTCTGATATCATGACGCTAGACACTCCGTTGGGAACTAAGACGACTAGTGTGCATCAGTTCAAAGAGTGCACCCTTGAGGTTGGAGGGTGTCACTTTCTATGATACCTCTATGTCTTAGAGGCGACAAACTATGACGTCATTCTCAGGATGTACTGGTTGGTTCTCTTTCGAGACTTTGTAGATTGATATCGTCGCAGGGTGGGTTTAACATCACCAGAGGGCGGAGAGTTTCTATACAAGGGTGAGTGGGATGTTCAGGCGAGTCGAGATGGACCAGAGCATCATGGTCGAGGTGGAGTCATAGCCCAGATGGAGAGCTTATATCTGGATGATCAGGGGACTTGTCAGACAGATTTCCCTGCAATTGTTGATTGTTTTAGGGATGTCTTCCCGGATGACTTTTCGGGTCTACCTCCGGTGTGTGAGGTGGATTTCTCTATTGAGCTCGTGCCAGGAGCAACACCGGTGTCCATTCCTCCTTATAGGATGGCCACACCTGAGTTGCAGGAGCTCAAGAGGCAGTTAGAGGAGTTACATGCAAAGGGCTTTATCCGACCCAATACTTCTCCTTGGGGTTCTCCAGTCCTTTTGCGAAGAAGGCGGATGGTACCCTTAGACTCTGTGTGGATTATCGGAAGCTGAACCAGTTGATGGTTAAGAACTGATATCCCTTACCGAGGATGGATGATATTTTTGACCAGCTTCGTGGAGCACGAGTGTTCTCGAAGATTGACCTAAGATCAGGATATCATCAGTTGTGCGTGAGACCATCTGATATACCTCTCACGTCTTTCAGGAGTAGGTATGGTCTATATGAGTATACGGTTATGCCGTTCGGACTCACGAATGTGACATCAATTTTCATGGATCTGATGAATCATGTGTTCCATCCGTATCTTGATTATTTTGTGGTAGTATTTGTGGATGACATCTTAGTGTACTCTCGCACTCGACACGACCATGCCACCCATCTTGAGATCGTATTGAGTACACTAAGGGAGCATCGGCTATATGCTAAGCTCTCAAAGTGCCACTTTTGGATGGACCAGATTCACTTCCTAGGTCACATTATCTCTGAGGCGGGAGTTGCAGTAGACCCAGAGAAGGTGAGAGAAGTAGTTTCCTGGGAGCATCCTAAGAACATGTTTGAGATATAGAGTTTCTTAAGGATGGATGGTTACTACATATGCTTCATACAGGACTTCTCCCGCTTAGCAGCACCGTTGATGGGTCTGACTAAGAAGGGTGTGAAGTTCGTTTGGTCAAAATCTTGTGAGACATCTTTCCAGGACCTGAAGGGAAGGTTTACATCAGCACTGATCCTGATACTTCCGGAGCAGGGAAAGAGATATACAGTATACTGTTATGCATCAGGGATTGGGCTGGGAGGAGTTTTGATGCAGGGCGACCGAGTTGTTGCGTACGGGTCTCGGCAGTTGAGGCCACATGAGTGGAATTACCCGACACATGATCTCGAGTTGGCTGCAGTTGTGCATGCATTGCACTGTTGGAGACATTATTTATTGGGAGAGCATTTTGTGGTTTTCACCGACCAAAAAAGCCTCAAGTATATCTTTACTTAGTGTGACCTAAATCTGAGGCAACAAAGGTGGGTCGAGTACCTACAGTCCTTTGATTTTGAGCTTGCCTATACACCTAGTAAAGGTAATGCAGTAGCTGATGCATTGAGCAGGAAGACTCAGATACAGGCGGTGCAGGAGGCCAGTGGTGAGTGGGAGCTCATGGCCTTGTTCTCTGAGATGCATCTGGAGGTGCACGAAAATCAAGGGAAAACTTATCTTTCATCATTAGTTGTGACTTCTACCCTCCTGGATAGAGTGAGGATGAGACAACTATCTGATTCAGAAGGCCTAATTCTACAGGAGTCGGTGGCAGGTGACGACCTTTCTCCTGGTTGGACGATGGTCGATGATGAGTTATTGCGTTTCCATGGGTGAGTATGGTTTACAGGGGATATACGCGAGGAGCTGATGCGAGAGTTTCATGCTTCATCTTGGGCAGTTCATCTCGGGGTTACCAAGATGTAGCATGACTTGAGGCGTCAGTATTGGTGGCCGAGTATGAAGAGAGAGATAGCTGGTTTTGTTACAAGGTGTTCCACCTGTCAGCAGGTGAAGGAGGAGCACCAGAGACCAGCTGGGCTGTTACAGCATTTACCCATTTCGGAGTGGAAATGGGATGATGTCACGATGGATTTCATGACTGGATTTCTGAGGTTACCTTGAGGCAATGATACCGTGTGGGTTGTTGTGGACAAACTAACGAAGGTAGCTCACTTCTTGCCGATTAAGGAGACCTTCGGTGTTGACGAGCTCAGACTGCAGTATATCTGAGAGATCGTATGTCTTCATGGGGTCCCTCGTTCTATCATTTCAGATAGTGATGCCTGCTTTATGTCTCATTTCTGGAAGAGTTTTCAGAGGGCACTAGGTACACGGGTGATTCTGAGCACAACATACCACCCTCAGACAGATGGACAGTCAGAGCGGAATATACAGGTGCTTGAGGACATGCTGCATGCATGAGTCCTAGACTTTGGGGTCTCTTGGGAGAGGCACATACCACTAGTCGATTTTTCCTATAATAACAGTTTTCAGGAAACTATTGAGATGACACCATACGAGGCTTTATATGGTAGACCATGTCGATCACCTTTGTGCTTGTTAGAGGCAGGTGAGACATCTTTACTAGGGCCACAGCTCGTGCAGGAGACATCTGAGCAGGTCCAGCTAATTCAGAAGTGGATGGCTACTATGCAGTCTCGTCAGAAATCTTATGCTGATCACCGCAGACGACCCTTGGAGTTCGTGGTCGGGGATCAGTTTTTTCTGCGTGTTTCGCCGAGGATGGGACACAAGCGGATTAGGAGACAAGGTAAGCTTTCACCGAGGTATGTGGGGCCATTTGAGATTCTAGAGAGAGTTGGGTCGGTTTCCTATCGGTTGCAGTTACCGCAGCGGTACTGAGCCATGCATGACATCTTCCATGTATCTCAGTTACGCCGCTATCATTCAGACCCGTCTCACACCTTTCTGCCAGAGGAGGTTAAGCTTCAGCATGATGCGTCCTTTGAGGAGCATCTGATTCGTATCGTTGACAGGAGCATGAAGGTTCTTCGAGGCTGGTCAGTTCCTCTCGTATGGGTGCTATGGTAGCATGGCCGAGTGCAGGACGAAACCTGGGAGCGGGAGACCGATATACGTGCTCAGTGGTCAGATTTGTTCACGGCTATATCTTCACCACCCTTGGAAGGGAAATTCGGGGATGAATTGCTATAAGGGGGGAAGTTTGTAAGAACCCGGTTCTTATTTTTGAGGTACGGGATTCTTCTTTTCTCTTTTCCTTAAGTGTTTTTAATAAAATATGGAAAATGGGGAAAACATCCTAAATTTTGGAACTACACTCCGTGTACTTTTTCCATACGCCATGTACTTCTTGAAGTGTGGGGATGAGTACACGGGGCGTGTAGCCATGCCGGCGACAAAGGGTGTAGGAACCGAATACACGCTGTGTAGTCAGTCGGCAGGCCAAAACAGTAAGGCGGTGGAGCAGCCGCCAGCTGGGCAACAGTACACGCCGTGTACTCAGGAGTACATGTCGTTTACTCTTGTCGACGGATGAACAGTGTGGTGGTGCTGCCAGAGGAACAGTTAAATGAAATAAGTACACGCCATGTACTCAAAAGTACACGCTGTGTACTTTGTTTTTTCGGCTTAAAACAGGCAGTAGCCTCCTCTTTTGGAATAGGAGTCATTTGAGCCGTTTTGGATCCAAGGAGGATGACCAAACCTTTGAAGATCCACTGGGTGTTCATCTGGAATCCGATTTGGATTCAGACGATCTCATTTGAACCGCACGAGTAAGCCCTCTCCTCTCCTGGTATTGTTCTGACCAATTCTTTCCCAAGGGAAAGTTATTTACGTTTTAATGGGTTTTGTTCTTATTCAGATCTATTCCATTCTTGGGCGTTTTTAGAGTCGACATTCGGGTATAAATTTCGTTGGCGTATAAGGTAGGTGGCTTGGTGTTTGATTTTCCAACTGCCATGTGTTTTGTGTGTTTTTGTGCCACGAACCCATGTTGGGGTATCGTGTGGCTGAGGCCATTGCTATATTTAACACCTATAATTGATTAGTTATTTGAATATGATATTAAAATGTTGGTTGAGATCATTGCTTGGATCTAGGAACCACCCCGGGGGCGTGTTCCACTGTTTAGCCATTTGGCCAGGATACCCAAGGGTATGCCTTCAAAGTAGAAATTGTAGAATTTCCTTGAGAGGAATTGCTTGTTACATCTTATTTACCTATTGGGCATGACCTGGTTACCTGTTTATCCTGAGGGCGTTGTTGTATTTAGCCTGAGGGCGTTGTTGTGATTATCCTGAGGGCACTGCACTATTTAGCCCGAGGGCTGTAGTATTTCTCCTGAGGGAAACCTTTTGTGCCTGAGGGCTTGACTTCTGTGCCTGAGGGCAATTTCTGTATAGACCGAGGGAAATCCTGAGGGCGTGGTTTACTATTTTAGCCTGAGGGCACGGTTCTGGTTGGCCTGAGGGATTGGTGCTATTGAGCACAGAATGTTACTATATATAATGAATTAAATGAATAATAAAATAGAAATTTAATTGTTAAGTTAGTTACTTGTCAGTACTTCTTACTTTATTGAATTTTACTACTGCACACTATTGTTTCATGCTTACACACAGTGGGGCATGGGCCTTTGGTGGGTGCCTACTGAGATATATTTCTCACACCCTATTTGGGTCACGCTTTTCATCCCAAACAGATTATGTTTCTATAGGTATAGATAGGGGCAAGAGTCCCTATATAGGTACTTGACTGTTGCTGAGGAGTAGGAGGGCATGGGACCGAGCCTAGGCTCGCGATGCCGCTGCCAGCTGTTTTGTTTTGTTTTGATGTACTCTGCTTTTGGTTGTACTGTATTGATGTATAACATGTTCTGGATGTTTTCTTAGAACTTGAGACATGTAGCATCATCATTTATGTACTATTGGTTATATCTACTGCAGTTATTTATTTTCAGTTGTGTATGGTTTACTGCTTCCGCTGTTTGTTGTATGTTTTATTTAAATTCCTCTTTGCTAAACTTTGACAAATGAGGGTATAGTTTCCCCACTATCATACTTGGGCCCTCGCTGCTAGTCGGCAGCCTCTGGCATTTGAGGAAATGCGCTTGAGGTCACATGGCGAACTGGGTTCGGGGAACCCGTTGCGTGGCACCCGGGTCTGGGACGTTACACACAAATTCTGTTAGTATGATAAAAGGTGGTAACTATTTTTTTCTATGTGTGTATATTTTGGAAGAATCATGGGCAATTTAATCAGGTTCATTTTTCCATTCAACAAGTGAGTGTGGGTTCATGGTGGACTATGTATTTAGAAACTTAGGTAGAGTACATATGGTAGATGATGAATTTATAGAGATAGTTGGAAAAGGTAATGTCAATATTTAGATTAATAATAGAGGTGTCTTGAATTTGAAAGATATTAGACACATTCTAGGTCTCTAGAAGAACCTCATATCAATTGTACAACTTGATAAATAAGGTTTCAGAACTACTTTATCAAATTAAGTGTAGAAGATAACTAGAGGATCCATGGTGATAGATCGTGGGGTGAATAATGAAACCCTATACTTGAGTGGAATCAAAGATGAAATTGCAATGATCAGAAGCACTTTATCAAAATATCCAAAAGCATGATATTGTAGATATTCCCACCTAAGTGAGAAGAATATAACATTTCTAGTATAAAATGGAATACTTAAACTTAATCACATGGATTTCAGTTGATGTGAGAGTTATATGTTGGAGAAAAAATAAGGTTTCCTTCAATTTGAATGGGTGAAAAGTTAGGAAATAAAATCCAAAACTTGTTAATTTTGATATTTGGGGACCTACCCCTATGAATTCTAATGGCGGATCTCTATAATTTGTGACTTTTATTTATGATTCAACTCAAAAGGTTTGGTTATACTTCTTAAATAATAATTCTTATATTTTTCAAAAATTTATTTAGTGGAATGATTTGGATGAAAGGGAGTGTAAACAGAAGATGGAGTGCCTATGAACATATAATGATGGAGAGTGAACTAGACACAACTTCAGAAAATTTTATTAGAATAAGGGAGTTAGGCATTAGAAGAGAGTTCTTGAAACTCCATAACAAAATGGAGCTGTTTGAATAATGAATAAGTTTTTGTAAGATAAATCATAATGTATAAACTTCATTCCAAAATGCCTAAGGAAATTTGGGTAGAAGCTATAAATATGGTAGCATACTTGGTAAATAGAAGTCCAACTTTAGATATGCGATAATAAGTTTTGGAATAACTTTGTTCTGGTAAAAGACTGGAAGTGAACCGCCTATTTTATTTAGAAGTGTATAATATGTTCATGTTTATTCCAAGTATAGATAAAAGTTCAAGGATAAATCCAAAGTGTGTTTTATTATTGGATATAGTGATGATAAATTTATATATAATTTATGAGATGATTAAAATAATAAAGTAATCTAAAGAAGATATGTTGTCTTCAATGAGAAAATTATATGGAAATATTGGAACTTCGAAGAGAAAGGAGTTGAGGGAAAATAAACTATTAAAGTTCAAATTGACCAGAATGAGATTACCAGAAGGAAATAAAAATAAATATATAAAAGTTGTGATGGTGTTGAGACTCATGAGATTATATCAAAACTAATAGTTCCAGAAGTAATATTGAAACCATGTTGTACAAAACAACCAATTCAATTGAGTAGATCAGCTAGAATCAAGAAACTAGTTCAGAGGTCTGGGGTTGATATAAACTTTATCCTTTTAATGAATTATGGTGAACAAGAAAGTTTATAATAATTAGTTATTCCTAGTTACTTAGGGTAATGGTAGTTTTCCATGAAGGAGGAAATGAATTCCTTGAAGCTCAATGGAACACAGAGCAAGATAAAATTTAGAAGGAAATATATCTCCACAAAACAAATGGGGTTTCTATATGAAGGAATAATATAATGAAAGGATTAGGTAAAAATCATGAATAGTGGTGAATGGTTTACAAAAAATGAAGGAATTTAATTTTTAGATATCTTTTCATAGGTCGTTAATCATACTATTATCTGGATGGTGTTGAGCATTGTTGCCTCTGATAATTTTCACTTAGATCAGATAAATGTCAAGATAACCTTTCTCCATGATGATTTAGAGGAGGATATCTACATGGTTCAACCCAATGGTTATGGATATTATTGGAAGGATATAATGGTTTTTAAGTTGAATAGAAGTATCTATGGCTTGAAGCAAGACCCTTGATAGTGGAATCAAAATTTGATACTTTCATGCTTGAAGAAAGTTTCACTCAGTGTGATTCTAATAACTATTGCTATTATAAGCAATGGTATTATGAAACATTCATTATACTTCTTTTTTATGTGGATGATATATTGCTTGTGAGGAAAAAAATTCAATGGATTTAGAAGTTGAAGAGAAAATTTTCAAGAAAATTTGAGATGAAAAATCTTGATCATGCCAAGAAAATCCTGGGAATGAAAATTGAGAGGGATAATAAATCCATAACACTGGTTTTATCCTAGAAAAAATACATTTATAAGGTCATTGAAAGATTCATAATGTATAAATGTAAACTTATCTCAATTACTTTTATCAAAAACTTCAAACTTTCAAATTCACAAGAACCATATTCAGAAGAGGAATTCCATAACTTGGAAAAGGATCCTTATGCTTTAGCCGTATGAAGTTTTATGTATGCAATGATCTCCACATGACCTGGAATTTCCCATGTAGTGGGATTTGTGAGTTATTTCATATAAAATATTAGAAATAGGTATTAGAAGGATTTAAAATGGATTATCTGATATTTGAAAGGCTCAGAAGATACAAAATTATGCTTATGTGATAATGATACATTGAAGTGTTTTATGGATGAAGATTTTTCTAGATACATGAATTATGAGAAGAGCGCAATAGGTTTTGTGTTCACTTTTTAAAGGATAATAGTGATTTGGATGTATTAACTATAACATGTGGTTACTTTTTCAACAATATAAGTATAATATGTTTCTATTATAGAAGTATAAAAGGAGTTTGTTTAGATAATTTTATTACTAAAGGAGATCATAAAATAATCAAAAGGAGTAATTTTGATATGTGATAGGAAGAGTTCCATTAACCTTTCTAAGAATTATGTTTTTCATGTAAGGAAAAAACACATAAACTAGAAAAATCCATTTTATATAGAATATGTTGGAAGAATAAGTGTTGGAACTTCAAAATGTGGTTGGAAAATAAAACCCTAAGAACATGTTCACAAAGGTGTTAGTCCAAGAAAATATAAGGTTTCACTATGCCCCAATTGGACTCAGGTGAATTTAAGGATATATAGAACACTATATACACTAAAAGGAGGTGAAATATGATGAATGTGAAAGGAGTTTAGAAAAGATAAAGTAGTATTCAAGTGGGAGATTATTGATATTTGTGATGCCTCTTAAATTTTTTTAATGAGTTTTCGAGAAGGATCTTTATGAAAGGAATGTTTTTCTGAAATTCAATTTTTATCAACAAATAGAGTTTGATAGATGCATGCCATTCTAATGTTATGTTGGAAGTATTGGAATGAAAATTTTAATACTTGGGAATCATTATTGTTAACTGTCTAATAGTGGTTAATATGAATGTGTAACAAGGTATAAAAGGTTTCCTTAGTTAATGAAAGGAAAATCATGAATCCAAAAAGGGTTATGGAACCAGTTTTCCAGGATAATATTTCTATAAAAAAGAGGCGGGACTAACTACTGAGATATGAGATTAGAGAAAATCATACCAATTTAATCACAAATGATTAATGATTCATCATAATGGTAGTTTTATTTAGAGGGAGTTATGAGAGTGAGAGTGTTATTTTAATCTCATATACTTTCATTTATTATAGTGATTTTAGTGTTCTCCTATGGATGTATGGATTTTGTCCAAACCATGAAATTCCTGTGTGTGCTACCATTTCTATTTTTATTTTTTGAAATTTGTTTCTATGATTGATTTAATGTGGTTATTAGGTGTAATATTCCTAGTTCTGGAACATGGAGTCAATGGAGTTGTAAAGACTTATGGAAGGAAGTCATTCAGAAGGACGTTCTTCCAAACTGTTGGTGTAAGGATTCTTCTTGTTCTAATTCCCCAATAGTTGACCCCAACAAGTCTATGTTCATTAGTTACATTAGGTTCATTACTCAAATGAACATTTTTATTGATGTATACACACACAAAAATGTTTTTATTTTATTAAAGGAAATAATTTGGGAAGATATTAGGGTAACCTTATGATATACTTTCTCTATTTTACTAAAAAATAAAATAATAGAACATTGATTTACTTTTAATTTTCCCTTGAATAGTATATTTATATTAGATGATTGTTGAATGAAATTTGTATTAATGGTCACTAGAAAATCTCATATATCCTTTTGAACACTTCTTATGAAACAAAATCATAGGGAGTCTAGGGGGAAGATAAACCCCTACCCACAAACTATATATGAACACATGATAAAACAAGAAACATGGAATACTTTCATTGGCCATTGTGAGGAGGAATAATTTTAGGTATATTTTAATTGGTAATATTTTATTTGACATTACGTGCATTAATCAATTTTATTTAGAATTTTTAATTTATTAAAAAACAAAGGACTGTTGAAAATAAGCAGTGTGTATCAAAACCAACACACATCTATCGTAAAGTATGGGGTACACTTCACTTGAAAAAATTTTATGTATTTTAAATCTACAATAATAATTTTATGTGATATAAAAAAAATATTTTCCTTTGATTATATATATATTGATGAATCAAAATCTAAAGCCACTTCAATCCCATATAATGTTCTATGAAAGGAGGCCCATGTAAATAAAAAATGAAAAATAGTAGATGAAATCACACAAAGAGTATGACAATCATGTTCAATTTTGACATAATAGAAAATTTTATTTCTTTAAATAATTATTACATAACAATTACTACTTATTTTCCTATATATATTTTTGGTTTAGACACGATAATCATATAGGTTTTATAGTGTCACCTTAAGAATATTTGAAGAAGTAAAAGAAATGATGGGGGAAGGGTATAAATAATAAAATAGATGACATTCAGTCAAAAATATATTCTCTAAATAAAAGTGTTAATTAGAAGTTTTAATTTTAAAGCAAGTTTATGGGAAGGGATCAAAGAGAATAAACAACATACTAGAAACTGCCACATAAAGAGACACCCCCAAGATTTGATGCTAGCTATTTCTATTTAAGGCTTACCTTGCCTAAGGTAATCATTTTTTCATAACTATTTATACTAAATAAAAATAAGATAAATACTAATACTTTTCCCATACTAAAATTATTTAGGGTTAAATTGATTGTGATTTATATCTATTAGTACCCACTTATTTCCTTATTATGAGGGGTAAAATGTATAATACCCAAGGAGATATTCTTCACAAAAAATAAATTCCAAAAGATCACATGAGATTAAGTATTCACATAACTCATGAACTGAGCATCGAGCTACCTATTCCCCTTAATGATCAAGATTTTAACATGGTAAACTTGATATTAAAACTTTCATAGCATGGTCATATAAAACTATAAAGATAAATGATGATAAAGAGTCATGTCCTTTCTAATTTATTTTATATATAAAACCATTAAAAATTAATGAAAAGGGTATGAATTGAGGCAAGTTATTACATAGAGAGAAACATAATGGGGGAATATAAGGATGAGACAAATCAATCTAAATGGTCAAACAATAAATCAAAACGACC
Source organism: Viscum album (assembly GCA_963277665.1). Taxonomy (NCBI): domain Eukaryota; kingdom Viridiplantae; phylum Streptophyta; class Magnoliopsida; order Santalales; family Viscaceae; genus Viscum; species Viscum album. The sequence continues at coordinate 227,701,573 of OY728165.1, forward strand.
TTTTAAGGGCACCTTTACCCTACCAATTCCACTCCTACATTTATTAACATTACAAGTTCATGTGAATATGATGTTTAGAGATCAAAATATGGCCTACATCCAATTTGTATAAAAAATGTATGGAGAGGATATTACATACATGATTGGTATTGAGAGTGTAAATAAAATTCTCATTCATGTAAGGCTGGGAGCCTCAACTGTGAATGTATACATGAGATACATTTTCATAATATATTTTCCAATAATTGATCTATTATTTTAATTACTATTAAATACTATTAATATTTTCAATAGGTGTGTCTATTACTACTATGTGAAAGGTAAAACCTTATGAAGAAAAATTTAGACTAATTGGTACCCAAATCACTTGTACACAATAATTTAAAATGGGTGAATTAAAAATTTCAAAAAAAAAACATAGAAATTAGCTATAATGTTGAATAAAAAATAACAGATGACAAACCATTATTAATACCTACAAAGCGAGGGTAAAATTATAAAATCTAATCATATAAAATATATTTTCATTACTTGTTACTTTTTTCTATAAAGAACTAGATTCTCATTTTATCCAATTTGGATACTCTAAATATTTATTTTTTGTAATACACCATATTCAACATTTTACAAATAAACTTCAAATTATATCATTTATATTATGTTTTAATGATATTTTTGTTATGATTGGGTAGTGTTTAATTATCATCAAAATCATGGTATGAGGATGATCAATATGAAAAAGGAGCTTATTAATTACTTATAATGGAAAAATATTATGGTATATATAATATGATTTCTCTATCAAAACATATATCCAAATAGATTATTTATTTTAACCAATGTTTCTATAATGTATGGAACAAAGTAATGATAATGATTATGGTTATTATATTGGTAAATTTATGAAATATATTATATTCCATAAAAAAACTATCACCCTTAAGAGGTATTTACAAAGGTAATTACAATTTTATTTAAAATATTTATTAATCATTTGTTTATCTATATTTTTACAACACTATCGATAGTCCACATATTCAAAATAGGAAGTATATTTTTTTAAAAAATGTGTGGAAAAATTACATGTCATCATAATTTTTGCATACATCATGAATAAGTTATTTCCTATCACATTTGTAATTTTTTTATCTCGTATGGATCATGAAGAGTTGGTTTATCTATTTCTTATTTAGTTAATTATCTTATCATTTTATCTAATGCCTATTTAGTTAATTTTATTCTTATTTTTATATACTTATTATTCAGTTAATTTTCTCATAGACTATGAAGATTAGATTTCCTATTGATTTTTTTCTGATCATTTTGGGCCTATGAAGAGCACAAAAGGCCTCCATATAGAGTGCAAGGTCCTTCTTAAAGGCTAAAATCATTTCCATGGGGAAGGACCTTGAAATTTGAAGGGGAAATGATTATTTTACATGAATTGGATTTCTAAAAGGGAAATGATATTGGACTTCAAGAAAGAACCCAAAATCTGTATATAATCCTTTTATGCTCTTCATGGTCACAACATTATTGGAGAAAAATAAATTCTCAAAGAAGGATTTGGTAAGGATAATGTACCGAGGTAATGTTTAATGTTATCTCCATGGAGTTGTTTATTCTTTTTTTTATGTCACCTTGATATGTATCTTGATTAACATGTATTAATTTCATCATGTTATGCTTTGAATATTCCCTTATTGAGATTTATTGCTCACCCATTTCTTATGTACACCCCAAGGTTATCCCATATAGTTTTAGAAGAGTAACAAAATTTTAAGAGCATATTAAGAAGATTTAAATAATGTCATTGTATCCATGTTTAATTTATTTTGTTATGTATCTAATTTTCCAAAGACACTAGGACTATCTATCTTATGGGTTTATATTATGTGCATATTTATATAATAAATAATGAATTAAGGTGTATTAAAGATAACAGTTATCATATTACTCATCCAAATGTAGAATCCAAATATATTCATACATATTTGAATGCATCTCATATATAATGTACATGAAAATTTCATGTAAAGGCATAAAGTTAAATAAAATTGAAAATCCTCATATGAGAAAGCTTGTATTGATGGAAAACCAACCCCTCAACTTTCTTGAATAAGGCATAATCCTCAATAATAGCAGGTAGTTGAGTCCCAAGTTCCTCTCCCCATAGAGACTTTACTCAAGATAGAATTAAATTCATGATATTTATAACACCTAATATACATAAAATATATTCAATAACTATCCTAAAGCTTATAACTCTAAAAATCAACTGAGTTCATGGTAGATGAAAAACAAAATCTTATGCAGTTTCACCTAGCATGAAATGAAAGGATATATTTCCTAAAAACATTTTTTACATATAAATAATGCATACCCAATATTCATAATTCACAAATAATTTATAATCACGACTATTATAATAATTAATAAATAAATAAACATTTTATTTGTTTTATAAAAAATGAGACATAAATATGAATTTTTCATATTTAATTTAGGCATGAAAAATACCATTTTATAATTCCTAAAATTTATTATTTAAAAATAATTGAAAAACTAAATGAAAAATTAACTAAATATAATTTTTTTTATACTACCACTCGACAATACATTAACCCTCAATGTAATTTCATATTTTAGAGGGTTAGTACAGGTCAACACTAGTAGGATGAGTGTGGGGAAGTGATTGGGTAGAGAACTGCCATGCAAGGCAGCATGATGGTTATTGTCGTGCATCCGAGTGACTGCATGGGAATTTAACGAAACCCCTTAGTACATTCTAGCTGATAAAAAAGAATCCCTCCCCCTCCCATGGTAAATTGTGATGTATGACTCATATTGATTGGTCACTGTTCATTATTTAAGTGCATGCATTTCACGACACACTTTAAATTATGTTTTCTCACAATGTAATGTAAAGTCCAATCCACACATTATACTAACACTCAACACAATGTTAAGTAAAAGAAAAAATGCTATATTTTTCATAGCACATGACATGGGCTACGTTATCCCATTAATGTACTATGCTTCTCACACTCCATATTATGTTAATAATTTGACATAATGTTGAGTTACCAACACATATTATGTTATCGAAAAAATATATCTATAAATCCTACCTAATATTACATTATCATATAACATAATGGTATATAGTTCCAAACCAATAAGAATAACATGGAGATTCATCAAAGAAGAAGGACCTGAAACCACTAATAGGTTTTGGATATTCATCACATGAATTATGAAAACATAATCCAACCCATGTGAATCTTGATCTATCCTCGATAGAATCAACATGCCTAAAAATGAAGAATATTGTACCTATATTATAGTATTAGTAGCCTCCATCTCAGTGGACAAAGTTTTATGATGATCACTAAAGAAACAAATAAAAGGCTTCATGCCTTTAAGGGATTATATCAGCTAAAGGTTCCAAAAAATATTTTTAATAATTATCATATTCATGAAGGGGTGTTCATTCCTTAACTATGAAATGATGAACAACATACTAGGGATAATAGAGATTTAGAAAGCTTTGCATGAAACTGATGATCACCACCACCACTAACAAGGGAACTCATTCCCTTTTATAGGCCATGTTTAATGTTATTTATTAAATGAAACATTTAAACCATATACAATGTATCAGGTGTCATACTACTCATTACTTTCTATTGGAGAATCCATTAAACCCATTAAATTAATATGGAATCCATGTTTAATCCATTCATAATGGATTATAAATGAAAAGAAATAACATGGGAGGGAGGTGGAAAATACATGCGCTCATTATGTTTGGTGCAATGAAGTCTTGAGTAGCAATTCATGTAACTAGGATATGTTGACACCAACATAAGCTTGAGATCATGTTTAAGGATATGTTGAAAAAAAAACACCCCTAATCTATATAAATCACATGTATATATTTTAAGTTAAAATCTAATAGTATTAAGATAAACATGTAAAAATTATCCAAAGATAATAAACCCTTGGGCTCTGTGTGTGTGTTTTAATTGTGAGGTGAAATATATAATTATGAAAATCAATGTAAAATATATGTATATTATGGTTGTATATTCTCATTTAATATCAAAATGGGGTTTGGTTAACTTTTAGGATTATATTATGAAGACTAGTAGGATAAAACTTAAAGCAACATATATTGTCATAGGTTTAAACAAAGGTGTCATAGGTTAGGACATCTTAGGATTTATTTTCATATTTCTATGATTGTTTTTATTTTATTTGATATTATTATTCATTACTCACAATAATTTTTTATTAGAAAATGTATGGATCTAGGAGGAACCATGTGAACAAAGAATATGATTAAAAATGCAATGATTATCTTAATGAACAATAAAACATGATGAGAGTGGGTGTGCATAATATCATAACCACACTTAACTATCTATCCAAGGTTATTAATAATAACTTGAACTGTTTAAAACTTACAAATTCATTGAATAATAAAAAAATAACTAATGATTCCTTTATGCAACAAAAACCACCATCCTTTAGTGAATCTTATAATCCACTAATTACCAAGTAATGGATTAAAATAACAGAAAATATAATTCCCATTATTTAATGTTTAAAGCATAAAAGGTGGTTTTTATATTTATTATTTGGAAGGTGATATCGATTAATTATGGACACTAATGAATAAAACAAGGAAATATAAAGAAATTGACTCCATGGAATGAGAGTATCTTAAGAAAATATTTTTCAATAAATATTTTCCCTAAAATATTCACATCAAAATAGAGTGGTAATTCCTTGATCATGATCAAAAGGAAGATAAATATATTGGTTACTATAAAGATAATTTCACAAGACTTGTAAGGTAATCCTTAATCCCAAAAGTAAAATTGATAGAATCTTTAGTAGCTTAAAACCAAGTCTTTACTAATCATTAGTGATAAGAGACTATGATAGCTATGAAGGGTGTGATCTTAAGGTGAAAATAGAAATTGTAGAATCCCATTATTCTCATGGATTAGGGGATAAAAAGTGAAAAATTTATTTTTATCGAATCTTGAATAATAAATATCAGGTAGGAAAGAATATTCAACTACTTATATACCATAAATGTGGGAAGAATCACCTAAGAAATTTCATCAGATGAACCTAAAAATGTTTCAAGTGTAGAAAAGAAGGCTTCTAAGAAAATTATTATCGAATAAATGTGAATAGGTTGATCAAAAAAATAAAGGAGAAGAAAGTTAAACCTAATACAAAACCCATAATTCAATGTTTCAATTATAATAAGTTTGGGAATTATGCAAACTAATTCACCAATACATTGGTTAATGAGGAAAAAAATGCCAGTAACCCTCAAAAAACTAGAAAGCAAGGAAAAATATTTTTCAATAACCACCACTAAAGTGTATCATGAAAATGAAGTGGTGAAAATTATAATTATTATCTACTCAATATATATGAGTGTCTTATTTAATTATGGTTCTATGAACTTCTTCATATTCTATATGTTTTCTAACAATATTAATTCACCTCCATAAAAATTAGATATTAAATTATCGGTAAAACATCAAGTAGTGTGATTATTGCATCCCAAGTATATAACTCTTCTAAAATTGATTTTTGTGGGATGATACTTATAGAAAATATAGTTATTCTTCCTTTAGTGTAATTTGATGTGATATTGGGAATGGATTGATACTCTCTACATGGAGTCGATATCAATTTTTAGGATAGAGAAATATCATTTTATATCCCAAATAAACCCATGATCATATATTGATACAAGGATTTTTATGAACTTCCTATAGAAATTAATTCTTTAATATGGGTCTTGATACCCAATAATGAGAGATATTTGGCACAAATAGTTATAAATAAACTCAATATTGAAGATATTTCAATTGTTTTGGAATATATTGATGTATTTCCTAAAGAAATTATTAGTCTTCCCCCCTAATCACGAGGTTGAGTTTTAATTGAACTCATACCTAGAATTATACCTATATCAAGGACTACTTGTAGAATGACCCATATTAAATCATAAGAATTAAAAAATAAAATATAAGATAATTTGGATAAGTGTTTTATATTCCCAAGTGATTTACTATGGGGTACACCATTTGTAATATCCTATTATCAGCTTTCAGGTACTTCTTTACCATTTCCCTGATCATTCTTTGTTTGGGTCTTTGTTCAAGGTTGTTTTTGGAGACTTTTTGAAAATTTGGGAAGTTTTTGGGACTGTTCACAATTGGTTCATGGTTAGGGAAAACCGTGTGGTTTGGACTAACAAACCATGCACCACGTGTGATAGTCCTAGAGGGTGGCACATTGTTAGTCCAAATCATGCAACCACCCCTCAAAAATGTATAGCCTTGGGTAGTGAGTGTTTTCATGGTCGGAACATAGTTATACTAACCATGCAGACAAACTGTTCACCCTTTCCAAAATCCCAATGAAGGAGCATAGTTAGGTGCATGATTTATACTAACCATGCAACCTAACCCAGTAAACCGTACGAGCAGATTTTTAATGCCCAAAAAATTATAATTAAAAACATAAGTCCTCCATTTTATATTATAAAATACCCCTAATCAACACTAATATGATCCTTTGGATTTTATAGGGTCTCAATAGGCATTATTAGCTCCTTCAACCTTCTCTCTTTCGAATTGAAGTGCCAGTAGAAGAGACCGATCCCTCTCCGATAAGTGAAATTTTTCTTAATTTGGAAATCCTATTTCCTATCTTCTCACATCATTTGAGAGTAATGAATTCTCATGTTATTTATGGATTGGATCTTTTATTTTATGGATTTTTATTCTAGGGATTCCTATTTGATCTTCCTAAACCTTGATTTTCCTTTAGTGTTTCCCATTTTGGGTGATTTCTTGATTGATCATTTGATCATGTGATAAAGGTATGTGGTTCCATAAGGATTTCCCCTACAATTGAAACCTAAATTTCTTGTTTAAATTGAAATAAATTTTCAATTGTTTTATAAACATTTAATTGTGATGATTTGATTATTTATTTTAAATGCATGTGATTTGTTAAATAAAACTTATTTTTAAGGAATTTAAAAATATGTTGTGATTTGAGAAAAGATGGCCTAAAAAAACTCAATGTTGATTCTTTAGAAAATGGATTCAAATTAATGATGAATTTTAAAGGCATGAATTTGAATAAAAACTATATTTTGGTTTTGAAATTGAAATGGAATGTTGAACTTGAAATTGGGTATTGAGACTATGAATAATGTATTGATTTTAAATTAATGATTTTACCTTTGATTGATTGATTGATTGAAGCACATGCAAGCTTGAGTAGTTAGTGGGTGATTATGATAATCATGCTAGGACATGAATCCCTTACAATGGATTGATGATGACAACTCTAATTAAATTAAATTTGACATGATTTATTTGGATAGGGCATTGATTGATTATCCTGATGGCCCAAGACTTAGGTGTTGGTTCCGGGTGTAGTAGAAGCGTTCGGTGGTTGGAGATATATTAAAATTTATTTTAATAATCATTGCCTGAAACCAAGAGTGAGGATCTTGCACACCAAATTCATAATTAATTTATTTAACATCTGAAGAAATAAATACCCGGGCTTAGGAACTTTCTTCGCTGGTGAATGCTGATCATCTGAAAATACCCTTTTAGATTACCTTCATTGTGCTGTGAGGATCTAATTATAGAATCCCTTTAGCGGTGATCCACACATGCTCCTATGATCTCCGAGAAACACCACTCTATCTATGGGTGCTAGTGTGGTGAGTCAAATGTCTTACGTTGTTCGTTCTTGATCACTTATTCTTTTGTCTTGAAGAAATATCTCTTTCACTTCTCATTCTTGAGAGGGAGAGTGGAGGAGGAGTTGAGAGAGAATTCGTTGTGCACAAAAATTTTCTATTCTCAATTTCAAATTATCTACACAAAAGACATATCCATCTATTTATAGAGTTAGTATTTGAGTTAAAATATTATTTAATTGAATATTGGAAATTAAATAACATTTCTTACTTTTAATAAATCCCATGCCGCATAATAATAATAATTATATAATTATTATTTTGTGGTGCGTGGAAACTTTCACAATAACAAATATTATGTAACAATCTTGTTAATTAATAATTTTCATCAGACTTGGTCTTGGTTTGTTTGAACTCATCTAGGATGTATTGAATAACTGAATAAATATTTTATTCACAATCTAGCGAATAAATATTTATTAAAACATTCAATAAATAAAATAAATACTTTATTCACAAGATGATGAATAAATATTTATTTAATTTATGCGATCAATATAACTTGAATAAAATTATTCCTCAAACTTTAGAATAATATTTATTCTATTAATTAAACTCAAATATAATTTAACCGAGATCAACATAAACACTTAGTGTGTGACCCTCTACGATTCTTTCTCTTTGGCATTAGGCAGACCTACCTAAAGTCCAATATTACTATTTAGCAATGGGTCAAGGCACCCAAGAGAAATAACTTAATGTTTCAATGTTGAAAACCACATATGAGTGATCACTATTCAATATAACCCCTTTATCAATATATCTCATCAAGAAGGTTACACATCCATGTCACCAACCTATATTCTCGATATGTCTCTCTTTGACTATCTAAAATAAACACGCCGTTACACCATGGCCATGGAATTTAATATGACAGTTCTATTCCAATCAAAGGGAAAAGATATTAGCTTTCATAAAGATGGAAGGGACAAATACTTCCTTGACTTATTCATTAATGAAATGTCACTCATGACACACCCAACATATCCAACTCACCATGAACTATTATCATCATGGTTTATGAAATACATCTAAGTATGCAAGTTGTAACATGCATTAATAATAATCTTAAAGTCGAAGGACCATCACACACGCTCTTATATAGGAATATATAATGACAATAAAACATTAAAAATTCCTACTGGTGGATTTGTTCTCATAATATTCTATCTTAGATATTACAAAGTGAGAACGTCATGAGAAGAAGCCTCATCTTCTTATGAGTACTTTCACCTGACATTCTATGTATTATGTGTACCATCATAGTACGTTATCCAACTACAAAACATTATTTGAGAATATCATCATAGCACATCAAGATTATAATCATAGAGGGGAACTGCTATAACCTTATCAATACAGTGTATACTCTTGGACATTATTACATTAGAGTCATGTAGAACAATAAAAAATGTGTAATAATAAGTTTTATTAATATTAAATACATCGAATATTCATGTAATCAAAGTATAAATAGTTGGTCCTAGGACACCAACTCCAACAAACTCCCACTTGGACTAGAGCCAACTACCTACGACCTTCAGTCTGGTAGACCTCACATGATAGTCATGTTTTTTCTGAGTTAAGGCATTAGTCAAGGGGTCTATCAAATTTTCTTCCATGGAAATACTAATCACTCAACTTTACCTCTCTGAGAAAAATCTCTTAATAGATGATACTTCCAAAGTATGTGTTCCATTCACTGATGTGACCTTGACTCTTTTGCAAGAGCCACTGTTGTAGTATTATCACAATAGAGTGTGATATGATCTTTACTGCTAGGTACCACATCAATATCTTGGATGAAGTTATGCATCCATACTAATTCTTTAGCTGCTTTATAAGCTGCAATATACTTAATCTCTACTGTAGAATCCGCAACCATAGCCTTCTTTGAGATCTTATAGCTCACAACACCTCTATTCAAAGTGAAGATGTATCCTATTTGTGACTTCATGTCATCTTGATCAAATTGGAAACTAGAATATGAATATTCTATGATGACTAGTTCTTCATATCCTCTATAAAATATGAATATATCCTTACTATGCCTCATATACTTAAGGATAGTCTTGACTACCATCCAATGGTGGTCACTTGGATCTGCTTGATATTTTCCTATTGCTATTAATGTTTAGAAAACATATAGCCTAGTACATATCATAGTATACATGACTGAACCAATCAATGATGCATATGTAATCCTTTTCATTCTGTTTCTTTCCTCATGTTCCTGAGGACACATTTTCCTAGAAAGATGAATGCCATGTGATGCTGGAAAAAATCCCCTCTTGGATTATTCCATACTAAATCTCTTTAGTATATTGTCAATGTATGTACTTTGAATTAGGTTTACCAATCTATTGGATATATCACTATGGATCTTGATCCCAAAAATATATGCTTCCTCATCCAAGTCCTTTATAGAGAACCATTTATTCAACCACACCTTAATAGACTATAATACTGATATTTTATTTATAATGAGTAATATGTCATCAAAATATACTATTAAGAAAACAACTACACTCCCACTCAACCATTTATAGACACATGAATCTATTTTTTTCTTTATAAAACCAAATTACATTATGGCCTCATCAAAATTAATGTTCCATGACCTGAATTCTTTCTTTAATCCATAAATGAATATTTTTAACTTTCATACATTGTTGGAGAGTCACAAATTGTTTGGGCTATGTCATATAAACATCTACTTTAAGGTTCCCATTAATAAAGGCTATTTTAACCTCCATTTTCCAAATCTCATAATCATGGAAAGCTGTAATGGAAAGTATAATTCTGATAAATTTCATCATTGAAACTAGTGAAAAAATTTCATTATAGTCAATGCATTGACACTATTTAAAACCCTTTTCAACTAGTCATTCCTTATAGGTATTGAATTTTCCTACCATGTCTAATTTATTCTTGAATAACCATTTTCATCCAATAGGTTTTACATCTATTGGCAGGTCTTCTAAAATCCAGACTTGGTTTTGATACATGGAATATATTTTAGAATTCATGGATTCTTGCCACTTGGAAACATCTTTGCCACTTAATGCTTCCTTATATGTTAGAGGATCATTATTATCAACTAATAATGAGTCACTATCCTTAGTGAATAGAAAACCATACCATTCTAGTTCTATAACCTCTCTAGTACTCCTATATAGTAATTGTGTCTATGGAAAAATTTCTTCTTACATGGGGATTTTTTGAATTTTTTCTTATGCCAACTCTTCTGTATCTTGATCCTGGACTTCATTGAAGTCTATCTCACTCCCACTATCTCTTTTAGAGATAATACCCTCCTCAAGAAATGTTATATGTCTATTAACCACAACCTTTTTGTTTAAAGTATTGTATAGGTAGTATCCCTTTTTTTCTTTGGGATATTTTATAAAGATACACTTTGTACCTTGGGGTGAAATCTTGTTACCTGAAAAGGCCTTAAAAAGTGATTCAAAACCCCACACATGTAAGTACGACAACACAAATTTATTTTCATTCCATAGTTGTTATATTATACCATCTATTTCTTTAGTTATCACTCAGTTTAGTATGTATGCTGCTATTTGTAATGCGTATCCCCAAAAGGATAATGAAAGACCCACACAACTCATCATTGATCTCACCATTTCTAATAAGGTGCGGTTTATCCTTTCACTTACACCATTCCACTGAGGTATATAAGGAGGAGTTAGTTGAGATAAAATCATGAACTCCCATATATAATCAATGAAGTATTGATTAAGATATTCTCCACCACAAGCTGAATGAAGTTTGTTAATATTATTACCAGGATAGTTCTCAACTTCATTCTTGTATTCCTTGATTTTTTCAAAAGAATCCAACTTATACCGCATTAAGTAGACATATCTATATCTACTAAAATAATCAGTAAAAGTTATAAAGTATGAGTACCCACCCCTTTCTTTAATAGAAAATAGTTCACACACATTGGTATGAACTAATTCAAGAAGCTCTTTAGCCCTTCCACATTTCCCACTAAATGGGGTTTTGGTCATTTTTTTTGTAAACATGAATGACATAATCCAAATGGTTTTAGTTCAAAAGAATATAATTATCCAACTTGATGTAATTTATTCAAGAACTTTTCATTTACATGACCTAGCTGATGATTCCAAATTTGGGTGTGGTATGAGTCATGTGAAGTAACTTCATTATTGATTTTCATTATTTGGTTTGTATAATCCAATATATAAAGACCGTTATTTAAATGTGCCTCACCATAACAAATTCCATCTTTATAAATTATCTAAAATTTATTCCAAAATTTGAAAATAAATCCATACTTATCAAGTATAGATACATAAATAATGGTTTTGGTAATTGAAGACACATAATAACAACCCTTTAAAATCAAGATCATTCTGGTTGGAAATATGAGGTGGTAGTCCCCGATAGCTACAACAACAAGTTTAGATTCATTGGCTAATAAAATATCTACCTCTCCTCAATCAATCTTTTTGAATCTACTTGGTTCCTTTATTTTAATACATATATGAGAACCACAAGCTATATCTAATACCCAATTTTTAGAAATAGATAAATTTTACTTGATAACAAATGAACCTAAATATTAAACTTGCTTCTTTGGATGGGTAATTTTTTTCTTCCAGTGGCCCTTCTTTCCACATGAATTACAGACAACATCTTGTTCCCCTGCTTTCCCCTTGATCTTCCTCTAATTGGAAGGGTGTAAAGAAGATTTGGGATTAAATCTCTTTGCTTTCCCTTTCTAGTTTTTTTACCATAAGGATTAAAGGTTTTTCATGCTTCATATCCTTATATACTTAGAGAAGAAGAGTAAGAATATCTGGAATATATTTCTCAATGTTGTTCATATTAAAATTCACAAAAAAGCTTGAGAATCTTTCAGGGAGTGATGCCAGAATGAAGTCAGTGAAAAGTTCTTCAGGGAGTTTAAACCCTAAAACCTCTAAGAGCTCAATGTAGATAATGGGATTGAATACATGAGGCCCATATGGGGAACCCTCTCCAAGATTTCTCTGAAAGAGAGCCTTGAAAAAATAAAACCTCTATTATCTATCTCACTCCTGGTAAATACCATAGAGGTGCGCAAGCATGCCATACACATCTATGTTTTCATTAGACTTCATTATTTCACTAGAAATTGATGAAAAAATCAAACATTGAACATTAATCACATCGCTCAAATGTTTTTCATAGACAAGGAACTCTTTATCACTCACTTCTTTATTAGGAAGATCAGGCATTGAGGATTCTAGCATGTAAGATTTCCATTCATGACATAGCACAACCCGAAGGTGTCTAAAAAACTCTTGGAAGTTACTACCATTTAGGAGGTTATCTTTCTCCAATATTGATCATGGGGATAGTGTGGATGATTAACTTGTCATTTTATTCTAAAATTAAAAGGATCAGATTATTAGTACTTTGCTTGATTAAAAAATAAGCAAGATATAATAAATTAAATGTATGTATTTATTTATTTATTAAATCTCATACTATTTATCAAGTCTCAATATCCCTCACCAATGAAATTGGAATGTCTAGTTTCTTTAACATTATAGAGGAAAGGATCCCCATTAATTTTATTAATCATCTAGACTTTGTCCATGAAAACCACAATAAAGTAATTAGGTAGGCGGTCTTTCTAACTATGGACTTGAAGCTCCTTTATTTGTTGAGTGGATTCCCCTATCCTAAAATTATGACTTGTATTTCCTCAACACTTGCCTCCAAATTTTTATTGATCAGACTTTGGCTGTTAAACTCAATACAATTTAGGTTAAGTCAACCTAAAACTCTCATGATAACTCCCTGATAAAAGTAAGTATCCAGACTTTGTTCATGTACTACACTTAGTTCTATGGTTTCATTCTCAATCAAGTAATAGAAGGCTTAGTCTAACTTAATATTTAATTGAGGTATTTTAATTTATTATGCATAAATTTTATAATGTTTTATCCTTTACATGTCTTGTTAATATTAAGTGGATGTTACTTAATTAATTAACCATGTTGGATAAAACATGTATGCATAAATCATTTATTTAATTTCCATATTTTCACATTAATTCATTTATTTATGTGATTTCACCCTTGCATCCATAAAATAAATAATTTCATAGATAGGAATAAATAATTAATTAAATGACCCATTCATGAGATTTATCTAATGATTGATTTAATAAGAGGATATTAAATCAACCTTTGACCTAGGGGAAATAACTCATATTGTCAGTCTTGGCATGAGTTACAACATTTAACCTATCCACCTATGTATCACTTAGGTTGAAATCATTATGGTTCCATCTTGAATTGCCTCCACACACCTTGGGATTCTCCATTAATTAAAAATATTTATTACTCACACATAGGTGAGGGGAACCAAAGTATTGGTTAAAGGGGATTGCATAAATATCTTTAGACATGTATGTCCTACATAATAATGGAGGGAGGGATGAATCACAAGCCACAATTTAATCTAATAATAAATAATTGAAAACTCATGAAATAAATTAAACTAAAAAATTCAACACATACACAGGTCTTGTTTAAGCTCATGAACGATCATACATGCAATGAATATGCAAAATTAAATAGCTAGCATTCATTTATTTATTTGTTCTTTTATTATTTAAGATAAACACACTTGCATTAATTAATTAATTAATTAATTAATTAATTAATTCCCCTTTATCTTAATGATAATATGATCTTATTTGGAGATACCCATCATGAATGGAATTCATGACAAATAAATGGAAGAACCAATAATGAAATATTAATTATAATAAATTAATTGAGAATTTAAAATTCTTAAAAACCATTATTAAATCTTCAAACACACAACGATGTGCTAATCAATAAAATAAGGCCTTAATGCTATAATTTCATATTTAATGTAATTTTAATTTTTTTCAATAATGAGAGACTACACAGCATGTACATGTAGCTACACGCCATGTACCTCAGTTTTTGTATACCCAAGTCACATGCTTGGGACTTTGGTGTGTTGACTCAGCCGGACTACATGGTGTGTACATGATAGTTACACACCTTGTATCTGCTTTCTGTGTGCTAATTTGGTCTGGTCAACACACGGTGTGCAATAAAAGTACCGCGTGTAATTAATTTCTCAGCGCATTTAGATACAATGAAAATGGGTATATGGAATGTGCTCCGGCTATACACCGTGTAACCTAATTTTACTGGCTAATTATATTTCACTTCCTAATGGAATCTCTGGTCATTATTCATTTGTTCTCAAACCTTTAATAAAATGAAACACTGAACGAACATGATTAATACATTGATAACATGTTAATTCAAATAGGATTAAAGAACGAATAACATGAAATGAAAATATGGAAAAAATTGTGCATATATCAATAATCGAATAAATAATTATAAATTTAAACATGACCACTCCAATACCACTTATTATTTCTAGGAATAGAAGAAGTGTGCGGTGGTGGGTGATATATTAAAATTTATTTTAATAATCGTTTCCCAAAACCAATAGCAATGATCTTGCACACCAAATTCATAATTAATTTATTTAATATCTGAATAAATAAATACCTGGGCTTAGGAAATTTATTCGCTGGTGAATGTTGATCATCCAAAAAGGCCCTTTAAAATTACCTTTGTTGTGCTGTGAGGATCCAAGGATAAAATCCATTTAGTGGCGATCCACACAGGCTCTTATGATCTCTGAGCAACACCACCCGATCTTTGGGTGATAGAACAACGAGTCGAATGTCTTACATTGTTTGTTCTTGATCATTCATTATTCTGTCTTGAAGAAGTCTCTCTCAAACTACTCATTCTTGGGAGAGAGAGAGATGGAGGAGTTGATAGAGACTTTTTTGTGAGAAAAAGTTCTCTATTCTCAATTTCAGATGCTCTACACAATAGACATAGACGTCAATTTATAGAGTTAGGATTTGAGTTTAAATATTATTTAATTGAATACTGGCCATTAAATAAGATTTATTACCTTTAATAAATCCCATGCCTCATAATAATAATTATATAATTATTATTTTTTGGCACACACCAACTTGAGAAATAACAAATATTATATAACAGTCTTGTTAATTAATATTTGTCACCAGACTTGGTCTTGATCCATTTGAACTCCTTTAAAATTTATTTAATAACTGAATAAATATTTCATTCATAAATAAATATTTATTCACAATCTAGTGAAAAAATATTTACTAAAATATTCAATAAATAAAATAAATATTTTATTTACAAGCTGGTGAATAAATATTTATTTAATTTATATGATCAATATAACTTGAATAAAATTATTCCTAAAAAATGAGAATAATATTTATCCCATTAATTAAACTCAAATATAATTTAATCAAGATCAACAAAAACACTTAGTGTGTGACCCTCTAGGATTCTTTCTTGTTGGAATTAGGCGAGCTTGCCTAAAGTACAAGATTACTATCTAGCAACGGGTCAAGCCACCCAATAGTAAGAACAAAATGTCACAATGTCGATAACCATATACAAATGATCACTATGTAATATAATACCTTTGTCTCAATATATCATAAAGAAGTTTGAACATCTCTGTCACCAACCTATATGCTCGATATGTCTTTCTTTGACTATCTGAAATAAACACATCGCTACACCATGTCCATGGAATTTAATGAAACGATTCTATTCCAATAAAAGGGATGAGATATTATCTTCCATAAATATGGAAGGGAAAAGTCCTTCCTCAAATTATTTATTAATTACATTTCACTCATGACACACCCAAAATATCCAACTTCGCCATGAACTATCATCGTCATGGTTTATGAAATATATCTAAGTACATGATTTGTAACATGCATTAATAATAATCTCAAAGTTTAAGGACCATCACACACACTTGTAGATAGGAATATTTGATGACAAAAAAACATGTGGAATTCCAATTGGCAGGTCTATTCTCATAATCTCTCATCTTGGAGATTATAAAGTACAAACTTCATGAGAATAATACTCTTCTTCTTACAATTAATCACACCTGAAAATCTATATACTACGTGTCCCATCATAGTACATTATCCAACTACAAAACATTATTTGAGAATATCGTCATATCACATCAAGGTTTTCATTATAACTGAGAACTGCTGTGACCTTATCAATTTGATGTATACTCTAGGAAATTATTACATTAGAGTCATGAAAAATAATAAAAAATATGTAATAATAAGTTTTATTAATATTCAATACATCAATTATTAATGCAATCAAAGTACAGTCAATTTGTCCAAGGAAACCAACTCTAACATTAGGAACATGTTCACACACCTGAGCCTTATTGATTGGTTGAGTAGTTTAAGGCTCCTATATCTAGAAACTAAGTTATCTTAGGTATTATGAACATGTTTTCTAGTTTTGATTTGATTATCACATGCCAGTGATTGCAGAACTGATTTATTCACACCCTTTCTATTTTTATGAAAAATGTTCATTTAAGACTATTTTTGATATAACAACCACATACCTGATTCTAAATAATGTTTTGATTATATTTTTGAAAGAATAAATGGTTTATTTTCATTTAAATTAATTATTGAACACTTGGTGAGATCCTACAAAGTTATTTTTTATCACACACTACTTTTTCCTTTAGAAATTTGTATATTATGTTATGATAGGTCCAGGAAAAGGGAAATAATCACTTGGAGGTGGTTGGTGTGCTTGATTCATGGGACTTGGATTGATAGTGGTAACTAGTGGAGCTATGGTCCACTTATTGCATAGGGATTTTGAGACTTTTTATTAGTGGGTGTTGTGTCTTGTTTTGGAAGATGTCTTACTTTGGGATGTTTATCTAATATCTTTGGTAATCTTTTCTCTTGTAGAAGTATTTGACATACTATTTTTTATTTCTTTTATGTTCCAATATTATATATATATATATATTGATCTTGGTAAAAAATCAATCCCTCTAAAATTGATTGATGGTTAGGCACTAGTTTCCAGTCCATGGGGATTGGGAATTCCCTTCTAGCTATGTCAGGATTGGATCAGGTATCGATGTACCAGGGTATTCAGGATGGTTCATGAAAAAATGGCATTAGATGTGTAGGTTGAGCATATTTCTTTGATGTTATTATGTAGTTTAGGATGTATTGGTAGATAGGATTTAGGGTTGTCGGGACTTTTGGGGTAGTTTCAAGTGAGTGCCTAGCCATATCTCATTGTAGAAATCCTTAAGTCACCATGGGTGTTTAAGAAAAGTGACCTTGAGGAATAAATTGACCTGATTTTAGTTTTTTCCAAAATTTATTTTAGTGTTTCAAAATCCCAAGATTTTTAATCTTATTTATGGAATTGATATTACTATATCTCTTGATTAATTTGATTATCTAAGTATCTTTTCTAATGTTCTCATGTTTCCTATTGATGTAGTGTAGTTCCATTCCCCTAAGAAGACATTTGAACAGAACTTAGGAGGGACCTGTCGATGAACCATGGTAAGAAAACCTTCCCTTTGATCAGGAAGTTTTTGAGATAGTAGTGTGATTAGACAATAAAAAAACATATGTTAATTACATTTTAATGGTATTAAATGTTCATTTTTAATCTTATGGGTCTGAGTTTGTGGATTTTAATTTTGAACATCCACTCTCATCATTTGTGCACTTCATGCCTAATGTACACTAATTTAGGCCCAATGATTCATCTGATTTTAAGGAATGAAATTATCCATATTTTAATTTAATATTTTGGTAAATGGATCTACAGTTAAATATGAACATTTCTCATTCAGAGATCAATGAAGGATTCATAAATTATAATGGGGATATTTGGTGATGAAAGGAAACAATTTTGGAGAAGGAAGATTGGACACCAACCCACTGATGAGAATGTGGATCCCACAATACAGGCCCAATGAAGCCCAAATTTTGTGTCACGACCCGTCCTCAGGGCCCGTGCCGTGACTACCCCAAGGCCACCTTCCATAGGCCAGGGGCTGGCGACTAGCACCAAGGCGTAAATCCCAGTAAAATGGGAAGGCATTGACTTTGTAAAGTAAACAAACACCACAGAGCAAGCAAGCATAAGAAGTAAACACTAAGTAAAAACTGAGTACAACAGTAAGTATGGAAAATTAAGTGGGCCAGAATACAAACCCAAACTGAAAGTAAAGTACTACTGGAAGGGAAAACAACAACTGAAAAGTAAAGCCGCAACGTCGAGCTGTCCACTGGAAATCCCACCTGAAGGGTGGGTACAAATAGCCTCCACTGCTCCTCGGGTCCAGCTGACCGCTCCGAGTACGTCCCGCCCAGTGTTCCACCTCCAGGTACCGTCCTGCTCCACGATCCTCAACCACGATCAGCGCTGTCCGTCGTCTGCAACCAACACAACGTAGTACGGGCATAGCCCATGCAGGGGTGAGTATAAGCTACTCAGTAGGGACCCCGAGACCCCCGAAGGTCTCCCAAAATCCACAAAGGATAAACCACAAAGGAAAGATACAATCACGAAGTAACATTCGACACTGCTTAGGTATATGCCCATACATATACCTAAGTCTTCAATTCTCGTTTGGATCCAACATCCGAGCCCAAGTACAACCTAGTGCGCACAGGAAAGCAAAACGTAAATCCACACAGGATAGCACAACACAATCCACAAGGAAAGCAAAACATGATTTCAGCTCACACAGTTATAATTCTTCATATGATGTTAGAGATGATCAGATATTTCAACTGAATCATCTAAGTCGTCGGACCCACAAAGGATCGATAGGTACTAACCCCCGCAATGACCCACAAAGGATCTGACCCACACAGGATCGATAGG
Organism: Viscum album; assembly: GCA_963277665.1. NCBI lineage: Eukaryota > Viridiplantae > Streptophyta > Magnoliopsida > Santalales > Viscaceae > Viscum > Viscum album. The sequence continues at coordinate 227,721,247 of OY728165.1, forward strand.
TAACTAACCCCCACAAAGACCCACATAGGATCGGACCCACACAGGATCTGTAGGTGTTGGCCCACACAGGACTGCTGAGCACTGACCCACACAGGATTGGACCCACACAGGATCGGTAGCACTGATCCACAAAGGATCGCTGAGTGTGGTAGTCGTCGCCGTCGAATCCACTGAGGATCTCTGCACAGTCGTCGTCGTCGTCGCAGTCGCAGCCAGCTCTAGGGTTCCTGCACACAGCAAGCTCGCTCGGGAGGGTCTGCTCCACGAGCCGAGGGGCTGATACATCAACTGACACATAGTCCAGAGTTGATGTATCCAAAAGTTCCGTATCTTCAACAGGAACTCAACGTCGCAGACGGCGCGTCAATCAGACGCCCGGTCTGAGAGTTATTGGCTTTTTCGTTCCAGGGGCCCAGTTGGTTTTTAAGGCAAAACCAACCCGACCATACTCCACCTGCGTCCAAACCTCGGGAGGAGTAATCCAAAAGATCCGTATCACTTAGAGGAATTCAACAAAGTCGACGGCACGTCAATCGGACGTCCGGAGCTCAAGATATAAGCGTTTCCGCTCCGAGGGCCCGGTTGGTTTCGTGTACGAACCAACCCGGCCAAACCCAAAGTATTCCGAAACCTTGAGTGTAATATACTGAAACGACCTTCTTGATCTAAGGATCGCATCGCCGCTGATGGTGCGTCGATCAGAGGCCCGCATCTCAAGTTATGAGCAAAATACCGAAAAGGTCCGAAAACGGGGGGTCTGGGCCCGGACTGACCCGACCAAACCCCCCCTGGGTCAGCCCGAACCGGGTCGACCTGACCCGGGTCCGGATCCGACCCGACCGGTGCGGCTCGGCCCGGCTGGGCGCGGCCCGGCCCGGCGGTCCGGCCGGGCGGCTCGGCCGGCGCGCTGGCGCTGGCCAGGCGCCGCGACCCCCCCCCCCCCCCCCCCCCCCCCGTGCGGGGGCCGCTCCGTGACACCCGGACGCGGCTTAAGCCGCGTCCCTCCTCTGCAGTCTCACGCGGCCGCAGGATTGGCCAGCACCGCCGCGGCTTCAGCCGCAGCGGGTCTTCCCAGCGGCGCGCTGGGCGCCGCCGCATCCTGGCGGCCGGCCGCCGGCGCCGCCGTGCCAGCGTGGCGCGCCGGCGGGGGGTTCTGCGGACCACCGGACGCGCTCCGGTGGTCTGATTTGCACGCGGTCTTCTCCAGTGCTCGTCTCGGGACTCGTTCTTCACTGCAAAGCCTTCAAAATTAACTTGCGGCCCCATTTGTCGTCGCCCGCCAATCCACGCATAACAACAAGAAGGGCGGTGAGTTCAGACTTGTTTGCTGGTCCACACCCACCGCGTTAGCGGTTTTTAAAGTCTCACAACAATCATATTTAACAACTGAGGATATAAATCATGAAGATTTAAAAAGAAACAAAACCTACCTCATCGTAGTCGTCAAACTAGCGTTCTTCACGGGAATGACCGTCGCGGAAGAAGAGTTTCGTCGCGTCGCGGAAGGGGCATCCTGTCGTCGCGGTACACGACGTCGTGTCGACGATCTCCGAGGGTTAAAGAAAACACACAGATTTAATTTCACGAATTAAATCCATGTTGAGGATAAAATCCATAAAAGAATTTAAAAGATTTGAAATCTCCTACCTCAAGCAGTTGATCAAAGATTTGTCGCGGGGAAAGAATCGTCACGGAAGAAGCGTCACGGAAGGAGAATCGTCGGCGTTCTTCGTCGCCTTTCGTCGAAGGCCGACGTTCTTCATGTTCTTCGTGTTCTTCATGTTCTTCGCGTTCTTCACGTTCTTCGTGAAGAAAGATGAAGATCTTCTAGCTTCAGAGATTTTTCCAAATCCTCTAAACAAGACACCCCTCAAAAGACAAGTGTTGGTCTTATTTTTAATCTCATGCCAACAATTGATTTCAAAGATAAGTAAGGAAAAAATTAATTCATAGAATTAATTGCAACGAATTAACCGCCCAATTAATAGGGGTGTTAAGAATTTAGAAAACGTGTCAGTTGACTTTCATAAAGAGGAGTTTCCGCGGGTGCGTTTCTTAGGGGTAAAGAAATGGTGGGGCTCATGCGGGCCCCACCTCACAAATATCCTACCAGGTGGGTAGGATATTTTGGGTTCCACCCTATCCGCTTCAACTTAGATTAAATGGCTTTTAAGTGGATTTAAGAGAAATAAAATAAAGTTGTCGCATCACTTTATTTTATTCTCTTAACTTAACCCCAAAAATTAAAAACCACACCCGAGCAAATGCAACTTCGGAAAAGGTGTTTCTAAGGAAATACCGGCGCTGTGATTCCATCGGTGCCCTCGGAATTCGATTCCGAGCACCGGTTCAAAAGTTAGAAAAACCCGCTCGTTCATTCATTGAACGTACCCGAGCCAAACTTCAGAAAATGATTTCGGGCACACCAAGCCTCGGAATCACGTGCCGTCAGAAACTGAGTTCTTGTAAAATTGCAAAGAAAATTAAGAGAAAAAAAATTTCCTTGAATTTTACAGGTCTTTACATCACTCCCACCTCAAGGCTTTATGTCCCCGTAAAGATATATCATAAACTAGGGAAACAAATGTGGGTACTGAGCACGCATCTGAGCCTCCCGCTCACAAGTGCTCTCCTAGAGGTTCCCGTGCTGCCATCTGATGCGCACAAGAGGAATCGATCATCCACGTAGGACCCACTCCTGTCGATCCTCGATCTCCACCGGGACCTCTGCAAAAGTCACCCCATCATCAACTTCCAGCTTCCCATGGTCAATGATATGTGTCGGGTCATGCACGTATCTCCTCAGCTGGGATACATGGAAGACGTCGTGCACCCGGTGCAACTGAGGTGGTAGAGCTAGGCGATAAGCCACCTCGCCAATCCTGCTGAGGACCTGGAATGGTCCGATGAAGCGTGGAGACAACTTGTCGCCTCAGCTAAATCTCCATAAACCATGTCGAGGTGAGACACGTAAGAAGACTTGGTCGCCATCCTCGAACTCTAGTGTCCTCCGCCTCCTGTCAGCATAAGACTTCTGCCGGCTCTGAGCTATCCTCATCCGCTCCTGGATGACCTGGACCTTCTCTGTCGTGGCCTGGACCATCTCCGGTCCCACAAGTGCTGACTCCCCAGGGTCTGTCCAACACAAAGGAGATCTGCAAGGTTGGCCGTACAATGCCTCATATGGTGCCATCCCGATGGTGGAGTGGTAGCTGTTGTTGTACGCAAACTCCACCAAGGGTAGGTGGTCCTCCCAGCTGCGACCAAAGTTGAGGACACATGTGCGGAGCATGTCCTCGAGAGTCTGAATGGTCCTCTCTGTCCGACCTTCCGTCTGAGGGTGAAAGGCGGTGCTCAGACGTAGCTGCATCCCGAACGCCTCCTGTAACCCCTTCCAAAGATGGGAAGTAAATCGAGCATCTCGATCAGAGATGATAGTTGATGGAACACCGTGAAGCCGTACAATCTCCTGAACGTAGAGACGTCCCAAGCTCTCCACCGAGCCCTGCTCTCTGATGGGTAAGAAGTGAGCCGACTTGGTGAGTCGGTCGACAATCACCCAAATGGAATCGTGACCTCTGGAAGTGCATGGAAGTCCAGTCACGAAGTCCATAGATATCACGTCCCACTTCCACTTCGGGACCTCCAAGGGATGTACCAAGCCTGCTGGTACCTGGTGCTCTGCCTTCACCTGCTGGAAGGTGAGGCATCGAGAAACGAACTCTGCCACAACCTTCTTCATGCCTGACCACCAGTGCTATCGTCTGAGGTCCTGGTACATCTTCGCCACTCCAGGATGTACCGCCAAAGGAGAAGTGTGAAACTCTCTCATCACCTCCTCTCATAAAGCGACTGGTACTAAGGTACGTCCTCTGAAAAGGATGTCATGCTCTGCTCTAAAGGAGAAACCATCAGGTGCCTGTCCTGAGGATATCTGTGCACGCCGCGTCTCACAGTCAGCGTCCCCACACTGTGCCTCTCTGAAATGCTGTAGTAGTGGAGGAGAGACTGTGAGAGACTGAAGGAAGGCTGCTCCATCTCTATCCACAAAGGATATCTGCAAAGCGGCTAGCTGATCTGTCACCTCCTCGAGTAGCTGAATGCCCGTCCTCCTGCTGAGAGCATCGGCTACCACGTTCCCCTTCCCAGGAGTATCGACTATCTCAAAGTCATAGTCCTGGAGGAACTCGATCCATCGCCGCTGTCTCAGGTTCAGGTCCTTCTGAGAGAAGATGTACCTGAGACTCTGATGGTCAGAAAAGATTGTAAAGTGCTCGCCCATAAGGTAGTGTCGCCATGTCTTCAGAGCGAAGACCACTGCTGCTAACTCCCGGTCATGGGTAGCATAGTTCTACTCATGCGTCCTCAACTGACGTGATCCATAGGAAATCACTGCCCGCTCCTGCATCAGGACACATCCGAGTCCGGTCCCTGATGCATCGCAGTAGACTACGTACCCTACTCCCTCCTCAGGCAACCTCAAGATAGGGGCGCTGGTCAATCTCTCTCTCAGCTCCTGGAAGCTCTGCTGACATCTGTCTGACCACACAAAGGGTTTTCCCTTCTTCATAAAAGCTGAGAGTGGTGCCGCAACTCTGGAGAAGTCTGACACAAATCTCCGATAGTATCCAGCTAGTCCCAAGAAACTCCGCACCTCCGTCACGCTCCTGGGTGGCTCCCAAGCTAGCACTGCATCGATCTTCACAGGATCCACTGCAACTCCCGCCTCAGAGATGACGTGTCCCAAGAAGTGGACCTCACGCATCCAGAACTGACACTTCGAGAGCTTACCATAAAGCTGGTGCTCTCGGAGTGTGTCCAGCACAACCCGCAAGTGGCATGTGTGCTCCTCCTCAGTCGTCGAGTATATCAAAATGTCGTCGATGAAGACTACGAAAAATCGATCGAGGTATGGCTGAAAGATCCTGTTCATGAGGCCCATGAACACTGTTGGAGCATTGGTTACGCCGAATGGCATAACCAAGAACTCATAGTGGCCATACCGACATCTGAAGGCTGTCTTCTGCACGTCCTCATCCCGAACTCTGAGCTGATGATAGCCTGACCTGAGGTCTATCTTCGAGAACCACCGTGGTCCCTTGAGCTGATCGAAGAGGTCATCAATCCTCGGTAGCGGATACTTGTTCCTTACTGTCACCTGGTTCAGGCGATGATAGTCGACACAAAGTCGCAAGCTCCTGTCCGCCTTCTTGGCGAACAATATCGGGGAAGCCCAGGGTGAAACACTGGGTCATATGAATCCCTTGCCCTACAAGTCCTCCAACTGTTCCCGAAGCTCTCGAAGCTCGGCGGGAGCCATCCGATATGCTGGAGTGGATATCAGGGCTGTCCCGGGTATAGATCAATATAAAAGTCTACCTCTATGCGAGGAGGTAGTCCTGGAACGTCGTCGGGAAAGACGTCCGCATACTAATCCACCACTGTAGGAAAATTAGGACTCCGCACGTCAACTGCTCCTAGGATGAGGCTAGCCAACTGATGAGTGATGGGCTGTCCTCTCCTCTGCGGAAGTCCATCCTGTGCTGCAAAGGATCCCTTCTCACCGGTGAAGGTGAACCTGCTCCCGTCGGTGCGTACACATCGCACCTTGCGCCTAATACAGTCGATCTGAGCATGGACTGTAGATAACCAATCCATGCCCAAGATGACGTCGTAAGGCCTCGACGCCGCTACAAGAAGATCCCAGTAGAAGCTCTCACCTCCTAGAGTAATCTCACACTGCCAGCACCAGTGTGTAATTGTCGAGTCTACTCCCGTAGGAGTCTCTAGCCGTAAGGATCGAGCCAAAAGCTCCGTCAGAATCTCCGAGCTCCGAACAAGGGCAGTGGCTATGAAAGAATGACTCACTCCTGTGTCTATAAGAACTGCAGAAAGGGTGGAATAGACACAGATAGTACCTAGAATCATATCAGGCACGCCGTGGTCGTAGGCCTCCGCTACCTGGAGCTGGGCCTGTCTCTGCCCGCCATCTCCCTATGGCTGGGGTGGACCTCCTGGTGGTGGTGGTGGTAGAGCCTCAAAGCGTCGCCCACCACCTGCTGCTCGGCCAACTCCTCTGCCTCATCCGCCTCCTCCCTGCGGACCTCCACAGTCGACCCTCTGCCTCTGCCTGGGTGGCCCCTCAACCGTCTGCTACTCCTCGGCACGGTGGGTCGGGCAGTCATGAGCCATGTGGCCCTGCCCGCCGCATGTGTAGCACTGCCTGCCTCTCGAAAGACTGGCTCCATGCTGTGTGCCCTGCACTGCTGAGCTAGTGTCCTGAGGTCGTCTGCCGGAGGGTCTGGTCTGCCTGGGACCATGAGTCATCCGTCGACTGCTTGCTGCAGAAGACTCTGCTACATGCCGCCCTGCGGTAGGTCTCGCCACTGAAGAAGGCTCAGCAAGAAAGCTCTCGATCAAAAGGGATCACTCCAGTACTTCTGCCTGAGTCGGGATGCTAAGGGAGATCAATGATGCCCTGATCTCATGCCTCAATCCCTGCTCAAAGGTCCGGGGCCGGAAGAATGGGTCCCATACCATGTCTGTCGAGTAGCGCGAGATATCGGTAAATCTCACCGAGTACTGGGCGACCGTCAAGCTGCCCTGCCGCAGCTGTAGAAGCTTCTGGATGCGCACCGCATGGAGGGTGGCTGGGACGAACTTCGAGCGGAAGAGGCTCTCAAAGTCCATCGAGAGAAGAGATGCCTCATTGTGCACCTGAAGCGTCAAGCTCCACCATTGGCCCGCTACTGCGTGCAGTAGGCTCGCTATGAGGATCACCATGAGGTCTGATGGTGTCCTCACTAGCCTGAAAAATCATACAACTGCCTCCAGCCAGTCCTTAGCTGCCTGGGGGTCTGTCTCCCCGTGGAACCTGGGCGGTCGCTGGCGCTAGAACTCATGCAGTGCACTAAGGCGACGCGCATCGTCAGCGGCTGGGGCTGGTAGCATCGGTGGCTCGGCTGGTAGAGGTACTGTCGGTGCCTCTGCTGTCAAAGGGCCCTGTACCGAGGTCTCGTCGCTCGGCGGGCTGTCGTCATGCTCAACTCTTAGAACCCTAGTTGGCTGCCATCGTGGGGCCATCCTGAAAAGGAAACAGGTGCGCCACGGTCAGAACAGTATACCTGTGAGCTGACACAGAGTAATCACAAAGAAAACTTGAACCACACATGCAATCAATGTTTTCGTGCATTAAGTCGGAAATCAGAAGTCAGGGTCCTGGTGTACGGATACATCGGCCGCCGCACCAACACTGGAATCCCTGAACTGATAACCACACCCAATACTCTTAACATTATTGCTTCACATAGAAAAATATCAGAGTCCAAGTTCTCTGGTAGAACCGAACTCCTCTGATACCAATCTGTCACGACCCGTCCTCGGGGCCCGTGCTATGACTACCCCAAGCCCCACTTCCATAGGCCAGGAGCTGGCGACTAGAACCAAGGCGTAAATCCCGGTAAAATGGGAAGGCATTTCCTTTGTAAAGTAAACAAACACCACAGAGCAAGCAAGCAGAAGAAGTAAACACTAAGTAAAAACTGAGTACAACAGTAAGTACAGAAAAGTAAGTGGGCCAGAATACAAACCCAAACTGAAAGTAAAGTACAACTGGAAGGGAAAACAACAACTGAAAAGTAAAGCCGCAACGTCGAGCTGTCCACTAGAAATCCCACCTGAAGGGTGGGTACAGATATCCTCCACTGCTCCTCGGGTCCAGCCGACCGCTCTGAGTACGTCCCGCCCAGTGGTCCACCTCCAGGTACCGTTCTACTCTACAAGCCTCAACCACGATTAGCGCTGTCCGTCGTCTGCAACCAACACAACGTAGTGTGGGCATAGCCCGTGCAGGGGTGAGTATAAGATACTCAGTAGGGACCCCGAGACCCCTGAAGGTCTCCCGGAATCCACAAAGGATAAACCACAAAGGAAAGATACAATCACGAAGTAACATTCGAAACTTCTTAGGTATATGCCCATACATATACCTAAGTCTTCAATTCTCGTTCGACTCCAATATCTGAGCCTAAGTACAACCCAGTCCACACAGGAAAGAAAAACGTAAATCCACACAGGATAGCACAACACAATCCACAAGGAAAGCAAAACATGATTTCAGCTCACACATGTATACTTCTTCGTATGGCGATAGAGATGACCAGATATTGCCACTGAATCATCTAAGCTGTCGGACCCACAAAGGATCGATAGGTACTAACCCCCGCAATAACCCACAAAGGATCTGACCCACACATGATCGATAGGTAACTAACCCCCGCAAAGACCCACACAGGATCGGACCCACACAGGATCTGTAGGCGCTGGCCCACACAGGACCGCTGAGCGCTGAACCACACAGGATCGGACCCACACAGGATCGGTAGCACTGATCCACAAAGGATCGCTGAGTGCTGTAGTCATCGCCGTCGAATCCACTGAGGATCTCTGCACAGTCGTCGTCGTCGTCGCAGTCACAGCCAGCTCTAGGGTTCCCGCACACAGCAAGCTCGCTCGGGAGGGTCCGCTCCACGAACCGAGGGGCTGATACATCAACTGACACATAGTCTAGAGTTGATGTATCCAAAAGTTCCGTATCGTCAACAGGAACTCAACGTCGCAGACGACACGTCAATCGGACGCCCGGTCTGAGAGTTATTGGCCTTTTCGTTCCAGTGGCCCGATTGTTTTTTAAGGAAAAACCAACCCGACCGTACTCCACCTGTGTCCAAACCTCGGGCTGAGTAAGACAAAAGATCCATCTCACTTAGAGGAATTCAACAAAGTCGACGGCACGTCAATCGGACGTCCGAGGCTCAAGATATAAGCGTTTCCGCTCTGAGGGCCCGGTTGGTTTCGTGTACGAACAAACTCGGCCGAACCCAAAGTATTTTGAAACCATGAGTGTAATATACCGAAACGACCGTCTCGATCCAAGGATCGTATCGCCGCTGACGGTGCATCGATCGGAGGCCCACAACTCAAGTTATGAGCAAATGACTGAAAAGGTCTGAAAACAGGGGGTCTGGGCCCGGACCGACCCGACGAAACCCCCCTGGGTCGGCCCGAACCGGGTCCGGGTTGACCCAACCCGGGTCCGGGTCCGACCCGGCCGGCGCGGCCCGGCCTGACGGTCCGGCCGGGCGGCTCGGCCGACGCGCCGGCGCGGGCCAGGCGCCGCGCAAGGCAGCCCCCCCCCCCCCCCCCCCCCCCCCGCGCGCAAGGGGGCCGCTCCATGACACCCGGATGCGGCTTAAGCCACGTCCCCCCTCCGCGGTTCCGCACGGCCTCAGGACCAGCAAGAGCTGCCGTGGCTTCAGCCGCGATGGGTCTTCCCGATGGTGCGCCGGGCGCCGCCGCATCCTGGCAGCCGGCCGCCGCCTCCGGCCGCCGGCGCCGCCGTGCCGACGGGGGGTTCCGCGGACCACCTGACGCGCTCCGGTGGTCCGATTTGCGCGTGGTCTTCGCCAGTGCTCATCCCGGGACTCGTTCTTCACTGAAAAGCCTTCAAAATTAACTTGCGGCCCCATTTGTCTTCGCCCTCCACTCCGCGCATAACAACAAGAAGGGCGGTGGGTTCAGACTTGTTCGTTGGTCCGCACCCACCGCGTTAGCGGTTTTTAAAGTCTCACAACAATAATATTTAACAACCGAGGATATAAATCACGAATATTTAAAAAGAAACAACCCCTACCTCGTCGTAGTCGTCGAATGTGCGTTCTTCGCGAGATTGACCGTCGTGAAAGAAGAGGATCGTCGCGTCGCAGAAGGGGCGTCGCGTCGTCGCAGTACACGATGTCGCGTCGACGATCTCCGAGGGTTAAGGAAAACACACAGATTTAATTTCACGAATTAAATCCATGTTGAGGATAAAATCCACAAAGGAATTTAAAAGATTTGAAATCTCCTACCTCAAGCAGTTGATCGAAGATTTGTCGTTGGGAAAGAATCGTCGTGGAAGAAGCGTTACGGAAGGAGAATCGTCAGCATTCTTCGTCGCCTTTCGTTGAAGGCCGGTGTTCTTCGCGTTCTTCGTGTTCTTCACGTTCTTCGCGTTCTTCGCGGAGAAAGATGAATATCTTCTAGCTTCAGAGATTTCTCCAAATCCTCTAAACAAGACACCCCTCAAAAGACAAGTGTTGGTCTTATTTTTAATCTCATGCCAACAATTGATTTCAAAGATAAGTAACGAACAAATTAATTCATAGAATTAATTGCAACAAATTAACCACCCAATTAATAAGGGCGTTAAGAATTTAGAAAATGCGTCAGTTGACTTTCATAAAGAGGATTTTTCGCGGGTGCGTTTCTTAGGGGTAAAGAAACAGTGGGGCTCGTGCGGGCCCTACCTCACAAATATCCTACCAGGTGGGTAGGATATTTTGGGTTCCACCATATCCACTTCAACTTAGCTTAAGTGGATTTTAAGTGTCTTTAAGATAAATAAAATAAAGTTGTCGCATCACTTTATTTTATTTTCTTAACTTAACCCCAAAAATTAAAAACCACACCTGAGCAAACGCAACTCCGGAAAAGGCGTTTTTAAGCAAATACCGGTGCTGCGATTCCACCGGTGCCCTCAGAATTCGATTCCGAGCACCGGTTCAAAAGTTATAAAAACCCGCTCGTTCGTTCACTGAACGTACCCGAGCCAAACTTCAGAAAATGATTCCGGGCACACCGGGCCTCAGAATCACGTGCCGTCAGAAACTGCGTTCTTGTAAAATTCCAAAGAAAATTAAGAAAAAAAAATTTCCTTGAATTTTACGGGTCTTTACATTTTGTGGGATGCTATAAGACATATATAGGAACAAATAATTCTTTATAATCCAGTGATAATTCGTCCTTAATGGTGGTTATTAAGCCAGCCCAATTTGGAGATAAAATTATGGGCCAGATTCTAAGGCCCAAAAAAACAACCCACCAATTTAATCATATCTTAGAAACCACAAATTATTTTGGGATAAATTTTACAGGAGGTTTGTAGACATCCGGGGATCCATTTTCTTCTTCTACGGACTACTCCAATTCGACCATCTAGAAGGTCATCTAGGTGAATCTGTTCGGTGGAGGCAAGATGGCTACAACTTCGGGTCAAGGGTGGAAAGGTCTCCTCTCCCTTACTTTCCACCAACCTAGGCCTACCATACTCAAGTGGGATTCTTTGTACTATTTGGGGCTAGACCCAAGCCTCTTGAAATTCTTATTTAAGGCAGTGGTGGTGGAGGAGTTGATCATCTTTGAGCTTTGTTTCATTTTAATGTTTTACTGCCAATTTGATGTTGTAATCGCATTCCTTCAATTTAAGTTCTTGAATTACCTTAGATTCTTTATAAAAGTTTTTCACATTCTCATTTCCTATTATTATTCTTATCACTTTGATATCTTTGCCTCAAGGTGTGAACTTGTTCACACCAAACCATGTGAGATTATCACACAATGGTGGAGTGATCATTGTTTCATTTTTTTACTTCTCCAATTCCTCCCTCATTAGTCTACTTCCCACTTCCATTGAAACCATAGGATCAATGGAGGCCTAACACACTTATGGGTTGATCTAAGGGAGTATAAAGGGGATGTATTGTATGTTATTTCTCACTCCATTAATGGATAATCACTTCTTTTAAATGCGATTTTTATTTGATGATTTTAAAACCTCTTCATCCTTGTTAAATTTAAGGTCACACACTTCAAGTGCTAATACGAACCTTTACCTTGGAGTGCTCAAACCTTTGATCCTTCAAGTGTATAGGTGATTAATATTAGAGTGTGTAGGCATTAAACCAGTAAGTTATGATTTTGTTTGATCTCCTTAAATGAACCCATCTCAAATATAAGAAATTTAAATATAAAAAAAAGAATTCATCCAATCCACCCCTTGTAATAACCTTGGATCAACCCTTCTCATAATTTGAATTCACTTAAGAATTTTAGTGTTCACTTAAACCCATATAAAATAAACCCAAATTTGGCCACTCAATAGCTAAAAATAGTCCATAGAATGTACGTGTCTGTAGGTTACTTCTTAGGTCTCTGAGGACTCGACAACCCAAGGTAAATTTGGGAAAGACCAAATTTTTGCACCATTGTCGGGGACCAAGTAAGTACCTTAGACCAAAACCTTCTTTCCTCAACCACATTCTTCTATTCTCACCTCAAGATCTCTTATCTTGTCCCTTTATCATTTTTTTCTTTTGGCGCATGTCTGCTTACACCCGTGATAATTCAAACAGACTAGTTAGGGTGGAAAGTCCTAGGATAGGGGAGTCAAGTGAACCTAGGGGATTATTTCCATTAGGTGTGAATCTTCTTGGTACTCCGGAATCAAAAATCGAATCAATTCTAATGGAGGGTCTTCCAAGAAATCAAATTTTAAATCTTGGGGGAAATCAAATGGGAAACCAAAATCAAGAAGCTCCAAACCTAGGGAATGTAGTCGATCAAACCATGAATGACTACCTCACTCCAGCTTGGACCAATTCCCATCATGCATTAGACACAATTCTCTAGGAGATACCAATTACATCTTTAAACCCCATGTCCTAAACCACCTTCCAACCTTTCACAGGATGGAGTCTGAGATGCCATACCTTCATGCCAAAGAGTTCAACGACATTGTTGAAACCATGTGCCCACCACATCAACTAGAATTAGCTAAGATGAGCCTCTTTCCTTTCTCACTAAAGTACCGAGCAAAGAATTGGTTAAAAAATATGAGATCTACATCAATAAACTCTTGGGACCAATTACAAAGAGAATTATACAAAAAAAATACTTTCCCCACCACAAAATAATTGCACATAAAAAGAGCATCCAAAATTTTTAAAAAAAAGAGGGGGAGTCATTCTATGAAACATGGGAGAGGTTCAAAGACACCCTAAACATGGTTCCACATCATGTTTTTTCTATACCTGAACAAGTGAGAATTTTTTATGAAGGTTTGGTCCCGGGGAACAAACAATTAATTGACATGATGTGTAATGAAACCTTTAAAAACAAAGCCCCAAATGATGCTTACGAGTATCTGGAAAGCCTTGCTGAACAAAACCAAACACGGGGAACTTCAACTTATTCTGAAAAGCCACAAATAACTAATGGAATTAATACACTTAGAGAAGAATAAAGCCTTATGGATAAACTAGCAGCACTCTCTAGGAAGGTTAAAGAGATAGACCTTAGGAAAGTCCATGAAATCCAAACTGTAGACCCTGTTTGCACAATTTGTGACAAACATGACCATAAGACAGACAACTGCCCAACCATTCCATCCATCAAGGATGTTCTTTTAGGAGGACCCCCAGTGGAAGTAAATACCTTGAACTTTCAAAATCCTCAATACCAAAACATCTTCAACCTAAGGTATAATGACCACCCAGGCTTCCGTTGGAAAGATAACCAACAACCTAGCCAAACATGAGGACAAAATCCTTACCCCCACCCGAACTACCAAACCCATAACCAGTTCCAAACCCAACCTATCCAATACCAACAGCCACCTATCCATTTTCAACAAACCATCCCACCTCCAAAATATCCCCCTAGGATAAACCAATCTTCTCAAGCACCAACCCAAACTGTTCCACAAAGCCTACTAGAACAACTGTTCAAACAAATGGAAAGGATGAACTCGGAAGTTTCTTCCCTAAAACAATAACTTCAAACCGTCAAAACTGGAAAGTCACCCATGCCTACACAAGCCATTCCACAACAAACAGTAAGGGGAGAGTCAAGTTGCACTCAAACAACTCATGAACAACTAAAGGCTGTGATTATTTTAAGAAGTGGTAAATCAATTGAGAAACCTGAACAACTAATTTAAAACCCATCTGAAGATTCAAACTTGGATGAAAATTCAAATAAACCAAATTATAAAACTGAAAAACACGATAAAATTGTCAAAGAAACAATTCTTCAACAAACAACCCCACAACCTGCACCATTTTCTCAATGCATGAGGGGGGGGGGGACCAAGCCTAAATTGAATGAAACATTGAGGGAAATATTCTCACAAGTCAAGTTGAACATTCCACTCCTCAATTATATTCAAACCATTCTTGCATAATCAAAATAACTTAAGGACCTCTTCACATTTAAAAGTAAATTCTCACATAAGAACCAGGTCCTTTTAGCAGCAAATGTTATCACATCAATCCCAAGAACCCTTCCACCAAAGATGAAAGACCCAGGATTTCCATACATCAATGTTGAAATATGAGAGAACAAAGTTGTCAAAGCCTTGTGTGACCTAGGTGCTAGTGTCAATCTCATTCCCTATGATGTGTACTACTAGTTAGGCCTAGAAGATCTCCAAACCACATCTGTCACACTTCAACTTGCTGATCGTAGCATTAGGGTTCCAAAGGGGATTTTAAAGGATGTTCTAGTAACAATAGAAAACTTCATCTACCCTGATTACTTTATTTCCTTGACAAAAATCCTAACTTAGGCAACAAGGAACAAACCCCAATCATCCTTGGTCGTCCCTTCCTTGCAACAATCAACTCTGTTATCCGAGTCCAAAATGGGAACATGACCATCAACTTTGAAAAAATGAGTCTAGACTTGAACATCTATAATGAAAGCTCACAAATAGGGGATGATGAGGAAATTCATGAAGTAAACATGATAGGAAGTGTTGATAATGAATCCATAGAACATCAAGTAATATTTGATGGAAGTTTAAGCTAGGATGAGATTGATTTCCTTTGTTCACATGAAGGAAGTTTATCTCCTTGGATTGAATCATTTTCAAATTGATCTTATGATGAAGTCTTAGGTCCAACAATCAGTGAAACCTTTTAGGAAACCACTTTCATGGAGACCACTCCAACTTCCTTCCCTAAATCTGATCAATCCAATCTAGTAGCTGAAACTTCTACATGTGGGGAATCAATCTTATTTGAAAATCTAAAAAAAGAAATTGATCTTGAGCCAATGTCCCAATATTCTGCTGAAATTTTGAACCAACTTGATCTTGAATTGAAAGAACTTCCTTCCGCACTTAAGTATGACTTCCTAGGAGAAAATGGAACACATCCTATTGTTAGTTCTTCTTCTCTTGAATCCAATCATGAGAGGATGCTTCTAGATGTACTTAAGAAACATAAGAAAGCCATTGGTTGGACCCTGTATGATATTCCTGGGATTATCCCACTAATCGAGACTCATAGGATTGTTCCATAATCTGATTCAAAGCCATTTCGTCAAACTCAACGGAGACTCAATCCTAATCTCATAGAGGTAGCATGTAAGGAACTTATGAAATTGTTAAAATATAGTATCATCTATCCCATAACTGAGAGTGAGTGGGTGAGCCCAATCCAAGTGGTTCCCAAGAAGTCAGGAATCACAGTGATAACCAATAAGGATGGAGAGATTCTTCCAACTAGGGTGAGTAGTGGCTGGAGAGTCTGCATCGACTATAGGTAGCTAAAATCATTCACCAAGAAGGACCATTTACCCTTACCATTCATTGACCAAGTCCTTGAGAGAGTGGAAGGTCATGAGTTCTATTGTTTATTAGATGGGTACTCAGGGTACAATCAGATTGAGGTCTCCCTAGAGGATCAAGGGAATACTATATTCACTTGTCCATTCAACACCTTTTCCTTCAAACGCATGTTGTTCGGGTTATGCAATGCCCCTAGAACCTTTCAGCGGTTCATGATGGGAATCTTCTTAGACATGGTAGGGGATTTTATTGAGGTATTTATGGATGGCTTATTTATCTTTGGGGATACATTTGAGGGATGTCTTAGGAATTTGGAGAGAGTTTTGTCCAGATGTGAAGAAACGAATCTGGTCCTAAATTGGGAAAAATTCCATTTCATGGTTAAACAGGGATTAGTCCTTGGCCATATAGTCTCGGGTAGGGAGATTGAAGTTGATAAAGAAAATATTGAAATAATTATTCACCTTTTATCACCCATAACTGTTAAGGAAGTGTGGTATTTCTTAGGACATGTTGGTTTCTGTAGAAGATTCATCAAGGAATTTAGTTCAATCTCCCGTCCTCTTTGTGCTCTTATAGTAAAGGATGCTCCATTTGTTTGGACAAAAATCTATGAAGGTTCATTATCAACCCTAAAATCCTCTCTAATCTTTCATACCATTATGAAATATTCAAATTGGAACATCCCTTTTGAACTTATGTGTGATACCAATGAATTTTCTGTAGGAGCTATGTTAGGACAACATTCTGATAAAACTCCTTATGTCATTTCTTATGCAGGAAAATCCTTAAATGATGCCCAAATCAACTACACCACCACTAAAAATTAGTTACTTGATATTGTGTTTTCATTAGATAAGTTTAGGTCCTACCTCTTAGGATCCCCCATCATTGTGTTCACTGACCATTCTATACTAAAATACCTCTTCCAAAAACAAGATGCTAAGGCTAGACTGATTAGGTGGGTCCTTCTATTACAAGAATTTGACCTCACAATCAAGGATAAAAATGGTGTTGAAAATGTTTTAGATGATCTCCTCTCTAGGATGGAATCCAAAGACATCTCAAATAACCTTTTTGTATCTGATTCATTCCCTGATGAACACCTATACTCTGTGAGTGACTTCCCTTGGTATGCCGACATAGCCAACTTCTTAGTTATAGGAGTCATTCCAAAATTCTTAGGGACTCAAGCTCGAAGGAAATTCCTTTTTGATGTTAGGCACTATGTGTTTGATGATCCATACCTCTATAAGTTTTGCCCTGATCAAGTTATTAGGAGGTGTGTCCCAGAATTTTAACAAGAGTCCATCCTTAAATTTTGTCATAGTGAGGCATGTGGAGGTCACTTTTCCTCTAAGAAAACTTTTTCTAAGGTTCTTCAGCGTGGTATCTTCTGAACCAACCTCTCAAGGGACTCCTACAAATTTTTTCGAAGCTTTCCTAAGTGTCAACAAGTAGGATCCATCACAAAAAATAATCAAATGCCACTCACTCCCATCTTAGTAATTGAAATCCTTGATTGCTGGGGAATTGATTTCATGGGTCCCTTCCCAAACTCTAGGGGATATCTGTACATCCTTTTAGTTGTCGATTATGTCTCCAAATGAACCGAGTCCATTCCTACAAAATACAATGATCATCAAACTGTGATTATATTTCTAAAGGAAAACATTCTCTCTAGATTTGGAATTCCTAGGGCTATCATTAGTGATCGTGGAACTCATTTTTTCAATTTTCCATTCTCAACACTCATGGAAAAGTATGGAATTTCTCACAAAGTGTCCACTGTTTACCACCCATAGACCAATGGTCAAGCTGAGTTGGCCAATCAATAAATCAAACAAATTCTTGAGAAAGCTATTAATCCATCTAGGAAAGATTGGTCGAGAAAACTCTTAGATGCTCTTTGGGCCTATCAAACTTCATATAAAACCATTTTAGGAATGTACCCATATAGGTTGGTTTATGGTAAAGAATTCTATTTGCCAGTGGAGATTGAACATAAGGATTTTTGGGAAATTAAAAAAATGAATTATGACCTTTCATTGGCCAAAACAAAATGGAAATTAGATCTCAATGAACTTTAGGAACTTAGGATAGAGGGTTATGAAAATTCAAGGATCAATAAAGCTAAAGTACAAGCCTACCAATCTTGAAATATTAAAACCAAACACATTGTACCAGGTAAAACTATTCTTTTTTATAGTTCTAAACTTCATTTACACTCAGGAAATTTGAGGTCTAGATGGTCAGGTCCATTCATAGTGCATAAGGTGTACCCCTATGGGGCTGTAGAAATTCAAGATCCCACAAATGGTCAAACCTTTAAATTTAATGGTCATATAGTCAAACCATTCATTGAACCATTCTAAAAAATGAAGTTGATGAAAACTTGTGTAAACCAACCTTATATGAGGAAAATACTTAAATAATTAAGGGTCTAAGTCGAGCTAGTGACATTAAACCAAAGCGCTTCATGGGAGGCAACCCGTGGTTTTCATCTTTGTAAATATTTTTTTAAGAAAAATAGGATTAATGAATCATTTTGATATTTAAAAAAAAAGACTGTTGACCTGTTCTTATATTATGAGTATGGATGGGTATGAAAGTGGAGCACCATATTCATTTATGTCACGTGGTGTGATCCTTGAGTAATACCTTACCCAGAAATTTAAAAATAAGACAATGTATCATCAGTTCATTTTATTTTTATGTGTTTGTAGGTCAAAATAAAATAATAATAATTTTTTTAAAAGGAAACGTCATAGGTCATGGGGCAAACCCCATCACAACCGGCAAAGCCGTGGGGACTCAAACCTGGGACTGAAGGGAGACAGGGGTGCGCGCTTACCACTGACCTACGTCTTATAGTGCTTCCTTATTCTATAATTTTTGTATATATACTTATATTTTAATTTTTTTATTATATGAATAAATATATATATCTATATATACTATATTGTTTTGTTTGCTTGCTTGTTTTTTCCTTTTTCCACTAGGGAACTCTGTAAGTGACATGAATATCAAAGGACTAAATTGGAGCAGAAAGAACTTCAACTTCAACCACAAGGTGACTTCATTCCATGATCCTCATATTTCAATTTCCTTTTTTAAACTCCCATTCTCTGCCTCTACCCCCTTCTAAATTCTCTTTTCTTCAAACACTAGGGACAATTTTATTTTAAGTTGGGGGGGAGATAAAATAAAAAATTTGATTTTGTGTAAAAAAATTGCTTTTGTGTGAAAAAAATGATTTGAAAAAAATGTGTGTAAATGGAAGAAAAAATTCCTTTAACTTTGAACATGATAATACACATTTCACACTTTGAAACTGAATATCAAATAATTTATCATGCCCTGATTCTAATTTTAATCCACATATAATTTCATGAGCATAGATTTTGGAAAGTATGGCTGTCTAACGTGAAATTTCATCATTTATATTTTCATCCAAATAGAAAAAAAGAGATCACAACGCACGTCCTTTGGATACAGGGGTATTAGTTTGAGTTCATGGGGTCCCCCAAATAAATAGCATAGTTTTGGTGATCATTTAATTTTAATATGATTATTCAAAAAAAAAACAAAAAAAAAAACAATAAATTTGCACGTACAACAATAAAATGACCTAATGTGCGGCTTTCAGCACTTGGGGATCGTGAATCCATAGTTTTCTGGCCCAGAGTTAGTAATTTTATCTCTACTTATGGTAATTTGACTTTTTTTTACTGAGTTAACTCGAGATGATGCCCGAGTATGTGGGCTTCACTTGGTTCCCTAAGGTCTTTGAGCTTGGGAGTCATCGACAAAGTCTCGCTACATGGGTTGACTCTATTGAGTGTAATTTTAATTACCATGGAAAAATTGCAAAAAAAAAAACAATAAAAAATATATATATATATAAAAATTGAATAATAATCTTAATATTGAAATGTGATTCCACCCAGCGCTTCCATCATTTTCCTCTTGAATAAAAATGAACCCCCATGTCTTTTGTGACACACAACACATTATCATACTTTATTGAAATTGGATGAAATGTGGAGATGAATTTGAACAAAGGAACAGGCTTGGGATTGGGATCTTTTTATGAAACTATCTTGTATTAAAATATTTTTATGGGTTTCATTATTGTTTGGTATAAGGTTTTTTGGTGATCATTGTGTATTAAAATGTTTTTGGAAAAGGGAATTCAAATTTCATATTGTTGAGATACATTTTTCTCAGGAAAAGAAAATCTCAAGTTGGGTGGGTGTGATTAGACAATAAAAAAACATATTTTAATTACATTTTAATGGTATTAAATGTTCATTTTTGATCTTATGGGCCTGAGTTAGTGGATTTTAATTTTGAACATTCATTCTCATTATTTGTGCACTTCATGCCTAATGTACACCAATTTAGGCCCAATGATTCATCTGATTTTAAGGAATGTAATTATCCATATTTTAATTTGATATTTTGGTAAATGGATCTAAACTTAAATATGAAAATTTCTTATTCAGGGATCAATAGAGTATTAATAAAGGATAATGGGGATATTTGGTGATGAAAGGAAACAATTCTGAAGAAGGAAGATTGGAAACCATCCCACTAATGAGAATGTGGAGCCCACAATACAGGCCCAATGAAGCCCAAATTTCTTGGGATGCTAGAAGAAATATATAGGAAAAAATAATTCTTCAAGATCCAATGCTAATTCAGCCTTCATAGTGGTTATTAAGGCAACCTAATTTGGAGATAAAATTATGGACCAGATTCTAAGGCCTAGAAAAACAGCCCACCAATTTAATCATATCTCGGAAACCACAAATTATTTTGGGATGAAATTTTACAGGAGTTTTGTAGAAATCAGGGGATAAATTTTCTTATTCTATAGACCACTCAAAATTTTCCATATAGAAGGTGATCTAGGTGCATCTGTTCGGTGGAGGCAAGCTGGCTGCAACTTCGGGTCAAGGGTGGAAAAGTCTCCTCTCCCTTACTTTCCACCACCCTAGGCCTACCATACTCAAGTGGGATGATTTTTACTATTTGGGGCTCGACCCAAGTTTCTTAAAATTAATATTTAAGTAAGTGGTGGTGGAGGATTTGATCATCTTTGAGCTTTGTTTCATTTTAATGTTATGCTGCCAATTTGATGTTGTAACCGCATTCCTTCAATTGTAAGTTCTTGAATTACCTTAGCTTCTTTATAAAATTTCTTCATATTCTCGTTTCCTATTCTTATTATTATAAATTTGATACCGTTGCCTAAAGGTGTGAACTTTTTCACACTAAACCATGTGAGATTATCACACAACAGTGGAGTGATCGTTATTTCATTGTTTTTACTTCTCCAATTCCTCCCTCATGAGTCTACTTCCCGCTTCCATTGAAACCATAGGATCAATGGAGGCCTAACCCACTTATGGGTTGATACAATGGAGTAGAAATGGGATGTATTGGATGTTATTTCTCACTCCATTAATGGATAATCACTTCTTTTAAATGATATTTTTATTTGATGATTTTAAAACCTCTACATCCTTATTGAATTTAAGGTCACACACTTCAAGTTCTAATACAAACCTTTACCTTGAAGTGCTCAAAACTTTGATCCTTAAAGTTTATAGGTGATTAGTATTAGGGTTTTTAGGAATTAAACTAGTAAGTGATGATTTTGTTTGATCTCCTTAAATGAAACCATCTCAAATATAAGAAATTGAAATATTTTTTTTAAAAAAGAATGCTTCCAATCCACCCCTTGTAATAACCTAGGATAAACCCTTCTCTTGATTTGAATTCACTTAAGACTTTTAGTGTTCACTTAAACCCATATAAAATCAACCCAAATTTGTCCAATTAATAGCTAAAAACACTCCATAGAATGTACTTGTCTGTAGGTTACTTCTTAGGTCTTTGAGGATTCGACAACCCAAGCTAAACTACAAGCGACCGCTTAACCCTAAAATCTTGGGCAAAATTGGGCGAGACCATAGTGCATGCTATATAAGCATTGGGACAAGTAACCACACCCGTTCCTATTTAGGATTCAGTAGTGGAACCTCTAGGGGATGAATATAGAGATAATTATCAAGTGTTTCTTGATAAGAAACCACTACCTTTATAAGGCTTAAATGATCCTCAAGAGGCAGATGATTGGTTGAAAAAATTGAACTTCTTTTTGAATTCTTGGAAACACCCAACTCTATAAAGGTGAAGTGTGCTTCCTTTAATCTTGAAGGGCCTAAAAGGATATGGTGGGATTAAATGGTTAAAAAGAAGAAACATGGGGGATTGGAGTGGAAATACTTCATAACTATTTTCAAAGAATAGTTCTATCCATAGTCTATGGTTTTGAAAAAATATATGGAATTTTTTTACTTTCAACAAGGTGATAGGAATGTTACTCAGTATGTAAACTACATTACTGAACTTGTTCAATTTTCTCATAAATTAGTGACAAATGAGAAACTAAAGGCAAAAGGATTTGATATGGGTATTCGATATGATATCTAATTATAGGTTTTTTTAATCTCACTTCTCATGTGGACATGCTGGATATAGTGTTGATAGCTAAAATTTACATGATTAGTAATTCAAGGTTGACTACAGTTCCACTTACTCCCAATGTTAGTTTTGTTAGTTCCTTTAAAGTAAAGATAAATCATGATGAATATTATGATGGATGTAGACAAAATGAATTATCTATACCTTTCATGGGTTTTTATGAGGCCACTTGACTTGATTTCATCATGTTAAGGTCGGGCATTTGAAGTTATTTTATATTGAGGCAATAAAGATATGTAGTTCATGCAGTTTTTTAGGACACATGTAGAAGTTATGTCATGTATTTTCCATATATTATAGCAGAGAATGATCATAAACCCCTAAAGGTACTATTTTTCAATTAGATTCTTAAATAAATAAGAAGTTATAACTATATGCATCTAGAATAAATATTCTTCATGTGGTGGAAGTGTTTCTAGAGGAAACTGATGCAGATCCAATGATAGTGAGAGGTACCATCAGTACAACTTCATATTTAGTGATTTATTTATTTGATACCGGTTCATCTCATTCATTCATTTCAACTTGTGTTGTTAATTTTATAAACTTTACTATATAGATTATGTCTTATGTGATGGATATTTCTATGCCCCTCTGAACAAAGAGAGAGTAGGGTCTCCAATGCCCTTACTATGTCTTTTTTTATTGAAGATCGAGCTCATAGAATTTTTTTTATTTCTCAAAATGAAACCTTTAGATTTCATTATTTAGATGGACTAGTTTATTTCCTATAAAAACTAGATCGACTTTCATCTTCAGTGGGTCTCCTTTATTTCCCCTGGTAGGGTGTTCCATGTTTTCCAGGGTGAATGGGAAACAAGATTGAGTAGAATAGGTCCCCTTCTTCTAGAGTTGGTTAGAGTGATATTGGTGTTTTATTTTGATCTGAAGTAAGAATCATTGAGTGGTGATCTTCCTCTAGTATTTATCAAGTTTCCCAATGTGTTTCCTTATGACTTTTCTGTCTTACCATCGGTAAGAGAGGTGAAGTTTTCCATTGATTTGGTACCAAGTACTCAAACTATCTCCATTCCCTCTTAATATATGTAAGTAGCTAAATTTAAGGAGTTAAATACTCATTTGAATGATTTTTTGGATAAATTATTCATACACACGAGTGTGTCATGATCATGTAGCAATTCACTATTCATTTTCACCCTTACATCACTGTGTTAAATTGATTTTGTATCATAAATTAAAAATTTAATAACAACTTGAACTTCATGTTTGATTCAATTATTTTTTTAATCACTTTTAAAAAGGGTAATTTAATTTTATTGGATTATTTCATTATAGGTGGAGGTGATTTAGAGGGACCAAAATGAAGTTGAAGAAAAATGGGCCAAAATGTGCAAGATTCCAAGAATACCAGTGGACTCAAATGGACACTACAGATGATCCATGCATTAAATTGGGATGAAATTCAGTGATCTGATCCAAAATTAATTTTGATACAAATATTATGAAGACACTAAATACAAATTATTCCATTAAAGGTCCCTATTGAACTGATATGTCCAAGACACCAAATCTATATGAAGTCAAAAGTGGTGTGCTGCGTTTCAACCATATCTCGAGCTGTCAACCGCTAAATGATGCCAAATGTTCGGTGGATATATTCAAGAGGTGGGTAAAATATTTATTAGTTTTCTAAAAGGTGAGATAAGACAATCTGGATGTCTAAAACCATGGTTCATGTGGTTTTACAAAATCTGTGTGCCCAAAACCACCTTCCACTTTGCCTATAAATTGGCACCTTGGGAACCCCATTTATAAGTTCAAACAGCAAGAAAAACTCTACCAATTTGGAAAACTAAAGGATTAATATACTCAACCAAGTAGTTATAGATGCATTTGTCCTCATAGGGTGATCAAAGATGAAGGTGAAGTTCCACCCGATCCTCCTCCTCCTCTCGATAGCGAGCTAAATGGTGGATGATCATTTAGAGGAAGCTACACATACTTGAGAGGGAGTTCCAAAACTTTTTATTCTAATGGTTTTGTGTAATTTGTGTCTTAAATATTTCAATTATGTTTTATATTAACAAGATTCTCCTCTGAATTTCTTTCTTGGGTATAATTAAGTGAAACAATTTTTATCTCAACACCGATTGGGTTGAGATTTTAAGTGGGAATATTGGGTTGTTTCGATCGGAAAACACTAGAATACTATTTCTATCACACATAAATGAGATTTAGTTTGATTAGATATCCATCACTCCATGATTTAGGTCCAAACCTTGAAAACACAATTTTTGTTTCAAGGGGTGGTTCTTTGCACATCGTTTTGAGGGGCAAGAGGGGAACTGAGATCTTGACAACCCTCAACCAAAGAATTCCATTAAACCATGTGCAATTTTTAGAATAATGAACTATTCAAGATGTGTAGTAAACTTTAAATTAACTCCTTATATAATTAATCTAAAAACACTACCTTCCTTTTTCAACTATTAAACTCTTTAATTAAGTCATTTTATTTTTAAAATTGTTTTCAAAACTAACCCCTCTTTTAGTACTTTTTTATTAAAAATACACACTTTAAACCTCCAAAACTCCTTGAGAGATGACCTAGGTTACACCCTAGAATATAAATAAAATTTAAAATCATAATCAATTTGATGTTTCATGATAACACATTCAAATTTTGGCACCATTTCTAGAGAGAGATTTAGTTTTTAGTGTGCGTTTTTTATAAAAACATCATGCATTTTGTAATTATTTGTTTGCTTCTTTTATTCCTTATTTTTTTTGATTTAAAAAATATTTCATATGTAGGTTCTGTGGATTATTAATTCTACTCTAGGATATTTTTCACATTTCGAACCCGAACCGGAGAGGATTCTATGTCAGTGACACCGAGACACACAAGAGAGCCCTTTGAAGGAGGACACCTAAAACATTGAAACTATTATCGATCCTTCTTTTAGTCCTAGAACCCATATTAAAACTGAAATAAAATTGAATAATATGGAATAAAATAATCATAAGTTAAAATAACTAACCTCACTTGATGTAGAGATCCATCCCGCATACATTTAAATAAAAGGTGAAGCACCAAATTCTGAACTAAAATTTGGTTTAATTCACTCATTACCAAGATTCTATGAACTCACAGGAGAATATACATACAAGAACTTAAAATAATTTCATACTATGTGTTCTAAATTAAAAACTAATAATTTAGATAAAGAATAGGTAAATCTTAGGGCATTCCATTTTTCATTAGAAGACACTACAAAATATTGGTTATATTATGTTAATTCACCAATTAGAGGCTAGGTGGACATAAAACACCTTTTTATTGAAAAATAATTCCCTTGAACTGAAAAAATAAGGAAGGAAATTTTTGGATAAGACAATCATAAGTGGAAACACTTCATGAATACTAGAAAAGATTTAAAATGTTATGTTCAAGCTGTACACACCACCAAATAAGTGATCAACTTTTAATACAACATTTTTATGAAGGTTTAATTTTTATTGATCGAAACATGTTTGATGTTGTTGCAGGTGGTGCACTAGTTTATAAAACCCCTATTACTATAAGGAATCTCATTGAGAACATGGTTAATAACACTCAAAAATTTAGTTTAAGGTCCAATATACCTATTCGAGGTGTCTATGAGGTGAAGAGTTCTAAGTTTGAGAAGAAAGTTGATGCAAAGTTTTAAGAGGTAAGTACCCTCCTCCAACAACTTGCTCTTTACTAAGGGAAATCCCAATATCCTCATACCATTCATTGTGGTATCTATTTTTCTGACACCCACTATCCCAACCAATCCCTCAGCTAAGAGAAACTTCCGAGAGTTTTGAGGCAATCTTCCTAGGCCACCCCTATAATCAACCCTTTAAGAAAGAATCATAATTTCTATCCAACCCTAGGTGGAAAGGAAACCAAGAATATAGTAAAGGGGGTATTCAAAATAATCTCAACAACCGTGGAACCAACTGGGATAGATTATTCATCCACCACCACCACCTAGAAATCCTCAACTATCATAATGGTCTTTCCAGCAACCCCCTCCAAAACCCGATCCTAGCCTAGAGGAAATGATGAAAAAAATGGATGAAAACAATATCCAATTCCAAAAAACCACCCAATCATCCATAAAAGACCTAAAAACCCAATTAGGCCAACCTTCCAACTCAGTGGGGGAAATTCAAAGTCACGGGTTGGGTAAAATACCCTCTCAACCACTAGTCAACCCCAGGGATAAGGGAAATGCCAATGCCATCACCCTTAGGAGTGGAACTTAAATTAAAATCCAAATGACCCCTTAAATAAAGTCATCCCCTACTAAGGAAACTTC
Organism: Viscum album; assembly: GCA_963277665.1. NCBI lineage: Eukaryota > Viridiplantae > Streptophyta > Magnoliopsida > Santalales > Viscaceae > Viscum > Viscum album. Next base: position 227,747,560 of record OY728165.1, read on the forward strand.
CATTCCAACCATCTCAAATGACCCAAATAAGAAAAATACTTATCTTGATAAAAATCCCACTAAAGAAAATAGTGTGTCTATCGATGATCTGCCTAGCCCAACCATTCCTCTTCCATTTACACAAAGAGATACCCAAACAAGAAAACAAAAAGAAACTAAAATTGTTAAATAAATATTGGAAACTTTCAAAAAAGTTAAGGTTAACATTCCCTTGATCGATCCTGTGAAAACAATTCCATGATACACCAAGTTTCTGAAGGAGATGTCTACACATTGAAGGAGACTTTATGGTGATGAAAAGGTAAGATTGGGGAGGAACATCTCAGTATTGATAGATACATCACTTACTACTAGATGAAATGATCCTAGAACATTATCTATTATATGCACCATAGGGGATTATTTCTTTTCAAATGCTATGATTGATTTGGGTACTTCTATAAATGTGATTCCTCACTCCATTTTCTATTCAATGTAAGTCGGGAAAATAAAGCCCACTGGAATTTTTGTTCAACTAGAAAACCAAAGTACAACACACCCTACTGGTGTGTTAGAGGATGTTCTTGTGAGGGTGAAAAAAGTAATTTTCCCTACCGACTTTTAAGTTCTTAAAATGAAAGATGACAGGATGAATGATCATGCCCCAATTATATTTGGGAGACCTTTCTTGAAAACTACCAAAACTATAATTAATGTCCACAATGGTTCATTATATATGGATTTTAGTGGTGATATTTTCCACTTAAACATTCTTGATTACATGAGGCACCCCTCAGAATAACATTCCTTACTTTCAGTTAATTCTATTGATGTACTCATGTCCCCTGAAAAAACTTATTTTTTTCCATGACAAAAAACAACAATAGATTAGCAGCGTTTTTTTGAAGGGGTTATGCACAACCCCCTCTAATAATTTAATTTATATGGGGTTCACAACCCCCTCTAAATTTTTAGCATCTTTTATTTGTAATATTTGGTTGGATTTCAGAGGGAGTTGTGTCAAAACCACCACAAATTTAATAATTAGTGACTCTATATGTTCAGTTGGATTTTAGAGGTTATATATATATATATTATCTATTTGGATATATATTAGAGGATATATATATATATATATAACATAGAAATTATTTTTTTAAAGTAAATAGTGGGGGTTAAAAACTCCCTCTAATATCTTAAATTAGAGGGGGTTCATGAACTCTCGTTAATCCCTTAGATTAGAGGGGTTTTTGAACCCCTTCTAATTAAAGAAACTAGAGGGGTTTTTGAACCCCCTACAGTTTAAGATATTAAGATGGGTTGTGAACCCCCTCTAATTTATGATATTATAGGGGGTTTTAAACCCCCACTAATTCAATAAATTAGAGGGGGTTTAGGAACCACCGCTAATCCTTTTGATTGGAGGGCTTTTTTAACCCCCACTTATTATTTATTTATTTTTTAAAATAAAATTCATATAAATTCAAATTTTATAATATATATATGTGTGTGTGTGTGTGTACACACACACACATATCACATAAAAAGTTTTTATAAATGTATTTAAATGCATTATAAACACACACACACACATATAAAGACATTATATAAATACTTTAAATAAATACTTATACATATAAACAAAAATGTATATATATAAATATTGGAATACATAATATAAATGTAATTATAACTATATTTATTGAAATAAATAAAATTTACATATGGTTTTATAAATACCATACATTTATATTATGATTTATATTATACATATATTATATTAAATACATTTTTATTGTATATTTATGTATAAATACATTTATATTATATTATGTATACATATAAATATAATATAGACAAAATTAAATATATATATTAAATATATTATATAATTATTTTATATATATTTCAGTATACCATATGAATTAAAAATTGATTTAGTAAATAAATAAATATATATATATTTATATATCATTTAATTATATTATATATTTTTAATTATATGATTGTATTTAACTGTATTTATATGTATACATAAATATAATTGTTTAATTTTATGTAAATTTATATATATTTATTTGTATAAATTGTATTTCATATAATATTAATTATATATAACATAAAAGCATAAACATATTATATAAATATATACATAAAAATAATTTATTTAGAAATTAAATCATATAAAAACCCAAGTTTATAGTTTTTATAATTTATATTACAATGATAATAAATATATTTTTAAATAATATGTTTATGATTTTATATTATATATAATTAATATTATATGATATACAATTTATACAAATAAATATATATTAATGTACACTATATTATGCAACTATATTAATTGAAATACACATATATTAATGTACATAATATTAAACAATTTTATTTATTGAAATACATATATATCAATGTGCATAATAATAAATATATGTATTGAAATACATTATATAAATATTTGTATAAATTGTATTTAATATAATATTAATTATATATTTGTATAAATTTTATTTCATATAACATTACATAAATATTTGTATAAATTTTATTTCATATATAATATTTTTCTAAATTGTATTTCATGTAATATTAATTATATATAACATAATACAATTTATACAAATAGATATATATTAATTTACATAATAATAAATATATGTATTGAAATATATTATATAAATATATCTTTAAATACATTATATAAATATATTAAATAAATAAACATGTACATAATATATTAATATGTATTTAAGTATATAAATAATTTACATAAAAATATCTAGAAATATATAAATATATGTGTATATACATAACATGAATAAAATTATAAAATCTATACTCAAATGTATGTAAATACACATATATAATATATACTTTGTATAAATATATAAATTTAATATAATATAAATGTATTATAATATATTCATATAAATTTATAATATAAAAATGTATATATTAATTTAAATAATTATATATTAATTTAAATATTTATTGAAATAATATTTATTTTAATTAGTTTCATAATATATATAAATACAATGATGGTAGTTAAAATGGTAATCAAATTCGATTACGATAGCGGTATATGTGTTGGGTGTATGTTGCGGTGGTCTGGGCTTCGAATCTCAGTAGGGATTTTTTTTAAAACTTTAAAGCTTTTAGGGGAGGGTTTTGGGTTCACAGGTGAATGGTAGAGGGTGTGGGGGAAGAGCCATATGGGTGTGAACCAGAGGGAAAATGAGCGGGGCCATGCAGGAGGGGATGAACCATGTGGGTTGACTGTAGGGATGCATGGGGGGTGGCCTGAACTACAGGGTGTAGGGCGAACCCGCGTGTTTGAACTGAAGGGGACCAGTCATGAACTGGATGAGAGGGGAAGGCTGGGAACAAGATTTAAAAAATAAAAAATATATTATATTTAGAGGAAGTTGTTATAACTGCCTCTAATATGGTTTATTTAGAGGGGGTTTTAACCCTCTCTAAATTAGTATTAAATAGAGGCGGTTCTAAAACCTACCGCTAATATGGAATGTGAAAATCAATTAGCAGTAGTTTCAAACCACCACTAATTTGAAAAAAAAATTAGAAGGGGTTAAAACCCCCTCTAAAATAAAATTTTGTAGTGAAATTAGAGGGGGTTTTAACTCCCTCTAAATGAACTACCACTAAATGTTGCATTCATTTACCAACGATTTCCTAAAACCGCCTCTAATAGGAGTAGGCAAGCACATTAGTAGTGGTTCCTCATAACCGCCTCTAATTCGTTTAGAAGGGGTTAAAACCCCTTCTAATTGGGTAGTTTTTTTAGTATTCCCCTAACCCCTTTCTAAGTTTTCATCATTGATAGACATTATAGGTAATTAATCATGCATAGAATGTTGTACCGATCTATAAAAATGTCATGCATGTTTGTTAATTGATGATTTCTTGAGCACTGAGGATTCCATGACCATCAATGATACTTATATTCTTGTAAAATCTCATTCCTCATCTGAGGATGTTACCATTGAGAAGTTAGATAAAAGAAATGACCTCTCACTTCTACAATCACTCCCATAAATCCAAAAAACCCCCTGAATTGGAACTTAAATCACTACCTAAATTTTTTAAATATTCATATATTGAGAATGGAAACAAGCTTCCTGTCATCATTTCTAGTTTACTCCATCTAGAGCATGAATTTCAACTGCTTGAACTTTCTAATGAGTATAAAAAATCATTGGGATGGACACTTGCTAACATTCTTGGTATTAGCCCATCAATTTGCATGCATAATATATTATTAAATGATGAGGCTAAACCAATGAGGCATGAAAAATGTTGACTAAACCCAAACCTCCTAGATGTTGTTAAAATGGTGGTAAAAAAATTATTGGTTGTTGGAATCATATACCCCATATCTGACAAGAAATGGGTCATTTTGGTGTAGGTAGTTCCTAAAAAATTGGTATAATGATAATTAAGAATGAAAATAATGAATTGGTTCCAACCCATGTGCAAAATAGTTTGTGTGTCTATATATACTACCACTGAATAAACCAAAACACTAGGAAGTAACATTTCACATTGTCGTTCATTGACCAAATGCATGAGAGCCTAGCATGGAAGTCCCATTACTATTTCCTTGATGGGTATTCTAGATACTTTCTGATCCATATTTCCCCCATGGATCAGGAAAATACAACCTTCACTCGACTGTTTAGTATATTTTAATATAGGAGGATTCCATTTGGCCTGTGTAATGCTCTGGTTACATTCCAGCGATGCATGATTTTTTTTGGATTACCTATAGAATTGCATGGAAGTTTTCATGGACAATTTCAGTGTTTATGGTTCCTCTTTTGATCAGTGTTTTGGTTCTATCCTATGTATCTATATTGAAAATAATCTCATATTAAATTATGATAAATTCCATTTCATGGTGAGACAAGGTATAATGCTTGGGCATGTCATTTCAGGGGATGGTATCTAAGTAGATAAATCAAAAGTGGATGTCATTTATTCCCTACCATTCCTAAAAAATGTGTGGGATGTGTGATATTTCTTAGGTCATTCTGGATTTTACCATCATTTCATTTGTGACTTTAGTAAGATTGCACTCTCCATCTCTCAGTTACTCCAAAAAGAAAAAGAATTTGTTTTTGATAAAGAATGTGAGGAATATTTTAAAAAATTGAAATAGATTCTCATATCACCCTCGATAATCCAACAACCTCATTGGGATTTACAATTTGAGATCATGTGTGCTGCCTCTAACTATGCAGTTGGGGAAGCCTTATCATAATGAGTTGATCGAGCTCCACATGTCATTGTATATGCCTCATGCACACTGAACCCTGCCCAAGAAAACTACACCACAAATGAAAAATAATTCCTTTCCATTGTGTTTTCCTTGGATAAATTCTTTTCATACCTATTAGGGTCCAAATTCATTGTGTTCTCAGACCATAAAGCCCTCCTATAACTCTTTAAAAAACCAAAAATAAAAACCACGTCTCATTCGTTGGATGCTCCTACTTCAATAATTTAATCAATAAATTAGGGATAAAAAGGAGCATAGAATGTGGTGGATTACAATATTAGTAGGATCCTCCCATCATTGGACATTAACTCATCCCCATATATTCCCATAATGACATGTTTCCTCAGGAGAAATTGTACCGAGTGCAAGATTCTATTCATTGGTATGTCAAAATTGTAAATTATTTGGTAGTATATTACAATCCTACTAATTTCAATAAAAACAAATCCATTATTATAAAACATAATCCCCATTGGTAAATTTGGGATGACCCCTACCTTTGGTTCACATGTAGTGATCAAGTACTCAGGAGTTGTGTTCTTAAGAGTGAGTTTTAGTCTTTCCTTAGGTTCTTCCACACCCTTGCTTATGGGGGCCACTTTAGTCCCCAATGGAATACTCGTAAGGTACTATATTCTAGTCTCTTTTGGCCAACACTATTTCTAGATGCCCATGATTTTTGTAAATATTATCCTCACTGTTAAATAATGGGGAATGTATCTAAAATAAATGAAATTACACAATAATATTTTCTATTTCATAACATTTTTGATGTTTGGGGGATTGAATTTGTGGGACCATTCCCTAATTTATTTGGAAACCTATACATTATTTTGGAAGTGGATTATGTTTCAAAATGGATAGAGACATGTTCCATGAGGACAAATGATTCCAAGATAGTTGTGTAATTTTTGAGTACCCAATTTTTTTGTAGGTTTGGATTACCTTGGTTCATCATAAGTGACCAGGGTTCTCATTTCTACAAATGAACAATGTAATCACTTTTTCATCGATATTAGGTTGGGAATCGAGTGTCTAATGAATATCACCCACAAACTAATGGTCAATCCATGGTGTCAAATAGAGAGGTAAAACAAATTCTCAAAAAAAAAACAGTTCAACCCAATAGAAAATATTGGAGTCTTAAACTCGATGATTCATTATGGTATTACTATACTTTCTTCAAAAATCTCATTGGAATGTCACCATATCGACTAGTTTTTGGAAAGAGTTGTCACCTCCTTGTTGAGATAGAGCACTGGGCATACTGGGCCATTAAATAATGAAATTCTATTTTTTCTAGTGCAAGTGATCAAATGAAGCTACATATTCTGGAGTTGGAGGAAATGCATAGAGATTCATATGAGAACTCTCGGATTTATAAGGAGAGAACCAAGGATTCCTATGACTGTCTCATCCTTCATCATCAATTTCACATTGGGAAGTAGGTCCTCCTTTACAATGTAAGGCTGAAATTTCATCTAGGTAATCTTCATTCCCGCTAATTTGGTCCATACACTATTACTAATGTTTATCCACTTTGTGTTGTTCAAATTACAAATGAAGAAACAAAACAAACCTTCACTATTAATGGGTAGTGGCTGAATCACTTTTAGGAAGCCATTTAAAAGTCCTCAATGGAGGAACTCCAAGTTCAATAAGCAACCTAAAAATGAAACCAATCAGGTTTTATCGTTCCTTCCCATGTTGTCTTTTATTATAGTGAAGAAACTGCGGTGTGGGGGGATAGGTATATTCCTAGGTTAGTTAGAAATTTTCATCATCTTTATTCTTTTTCTTTTTTTATTATTGAAAATTATTGTCACCCCCCTCATTTCCCCCTAATTTTTATGTTGTGATATTCATTAATGATTCCCACTTAATCATGGAAAATAATGCCCACTTAATCATGAAATTATTTAAAATTCATGAGGAATTTCCCCATTTCATGTTGTTTTTTTAAAAAAAATCACCGATAGAATGTGTGTTTTGGCATGAATTTAACATTGAGGTGTGAATTTTTCTAGAAAATTGGTTGTTTTTTATGATATAAATAGTTGTATCATTTTGAAACCTTTGCGAAGAATGGTACCCATTGCGAAGAATGGTACCCTTTGTGTCACTGAATATCTCCACACATATTTGGACCCAACTATAAAGTGTGGTTATTTATTACTTAATAAAAGGTAAATATAATTTATGTTAATGTTTATCTACTTTTCAAAATGATTTTTCCATACGTTCGTTCCTTATCTGATCTATTTCATTACTATGCCAGATTGACCTATGAGTGTGTACCTGTTATCTGACTATTATACACCCTTAAAGAAATAAAACAAAAACAAAAAAATATGGGTTGTTTATTGGGTAGGTCAAAAATAAATCTTCCTTAAACTTTGATCTTGTTATAACTATTACAATTAGTGTTGTGAGGAGATCAAACAAGGGTTTAGTGATGATTACGATATTTGTTCCAAGTTTAACTTTTGAAAAAAAACAAAAATAATAATAAATGATGGGAGTGATGAAATGTACAAAATATGGGGATATCTAGGTCAAAATATCAAAGTTTGACTTATGGGAATTCTTAAGTAAGCGGGTCTTGAAATTTTATTGTACAGGATGTAAGACAAGTTTGGTGGATAGAATCATTTAAGCAGATTTTCTTAAATAACTCATATTTATTGGATAGAAAGTAGAAAGAATAACCTGAAATGGTTTTCACACACACACATGGAGAATTATTGACATGGTTATCTTTTTAATTATTTTCTCATATTGGTATCATGAATATCATAGAATTTTATTTTGATACAATCCATGAGACATCTTTTTTCCATGATCACTGAGAATAACTCCTTGGTATGATTTTTACTTAGATCACATTGCTATCATGAATGTAATTTTCAGTGTTAAATATTCATGAAGTTGAGAATATATCCATGTATAATTTTTGGAAATATAACTTTTTATATGAGTGAAAATGTTTAGGTGTGGGGGTGTGATCGTGTAGCAATTCACTATCCATTCTCACCCTTACATAACCGTGTAAAACTGATTTTATATCATAAATTCCAAATTTAATAACAAATTTCACTTCATGTTTTATTCAAGTATTATTTTTTAATAACTATTAAAAAGGTTAATTTCACTTGATTGTATTATTTCATTGTAGGTGGAGGTGATTTGGAGGGCCCAAAATGAAGTTAAAGAAAAATGGGCCAAAATGTGCAAGATTCCAAGAACACCAGTGGGCTCAAGTAGACATTGCATCTAACCCATGTGTTCAATTAGGATTAAATTTGGTGAAATTATCCAAAATTCATAGGGATACAACTCTTATGAATACATAAAATCAAAATCCATCCATTAAATGGCCCAATCGAACTGATTTTCCCAAGTCACTGAATCTACACGAAGTCAAAAGTGGTGTGCTATGTTTCATCCATATCCTGTGTTTTGACCTCCAAATGATTCAAAATTTGTTATGGATATATTAAATAGATGTATAAAAAACTTTTTAGTTTTCTCCAAAGTTATATAATACTTTATGGATGCATAAAACCATGTAAAAAATGGTTTTAAAAAATCTATGTGCCCAAAACCACCTTCCACTCTACCTATAAATTAGAACATTGGGAACCAATTTGTAAGTTCAACTAGGGAGAAAATATCTTCCAGTTTGGAGACAAAAATTAGTCCTATATTCATCAAATAAGTTCTATATTCCCCTATTCTCATAGGGGGTTCAATAATGAAGGGTAAGTTCCACCTGAGCCTCCTCCTACTCTCGATAGTGAGCTAAATGGTGGATGATCATTTCAAGGAAGCTACACATACTTGGGAGGGAGTTAAAACACTTTTTATTCTACTATTTTTTGTGTAATTTGTGTCTTAAATATTTAACTTATGTTTTATCTTAACATTATTATCCTCTAAATTCATTTCTTGGGTATAATTAAGTGAAACACTATTTATCTCAACACTGATTGGGTTGAGATTTCAAGTGGAAATCTTGGTTTGTTCCGATTAGACAATGAAATAATCCTATTTTTCTCACACATAAATGAAATTTTAGTATGATTTTGAAGAACTCACTCCATGATTTAGGTCAAAACCTTGAAAACATGATTTTTATGTCAAGGGTTGGTTTTTTGCACATCATTTTGAGGGGCAAGAGGGGAATCAGGATCTTTACAACCTTCAACCAAAGAATTCCATTAAACCATGTGAAATTTTCAGAAAAATTAACTATCCAAGATGTGTAGTGAAATTTAAATGACCTCTTTATATCATTAATCTAAAAACACCACCTTCCTTTTAAACTATTAAAATCTTTATTTAAGTCATTTTATTTTTAAAACTATTTTCAAAACCACCCCCTCTTTTAGTACTTTTTATTAAAAATACACACTTTAAACCTCCAATGATCATTGAGAGATGACCTAGTGTCTTACCTAGACTATAAATAAACTTCAAAATCATAATAAATTTGACTTTTCATGATAAAACGTTCATGTAACCATGGACAACAATTGTTATTTTTGAAAAGAAATCTTATGGGACACTTCACCTTTGTGTTAATTACTGAGAACTCAATTGAGTTAGGGTGAAGAAAAAATATTTGTTTCCTTGGATTGATTATTTGTTTGATTAGTTGAAAGGGGTGAATTGGTTCTTTAATATTTATCTTTGGTATAGTTATCACTAGTTTAGAATCAAAGATTTTGATATCTTAAAGATCACCTTCTGGAATAGGTATAACCATTAGAAGTACCTTGTTATGACTTTTGGTCCAACCAATTCTCCTATGATTTTTATAGTGTTTATGAACATGTTATTTCACAAGTACCTTGATTCATTTGTGGATATGTTTGTAGATGACATATTACCTTACTTCAAGATCAAAGAAGACTATGTGCATCATCTGAGGGAAGTTCTGGAAATTTTGAGAGATCACCAACTTTATGCCAAGTTATAAAAATGTAATTTATAAATCTGGTAAGTGAAGTTCTTGGGACACATGGTCTCAGAACATGATATTTTAGTCAAAACTAATAAGTTTAAGGTTTTTATGAAATGGGAAAAATCATGAAACTTATTTGAGATTAAGAACTTCTTGGGCTTAGTGGGGTATTACTGCTAGTTTGTCAAAAATTTATTAAAGTCAACTTTACTAATGATTATTATCACTTGAAAAGAAGTGAAGATCTTATGGGATTTGAAGTATTAGAATTATTTTGATGATTTGAAGAGAATATTGACATCATCATTAGTGTTTAATCTTCAAAAGGTTGGACAGGGCTATGTGGACTTTTGCGACATATCAGGTTATGGTTTGGGTTATATTCTCATGTAGAGTGATCATATGGTGTCCTATAGTTCTTGATATATTTTTCCATATGGGAAGAAATATCATATTCATGACCTTAATCTTGTAGTTTTGATATATGCACTTAAGATTTGGAAGCATTTAATTTTCATAGAAAGTTTTACCATTTATTTTGATCACAAGAACTTGATTTACATATTCTCTCAAAAATATTTAAACCTCCACTAGAGACAATGGGTAAAGTACCTGAAATCATTTTATTTTAACATTACCTATACCCCTAGAAATAAGAATGTAATTACTAATGCCTTAATAAAAAAAATTATGACCCAGGATATGAAATAATAATAAGAATAGTGGAATTTGATGGGTATATTTGCTTATATCAACTTGGGAGTTCAGGAGAATGAGTCTAAAATTATTCTGGCAAGAATTCAGCCAACCTCCTCTCTTATTGAGATGATCCTTTAGGAGCAGTAGCTTGATTATGAGTTTTGTAGCACTAGGGACTCCCTTTATAGTGGGGAGACCATTGATGGGTGGTAGTTATCTTCCAAGGGTATCCTATACTTCTATGAATAGTATGTTATACCATTTCCTATGAGAAAGGATGTAATGAAGGATTTCCATAATTCTTAGTTGGCAGTACACCTAAAAATCATACAGATATTTTATGATATTAAGTGATGATTCTAGTGGCTAGATATGATATGAGGCATTTGTGATTTTTTTATCATTTTTATACATATCATAAGGTCAAAGATAAGAACTAGATACCTTTGTGTTTTCTTCATCCCCTTCCAATGTTAACTTAGAATTGAGATGATATTTCTTCAGAATTTGTGATTGGGTTACCTCATACCCCTCATGGGAATAATGAGATATGGGTTTTGATCAATCAACTGACCAAATCAGCTTACTTTATATCCATTCATGATATAATAAAATTTGAGTACTTGGGAAGCCTGTATGTGTAGTAGATAATCAGATTGCACATAGTTCCATCAATTATAGTTTCTGATAGTGATCCTCATTTTACTTATCATTTTTAGAGAGGTCTTTAGGAGGTGATGAGATATCATGTGAGTTTGAGTATGGAATATCATCCATATATGTATATATAAATAGAATTATCTATATGGATTCTTGAATAAATGCTTCATGCTTAAATTCTTGATTTTGGTGTAGCTTTTGATAAAAACTTGGTGCTGGTTGAGTTTTCCTATAACAACAGTTACCAATTGTCAATCAGGATGACACCCTTTGAGGAATTGTATGGATTGCCATGTAAGTCTCATTTGTGTTGGTTGGATATTGGTGAAACTTATTTGGTTTGGTCTAGTTTGGTCCAAGATATAATGAAGAAGATTCAATTGATTCATCAAAGAATGGTGATAGAACATAGTAGGTATAAATATTATGCGGGTCATCATTGATGAACTTTGAAGTTTTAAGTTGGTGACCAGGTGTTTTTGAGAGTTTCACTTTGGTTATGTCACTAATGGAATAGAAACATGGAAAGTTAGAATAAAGATATATGGGTTTGTTTGATGTTTTTGAGAAAATTAGTAAGGTGAATTATCATTTAGAATTTACACCTTAGTTGACGTCCATTCACAATGTGTTACATGTGTCATAGATTAGAAAGTATCTCTCTAACCCATCTCATGTTTTGAGTTGGGATTACCTTGATGTTGAACCTGATTTATCTATGACTGAGCAGCCAATTTGGATGATTGATTCTGAGTTGAATGTACTACATGTGAAGTTTATACATATGGTTTATGTGCTTTGGAAACATGGTTTTGATTCTCATGATACTTGGGAGTGTGAGGCACTGATGAGAGAGTAATGAACTCATATCTATGACATGAAGTCTTCTTGATAGGATTTTTGGGGTTAGAAAGTTTTTATGGTGGGGAGTTTGTAACATCCCATTACCAGCTTTTAGATACTTATTGACCCTTTTCTTGACCACTCTTTGTTTGGTTATTTGTTTAGGTTATTTTTGGAGCCTTTTTGAAAATATTGGAAATTTTTGTGGCTATGAATGGTTAACACATGGTTAAGGAAAATTGTGCAGTTTATCCTAGAAAATCATGTGCCCTGTGTAATGGTTCTATAAGGCGCTTCATAGTTAGCACATGGTTAGTCCAAACCATTCAGCCACCCCTCCAAATCGTGTGACATTGAAAAATGAGAGTTTTCATGGTTGGATCATGATTAGAATAACCATGAATCCAAACCACAAACCCTTTCTATAATCCCAATGAGTGTGTACATTTAGGTTCATATTTAGTATTAACCATGTGACCTAACATAACAAACTATGTGATTGTGTTTTTAATGCCCTAAAAATTCTAATTAAAATTCCAAGGCCTCTATTTTATATTATAAACCCCCCTAATCAACCTTAATTCAATTATTTAGATTTTTGAGGCTCTCTAGAGGCATTATTGGCTCCTTAAACCTCCTCTATTATGAATCGAAGTGCCGATAAAAGTGAACGATACCTCTATAGTAAGTGAAATTTATCTTGATTTGGAAATCTTTTTTCCTATCTTCTATGATTCTTTGAGGGTGATTAATCATCATATTGTTTATGGATTGGATATTTCATTTGATAGATTGTGATTCTATAGATTCCTATTTTATCTTCCTCTCCCTCAATTCTCTGTTGGCACTTCTTTTTTTGGGTGATTTCTTGATTAATCATTTGATCATGTGATAAAGGTAGGTGGTTATATAAGTATTTTCCCTACAATTAAAACCTAAATTACTTTCTTTAATTGAAATGTATTTTCAATTATTTTCTAAACCTTGAATTGTGATTATTTGATGATTGATTTTAAAGGCATGTGATTTGAGAAATAAAACCTATTTTAAATGGCATTGAGAATATATATTATGATCTGAGAAAATATGATTTGAAAATATTTGATGTTGATTCTTGAGAAAAATGGATTGAAATGAATGATTAATTTGGAAGTAATGAATTTTAAGAAAACCTTTGTTTTGGATTTCAAATTAAAATGGAATGTTGAACTTGAAATTGGAAATTGAAACTGTGAATGATTAATTTATTTGAAATGAATGATTTTTCCCTTAATTGATTGATTGATTGAAGCATATGTGAGTTCGAGTAGTTAGTGGGTGATTAGGATAAGAATGCTTTCAATTTTAATCCCTAGTGATGGATTGATGATGAAAACTCTAAATAAAAAAAAAATTGGCATGATTTCCCCAAATAGAGCGTTGATTTATTATCCTGATGACCTAATCCTTAGGTATGTGTATACACACCTAAGATATATTGATTAACTAAGTAGTGTGATGATCCTATAACTAGAAACTAACTTATCTCAGGGATTATGACCATGTTTCTTGGTTTTGATTTTATTATTACATGTCATTGATTATAGAACTACTTTATTCATCTCCTTTTTATTTTTATAAAAAAAATTCATTTAAGTCTATTTTTGATATACCTTCCATCTGGCTAATTCAAAATCATTTTTTGAATGAAATTGTTAAAACTATTTTTTTGTGCCTTATCTTTATTTAAATTGAATCATAAATGGTTTATTTTTATTGGAACTTCTTATGGAACACTTGGTGAGATCCTATTTGGCTATTTTTGTCCACACCCTAATTTTTCTTTCAGGAATTTATAGATTATGTTATGCCAGGTCCAAGAAAATGGAAAGTGATATATGGAGGTGGAGGGCATGCTTAATTCATGGTACCTAGAGTGATAGTGGTTACTGGTGGAGCTATGGTTAAATTAATGTACACGAATTATGAGATTTTTTCTTAGTGGGTCTTCCATAATCTTTTGGATGATGTCTTTGGGATGTTTATATGACCTCTTGTGGTACTATTTTCTCTTTTATGAGTGTTTTACATATGGATTGTTTTCTCTTTAATGATTCATTTATATATATATTATTTTGTTTATCTTGGGGATAAATAATTATCTATGAATTTTATTATTTCCCAAACACTAGTCATCATTCAATGGGGATTGGGAACACCATTTGGACTACATTAGGATTGGATCGAGTATCAGTGTACTAGGGTATTCAGGATAGTTCTTGACACCAATCATCTTTATTATGAATATGTGTGGATCAACACTTCTTTAAATTCATTATCATAAACTTAATAAGATCACAATCAAGGAAAAAAATGTCATTTAACTTATATTAATGACCTGTTCGATCAACTTCATGGGAATTAATATTTATAAAATGTGGATATTCAATATGGATATCATCTCTAAAAGTGTGAAAAGATAGGATATACCTAATTTTTTATAAGATATAAACACTATGAATTCATAGTGATGCCTTTTGGAATTAAAAATACCCTAACTATCTTGATGGATATAATGAATTGAGTCTTTATAGATTCCCATAATAAATTTTTGGTTGTATTAAAAAAATGAAATTATCATATTTACCCATAGAAAAGAAGAACAAGAAACCCAATGATTGTGTTGAAAATATTATGAAAGGAGAAATATTATTTCAAATTTAGGAAGTGTGAATTTTTTCTATATAAAGTATATTTCCTGGGTCATGTAATCAAAAGTGAGTTTATATCTATAGATCCTTAAAAGATAGCAGTGATTAAATAATGTACTAGAATAGGTACTGTGATAGATATCTGAAGTATTCTTGGATTACATGTATATTATCAATACTTTGTTAGAAATTTTCCATGGTTATAAAATCCATTAATTAATTTTAATCATATGAAAGTTAAGTCTCTATTGTTAGAAGTATGTAAAGAAAAATTCAAGGAGATTTAAAAGAGGTTGGTCATTTCACTTATACTTACACTACCATATATTGTAAAAGAGTTTGTGATATACAAAGATGCTTCAAATAAGGACTTGAGATATGTTATTATACAAAATTTCATGATGGTAGCTTATAAATCATTACCAAATGCATGATCTAGAATTTTTAATAATAATTGTTGCATTAAATATTTGGAGGTATTATCTATATGGAGAGAATTATGATACATATAATGATCAAAATAGATTAAATTTTATATTCACACAAAAGGTTCTGAACATGCACTAAAGGATATGGTTAGATTTTATCAAAGATTATTATTGATCAGTACATTAACACTTTGGGAAGGTAAATAAGGTGGTTTATACTCTTAGTAAAAAGGAACATGTTACCTAATCCATGATAAGGATTAAAAGAGACCCAATATTAATGGATATGAAAATGATATACATGGAAAACATAAGGTAAGGAATGAATTCATACCATTACCAAATGATTTCTCAACCATCTATCCATGTTAAGATAAAATAGGTATAAATGAATGACATGGATCTATAAAAGAAGGTGAGAAATATTCTAGTATTCAACCATGAAAAAGATGAAGTTATAATATTTGGAACATGAATATATACCACCTCAATGCTAGAAATGAATAAGGGGCTATTATATGATGAACATATCTTATAATTATTTATTCAATCAAGAAACAAAAATATATATAGAGATATTAGGGAGCACTTATTGTGGGAAAACATAAAGAGGGATATTGTAGTGTGTACATTATAATTCTTGGTCTTTAAAAAAGTTAAGTCCAAATGTCAAAAGTATAAGGGGTTATGTAACCATTACCCATAACCATATCAAAATGAATTAATATCACCATGGATTTTTTCACAGGTCTTCACAATACCTCTAAAGCAAATAATTACATTTGTTTTTTGGACAATAGACTAAAAATTTGATGTACTTCATTACTATTTATGAGGATTTATCACTCAGTTAACTTGAAAAAATATACCTAAAGGAAGTGGTGAATATATATGGAGAACCAATTTAAATTTTATCTGATATAGATATAATTTTTAACTCAAAGTTATAGAAAAATATTCAATAATAATTGGATACATAACTAAACTTTATCACTGTTTATCGTCCTCAAACTAATGACCAATAAAAAAGGACTATTTAGACTTTATAAGATATTTTTAGATCAATCTTGATGTATTTCGAAGGAGGCAGTGATTAATATATTCCACTGGTTAAGTTATCATATAATAATAATTTCCACTCAAACATTAAAATGATACCATATAAGGGTTTGTATAGGAATATATGCAGAACTATGACATGTTGGTAAAAATTTAGAGAGTGTAAGTTTTTCATAATAAATATTTATTAAGAAATGACCAAAAAAATTGAACCCATTTAGTTATATATTAAAACAAAAAAAATTATACAGAAGAACTATGATGATAATTTTTGATGAGATCTAGAGTTTGATGTTAGAGAAAAATAATTTCTTCAAATATCACCATAAAATATGGTCACAAGATTTAGAAAATAAGGAAAGTTAATGCCTTTATATATTGTACCCTTATAGATTATTGATCATATGAGGACTATAACTTATCTAGTATGGCTTCCATTGAACCCATCACAAGTGAAAAATGTGTTCTATGTTTCACTTTTAAGGAAATTCATACCCGATCCATCACATGTACTGAATTTCAAGATTATAAAACTAGAATATGATCTCTCTTTTCAGTAAAAATTGGTATAGATCATCTATCATATATAAAAAGTGATATAAAACGAGACTACTCACTTAGTGAAAGTTCTATAGTGAAATCATAAGTTTAAAGAAGCAAAATAGGAACCCAAATATGTAATGAGGCTAAAGTATCCATGTTTTTTCCATCTGAGTAATAAAATTTCAATGGGTAAATTTTTTAAGGGTAGGAGAATATAACACTCCATATTTTAGAAATATTCCTTCAATAATTTCAATTTGTTGAATAAATATTTTCAAAACAAAATAAAACTGAAATGAATAATGTTTTATTTCATTGGGGTATAAAATTATAAAATGAAATGAAATGAAAATTAATATTAAAATAAATATATATGAAATATAATTATCAAAATCACAAGATAAATATACGCACAAGTAAATAAAAAACTACAAGATTAAATTATTCTTCATCACGGTATCCTATAAAAATTATACCATCAAGTATAAAAATAGAAATATTTCAAAACATTATAAACATGATAGACATTTTGAGAAAGAAATTAAGGAATATGATGAATTATTTTTAGATAAGTATATTAGTTTATATGTATAAATGAAAAATGGTAATATGATTGTTATATGGTTATTTGTATATATAGTCGTTGGGAATACATATAGTCGATGAGTATATTGAAATTGTTATATAATATTTTCAAAAAGTGAATAATGTATCATAAATTATATATTTAACATTTATAATAAATAATTAACATCTATTAAATAATGAAGGAAGGATAATTAATAATTCATTATATAATAAATTGTTTTTATTATATTTTTTTTAAAAATTATTTATTTTTATTTAAAAGTTAAATTTCTCATATATAAAGTTTGAATTTTATAAAATAGAATTCATATTTTGAATCAAAAATTTTAAATCAATTAATAGGTTTATTTTTTTGTGAAAAAATAATTCATTAGGTTAAATAGTGAAATGCATCAACAAATAGTAAATATTATAAAATAACAATATGGTTAAAATATTATATATATAAAATCAAAATATATCTCAATAAATGAGTGATTTATGACCCTTTGTTTTTTATGATCATAGGACACTTTACAACTCAAAATGACCTCACTTAACCATTAAAGAATGAATATTTGCAAATATGTCACTCAAACTCATCTATAAATGGGCCTTTATTATACCTATTCCAAACCAAAACTATATTTCTATTTCCTCTATAATATCAATATAATCCCCCCCAAAGTCCTATATCATGCTTGAAATATTTCTTTTCCACATGAATTAGTTATAAATCCTTTATTACAAATGAAGTCGTTACAAGAAGATGTAATTTCATCCAAGTATCGAGTTATTATCTATTTTTTCACTTATCTTATCATCCTCACACTTCTTAAATCTAATTTAATAATATAATATCATACAATTAATATCTTTATACTTCTATAAAAATGATATCTCAATAATATAACTACATCTCTTTACTAAATCATTTGTTATAACATGCTATTTTTTGGGTTAGTTCAACCATTTACATGAATAATATTATATTACTTTCATCATTTTTATCACGGATGATTATCAAAACAAAAATATTAGTAATATATGGTATTAATAAGGATTTTTTTTAATATTTATGATTTTTTAATCTTAATATTAAAATTAAATTAATTATTTAAATAATACTTTATGATTATATAAATAATCACAAATAAGTGAATAATGTATCGTATACTTGTGATACCTACCCATATCTTATATAAAATGAACATGGGACATTATAAATCATTATAAAATTATGATTTAAATACCTTGATAATTCTAGAGATTATGGTCTTGTTAACAAGGAACAATAATAAATAACGCCTTACCAAAACATGTATGGAACATTTGAAACTACTAACATATGACAATCAAAATAAATTATGGTTATATAATATATATGTAATAAATGAACATAATTGTTTAATATAAAAGGTAATAAATATAATTACAATTCTGAAATAGATCATTGGGAAGTTTATATAGATTATTCATGGAGTTAGAGTGTGTTTGAGAAGATTAGGTGTAAGGTAAGTGAAATTTTCTTTATCTCTCTTTTCGATTGGATATTTCTCTTACATGACTATATTTATTATGTTGTTTAATTTATGTATTGTATATCATATACTCTATTTTTATGGATTTATAATGTCTATTTAAAATTATTTTGACTTACTTACTTTGGTGTAAAGGGAAACTTTTTATATCCCCTCCTTTTCATTTCTTACTCATTCACTTTCTCCCACATATTTATTCTATTTTCTTTACAAAGATTCCTTTTAAAATTGTAATAAATATTATTAGAAATATTTTTGTCACCTTTATACTTCATTCTAAAATAATTTATTCATGATTTCTTATTTTTTATAAAAAATAATGTTTAAATGCAAAGCACATTTCAAATTTATTTTTATACAATTTCTTATTTTCTGAAGATTTGTTATCCATGTCAATACCATTATATGTTATAATTAATTGATGTTTTTTATATTTTATTAGGGATATAGTTTTATAATATCATCCAATTTCTTTATCAAGATTATTTATTTTTATACCTCATAAAAATTGATATGCAACCCATTTTATTTTCATGGGTTAATTATGTTATGTAAGTTGATGGATTTGTGATTGTTTTTAAGTTCATGTGGCACACTTATATAAGGATATATTTATTTGAGGGGTGGGACTAGAATTATGTACCCCTCAAATTAATTAGTTAAATATTTACATCTCATGTGATAATTATGTTATGGGATATGGGGAGTAAACTTTGTCCAATATGTTATAAGACATGGGTGGTTAACCTAGTTCATGATGTTATAATAGTCTTGGTGATTAAACTTGACATAAGTTTATGATATCCTATGATTATTAATGTTTCATATTCTTATTTCATGCCACATCCTCATGTTATAATTCATAATCATGTTTCTATGGTTTTTGTTTAAATGGGTATGATTTTTTTGTGCCATTTTCAGGTGACATGATTATGTTTTTATACCTATAGATTAGTTTTATGATCACTCCTTTATGATCTTCATTATTCTTATATATGTTTCCTCAATTGGAATCTCATATGTTTTACCTCTTTCTGAGCATATAAAATCACCCCTTTTCTTATGATTTCTATCCTCCCATGAAATAAATGAGTATATTATATATGATGTATCAAGAAGGAAATAAATTATAAATAATATTATGGAAAAAATATATGGTGCATGATGTATTAAAATAGGTATGTTATTAATATATAAATATACTAAACTTTTGGGATCTTGGTGTGTATTTTAATTATGAGGTGTAATGTATAATTATGAAAAATGATATAAAATATATGTGTGTTATGATTGGTTTTTTGGGGATGGAGAAGAATATTCGGATCATCATAATTTATTCCTTCCAGTGAAAAATTTAGTGGAACATCAACCATAATAATAACCTTACTTCATTTAACCATCCCACTATGACTTTGCTTTCTAGAATTGGGAATTTTGAGCACCTCGAACATTTTATCGAGTAATACTCCTTTCTCTGGCATTAGTAGCCTCAAAATCTACCTTTAATTGATAAAAAGAGAGAGAAATCATAAGATGAACACACACATGAAATATTAAACACAAAAAACACAATGCATACTAGGATTATGTGATTCAGACTTTTGTGTTACATCAATGAGAGAATAGTGACATCTCTTTTATTCCATCAGAAATGGAGTACATCAGAGTAATAAGGAAAAACCTATGTAATGGAACCCTACCTAGTTTAATGGAGAAAGTATCACCAAAACTATATTTTTTTTCATTTCATCTCCATTTTTCTCCTTTTGCTCTGGCCTTTTTTCCTTTTAACTCTGCCTTCAACAGTATCTGGAACTTGGATGCACCTAAGTGTGCTCCTTTCAAAGAAACCTAAACCTTTGGGTTAGTCCCTACTAATTCTTATCATTAATCATATTATTTTCTTGAATATGTGTGCTAATACCACTTATATAATGGGACTAGTAGGTTATCTATTCAACACCACTATTCAACATATGCAGGCATCCCTTCATTAGCATAAAAAACTTCTAATTACCTATAACATTCATTAAACTAACCACCAATACCTAGTGAACAACACAAAACATCTCCACTTCCGATCTAATGAATTTGAAAAATCTTACTTTATTGAATCTTATAATAAATACCTTCATGTAATATTATCAGAGTTTATAAAACTCATGAACTTCTACATTATGCATCACCACCTCAAAATTCCATTCAAAAGCTAGTAGCTTCCCCTTCCATCTGCTTCACTCCATCCTAGAGAAATATAACCAAATCTTGGGTATAAGCGTCATACAATCCTCCTCAACATTACCACACTTAGACTCCATTATGATGTATTCACTAAACTCATGCATCCAACTACTTCTAGTTAACTCACCTTCTGGTGATCTCACTATCCAGCATGCTTCCATTAATTTGACACCTTGATGCTCCCATCAAACTTCTTTTCAAATGAAATTGATGATTTTAGTGTACTTAATTCTACTACCTAAATTCATATACCCTATGGTTTTGGTGTACTATCTCCATTTGGGTCACCAAGTGTAGCTTAAAATAACTAAACTTTTAGAGATTTCAACCATATATCCTATGGTGTTGGTGTACTATCTCTATTTGGGTCACCAAGTGTAGCTTACAATAACTAAACTTTTAGAGCTCTCAACACTTAACTCAAAAAATAGTTCTCACACAAAATATACAATCTCCCATTTGAGAATTGTTTTCATAGGTTGAGTCCAACAATATACCACTTGAATACTATTCTAACGATCACACCAAATCACCACTAGTTATATTTTGTTTACTCTCCTTATATAACAATTTTATGATTTTCCTTCAAGCACCTTCTAATTGTCCAAGCTCCCATTGAAAGAATTGATCTTTAGTTCTCTAGAACCATGATCTCTTATTTCTTTAAATCCAAAAAACTCATCTTTTCTCCAAATAAAAAATAAATAATTTTACATCCTCCAACTTTATTGAAATTTTCATCAATAAGTTACGTCATGCACCATGTCCATGGCCTTTCTCTTCTAAAAATCTACTTGAAAACTTTGATCTTTGGGATTCTATAATATGATAACTTATCAGTAAAAAAAACTTCAAAAATATCATCAATACCAACTTCTATTCATAACTTCCAAAAAGTATAATTCCATCAACATGATGAACTCCCACTGAAATTCCGATCAGTGTAACCAAGAAATGCATGGACTTTTTCTCCAATAACAAACAGACTTGATTCCTAACCTTTTAGGATCCCACATCCACTCCAAAGGTCCTTCCATTTATTTAAAAATATCCCTATGATCATTTTCAAAAATTCAAAAACCCTTACAAAGAAACAAGTTCCAAGACTTGGGGTTGTCCTTCCTTCAGCTTCAGTATGCCCAAAATTGACACCTTCGATAGGCTTTGGAGATTATAGAACAACACATGCTTGGATTACATAAATCTAGAGTATTATTCATAATATCCTACACTAAATTAAAATGAAACATCCCACTATATGTTCCAGCTGAACCAAAACATCATCCAATAAATCTAATATATTCTTTTGGAAAACAAAAATACACTATGCAACACTGTTTATCTGGTATTCTAATATATTTTTCTTTAAATTAGGAAAACCCAGTCATAAGTCTTATTTAACCCCCATTGAACCTCATATATCATCTCTTGGACCAACATTCAGTCCACATCCATCATGGTTCTTCTTGATTTTTCAATGAAGGTACTTTGAAGTACAATGGATTTCCATGATAGAAATTACTTGAATTTGAACATGATCCACTTCTACTAAGGATTTCACTCACTATCACTGACACAACTCAGGATTCTCATCCTTACTTATATATCACTCTTGTATTCTCATAAAAACCTTACTTCATACACCTTCTTATGGTTATATGATCTCTATAATTACAAAGCTCCTTTCAGATCTTGAAACCTATACACACATATCATCACCATGAAGCCCCATCAACATGAATATCACTCCCTTCCATACTATCTCATTCTTTCTAACTTTACATATTCTAATGATTTGGGACCATTTCAAAATAATCTACTTTATTTTATCTTCTGGACAAAACCACCATTATGAAAATAGTCATAAGTCTCCTAGAATAAACACCTACTCCACCTTTATAAAAATTGAGCGATGAAACCAAAACGTCATATGACTTAAATTAATATGGTATCCAATGAACACTTGGTAACATTAAGTCAAATACTCTCAATAGAGAGTTTGTGTAACCTATAATATTTGAACTTATAGGAAACATATCTATTGATCCTAATTGATTGACCATGACTAATGACTTAATTCACATCTAATATCTCCTTCTGAGAACAAGCATAATTGTCCTAATTGATTCCCCTAGAACAATCCATGTGCTTGTTGTTGTGGACTTATAGTTTACTAATACTATTTCTAGATGATTTATCCATCCAACAGAACTATAAATCCTCTAGGAGTAGTAAAATCAACATCCTATAAGATCTAAAATTTCCACAATTAGATCATCATAATATGTCTATCCCATAGAAACTATATCCTCTAGAGATGTGATCTCCCACTGAATTTGGAAAATGTAAGGGATCATCATATTTCTTCATAATTTTTGTTTTCTTCCACCAAGCTTCAAAATGAAATTCCAATGAACAAAACATGATGTATAACCCCTATTGGTCAATAATACTTTTGATATCATAGAAAAATTTATAGTACCATCACCATATTCTAGTGAAATCCTTATAGTAACATAATAGACCACCTGAACCTCATAACCCAATAGTCTTCCAACCAATATCTAACCATTATTAACATGAAACATGACTTAAAACTCATTTTGGTCTTGAAAAATTTCAATATCCTAGAAAAAACTCTGGTACCACCACTATTTTCTGGCAACATCCTTCCAAGTCATTGGAAAACTTATCCACTAGACACTATAATACCATGCTCTACCACCAATAAATATAACAACAAGATCTAATAATACTTTTTGGTGTCAAACATCATAAAAAGAACTTGGTTTGATACAACATGTTGGGGATGAGGGTACAAATTTTGATTACCTTTTGATCTTACTTTTGGTAACCTAGTATAGTGAAACATCAACCATATGAAGAACCTTACTCTAATCAACCATCCCCCAAGAATTTTATATTTAGAAATAGGAAGTTTAAGAACCCTGACTACAACATCGAGTCACCCTACTTCCTCTGGAACCAGTTACCTCATAGTCTTCCTTCCACCGAACAAACAAGAAAACAAGCACATGGATGACACACACATACAAGCGCAAACATGAAAAAAACACTGCACACAAGGATTATATAGTTAATATTTTATTCCTACATCCATAAGAGAACAACAACATCTATTCAATTATATCAAAATCAGAAGATATTTGAGTTATAAGGAAAAACCCATGCACCAATGTCCTACCCAGTGTAATGGAAGAAGTCCCACCAATTACATCTTCTAATAGTTTCATCTCCCATATTCTTCTTTTGGTCTCTGGCCTTTCAGCTATCAACTTTCACCTTCAGCACTTCAACCTCTAGCACCTATGTGCACCCATGTGTTCCCCTTTTAGAGCCACCTTAGACTTTAGGTCAGGACTTGTTAGTGATTTTTAGTCATTTTACTATTTTATTACACATGTGGACCAATCCCACTTATATATTTTTCCCAACCAGTAATCCAATCAACACCACCACTCGACATGTGTGGGAGACCCTTAATTGGAATGAGAAACTTCTGATTTCCTATAGTGTTCATTGTACCTACCACCAAAACCCATTTAATAGTGAATGTCATCTCCAAATTTATTTAATGAATTTGAATAATATCACTTTTTTTATTCTTCTAGGAAATAAATCCATGTAATATCATCATAATTCACGGGACACATGAACTTTTTCACTATGCATCACCAACTTTAGAATTCTGTTCAGCGCTTGGTAGTTTCCCCCTCTATTTACTTCACTCCATCCTCCAAAAACATGAATAAATCCCAATTATTATAATTATATGATCCTATTCAATGTTCTCACACTCAGAATCCACTATGCTACATCCATTGAACTCATCCATCCAATAAATTCTAGCGATCTAACTGTTTAGCGTACTTTTGCAGATCTGACACCTTGGGGATCCCATCAAAATTTCATTCCACTAATGCTGCTATTTTCGGTGAACTTATTTATGCTACTTGAATCCATAAATCCCATGGTACTGGTGTACTATCTCCATTTGGTTCATCAAGTGTAACTTCTTGTGACTGAACTTCTAGAGCTTCTAACACTTAACCCAGGAAACAATTGTCACACCAAACCTAACATGATTTAACTCATTTATAATATTTTATAACTCTTTTATTAGTATTAGATCTTGTTTATAAACATTAATTACCCCCAATTTATATCATTTTCATTTCCCCATAAAATTATATTATTAATATTTTAATAGGTTAAAATGGGAAATTTCACTAAATCATTTTATGAAATTAAAATTTTCCCCTCAACTTAAATTTAAATATATTATGATAGAGGTTAAAATTTAAATAGGTGAGAAAGAATAAAATATACGACATATATTAAATTTTAAATTTGATTGAAAGTTATTAAAAGATGGGTTAAAGTATTAAAATTATTAATAATAATAATTACAATAAAATAGGAAAGAAATATTGAAAAAAATATAAATTTAAAATAAAATAAATAATGAATAGGGTGGTGCATGAGATATAATTGGTTTTTGAAAATAAAAAAAAGTAAAAGATGATGATTTGGTTATATATAAAATTTTGATCGATTTTTAAAAAAAAATACATTTTTTATATTTTGTAGGAGGCACATATGTAACACCCCAAGATTTCATAGTACATTATTTCTTTAAAGTAATTCAATAACTTGCACTACACGCAACCCCGGGTTCGAGCGCACAACAGGATTACCAAACTAGCCGTTCAAAAGAGGTTATGAATATTATTAACTTAATATTGAACTATATATAATCCTTATAATTTTAGAATCCATATTATGAGTTTCTTAGACATAATGTAAGAACAAATTCATTTTTTTCAGATAAAAGAAGTATTTTTTTTTCAAAAATGCACTTTTACCGCCTTTTAATGGTGAACCCTTTTTAAATCCAATATTTGAAACTTTTATATATTTTATTTGACAAAATAAACTTCTTATTTAGAATCAGGACATAATAATTTAGTTTCAATAATTTTTTTGTGTTTCTCTCATAACTTTCATATTTGGGTGAATAGTGAAAAATACTACATTTTAACTGAAAACAACTTTTTTAATCAAAATAATTTATAGTGTTAAATTATACATTTTAATGGTTTGAAAGTATAAATAGATTATATTTTTACCATTTAATCCAATTCTGGTCATTTTAAGTAATTTCACTTTGAGATTGGACATAAACAAGTGTCAATCTTTTGATGGATATTGTTTCTTAAAAATAATCCTTTTGGTTTTGACAACGGGAATTAATTTTAAATCAATAAATGAAACTTCTATGTTTCGAATTTGGTAAAATGGAATTCATTTTTGGATTCGGAATATTGAAATTATCTTAGGGTGATTTTTTGGTATTTTTCTGGAAACTTTCAATTTTTGATGAATAGTGAAAAACACTGAGTTATAGTTTAAAACCGAAATTTTATTTAAATTTATTTTAGGTAAAAATAGATATATAATACCTATATAAGTTCAATGTAATTCATTGGATTCAGTTTATAATAATTTTAGATATATAAAAATTTTATTGAATTTTTCACCGTCTTTTACCCATCTCCTAGGAGAATTTGCAAATTCACATAAAACTTAATTTTATCGCTTCCATGAGTTGAATTTTGAGAATCTTAGAGACATGGTTAATATCAAGGATTAAAATGTGGTTCAATAAGATAAAAATAATTTTTGGTGAATAGTAAATTTTTACTTTTATATACCACAGTTAAAAGTAAATAGGGTAATTAAGGGTAAAAATGATATTATTATTACCCTAAAAAATGTACTAATTCTATTGGATAAGTATAATTCGACCAAAAACAACCTTAGAAATAAAATATGAACCGCTTTGGTCCACTTGGATTAGATTAGGACATTTATTATTATTTAATTCAAAGAAGAGTTAAAAGAGTTAAAATCAAAGTTTAATAACTATAAAATTTTTAATATAGGGTTACATATTAGATAAATTCGATTATAAATATTAATTAGAAATATAAAAATATTTCCTACATAATGGTATTTTATTTATAATTTTTAGACATTAAATAATTTATTTTATTTATGACACAATGGTGATGCATAAATTACCTTATTAATGACATATAAAAATAATTGTTACTTTAAATAACCAAATAAATGTAATTTGAGACCTTTTATGAATTAAAATAATTCTATAGGTTAATATGACATATTAGGGTTGGTTAGATGAATTTTTTTCGAAGTAATAATGCTGTTATAAATTTAGTAAAAACAAAATACCAAATAGTGTCAAAATTGACATAAAAGAGTTTTTAAAACAAATATTATATTATTAATTGATATTATATTTCTAAAAATCTAAGGTTTGGCCAAAGAACTTATATAATTATAGGTGTATCATTAATGAACCACTTGGTGTTCTCTTGGAAGTATATAGTATGTTTATTAACCATATAATATAAAAATACAACGAGACATGGTAAATGTCAAACTATTTAACTAAGAGTTAAATCTAAAAGATAAAGTTAATCTAGTGACCCAAACCTATCTAAAACCTATTGGTTGAGTGGTTTTAGACCCATCCCAACCTTATACTTTCAATAATCCATTTTGGAGCCATTATAAACCGAAAATTATTTTATTATAAAATAATATTTCTAGCTTTTCCTAAGGTGCCCCTCACCCCTCTTATAAAAGGGCACTCCCCCTTCTCTCTAATTCACACCTTCAAAGCCTTTTGGCTTGGCCAAACCCTGACCAAATATCCTCTAAAATTCCATAAATTCATCCTAGAGTCCTTCCTTTAGTTATAAAGCCAAATTTAGGAGCCCTTTTGATCAAATCAAAAAGAAGAACCCGAAGAAGAGGTAATAATTTCACCACCCTCTTTCAAGTTCTTTTCTTCTTACACTTCTTCTTTCTTTGTTATTTCAATTATAAAATAATAACTCCAGTATCTTATATATAATATGATGTTATTATAAATATGGTACAACCATATTCATTATTCTATCCATCCTTTTAATGACATGTCACCATACGTGTGTACATACGGATTACTGTCTCCACGTCGTGGTGTAATTGTTATTCAATACATTATTATTTGAATGTGTATAATAATGATGTATAATTCATGTAAATAATAAATATAACATGATAATAATTCTTTATATATGATATAACATCCAATTATATATTATTTTAATAACAAAAAATGATATTGTCGCGCGTGTGTACGTACAAATTACCGTCTCCACGGACGCGATGAGATTCATTCCCCATCGTATCCATTTATGACTAATTTTCATTATATGATTAAAAATAATGTTTAAATACTTAATATAATTTTAGATATGAATAAGATACATCCCATCCATAACAAATATGACTCACATAACAAATAATATAAAGGAAAACTAATCCGTTAACACCCAAAATGACGATAATACTAAGATATTATTAACAAAACAATGTTAAAAGATAATATATGATATCATATTAATGTATATGATTCTTGTATAATTTAATAACAATTATTTCACCATTATATAGGAGGTTAACCTACCCTCTACCAAGGAAAAGTATAAGGTAAGGGTTAATTTCACAATATCTTTATTATTTGAGGTTGTTTTTACGTAAGTATCTACTGGGACATATTTATTATCCTTGTCCATGTTTCATAAAATAGTTTCA
The DNA here is from genome assembly GCA_963277665.1 of Viscum album. NCBI lineage: Eukaryota > Viridiplantae > Streptophyta > Magnoliopsida > Santalales > Viscaceae > Viscum > Viscum album. The sequence continues at coordinate 227,776,773 of OY728165.1, forward strand.
AAGGGATTCTTTTTAAGGGACTTTTTACTAAAACATAATTTTAAATATTTTAAATATTTATTCTTCTAAAACATTCTAATTAATTTCCATATATTCAAAATGGTTTTAAGGATTTATTTAAATGGACATGAATGTTTTTAAAATGTTAATTAATTTCAAAAGTTTCAAAGTGGTATGGGACACTTTGATTCAAAAATTTCTTTAAATGTCTTCCTTTCTAAATTGTGTGACTTTTAAATGTTTTCATGAAAAAAGGATATTTCTCTCAAAGAGTTTTACATATCATTTTCATCTATGTCAAAATACTTTAATAGATTTTAAACTTGTTTGAAGTTGATTTATTATGATACAAATATTCCATATTGTATTGAAGGTTTTGTGATATGTTTGACTGTGGATGTGTTATTTTTATACCATTCATGGTTTATGGATAAAGTGTTAACATTTCATATTCCAGTTTTAATACGAATTTTTATGTTATGTTTAAACCTTTTTATATGAGGAATGCATTGGACTTAGTAAGTGACGGGTGGAGCCTGCTATAGCTCCTCGATGCATCGATTGGTCTCATGAGATAAACTAGTGTCTTGGCATAAGGCCTTGACAAAATCTTATTTGTAGTCTTGGAACAAGGCCTTGACTATGTGGTTATAATAGTCTGGCATTATGCATTCCATCATTATAAAAGTGGTTATTGATATTGCTTGTGATTATTCGACTAGTAGAATATCTATGTGAATAAGTAAATGGAATCATTTCATTTTATTTTTTCCATATTATTCTAAAGTTCAAGTTTAAAAGGCTTTTTTTTAGTTATACATTGACCTAAATGTTTATGATTATTTATGAAAGTTTTCGCTATATTTTTATCCTTACTGAGCATCTAAGCTCACCCCTTTCTATGTTTTATTTTTCCCAGTATGTGAAGAAGTATTTTATGAGTGACATGCTGGGATAGTCTGAGGGGATATGAGTGTAGAATATGGAGACTATGTTGTTGTAGTTTTTCACTTTATCATGTAATGAAAGACTTATGAATGTATCTAGTGTTTCCAAGGCTACTAAACTAATCAGTCTTTCGAGACTTGATCTTTTGTGATCATGCCAATGTTATGTAATAATGCACCGATTCTGGGTAACTGGGGTCGGGGCATTACAGTTGGTATCAGAGGAAGTTTAGTAAAAACCTTAGAAGCTAGATTTAGATAAACTCTGATTAGAGCACATATACCTAAGATGGACTTTGAGGATTAGTATAGAAGAACTTCCTAGAATTTTGGTATTGTAGAGATTTTGTGAGTTTTCTGATCAATATATCCCTGTCTGGATATGAGCAGGTAGAGGCGGCTCTGGTACATATGTACCTAGGGGTAAAACTCAAAAAAACCACCTTGAGATAGACTAGAATGGGAACAGGTGCATGACAACGGGCCTTGCTGCACTCTTAGTTATGACACTCCTGGGAGATATGCTTAGGATAATTCTCATTTTCTTTACAAACCATTATGAAGGGTTTATGAGTATATAATTCCTCAAAGAAAACATTTTTATGATTATGGATTATATCCATAAACTATTCAATTTATATTAAGTGTTTTACAAGTTTGGATTTATGTATTGCGATTCATAAACTAATCTAGTGCATGCCATTGTATAGAAATGGCGCCCAGTAGAAGGAATGCGAACTCCAGAAATACATATGATCCAAAGAGTAAGAAGGATCATATATTTCACAGAATTAAGACAATATTTAGTTGGGAAATAGTCTCCCATGTATTCTCAACATATGAAGAAATAATATCATGTATTAATAAGATAAGTAAAGAATTCTCTGAGTCCTATGGCTTTGAAGGGAAGCAAGAGAAGAAAAGTATGGAAGAGAGAAAGATGGATAAAGGGAAGAGGGAAAAGAAAAATTTTCCCATATGTGATAACTGTGGGAAAAAACACCCTGGAACTTTCCTGAAGGGAATTGGAGTTTGTTATAAGTGTGGAGAAAAAGGACACCAAGTACTTGACTACAAGGGTAAAAAAAGGTTTCAAATGTACAATGCTTCATCTGCAAGGAGTTGAGACACTACACAAACCAATGTTCAAATCATCAGAGTATTCCCCAAATGATGTTATTGGATAATAATCAAATTATGATACTACCACAGATGAGGAGGTTTAATTAGAGTTTTTATGTTGTTATTAAAGAATTATGTAATTTGAGTGTTGTATCAACGTTATACTTGTTATAATAATTATGGAGTATATAAGGATTGTACTACAGTACTATTTTATTAAGGACTTGAGATTGTGTGAAACCAAGAAAAGTGACTCAATAGCAGTCAGTCTCACTTCTCTAAAGAAATGGATCAAATTAGAAAAACCCTCGCCTTTTGTAAGGGGAAATCCCTCTCTATGGATGAACGAATTTTCCTGGTAAAGCACGTGGTTATTTTGAAGATTGTTGACTCTTTCATGGTTTATACTTGGACTGCTTCCAATATTAAAAGTCTTAACACGATGATGAAGAAATTTTTATGGAGTGGAAACATCATGGAAAGAAAGAGTATTACCACCCAATGGAAGAAATGTTGCTTGCCACATGCTTTGGGAGACTAGGTGTTAAAAATCTGAAAGCCTTCAACAAATCTTTGCAAGCCAAGTTTGTATGGAAACTTCTCAATCACAAAAATTCTGCTCTAGACTTCTTGAGAAATAGATTCATGAGTAGACTCATAGACGGGAAATCCAGTTATCTAGAATCCTCCATTTGTCCTGGAATTAAGGTCACTTTCCAAAAAATTCTCAGCCACTCTAAATGGATGGTGAGTAAAAACTCCTCACTATGCTTTTGGCATGAAAATTGGACCAGAGTGCCACTTATCTCTCATATCAATCCAGAGGAATATCAAATTGATCATACCATCACAATAAAGGAGCAACTGTACAATATGGATATGATTTCGGAGGATGTCGTCAATATTGTTAACAACAATGATTTTATCAAGCACGATGACACGCTAATTTGGGAAGGGTTAGAAAATGGCGTTTTTGACTCTAAAACTTTCTATCCGTATTTAATTGAGGTTGAAGAACATTTGATCGGTAGGTTGAACAAAAAATGGTTGGCACCTTCCTGATTCACGCTTCTTTAGAGGCTTGTTTTTAACAAAATTTCTGTTGATACCAATATTCAAAGGGTTGGAATTCCCCTTTGCTCTAGATGTCCTATTTGCATGAAACACAGAGAGGATGTTGATCACCTTTTCTAAGTTGCAAGGATGCCTCGTCCTTTTGGGTAGTAGTACAACAACTTTCTGGTCTTCAAATCCCTTGCTCAGGTTCGGTTCAACATTATATTAAAGCTCTGTTCAGCAAGCATTTTTTCAAGCAGATCAAAGTCCTCTTCCAAGTGGCATGTGCTGAAACTCTACACTGGATCTGGAGCAGAAGAAATGTAGTGGTGCATGGCCGGCACAACTTCATTGCTGGCAGTGGAATGGCCTGCATACTTGCTGCAGTGCATGAGGCTAATAAGCTGCATTTCAGAAAATGCAGAAACTCAATTGAAGAATGGCTTATCCTTCGGTAGCTTAATATCACTGGTAATTTTCCTAAACCCCATCAGACCATGGAATTTTTCTGGACCTTACCTTTTGCAGGATGGATCAAGTGAAACACTGATGGAGACTCTCGGGGGAACCCAGGCCCCTCAGGTTATGGTGCTATTTTCAGAGATGAGAATGGGGACATCATCGAATGCTTTTATGGACCTTGTGGAATCTTCACAGCACTTGAATCATAAATGATGTGCCTCATAATGGCATTTGATACCACTCTCAAAAGAAAATGGAATAATATATGGTTCTAATGTGACTTCACAACCCTTGTACAGGCTGTCAGAGTGGGACAAAGGCATCTCTCATGGAAGCTGAACGCAAAATGGGTGAATTGTCTGGACATGATCTCTTCTCTGAATTACATCATCACCCATTCGTACAGGGAGGTGAACTATATTACGGATGGGTTGGATAACAAAGGAGTGAATGAAGGACACCAACACTCGACTGCTTTACTCGACAACATGAGAATTTTCTTTCTACAAGATAAATGTAAAATTCCTTCTTTCTGAATAATGTAACCCTTTTTTTCTTATATTGCAAGGGCCTCAAGGATCACTCTTCTAAAAAAAACCGAGGTAGTGATTTTGGAATAATACAGGTTTGATTTGGATAAATTATATTGGATATTCTTCACTACCTTGAAACTGATTAATGATTTTTATATTCAATCATTGTTTGAGTTTACAATATTTTTGGATAGAAGGAGGATATCAATTATTCTATAATGAATAAGGGAGCATGAATGTAATCAATAAGGTTTTATGGTAATTCAGGGTGTTACCATGTTTTAAAATAATACATGATGAAGGTGTTCACATGTTATTACATGGGAAAAAGGATCTTCATTGTGTTTAACTTCCTTATAAATTTTGGAATGTGAGTTTGGATAGAAGTATTTTGGATAAGTCTAAAGGTTGGAATGGATTAAGTTTGAAAGGTTATTTTTGGATTTTTATAAAAGGATAACACACATACCGTGTGGAAACCTGTCACGTCGGACAAAGCTATGGGAATCGAACCCACAACCATAGTGCGATTGGGATTTATCGCCTACCACTGCACTACGTGAAGTCCCTGGATTTTATAATGTAGTTTATTTTTTTAAAGGGTCTGATATGTGAATTATAAATTCATTATTTTTGGAACCCTATATGATTAGGATAAATAAAATATATTTTTTGAAATCTTTTAGAGTGAAAGATGAGTTTGTGGTAGGAATTAGTTGAAGGATGAAACTCTACTTGTCAAGTATACACACACACACACACACACACACACATATATATATATATTTTCCTCTTATTTTATGGATAAATTAATTATTAAACTTTAGGGAAGGGATCTTAAAACCAAAAATGTGTTATCCTAATACCTTATTTTTTTTGAATCGATGGTATTTTAAATCATCATAGATTGGTGGTTTTGAGGCCCACAATTATACAATTGTTTGTGATTGATGATCTCAATCACTCCCTATAAATATTTACATTTTTCCTCCAATTATGTGTCTCTAATTTCCACCAATGTTCTCTTAATCGAGATCATAATTTGATGGTGACTTTTTCATTCCCCTTCTCCTCATATTAAGACTAAATTTTATTAACCCAATTTCCGATGTGGGTTTTCCCACAAAGGTATTTTCTATTTTCAACCTTTTATTTTAGAAGAACAATTTAAAATTGCGAGGATACAATTTATTGAAGGAGGGAAGAATGTAACACCCCAAGATTTCATAGTATGTTATTTCTTCAAAGTAATTCAATAACTTGCACTACACGCAACGCCGAGTTCGAGCGCACCACAAGATTACCAAACTCGCCGTTCAAAAGCGGTTATGAATAGAATTAACTGAATATTGAACTATATATAATCCTTATAATTTTATAATCCATATTATGAGTTTCTTGGACATAATGTAAGAACAAATTCATTTTTTTCAGATAAAAGAAGTATTTTTTTTTCAAAAAATGCACTTTTACCGCCTTTTAATGGTGAACCCTTTTTAAATCCAATATTTGAAACTTTTATATATTCTATTTGACAAAATAAACTTCTTCTTTAGAATCGGGACATAAGAATTTAGTTTCAATAAATTTTTGGTGTTTCTCAGATAACTTTCATATTTGGGTGAATAGTGAAAAAAATACTATATTTTAACTGAAAACAACTTTTTTAATCAAAATAATTTATAGTGTTAAATTATAAATTTTAATGGTTTGGAAGTATAAATAGATTATATTTTTACCTTTTAATTCAATTATGGTCATTTTAAGTAATTTCACTTTGATATTGGATATAAACAAGTGTCAATCTTTTGATAGATATTGTTTCTTAAAAATACTCCTTTTGGTTTTGACAACAGGAATTAATTTTAAATTAATAAATTCAACTTCTATGTTTTGAATTTTGTAAAATGGACTTCATTTTTGGATTCGGAATATTGAAATTAGCTTAGGGTGATTTTTTGGTATTTTTCTGAAAAATTTCAATTTTTGATGAATAGTGAAAAACACTGAGTTATAGTTTAAAACCGAAATTTTATTTAAATAATTATTTATTTCATTTAAATTTATTTTAGGTCAAAATAGATACATAATACATATATATGTTCAATGTAATTCATTAGAGTCAGTTTATAATAATTTTAGATATATAAAAATTTTATTGAACTTTTCACATTCTTTTACCCATCTCCTAGGAGAATTGGCAAATTCACATAAAACTTAATTTTATCACTTATGTGAGTTGAATTTCAAAAATCCAATAAACATGGTTAATATAAAGTAGTAAAATGTGGTTCAATGAGATAAAAATAATTTTTGGTGAATAGTAAATTTTTACTTTTATTTACAATAGTTAAAAGTAAATAGGGTAATTAATGGTAAAAATGATATTATTATTACCCTAACACATGTACTAATTCTATTGAATAAGTATAATTCGACAAAAAAAACCTTAGGAATAAAATATGAACCTCTTTGTTCCACTTGGATTAGATTAGGACATTTATTATTATTTAATTCAAAGAAGAGTTAAAAAAGTTAAAATCAAAGTTTAATAACTAAAACATTTTTAATATAGGGTTACACATAAGATAAATTCAATTATAAAAATTAATTATAAATCTAAAAATATTTCCTATATAATGGTATTTTATCTATAATTTTTATACATTAAATAATTTAATTTATTTATGACACAATGGTGATGCAGTAATTACCTTATTAATGAAATATTAAAATAATTGATACTTTAAATACCCAAATAATTTTAATTTGAGACCTTTTATGAATTAAACTAATTTTATAGATTAATATATCATATTAGTGTTGGTTAGATGAATTTTTTTTGAAGTAATAATTCTCTTATGAATTTAGAAAAAACAAAATACCAAATAGTGTCAAAATAGACATAAAAGAGTTTTTAAAATAAATATTATATTATTAATTGATATTCTATTCCTAAAAATCTAAGGTTTGGCCAAAGGACTTATATAATTATAGGTGTATAATTAATGAACCACTTGGTGTTCTCTTGTAAGTATATAGTAAGTTTATTAACCATATAATATAAAAAAACAAAGAGACATGGTAAATGTCAAACCATTTAACTAAGAGTTAAATCTAAAAGATAAAGTTAATATAGTGACCAAACCTATCTAAAACCTATTGGTTGAGTGGTTTTAGACCCATACACAACTTATCCTTTAAATAATTCATTTTGGAGCCATTAGAAACCGAAAATGATTTTATTATAAAGTAATATTTCTAGCTTTTCCTAAGGTGCCCCTCACCCCTCTTATAAAAGGGCACTCCCCCTTCTCTCTAATTAACACCTTCAAATCCTTTTGTCTCAGAAAAACCCTACACAAATATCTTCTAAACTTCACTCACTTCATCCTAGAGGCCTTACTTTAGTCAGAAAGCCAACTTAAGGAGCCCTTTTGATCAAATCAAAAGGAAGAACCCGAAGAAGAGGTAATAATTTCACCACCCTCTTTCAAGTTCTTTTCTTCTTCCACTTCTTCTAATTTGTTATTTACATTCTAAAATAATAAATCCAGTATATTATATATACTGTGATGTTATTATAAATATGTTCCAACCATATTCATTATTCTATCCATCCTTTTAATGACATGTCACCATACGTGTGTATGTACGGATTACCGTCTCCACGTCGTGGTGTAATTGTTATTCAATACATTATTATTTGGATGAGTATAATAATGATGTGTAATTCATGTAAATAATAAATATAATATGATAATTATTCTGTATATATGATATACCATCCAATTATATATTATTTTAATAACAAAAGAATGATATTGTCGCTCGTGCGTACGTACAGATTACTGTCTCCACGAACGCGATGAGATTCATTCCCCATTGTATCCATTTAAGACTAATTTTCATTAGATGATTAAAAACAATGTTTAAATACTTAATATAATTCTGGATATGAATAATATACATCCCATACATAACAAATATGACTCACATAACAAATAATATAAAGGAAAACAAATCCGTTAACACCCGAAACGATGATAATACTAAGATATTATTAACAAAATAATGTTAAAAGATCATATATGATATCATATTAATGTATATGATTATTTTATAATTTAATAAAAATTATTTCACCATTATACAGGAGGTTAACCTACCCTCAACCAAGGAAAAGTACAAGGTAAGGGTTAATTTCACAATCTCTTTATTATCTGAGGTTGTTTTTACATAAGTATCTACTGGGACATATTTATTATCCTTGTCCATGTTTCATAAAATAGTTTTCAAAGGGATTATTTTTAAGGGAATTTTTACTAAAACATCATTTTAAATGTTTTAAATATTTATTCTTCTAAAACATTCTCATTAATGTCCATATTTTCAAAATGGTTTTGAGGATTTATTTAAATGGACATGAATGTTTTTAAAATGTTAATTACTTTTAAAAGTTTCAAAGTGGTATGGGACAATTTGATTAAAAAATGTCTTTAAATGTATTCCTTTACAAATTGTGTGACTTTTAAACGTTTTCATGAAAAATGGATATTTCTCTCAAAGAGTTTTATAAATCATTTTCATCTATGTCAAAATCCTTTATTGGATTTTAAACTTGTTTGAAGTTGATTTATTATGATACAAATATTCCATATTGTATTGAAGGATTTGTGATATGTTTGACTATGGATGTGTTATTTTTATACCATTCATGGTTTATGGATAAAGTTTTGACATTTCGTATGCCAGTTTTAATATGAATTTTTATGTTATGTTTAAACCTTATCATATGAGGAATGCATTGGACTTAGTAAATGACGGGTAGAGCCCACTATAGCTCCTCGATGCATCAGTAGGTCTCATGAGAAAAACTAGTGTCTTGGAAAAAGGCCTTGACAAAATCTTATTTGTAGTATTGGCACAAGGCCTTGACTATGTGGTTATGATAGTCTCGCATTATGCATTCCATCATTATGAAAGTGGTAATTGATATTGCATGTGATTATTCGACTAGTAGAATATCTATGTGAATAAGTAAATGACATCATTTCATTTTATTTTTTCCATATTATGCTGAAGTTCAAGTTTAAAAGGCTTTTGTTTTAGTTATACATTGCCTTAAATGTTTATACTTATTTATGAATGTTTCCGCTATATTGTTATCCTTACTGAGCATCTGAACTCACCCCTTTCTATGTTTTATTTTTCCCAGGATGTGAAAAAGTATTTTATGACTGACCTACAGGGATAGTCTGAGGGGATATGAGTGTGGACTATGGAAACGATGTTGTTGTATTTTTTCAATTTATCATGTAATGAAATACTTATGAATGCATCTAGTGTTTCCAAGGCTACTAAAATAATCGGTATTTCGAGACTTGATCTTTTGTGATCATGCCAATGTTATGTAATAATGCACCGACTCTGGGTAACTGGGGTCGGGGCGTTACAACATAAGCATGAGAAGTGAGGGAGATATGAATTGAAAAGTGTGTGTGTTTCTTATATTTAATGAGATCAAAGGTATAAGGACTTTAAGGGGATTGATATACACACTAAGTGAAATTTAATTGATTTATAGGGGCACTAGGAAAATCCAAGAGGATCCATGGGGAGTTTTTGGCTTTGAGGCTTTCAAATGCTTGGAGTAGAAAACATTAGAGAGAATATATTTACAAATGATGGTTTAAAGACTAGATAAAGGATCACTAAAAAAAATCTTAAACTCATTCCATTATTTTGATTTTGTAATGGATTCTTACATATAAAGTTGGTGTAAGCATCATGTGACCACCATATAAGGATCCAAAAAATTACACACTTGATATTGACATGGATTTACTATGAAATTATTTCACACATTTATTAATATTATTTTGATATGATTTTTAATTTCATTAATTAATTTTATTTTCATGATATTGATTAGTTAAGTTAAATAGTATTCATACTTGATTTTAATACTGTCAATGAGATCATTATAGGATTGTCTCGACTGATGTAAATCTTGGTTGATTCATAATAATGGCATAAATGAAGGTTTTCATATTTAATTTGATTGAAAATTTATTTAAAATTATATGAACAATTAATTTGCATAAATTTTATTTAATTTTCTTATAATTTTAAAATAGTTATGTCATATAATTTTAAGTTCTCAATTGATGTTGATAAAAGTAGTTAGTTTTATTGTCTAAGAAAATTAAATTTCTGTTAATGATGTTTTTGAAATGTGTTAAAGAATTCTTGACTGACTAAATGTTTAATTTAATTGATTAGAATTTAATTAGTATTAATTTTTATTTTTATTTAAACTTTATTAAATATTGTAAAAATCATAGGAAATTAGATTCAATGTGATTTAGCAAGTTAATTTATTTAGTTAATATTAATTTTAATTTTAAAATTATATAAATATTCAGTGTTTCATAAGAGATATGACTTTGTGTCATTAATGTAACCCAATAGTGGTTCAAAAAAATATTTAATTAATTCTAAATAGATGTGAACCTGTGATCAAGCTCCCAGTTTAATCCATCCAAATAATACCATACCTTGATCTTAACAACATATTTCATCAAAATCATCTACAATGTATTTATTTTCATGAATTTTAATAAATATTTTTATACACACACTTCTCAGTAGGAATGGAAAGATGATATCACATATCAAATAATTATAAATCATGAAAAAAATCTCGTGATAACCATATATAGATTAATTTTCATCACAATTCATAAATCATGACATCACAATTTAATTTAAATACCCATCACCATATCCCAAAATGTATTCTATCATCAATAAAGTTTGTCTATCATTGACCATTAACATATTAAAAATAGGTATCCCATGAGGTTTCTATATATCAATCACTCAAAACCTAGAATAATTATTGATATAATTTACCTTATTCTTGGTTAAAACGTGTTTGTACACCTTTACAAAACCAATATAAAATATTACTATTTCATATATTTGAGTGTTTATTTAATTATATCAAATTTAAATGTTTAAAAAATAATTCGATTAAACCCCCATACAATTTATATCCCTTACCATTCATTATAGAATCTACTCAAGAATGATTGTCCTCTTTTATGATTTTAAGGTTTTATTATTAGAAAAAAATAATACAACTCTTTAATTCATTTAAATATATTCTAATATAAGGTTTATAATAAACTCCTCAACTTGAATTTAAAATCAATTCTACTCTTGAAAACTCATCCCGATCCATTATCATTTAAAAATTTATTTTTAAATATCTTAATCACTTCCAAGGAAATTCATAAATATTATAACCCTTGAAATAAAAATATATTTAGCTCATAAAGACCCATTTAAACCCTAAATCCCCATTTTTTTCTTTATCAATCAATCTATAATTTGATTAATTACATAATTTATTAATAAATATTAATCATTGAGTTGTGATAAATTAATTTTAAAGACCCATAACTACACTCTTAGATACGATGTTATAATAATATAATTTTTATTATATAAAATAAAATTCTTTACATACATTTGATTCCCAAAATTTATAAAAAAATCAGTGTCTTTAAGAACCAAGGCAATAATACAAGATAAGATTTTATAATATAAATTATTTAAAATATCTTCTAGGTGTATTCATGATTAATAGACCTTATACCCTCCATAATATTCATTTTCCTAAGAATTTACATAAAAATAAAAGGGTGTCCTAAGAAACCCAATAAGAGTATGTTATAATCATGTTAGTGTGTCGAAGAATATTTATTCATATGACATAGGTTAGAGCAAGTTAAAATCATAAAATATAGAAAGAGTCATCAACAAGAATGATATAGAATTAACTCATGATATGTGGATATCATAAACATATTTTTAGTTTTAACTACCATGAAATCATAAACATATGATAAAAAATAACCACCAGTACTTCCTATGAAAAAACTACCCACCAAGTAACAATATCATAATGGTTAAGACTACCCTACTGTACCCTATACATAATATCTATGTATATAAAACATTACTCAATAAATTGGATAATTATATAATTATGGGCCTAACTATCTCATAACATGTCCACAACCTCAATATAATACTTAAAATAAATGAACACATGATATCATATTACAAATCATCCATGACATACAATTAATCATCAAGGTCAACCCATAAATAGGGGATGTGGTTACCAAGTTAGAAAACACACAATTAAATAATGGTGTGAATATTAAAATAATAACCATTAAATAGATTAGAGAGTAGGGTATTCATAATGTAAGGTTCTTAATACGATTAAACCCCTTGGATCAATGATGTTTCAGAGGACCATATAAAATGTTATTAATGTAGCAATTGAATGTAACTATATGAACGAATGTTAGTTTTCAAGGATTTACAACGGTGTAATGCCAAGTTATTGATGAATAAACCCATTTAAAATTAAAATTATGTAACCTATATATTTTATTCTCATTGGGGATACAAAAATCTCTAAGTAATATATTTTAGGTTAATCATATTTGATATCAAAGGTTCACATATACCAATACAAGGAATAATCTCAAAGTTCCCACTAAAGGGTGAATAAAATATATTTAACACCATTTTTTAGTCATGTCTCCCCTATTATAAAATTTATATCCACAATAACACATATAAATGACATGCATAGGTATTTAAAAAATGATAATATGAAATGATTTTCCCAGAATAAAGGAATATATATTTTGAAATTTGAAGTACCAGTGAAATAAATTTTAAGAGAGGGGATACTAACTATTATGAATAGATCATTAATTAACACTACATTGGATATATAAACATAATTAAATAAGAAAATAAAATTTAAAAATTATTTTTTAAAAAATAAGAATAAGGAAGAAATAAATAATTAATTATAAACCTTTATATTGATTTCACTTCCAAACTTAAGAACCAACCTTTTAAACCTCTTAAAAATTCCTCCAATTTAGAGAAGGAACTAAGTGAGATATACTTTGAGAGAAATATAAATAGAAAATTTGAATTTTCTATGAGGATAAATGATAGGGTGAGTATTTATAGGTGTGTTGAGTGATACTTTTGTAATAAATAATTGAATAAATTAATATTTCATTATCTTAAATAATCCACTTCACCACTAGTACTTTACTTCACTCCTTAGTGATCAAATAAATTATTTAGTTCTAAAATTAGTCCAAGATACTGAGTAATAAATATTTTCTATTATTAAATGTTGATAATGTCATATATACCATATTCTACTTGATTTCACAATTTTCACCATATTTTACATTTTTATAAAAAAAACAATATTTCACCCCTTACATTTAAACATTTTAATTCCAAAATTTTAAAAATATTTTATAAATTTAAACTTTTAATTATGATATTTTATTTAAGAATATTAAATTTCATAAAAAATAGATTATTTAGGTGAATTTTATTTTATTATCAAAAGAACTTACATATAAATATCATCACATATTCTAGATACATAACCTCTTATTACACCATCATATTCCCATAGGGTAAGGAAGAAAATTGTGGTATTTTATGTGGTGGTTCATCTATTATAAACCCCATAGTGATCTATAGCAATTTTAACCTTTATTTCAAATGACTTCATTCAAGTCTCACTTGTTAGAGTCGAACATGGGATTAGTTCAGGTCAATACCTATTGATGTTAACTCCTTTCTAAGATTAAACATGTGAACATGATATAAGATGTTTCAATTACTTGAGTCCATGATTCTTATAATATTCATAAATTTTATCATTTCATTAACCTAATTTATACACACTATCTCTAACATTAACCTATAACAACTATAATAGATAGTATATCATGTCACAAAAACCATTTAATGACTGCATTATACTCATAACTCTCTATAAATTATAGCAAAACTATTTTATTAAACCATAATTACTTTGGTTTTTTATATCTTATAAGAAATATGTATTCTATGTATAATATAATTTTTTATTTCTATAACAATATTCATATAAATATTTATCATGGGAGACTAAAATCCACAATAATTTCAAATTCAGATCATGAAATTTATTTATATTTATTTTATACTTTTTTTAGTAATAATAATGAATATATACCGCTGAATTTATTATTTTATTATGAAATAAAACTATGATTACATGATTATATAAATATATAATTATTCATTTATTTATTTATTATATTCATCCATAATTTATTTCTTTGTTTTATTAAATAAAAACAATTGAACATTTGTTTAATCATATCACACATATTTATTAAGGTAGAAATATATATATATATATATATATATATAATCTTTGGGTCTTACATTCAAGATTGTTTTTATTTTAAAACCCAAATTTACATTTTCCCCAAATACCTTATATTCAAAAATAAATTTTAAATAACCAAACAAGCGACTAATATACATCAAAATTTATAAAAAACAACCAAGAGATGTGAGATCACCAATAAAAAATTTATTTTATGAGTCACAATCTTGTGTCTTCTACACTTTCTTCATACAATGAAATCATGGTGTTCATCATATCACCCTCACATTTTTCATTAACAAATTACACCTGTAGTATTCCCAAGTATATTTTAAGTTTTCAAGGAGAGTAATATACCACTGAGAGGGGGGATAATCAGTAGTTAAAAATTTTACAATACCTTCTAATTAACTTATGTTCCTTGTTAGGATGACAGATATTATTTACCTTTTCTTAAACTTAGATGTTAAAATGAATATGTGAACTAAATAAACACACAAGAACACCCATTATTTACAAGTTTCACCCCAAGAATGGGTGTCTGCATCCTTATTTGAATATTATGTCATCTAGTTCAAAAAGAATACACTAATATCATATAGGGATTATATGTGTTTGATATGAGGTATCATCCTTAATTATCTCTTAAAAAGACTCTTGTAAATATACATGTATCTCACCTAAATATAAGATAATGAAAAAACCATTTTAAATAAGATTAATAATGACGTGCAGGATATCTCACCATCAATATGAATGATATTCTCTAGTTGTGTTGAGATTATTCATCATCCTCTAAGTGTAAAACAATATATTGTCCAAAATACCTCTCCTCATGAAGATACCGAGTACTAATATGTTTTTTAATAATGCTTGAAACACTTTTTTTCTTCTCTATATTCTCTTATTCTAGTTTCTTATTATAATATCAAACACATTGAAGTTATTCAAATTTTACAATTTTAAACCTCCACCTAATTTAACCACCCATGATCAATATAAATTTTTTTAATCGAAACAAAGGAAATAATCAAACCATAATGATTTTCATTTCAAAAAAATCACTAATCATAACTCTTTCATGTAACTATTTATAAATGTATGGGAATAACTCTATATTTTAATAACCAATATTTTAAGTTGTTCAAAAAAATTTATTAAAAAATTTATATTTCTCATGATCCCAATAATAATAATTGAATAAATATAGGGAAAAATACCATGTGATTATGACTGTATGGAGTTGTAATCATATTCTACCACTAAATGGAGTAAGTTTTTTTATTCCAATCAATGTAACTTTTTTCATGAAATAAATTTTTGTTATCTATATCAAAAATCCACATACATTGAGTAAGGTTTAAGTTTTAATCCATACATCACCTTTTGTGTCAACTAAAATGTGCTAACCTATCTCAGAAAACTTCCAATTTATGATGATTTAATTCACATAGTTCCTTTTTCTCACTTTTATAATTCACAAAACTTATTTAATTATGAATTTTATTTTGTTTTAATTTTTAATTTTTTTATTCTGACTTACAGATGTCTTTTATATTCAATGAAAATCAATACCTTTTCATTTTTCTATAATAACTTATTTATTCATATTAAGAGGATTTATATTCTTATAAAACTCATTCCAACCCTTAAATATTAATTTTAAACATTGTTATAAAATTAAATACACAACATTTACCTCCAAATATGTGGTTGTTATCAATTAAAAAATAAACACCCAATTTTTTAGGTTCATTAATAATTTCATTTAATCTAGATTTAAAACTTTTTTGTGATGCTTCACTAAAACATATAGAGAATAATATTCATTTAATTAGCACCAATAAATCTTAATTATCATCATATATTTTTGATAGCACATAATAGTTATTCATAGGTTATCCCTCACCCTAAAATACATGTTTTATAGGGAACTATGAAATTTAACTCATATAATAGGACCCTAGAGAGGTGGTTTTTCCCTATTTGTTACCGAAATTTACAAGGAGTATTTCCCACTTATCTTTATAGGTGGTTTTATTATCATCTTTTCCCATATATCTATGAGTATGATATAGAAAATTTCCAATAATTTTTTGAATGAAAGTACCTTTTCTAAAAGCGTAATTTAATACCAATAATTCTTAAAATAGTGTGAACATTTATATCAATATACTTATTAATTGAAAATTATCTAAAGCCTAAAAATTTGATAAGATTTCATTGATATTTGATGAGGTCTCATTGAGATTTGATGAAACCATCATCTCAAATACCTAAAAAATATAAAATTATTTAAAATAAAATTGAGAAGGAAAAGGGATGGTAATGATCCAGATAAACATAGGTGGTTTTCCTTATGATTATTTTCTCTTTCAAATATGATCTAGTTGTGGTATTATAGAGAGTTCACACTCATTATTCTACACGTAAGATGAAATTGTTAAGGAATATTTTTTATTATTCTTCAAGAATGGATGAATATATTTTTAATTAACTATATAAGGATGTTCAATCCTCTTAGGCATTTCCCTCTAGATTTTTTTCTTCTTGTGAGCATTGTGCATTGTTTTTTGTTTCATTTTATTATTGATTCCCTATATTAAGGTGTATCACTAATAATAGTATGCCTTTTAAATGAAAAATAGTTATTGATTTTTAAAAATAAGAATATAATGAAAAAAATGAAAAATCATATCTTATATTTTTATGATGATCATCCAAGAATATTCCACCAATTGAAAGAGACAGTGAGAATAAATGAGGAAGAGTATATAGAGTGGTTTATGAACATGATGGAGCTTGATTGGACCCTATGGTCTTTTAAATATTTACCTCAATATAGAAAATGATAAAGTACCTATTATTAATTTTTTTACTCAAAATTCACTTGAATTATGGTGTCACTATTAAACATTTTATTGACCACCATCAGATCATCAATGTGATATAAATATACACTAAAGTTAAAATTATGGCATAGTGGTCTTAAAAATGTATTGTCTTGTGATGGGTTAGACTGCATCAAGGTGAGAGTCACCATAAAGTGGTTCTATGAATGGTAGAATATGTATTATATTATAATTCATGTTCTTCAATCAATATTACATTTAAATTATCACATTTAGTTTATTATAATATAATGATAATTTAGAGGATTTTTGATGATGGAATATGAAAGTCTTCATTATTTATAGTTATAGGTTTTTATCCTTCACCTATATTTTGATAGGTTTATGAAATGTTTGTAGTATTAAAGAGTGTCCTTAGTGCCTATATAAATATGCCAATACCATGAGACGGGGTGTGTGATTCCTTTCATAGAGTTTTCTTCAAGCTGAAGTGATATTATACTCTCTATATTTCTATTAAAATCTAAGGTTCCAGTAAATCAAGAGTAATAGAGAATATTTTCAATGCATTGGGAGATTTTCATATCCCATGGACACTATAATAGGAAAGAGTTTGTTTCATGCTTCTTGGGATCACTATTAATCTCATTTCAAGATGCTTGGATGGGAAAGATTAATAGAGAAAAAGTATGTCATTATTTATTTATTCTTCCATTACAAATTAATGAATATATTTTATGGAATAATTGGTTTTGGTTTATGTTTTAAACTATATTTGAAAAAATTATTTTCCCTTAAAAAACCAAATTATGGTACCAAATTTAGGTTTAATCTCATTTGGATTGAGCTTTTGAATGGATGAAAAAATTCAAAAATAATAATATCTAGAACCAAAACATGTTTTATAGTAAATGAATGTGATTAATAAAATTTTCATAACCATAATGCGTTTTAAGAGTAAAACAAAAATGGTTTTATAATGAAATCATGTAATGGTTTGTAAAAAATAAGCATTAAAATGTTTCATAAAAAATAGAGCATTATTTTTCAACATTTCCACATTATGGTTTGCTGAATAAAACATCATAGTTTATGGAAATGGGATTTCCACCATGAGAATAATCCACATCATGGTACATGTTATCTAGAAGTGTTTTATAGTGTGACCATAAAATAAAAATGGGTTCCTTAAAACACATGTAATTTTCTCCATGGAAAGAGTTATCACCTGGGGATAAACCATGTCATGTTTTTTATTAAAAAATAGTCATGGGTTTCCCTTGAAAATAGTTTTATCTAGAAATAAAACCACTTCATAGTCTATATCAAAAATAGAAATGTTTTTTATAATTTTAAATTTAAAAATTTGTTTACATTTTCAAAAAACTTCACCGATGCGGTCTTGGAGGGGTTCTACCAAATCTGGAGGGGGATTTAAACTGTACCAAAAATGTTTTGGTGGATATAATCAAGGTTTAAAGTGAAATTAAATGGTAAATTTATAAATAACATACAAAATAAAATAAAGTGATATATAAAAGTGTTTATATTGATTTATGAAATGTTCATAAATGAGATATTAAATGTTTATATTTAAATTACTTATTTTGGAAATTTCTTTAAACCATGCCAAAAAAAGTTTTGTATGATTTAATAAAACATTTAAAAATGAGATATATGACATTTAATTCATGTAAAGTGTTTTCATAAAATATGAAATGTTTATATAATTATAATTTTTTTTTTCAGAAAAAATCACATATTTTGAATATAAAGTAGTTCATTTTGAATTTCCTATAAAATAATAATATAAATCATTCATATTAAAATAAATATGAAATTTTCATGTTTATTTTTATAAAATTTATACATGATCATGCCAAATTTATAATTTTTTTACTTTATTTATGAATTGTTCATAAATGATTATATCATGTCTAAATTTATGAATTGTTCATTTATTTTGTTTATTCCCTATATTATTATTCATGAATAAAAGTTTCATATTATGAATATATGTATAATTTAATTTAAAGTGTTAAAATACTTTTTATATGTATCATAACATGTATATAGGGAGAGAACTTCTAGGTATGAAGTAATATTTAGTTGTGTGTAACCATGAATTTTATTTGTTTATGGGTTATGAGCTTGTAGGTAACAGTTTATTATGATTTATGTATATTAAGTATTAGGATTTTATTTTAATTTTGGTCCCTCTTGCATAGTGATCCATGGGTAGTGGGATTTTGGTTCAGACTACTCACTAGCTTGTGGATTTTGGATCTTCCTAGAAAAGTAAATTCTTGATCTTATGGGTATTTTGGTTTCATACGATTTTAATACTTTATATGAAAGGGTTTCATATACCTTATTCATGGGATACATTTGGATATGTGAAAATATAGTTGTATTTTACTTTTGGGTAAGTAATATAAATTATGATTTGTATAAGAAGATATACATTAATATGTTTTGAATATGTCAATTTGGTTGAAGTTATATAATTAAAAATAAAATCATTATAACTATGGATGCATGAAGTAGATACATGAGATAAGATTATGAGATTCTAAAACCCCTTAAAAATACTAAGTGGTATAAACCTTATAAAGTTAACACTTTTCAAGACATTTATCAACCGAATGGGAAAGTCATGTAAAATCTAGATTCCCTTGGATTATATTATATATGGAAATAAAGTTATGTGTGACCATAATAAGATAAAGATCCCATATTTAGCATAAGTTTTGGGTTATAATTAGTTGGGAAACCCCAATAAGCTTAGGATACTAGAGGAATATATTTTGGTTAATCCATATGATGGATTTGGGAAAAGGGTTGTTGAATCAACTATCTAAGATTCATATATGATATGATTGAAAAAATGTTCTCAGTAAATAGCTAATATATGGGGAAACACCAAAGAAACCCAAATATTAGTGAAATATGGATCTTAATCAACTAATGTATTTGATTAATTTAAAAGGGGTAATCATTTTAGTGAGAATTTAATAAAATTCCTTATTAAATGAATGTAAAACATGACACTCATCTTGATAAAGTCATCTATTATAGATAAAATGTAATCATTATCGTAGAACATGAATTTGAGATAAATTATTGAGAAAGAAAATATTAATTTAAAAAAGTTTATAGACTAGTATTAGAACTTGGGAATAGTTTTTAAATAAATAGGTAGATTCTATGTATTATAGGAAACACTTCTTAAGAAATCTATAGTTGATAAAGCTAGACTAAAAGAGAAAGATTGTTATAGTAAGTTTAGTAAGGATTCTATTATAATCTTTATATTTATTTTTATCACAACTGATACCAATTTAAAAAATATATATAATAATATAGATTATTTTGAGATAATAAATGACATGCGAGGGATTTATCAACAATAAGATAGAATCGAGATCTCTGGTGTTTCTAAATCACTCTTTACTTGTATTATAGTTGAGGGTACTTCTTTTTCAACTCAAGTAATCAATATGACTGGGATAAAAAACTTAGAGAGACTAGGGTCACCACTAAGGCTTTATCTATCCATAAGATTTATTCTAAAATCATTACTGGAAATGTTTCAATAATTTATTTTGAATTACAACATGAATGAGTTTAATAAAAGTTTAAATGATCACCCTAATATATTGAGAATTATTGATAAGGACATGGGAGGTCTAAACTCAAGTTCCGTGATGATGGCACAAAAAGGGAAAAGTAATTTTTTTCCAGAATAAGAGAGGTCATGGAGATTCCACACCACCTTTTAAATTGAAGAAAGTATATTCTAAGTAAGGAAAATGCTTCCATTGTGGTAAGTCTTGAAATTATATATATAACTCCATAAAATCCCTGAAGGTTTTTAAGAAAATCCATTTAAATTCCATGTTAGGTATTAATATTATAGAATTAAATTATTATTTGTGAGGGGTATATGATACCAACTATATGTTAATTTTTTTGTAAATATGGATTAGATTATAAAATTGAGGAAGATTTTATGATGACTTATTGAATATTTCATTCTAGTGATGAAGAAAAGGGTTGAGACATCAATAAGTTGTATGAAAAGTTTTAATTCAAAGATCATATGAATATTGAACAAAGGATGTGTATTTTTATCTCATTTCACTTATGTGATAAGAGAATTTATTTGTAAACAAAGAGTTATTATAAATAAAATAATATGATGACTTTGATACACATGGTTTATGATTCATATGAAACTATAACATGTTTGAAAATAAGATATGGATAAAAGGAATTTTATCAAATATAAATGTGTTTTATCTAATTTATATGTTAAAATATGTGGTAAAGAGTTCAAAACACTAAAAAATAGAATATTTTGAAGAATAAAATCTAATTTTTGGAATATTTCTCCAAAAAATAGAATACTATATTAGATAATGTTGTTTATATTTTATTTTCTAAATATTATCACTAAAATTATTAAGTATTTTTTCCAAACACAAAGGAGTTTGTGTCTTAGAAATATATGTTAGAGAAAATATAGCTTATAAGAAGATAGTAGGAGTATTTTTAGACTTTGATGCAACATTATTAATTTTTAAATGTTTTAAACCCCCCTTTTTTATAATCTATATGTTAATTTTTGTGAAAATTTAATAATTTTTAATTTAATTTCTACCCTTATGTATAACATAGGGCCTATGTAAAGGTATATGAATTATACCTATATGCAGGAGGGTTTTAAGGTGTTTATTATGGTAATAGGGAGTTTTTAAGGGTTACATAAGCATAACCACATATTTATATGAGTTTTATAAAGGTAACACTTAGTTTTCAAGTACTGTGTAAGGGTAAGATTATGTTTTTATGGGATAAATAAGGGTAACTCAGACACTACGTAAGGTTAAATTATGATTCCTAAAGGATGTATAAAGGCAACCCTTAGCTGATTAAGGGAAGTTCTAAGTTTATATAAGGTAAGCCCCTTCTTTATAAGGGTTACATAAGGGTAACCCAATACCCTCACATGATAGTTATGAGTTTTTTATACATAAAACCATGTTACCCTTACATAGTGACCTTTTTGGGGAAAAATGTTATTAAAACCTTGTTTTTCATTTTCTTATTCCCAATTTGACCATGTAACATAGTTTCACATATTTAAAATCCTAAAATTGAGGTAGATTAATTATTTTACTCATTTAAAGTTTTTATCTCCTTTTTGGAAGGTTTTAAATGTTCTGCAATTAAGAATCACATAAAAGACAAATTAAATGAAAAATTTAATTTGTGATTTTAATGCTGCAAACTAGTATATTGTTTTCCTTCATAAAAAAAATCTAAACCTCACTTCCATTTTTTTTATCTCCAATTAAGTCTGGGTAGTCCAAAAACTGTTTTACTTAAGATTTGTGAAGTCTTCTTTGATCGAACTAGGTTATTTTTTTGGGTTTTTAGGCATGGAAAAACACTCTCTATACTCTAATCTTGAGAGAATTGTTTTATAAGGGATAAATTCTAGGTATTATACTTATTTTTCAATTTTTAAAATAAAATTTATGGAGAAAAAATATATAAAATACCCAAATGATAATAATCTAGAACCATCAATAATAATAATAAGTAATTATCATAATTATCATAAATTATCTAGGAGATAGAAATTATTATCACTTGTAGAGTTTTCATCTATTTTAGAAATAAAATAAATATAATTGTTTCTAGGAATACTTGTTGAGTGGATTGAACTAATTTATATGCGTATGTGATTTAGGTGATGATTCCTTAACACTGACATTGAAAACCTTGAGTTAGGAAGTTCCTTACTAGTTAGGGATCTTGTATATACATATTTCCTTAGTATGAATTTTGTGTTAGCATACCTTGATGACCATGCCTGATTGTGATCATATATGGGTGTGTGTGTTTCCCATGAGACCCATTCATGATAGTTTTTTACATGAGTATTCTTGCAACTTATTTATTCATGTTTAATGATGATCACATGTATTTTATGTTGCTACTATTTTATCATGATGATGTGATATGATTTTATTTGTATGCTCTACCTTGTTATGGGTGTTATCCCTCCTTTGGGGGTATCGTTCTTGGTGCTCAAAATAGATAGAATGTCATGACATGGTTATCCATTATGGGGAGAGTGTGTAAGACTTGTGATAATGGAGATAATGGAACTGAGCACATGGTAGGGATATAATGATTCCCCATGAATGATTTATGATTAAATTAATGTGTAGTGGATTCCAAGTAGAATAATCATTAAATTACTAGTGGATACTGAGTATGATGGTTCACTTTATGCCCATCATATACCGATTAGTGTGTTTATATGATGCTTTAAGATGCTAAGAAGTATGTTTTCCATCCTTATGGATAGTTCCTGATTACATCTAATGTCATGATATTCCTTTCAGCATGGAGTCGAAGCAGGTATGGTCGAGATTGTTGGTGGCATGGTTAGTACATGAGTGGTCAGTATGTGGTTTTTTATGATTACTTGCACATTTATTATTGTCTTGACATACAATTATTACATGTACACTTTTGTTAAGGATATATTGGTGGTGTCCTATTGGGTTTCATTACTTACACATTGTACGAGAATCTCAGTGCACATGAAGAATTCATGTTTAGGGATCCAAACAAGGACAACAGCCCCATGGATGATAGCTAAGTCATGGGGCATGGAGTTAGTGGTGGGGCTGGGAAATAATTCAAAGGATACTATAGTTTTATTTACTTATCTTCTATACAAATACTTTGATTTAAATTTCCACTTTGAGAGCCTATTTATTTGTCTATATGACATGTGTTCCATTTGATATTTAGTCTTTCAATTTTTATTCTAACTGATACAATACTATTTATATTTATATTATTTTTTCAAGGATATGATACTAAAGGTATAGTCTTCCTTATGAAGATGTTTAGACCTTCAATTCTAGTCAACAACCTCTTGTATACAGGGAGGCGCACATGAGGTCATGTGACTCTTCAGCTCGAACATGGTTATTTGGGTCAAGGAATTACAAAAATGGTATTAGATCATGATTTTATTCTTTTTATTTTGACTAACCTAGTTTGTGGTAGGAAGGAGTTAGATTTGTGAGACTCGAGAAGTGAACTTTTCATGTTCCTAGCCATCTCATGTGTAATAGACCTCTGAGTTACCATTTAAAAGATTTCTATTACTAATTTATGGTATTTGAGTGCATTATTACATTATGATTAGACACATAGGATCACATTACACATATATTCCTATTGTGTTTTTCATACTCATTATTTAATTTAATGCCTTGATTGTACTATCTATTTAGGATAGACTTGCATTCCTTGATTTTGTGATATATTAGTTTCCATTATGTTGTGATATATCTACTGACATTAATTAGTTTAACATGACCATGTTGTTATGATTTTGTATATATATGTGTGTGTGTGTGTGTGTGTGTGTGTGTGTGACTGTGACTAATGTGTAGGGATGGAAACCTTGGTTAGTACAAGGAGGGATATACTTTGGGTTATGGGTAGATTCCTTGGATAACCTTTGTGTGATCCCATAGACTAATTATGATTTGTTCTTATAACACTAGTTTTTCTAATGTTTCCTTCACTTTTTAGAATATATCACCTAGAAGGAGACTAATGGGAGCACCTAATTATGTGGGTCCAAATTCTCTTTTTTGGTAGGATTCCCCTATTACACCATCTACTATATAGGAGGATGTAAAAAAGAATGATCATTCACCTGCTCTAGGTCTGTATGTAGTGGGTCCACCTCAACCAGAAGTCCTTTTGCTTGTACCTACCCAGGGAAGAGGGGCACCAAGGTCCATGGTTGATTATGCCAGAGTTTTACAACTCTAGTATGCACCAGCCTTTTAGGGCACTGAAGCATTGTAGGATGTTGGGGACTGGATAGAAATCATCGACGGTGTATTTAAACTCATTGAGACATATGTAGATAAGAAGGTGAAGTTGGAAGATTTCATGCTATAGGGTCGCATTAGGAGGTGGCAGGGAATGATGGGATAATATAGAAGGCATGAGGGTCTCACATGGGAGACTTTCAAGAACCTATTATTTAGGGAATTATTTTATGATATGATAAAGCTTTATTGAGAATAGGAGTTCATGGAACTATAACTGGGGTCCATGAAAATATTAAAATACTATGCATGTTTCACTGAGATACTATGATTTTCTATACTCTTGGTTGGAAATGAGGCACATAAGGCCAATAAGTACGATATTAGACTTCATACCGACATCAAATGTTAGGTTTTAGGTTTTGACCTAGCAACATACCTGAAGGTTCTGTGAAAGGCCTTGACTATTGAGAAGGTCTTGGAAGAGGATTGAGTAGTTAGTATTATTCTACTATTTAGTGATTAGGAAGGTGGACCTACCACTGATTTTATGAGTATCTATTCTAGTAGTAGGAAGAGGAATAATATGTATACATAATAGGGTAATGGTAAGTAGGTGGAGAAAAGTTTTGATTCTTCAATTCCCCCAAGAGGAGTACCATAATGCTTCAATTATGGGAAGGTTGATCATTATCATAGGGTCTTCACTACACCTCAGATACATTGTTGGAAATTTGTTAAGATGATTCATCTCTAAAAGTTTTTATCCAGATATATTAAGTTAGGTTTTTATAGAGGATTTATCCAGATAAGGTTAGGAAACTAGGGATCTATATGGGGTCCTTAGAAGTAGACTCAAAAAACAACAAACTATATGGGTCATGAATCTCATGGATAAGGTTGTGAAGCTATGGAAATTTGATTTTATATAGTGGACCAGACTTAAGTAGATGGCAGTGAGGGACCATATACTATTCAAGGTATGGTCTTGATCAATTATACATTTTTACCACTTTGTTTGATATTAGTGCTTACTATTCCTTTATCTTTTCATAAGTTATTGTTGTAATTGACTTACTAATCAAGTTGTATTTCGAGTTACTTTCCATAAATACACCATTGGTCATTAAAGTGGACCATATTTAGTGATGCACAAGGTATCCTATAGTCATCACTGATTATATACTTCTATGAGACTTCATGATTCTAGAGATGATGGTCTTTGATATGTTTCTTGGTATGGACTGGTTGACCAACTTACATGCTCACATTGATTTCTATCAGAGATGAGTATCACTTACATCACCCAAGGTAGAGAAGTACATGATTACTAGAGAGTGGGAATTTTTATTCGGTAGAGTTGGTATAGACTTGAATCATCTTAGCATGATCACAATGCAGATTTCAAACTTGTAACTTTTAGTAGGATTAGTAGTGGACCCCTTATATTTTTACCCACTTGTTGATCTCTATTAAGAAATATTTCTAGATGACTTCACAGGACTCCCTCCTAATAGATGTGTTAACTTTGAGATAGATCTTATGCCATATGAACAACCTATTTCTATACCCTCTTATTATATGGCACTAACCGAGTTGAAGGAGCTCAAGTTATAACTCAAGGAATTGGAGAAAAATAGCTTTATCATAGAAATTACTTTACTATGGGGTGAGCCTATCTTGTTTTACAAGAAAGTGGATAATATTATTTGACTCTATATATATTATCAAAAGAAAAATCAAGTGATAGTGAAGAGAAAATATTATTTTCCCAAGATTGATGATATATTTGATCAATTATGGGGATACTGGTGGTTCTCCATGAATGATATTTGATTAGTATATCACCAGTTGTAGGTTAGAGAGAAGAACATACCAAAGATTGTGTTTTAGAGTTGGTACGGGATTTAAAACTACTTGATGATATTGTTTTTACTAATTAATGTGTCGACAAAGTTTATGCCCCTCACGTATAAGATCTTCCACCCATATATTGACTTGTTCTTTATAGTGTTATTTGATAAAATCCTTATCGACTCACCAACCTCAAATCAACATGCTAGAATATAAATATAGTCCTAAGTACACTTTGAGCACATCAAATTTATACCAAGCTATCAAAGTTTAACTTACAGATTCAAGAAGTGAAATTATTTGGGAATGTGGTGTCTGAGACATGTATATATGTGGACCTAGAGAAAGTGGAGGCAGTGATTCCCTATACACATCTCAAAAATGTGTTTGAGATCAGAATATTCCTTGGTTTAGTTGGATACTACCATAATTTTATCTAGGAATTATTCCATTTAGTAGCAACCATGAATACATTGACAAAGAAAGGGGTGAAGCTCCAGTGGTTAGATCAGTGTGAGGAGGTGTTTCTTGAGATGAAGAGGAGGTTGACTATATCTCCAGTGTTTATTCTTCCTGAGTTAGGGATTGAGTATGTTGTTTATTACGATATATCAGGCATTGATTTGGGAGAAGTAGTGATATAGAGGGAGTGGATAGTAATTTATTAGTCAAGTTAGTTGTGACCCCATGGGTGAGACTATATTATCGATGACATGGATATGGAAGTCATGGTCTATGATTTAAAGTTTTTGTGAAACTATCTCTTCGGAGATAGATTTATTGTCTATATAGACCACAATATACTTCACTATATCTTCATACAGTGGGAACTAAACTTGAGGAAGGGAATTTGGGAAGAGTATCTACAAACTTTTAACTTTGATATAGACTATACACCAGGTAAAGGCAACATTATTTTAGATTATCTTAGTCATAATATGCATGTAGCTCAGGAGTTTAGTGAATGACCATCAGAGGACTAGTAATGCTTTCTGAGCCTATTGGTCAATTAGAGGGTGGATGATTTTACGGACTAGAAATTGATGACATGTTCCTTATTAGTAGTCACATATTTTTTGGTAGACTGGGTAAAATATGAAGATGATATAGACCCTGAGTTTTTCATGATATGGGAAAATCTAACAGGTGGTGACCCGATACTCGGGTGGTTTTTGGATGGTTATGATGCGATCCTTGAACACGAGAGAGTTTTAGTCCCTACTTAGATTAGGGAATATATTATGAGATAATTCTATACCTATAAGTGTTAGGTTTATCCTGGAGTGATAAATATGTATCATGACTTCATGAATCAATTCTGGTGGCCAGGGATGAAGTGGGACATTGCTATATTCATTTCATGATGCCTTACCTACTAGAGGATAAATATTGAGCACTAGTATCTTGGTGGTTTGATCTAACCACTTCCTATGAATATGTGGAAGTAGAAGGATTCCATAATGGAATTTTTTATGGGGTTACCCACAACCTTGAGGAGTCATGACACTATCTAGGTGATTATTGATCAACTAACAAAATTTACTAATTTATTTTATATCTATGAGACTCACTTAGTGGATGAGATGGGAAAGATATATATTCATGAGATAGTACACTTTCAAGGAGTTCCATTTAGAATTATATCTAATAGAGACACACATTTAAATCTTGATTTTTGAAGGTCATATAGAAGGAATTAGGGATTCAACTAAGATTGATCACAACATACCATCCCCATACAAATGGAAAATCAGAGAATACAATTCACATGTTAGAGGAAATACTTTAAGATTTCATCCTAGACTTTAGTGGAGCATGGGATGAATGACTATCCTTGGTTGATTTTGTATACAATAATAGCTTCCAAAATTTGATTCGGATGGAACCTTATGATTATCTCTATGGTAGGCCATGTTGTTCATCATTTTGTTGGAATGAAGGTAGTGAGGTAGAAGTTTTGGGGACCAATATAGTATAAGAGACCTACAAGATAGTGTAGCTAATATATAAGAGTTTGATCATAGCTTAGAGTAGGAAATAGTCTTATTAAAATTGTATTAGGAGACCTTTGGAGTTAACTGTAGGCGACTAGGTTTTTCTAATTGTGACTCCTCGGTTAGTCCACCAATATTTGAGAAAGAAAGGGAAGCTAGACCCATGTTTTTTTTGGACCCTTTGAGATCAATTAATGGGCTGAGAAAATGGAGTACCATCTAGATCTTCCTTCTTATTTCTGAGGTATACACAATGTTTTTCATGTGTCTCAACTTTAGAGGTACACGCCTAATCCTATTCATGTAATCAACTATGATGATATTATCCCAGATCCTAATGAATCAAATATGTAATTCTTGGTGTGGACTATAGATAAGATTGAGAAAATAATATGAGGTAAGATAATACCACTTGTTCAGATCCTATGGTGGCATAGATGGATCTATGAGGAAAAATGGGAGCAAGAATCTGATGTTCAAGATTAGTGGCCTCAGTTAATGGAGAAAGACAACTAGAGAAACTTCTCAAGGATTAGAATTCATTATATAGGGATAATTATAACATTATAATTTTTTAAATATTCTAACCCCCATTTTTGTTATAATTTGTAAGTTATTTTTTTTGTGAAAATTTAATAGTTTTCAATTTAATTTCAATCCTTACATATGGACTATGGCCTATATAGTGACCCATGATTTTATACATTAATATTACATCTTTTAGATGAATATTCAATATATTTCATGGACCGTGATAGTTTAGTGTATTTGGAGACTAGAAACACAATCTTATTATTTCCTGAAATATTTTCAACATCCCCCACAAAGATCTTATCACATATTACTCCTCATAGGCATTCCCTACCTAAACCTTTTTTCATAACATGGGGAAGGAAATATAAGAAAGGGTGATATCAAATGACCTGTAAGGGTAAACATATGCGATATCAATGTATGATCATATGAAATTATAAAATTAGAATAAGGTTATTTGATCATGAAAATAACTTAGTAAGTTCATACCCAACCTGTCATAGATCATAAATATAATTCACCGTATAAAAATTTATCATTTTAGAAAACATAGAACAAATAAGTTATAAATCATCATAAACCAATCATTAACCATAAGAAAATTTCATAAAAGCGTAGAACCATCATAAACATATAAAAACAATTTTATATTTAAAGGTTAACAACCAAGACCATTAAAATAGTGTATTATGACCTATCACCTATGTCCCATTATGGATCAGGATGCACCCATTTCTTATAGTGGATCAAGATGCTCCTATTTCCTATAGTGGATCAATCTCATCAAATTTTTTCCCATTGTTATCTCATGAGATATAAAGCTTTACCCAATTAATTTAAGATAAATATAGGCTGCACCTATCTCATAATAAAAAAAATACTTATGTGTGCCACAATATCATAAAACATTCATTATATCATCATATCATAGACTGTGTAAAGAAAAAAGGTTTCATAAACATTTCATAAATTCACCATAGAATAACCCATGAAAAATAAATGAATTTCATAAAAATTTCATCAGCATAAACATTAACCATCCAGAGAAAAAATAAGGATGGTATCATTCAATATTATCCCCACAAAAGCATAAGTAACATTAAAAGATGTCATCTTTGATGGAAATTATTTTGAAAGATCATTTGGAAAATTTCTTGAGGAAAATATTATTTCCACTTTGAATAACACTTTATAAAGCATAAAACATTTTTTAAAACCATTTTATTTGAAAATATCATTGAAAACTTGTAAAGGAATCTTTAAAAATCATTTAAAACATTTCTTGAGGAAAATAGACTTTCGAATTTGAAGAATATTTTTTTTAAATATAAAAAATTTTAAAAATAATTTTATTTAAATATAACATTTGAAACTTATAAAGTAATATTTATAACATTGGTTAGTCATTACGGTAGAAAATTCCATTCATTCCATACATGTTAAATCAAATAATCCTTTCACATCTGCGATAAAAGCCAAACATGCATTGTTGGGAAAACGAAATAAAGATTATTTTCAAAATATTTTGTAAAAAATTCAAAAATGGGAACGAATTTATTTAATAAATAATTTTAAAATTTTAAAAACATTTTTTAAAACATTTTTAGAAAACATGGTTTTGGAAGAAAAATGAGTTTTCGATCGAAGAGAGAAATAAATATGATTTTTCTTAAAGACATTCTTTTAACCTATTAAGTACATAATGAGAGGAAAATGTAGGGAAACACATATTCTATAGAAATAACTAGAGTATAATAAAATAAATTAATTTCTTGAGAGATGTATTAAAATAATTTATCATCAGAAACATAACCATAAACAATCTCGATAAACGATGAGATTGTATCATAAAACCCTTACCACTTTGGATTCTTTTGAATCTTAGCCCCATTAAAGAATAAAATCAAATGAAACATTTAATATAATTAAAATAATTATATTCATGATATAACATTCCAATGTTTCAATATATACACCTCATAGAATAAGATAGGTTCATAATATAACTTATATCCCAAAGAAGGCAATTTGAGACAAAAACCACTTACCACTTTGGTAACTTTTGAACCATAAACCCCATAAAAGATAGATCCTTAAATGGATATTTAAATAAAAATATTTTTCGTTTAATAATCATAAAATAAATTCATGGTCAGTATATAAAACATATAAAAGATATAGGCGGTGAATATGTCACGTGTCTCAGAGAAGTAAAAAGTGATACAAAAATCCATTACCATAAGTCTCAAATTTCTTCATACACATTAGAACATATTTTATAATAAATATAAGTTTATTATAAATCTATTAAAGAACCATAATTATATATATCATACCAAATATGATTTACTTATGGCCTTTTATTACCTATTTATTAACAATTCAATGTTAAAGTCACGTTTTAGGCAATAACTACTTTGTTCTTCATTTATGTTTTGATTTGTTATTTATTTTACTATTTATTTTATCATGGTTAAATAATCTAAATAATGTTAAAAATGATATAAATTTCATATATATTTTGTATATATTTATTTATAGTGATCCATAATAGTTATAGATATAAAATGAAATACACTGTTCATGGAGATGGTAGGCCGTACGTACGTGTGATTGTTGTTTCCATTTTACCAAAGAAATAAACGAATAAAAGAAAATAATATATTAAAATTAAATAATTATTTTTATTTCATATATATCATATATTTTCATTAATACCATCCTTATTTCCTTCTATGTAAAGCACGAAGAAATCACATCACTTCATGAGGCGGTAGTCTGTAGTATACATGAATGATGATTTCATAACCCATTTGATGGAATAGGAGAAGGATTTAGGTTGTGAAATTAACATAATAATGTATAATAATATGGAATATATTTATTTTTTTTATATAATTATGGTTTAATAATAATTTAAGGATACAGAGGAAGAAATAAAATAAAATGCTCGGTTAGGGACATTACCCCTTCTTCGGAAAAATTCTTTTGGTTTAAACCAAAAGGATTATTAGGTTGGATTTATAACCAAAATAAGGATCATAATATTATATTAGGGATGTAAGGAAGTGATTTGGTCAGTTATTGGCTAAACCAAATGGTTTTTTATGTGTCAATAGGATAGAAGAGGGGGTGACCTTTTATAAGTGAGGTGAGTGACACACTTATGATTTTTGAAAAGAAGTAACCATGTTTTTCACATGAAATAAGGATAAAAAATGGGCCATTATAGAAAATAGAATATATAACATCAAAATATGGACAAACAATGGGTTTTGGACATGTTTTATATCATTTTTTACCCTTATCTTTTTAGTTTAACACCCCAATAAACCTATTTTTACCTTAACGATGATAATTTTTTTACTGTTTTTACAGTTCATTATGGTAAAAAATTAAGTTGGACTTATTAGATAATATAAATTATTATTATTCTAAATATGGAAACAATTTTTTCAAATTAAATTTACATAATTGGAAAATTTTAATTTAAAATTAATCTCACAGACGTGATGTGAAAACGGTTTTTGAAAGAGAAAATGTTCAAAAGTTTAAAAAGTTTTTATATCAAAATTCAATATAAAGTTGATTAAAATGACCTAAATTATATTAATAGATATATAGTTGAACTAATTTTACCTTTAAAACCATATTGATTTTTTAAGTTTTTAAATGCTTTAAAAAAATTACAATTCTAAATAAAAACCCGTATTTTTTACTATTTATAAAAAAAATTATCATCATAGAAAATTATTAAAAATTAACCCAAATATAATTTTTAAATTATGATTTAAAAAATTAATTTTAAAATAAGTGTGAAAAATGTGACAAAACTATTTTTTTTTGAAAAAGTACAGTTTTAAACATAAAATTGGATATATTATTATCTCTTATATAGAAACCAAATAATATAAATATTAAACATTTTATTGAATATATAATATAAAAATTGCCTTAAAATAATTCACCAAAATAAATTTATTTAATTTATTTAAATAAAACATATTTGTGTGCATAAAAATATTTTTTCTGAAAAAGATTCCCTTTATTTTCAAATGGTTTTTATTTTCATTTATAATTAATTGGTCATCAATTAATTCATTATATATTCATGTTTAAACCATGTATTTTCATAATTTATTTAATCCTATTAATACCCACCATTCGAATGACTAAGTGATAAAAATTATATTAAATAATAATATTTTAATAGTTTTTCACATTTCGTTTAATCTTAGTGTTTTATGTAACACAGACTAAACTTGATATTGCAAGTAACACAAGCTAAAATTGGTGTGCATGAATGAAAAATATCTAAAATATAAAATTTATTTGAAAAAATTATTTCATAAAATCTTAGGGCATTACATTATACTCACCTTAAAATGAATTTTCTCTTTAAAATAATTACTTTGGTACCAAAAAATAAGGATAATTCTACCTCATTACATCCTCAGGTTCCCACATAGATTCCTCAAGCTGGTGGTTTTATCAAAAAAATTTGACCAGATGAGTGGTATTATTTTGTAGCACTTTCTCTATATGATCCAAACTCTTAATCGATTTTTCCTTATAAGAAAGATCATTCTCTAGTGGTATGACCTTTGAGTTTAGTAAATGTGAAGGATTTGATATATTCTTCCTCAGGAGAGGCACAAGGAACACATCATGGACCTAAGCAAGGTTCGGTGGAAGCACCAAATGATAATCTTTTTTATTGGCATGATCAATTATTTCGAAGGTAAGGATATACCTTGGGCTTAGTTTTACATAATTTATTCAACATAGAAGTTTTTAGAAAGACCTTCTCACCAACTTCAAATTCTAGATCGCATTGATGATTACCAACATAAAATTTATATCAACTTTCTAATGTCCTTATTTTGTTTCTGAATGGACTTGACCTTCTCTTCCATCTCATCATCTTTCTTAGGTACCAACAAATTTATTTCTATAAATTCATTCCAATACATTGGATTTCTACACTTATTTTCATAAAGGGATTCATAAGGATCTAAATTAATGCTCGAGTGAAAGATATTGTTAAAAGAAAACTTAACTAGAGTAAGGTTTTTATCCCAACCACCTTTGAAATATATAGAACAAGATCTTATCATATTCTCTAGGGTTTGAAATGTTCTCTCAGACTAACCATCTGTCCATGGATGATACACAGTGCTGAAACTCAAATCTGTATTAAGATCTTGCTGAAGACTTCACCAAAAATTCTAGGTAAACTTCAAATCCCTGTTAGATAAAATTGAATGTTGTACTCCCTGAAAACTTACTGATTCCTTAATGTATATTGTAGAAAGAGGATCCAGAGAGAAATATTATATGACAATAATGAAGTGTGAATAATTTTTAAGGTGATCAAATATAACCCATAATTACCTCAAAATCAAATATAAGATAAACCCTAAAGGTTATTAGTACCTTTAATAATATGTCTATAAAGTGTAAAGGAATTCCTCCTTAAATAATTTTTTCACTAAAACTTATAAAAAACCAAAGGTTTGTATTTCCATAAATGTCTCTTAAAATATCCTTAATCTTGATAAAATCCCATAATTTAAAACCTAAAAGGGGTTCCAATTAATTTGAACTTATGATTTACCTTAAACTTATAAATCCATGATGGTATCCATAACTCTTAATTTAATATTATATGGAGACATATACAATTCCAAATGTTAATTCACCCTTTATTCCTTATATAAGATCTTATCTTATACAAAAAAAATTCAATGGAATCATGGGTTCATCCTTGTATTGATAGGATATCAAATATGATTTCATTATTCTAGAATCCATGTAGAGGGAGATAATCACATGAAATATCACTAACACTACTAGAAAAAATCCTTATATCCATGATTTTTGAAAACCATGGTTATAGGTTTTTTAAGAGGCTATAGTCATGGTTCTTAAAAACTATGTCTATAAAGCATACCTATATCCATGGTTCTTGTAAAATATGGTTTTAGGTTTCCCATGAAAGCACTAGAAAAAAAAAATCCCATAGGAAGGGCATGGGAAAACATATTTCTAGGGTTTATAAAAATATAATATATATATATATATATAGTAGTGATAAAGTGGTTGGTTTATATTAGAGGAGGTATAGCATTCAAATATGACTGGGAATATATATTTTAGAAACCTATAGCCATGGTTTCAAAATCATGGAAATAACCACGCCTATAAAAATGGTTTTCCACTATGGAAATAAAGCCATTTCCATGGTGGAAAACCGATATGGTTATTGTCAAGGTTCTGAAACCACGGAAATAGGTATATTTCCATAGTGGAAATCCATGAATATAATTCTATCACCATGGTGGAAAACCGTGGATATAACACTTAAAACCATGGCTATAGATATGGCCTATTTCTACACTAATAGAATCCACAACCAGCTGGATTGTGGCTATAAGCTATAGCCATATTTTTTTACCTCTATAACCAAGATTTTTGACTGCAGATATAGGTGAATTTTTTAGTTGTGAAAGAATGATCAATAATATTTTCATATGGATTATTCATACAAAATCAAACATGAAATTCCCAAATAAGTAGGGGAGGATAATTGTGACCTATTTATCATGATTCACTTTATCCTTTCTAATTTCATAAGCATTACATTTTTCTTTTGTCTTCAGTGGTTGTTGTAGATTATAATCCACAGTAGCCCTTGGATTGGGTCATTGATTTTCATAATGCCTAAATTCATTACACTTGAAACATTAGAGTGTGGGTGGTGCAATAGTTGGAATCCTATTCTCCTATATTTAATTAACTATATCATTAATCACAATTCAACATTCATGTGATTTATGAATTTCCTTTACACATTTAATTCACCTCTCAATTCCATTTAATAAATTCCCTTGATGCTTCTTCCCACATTTATGGCATCAAAATGGATGGACTTTATTTATTTCATTTGAGTTTTCATGACACACAATCTTCATTTTCATATAAAAATTATAAGAACGGTGGGAGTATCCAATCTATATTTATACCTTCAATTTACTTCGAATGAATTCTTCATAGCTACTAAAGTATCTCGTAGCCAAGGCCTTTCAAAGACTTGGTTTTAGGCCACCAAAGAATTGATAAATTTTTCTTTCAGGGATGATGATTAAACAAAAAGTGTAACTTAAAAGACTTGTAAAATTAGATTCATAGGTACTAATATATTCATCATCATTTTTCTTAATCTCAAGTAATTCATTCTCCATCTTAGTTAGTAGAATATGAGTGAAGTACTTACTAAGAAATATCCCCTTAAAATCATTCCATTCCATAGATTCAATTTCTTCTTATTCTCTCATGTTCTTAATAAGATTACACCATTGATCTTCTTTTCCTTCCAAATAATAAACAATCAAAGTGATTTTTTCATTCTCCAAACACTAAAGAACCAAAAATATTTTTTTATTGGTACTGATCCATTGCTCATCAATTGGTGGATCATTAGAACCACTAAAAGAAGGTAGACATTTCCCCATGAAGGTATCAATAGAACGTTGTTCTCTCATTTGATTGTTTGGAAGTTCAGCTTGATTCATAGCTTGAGAAAGTTTTGTGAGCATAACAACAATATTTTTCATTCCAACTCCCATAACATTTGGTTGATCTAGAGGATAATCATTGCATTATACTTTACATTCATTATTAACATGATTACTTAAGTTTCTATCCATTGACTAAAACCATAAATCATAGCGTGAGAAACACAAATCATAGTTGAAAACCAAATAATCACGAGAAATCATTTATTGGATGTCTAAATCATGACACCTTATTTTCAAAATATGAAACATTAGGTTTAACCTAAGTCATTCATGGTCAGTATTTAAATCCTTCATGATGGTTCGTGAAGATTTTTTGAATTTCAAAATCATATCCCCTAGGGGTGTCAAACAAAGTGTGAAACAAAGACCACTGTCATGCACCAAGTGATGATCGAGCCTAGATCAATGTGACATTTTCAGAGTTATTACCCAAAGGTACCTTTATGCCAGATCCACATCCACTTGTAGTATCTATATAGGGATGTAATTTCTTGGAAACCCCTTGATCAACCCTCCAAAATTCTAAGATATTTTCCTATACTTAAAATTATCCTTAAACTTATCCTTACACTATGCCAAAATTTTCATTTAGCAATGGTTTAAACCGTTGCTAAATCATTCTATGACGGTTATGGAAAATTGCTGCTAAATCGTGTGTTAGTAATCAATTAGTAGCATTTTTTTAAAACCATCATAGAAAGATTTAATGATGGTTTTTTGCGGTGATTTAAACCATCGCTAAATCATTTTTTTTATTTTCATAATTTATTTATTTATTATTTATTTATTTTCATAAGTTACTAATTAATTAATTATTTTATTTATTTATTATTTATTTTCATAATTAATTAATTAATTAATTAATTTTCATAATTTATTTATTTATTTATTTTAATATTTATTTCAATATTTATTATTACCATGCTCAAACCCATCTCTATGCATAAGATCATATCCATGCACATGCCCATGCCATATATAGAAATTCTACATTGGGTGAGATTTGAACCCCTTACCTCTTGCTTATTCTCCAAAGACTTTATCACTCCAATAAGCACTTTATGTGATCAATAAATCAAATTTAATATACTTTTATATATATATATATATATATATTGATTGGAAAAAAATAATACATAACAAATAGGTACATGCTAAATAATGATTAATCAATAACGGTTAATCAATAACGATTAATCAATAACGATTAATCAATAATGATTAATCAATAATGATGAATTAATAATGATTAATCAATAATCAATAATCAATAATCAATAATCAATAATCAATAATCAATAATCAATAATCAATAATCATTAATCAATAATCAATAATCAATAATTAATAATAATTAAGTAATTATTAATATTTAATAATTACTAATTAAAAATTACTAATTAATAAATAGAATATAAACGAATAATAAATAAAGAAATATATAATATTGAAATAAATGGTAATTAAAAAATAGTAAATAATAAATAGTAAGTAGTAAATAATAAATAGTAAATAATATATAGTAAATAGTAAATAGTAAATTGTAAATAATAAATACTAAATACTAAATTCTAAATAATATATAATATATAATATATAATATATAATATATAATATATAATATATAATATATAATATATAATATACAATATATAATATATAATATATAATATACAATATACAATATACAATATATAATATATAATATATAAATATAATATATAATTGAGTTTGGATTGGGATTTCCGCTTCGACTTCTTCCTTTGGTGATGCTCTAACCCTAATGCTGTGGGACTCCGCTCCCCCCTCCCGATTGGAGGGGGGAGTTTCGTGCTCTCTTCCGCCATAGAAGGGTTGTTCTCTCTCACCGTCCTCCAATCTGCCTCCCCCATTTCCAAAGATTTAGTTATCTTCGAATGTCCTGAATATCTTGAAGGAGGCGCCTCAACTAACCCTTTTTCCGACAGAGTTCAATGGTGCCACAAATCTCTACAAGTCCACTTTGGTGGTGCGGTTTCACCTTCATCGCCCATCGATTTACAAGTTTGATCAGTTCGTCTTCAAATCGTGGGAGTTACAGGAGCGTGCGGTCATTGGATTACTTGATCGGAGGCACATTATGATCCAATTTGGATCGGAAGAAGAATTGATCACTACTTGGTCTAGGGCCCCCTGAAGATGCAAGGGGTTTTTTTCCTACCTGTTCAGATGGATCTTCGAGTTTCATATGCGATGGGATCCTTCTACAATTGTGACATGGGTACACCTTCTTGGTTTTCCTCTCTCATTCCAAAATCCCTTTATTCTATGTGCCCTCGGTAATATGATTGGAAGATACTTCTGTTCTGATCACCGAACGGAGGCAGTGTGTCATCCTATTTTTCCGTGAATGTGTATTGAGGTTGATGTTGCGCGACCACCGATGAGCTGGGTGTGGATCACGAATGGGAAGGAGTTCCGTTGGAAGGAGGTAATATTTGAGTTTTGGATGCGGTATTGTGCTGCGTTCGGTCATTTTGGCCATCTGGATTTGGTCTGTCGTAGCAGAAGGTTGAATGGAGTCTCACAGGTGGCGAAGAAGATGAGCAGTGGTGGTTGTGTTTCCAATATAGTATCTCAGGTGATGTTGAAGGACAATACCAAGGCTACTATAATAAGGGGAAGGGGTGTGATTGGGAGCAAATATGATCGCACAGGAGAGCAAGGTGGGGGTACCTCTTCTGTTAAAACATATGCTAAACTGGGCATCTCCTCTGAGCAGGGCGCTCGTGTGTGGGCATCTCCCTCTGGCTGTGTAGTTGTTGTAGAGCAGAGATCTTCAATTGTGGGGAGGGGGATGAGTCAGGCTATTCTTGGAGGGGACTCTGCATATCCGGTTATAGTGAAGGAGGTGCGGGTGTCACCAAATCCGATAGTGAAGCATGTCTTTGATCGACTAAAGGGTAATCTTGGTGTTGAGTTTCTACCTTTGTTGGAGGATGCTATTAGTTCCGGTCAGCTACAGTTGGTAGTTCCTCCCGTGGATCCCTCAGGCAATGTGGTTCATGGGGGTGATGTAGTGGGCATGGGTAATCATACCTCAGGTAGAGTGTTAAAGGTTAATGTCTTTTCTCACAACCGGTTTGAGGGGTTGGAGCATAAATATGATCCCCTTGTGATGGAAGGTCCTCCAGTGTCAGAAGATGTCAACATGCAGATTGACTCCAATATTCAGAATGCAGTGTTTGAAGAGGGTGCAATAAACAAGGAGTTACATGATGGTCAAAACTATGTGGGGGTCCCTCAATGTTTAGCCCTGATTGATACTAACAGGCTTCCCCAGCTGATGGAAGGTGGACCTCTGGATGCTTCAGTGGATCCTTTATTGGGAAAAAATAATGGATGCAAAAACTATGGCTCTATGCACATCACTGAAAAGTGGAGAGATGTTTCTGATAGTGATAAGGAAAATGCTAGCGACATTGTCAGACCCTCATACAGTGATATTGTTCAAGGTGGGAAGACTAAGATATCTGAAAGTGAAGGAGTTATGTCTTCTCCACCAAGGAGAAAGCCAAGGAAAGATTACTCTTAATTGCTGAAGTCGATGAATACCAGGTCTTCTTCCAAGAGGGATAGAGGGGATGCTCATGCTCCTAAAAGGATCTTGTCGACGAGCATTCATGTAATGACCAGGTCTCGTTGGAACAATTGAAACTTCAAAAGCAGTACGACAAGCTATTGAAGCACTATGAAACAAACTCTGAGTGGGAGTCAGCCACTGTGGAGGAAGACCCTTATTATGGCTGCGGTGAGGGATATGACTATTATGATATATAGCTGTCTTTTGTGGTTGGACTTTTGTTTGGATGTGGGAAACCTGCGCGCACTCATCCTTCTTCTCGTCTACTGTACTTTTTATTTCTCTTTAATAAATGGTCAGAGGTTTCTGCCTCTGACTGGACTTCTTGGGTTATAATATATAATATATAAGTAATGTATAAATAATAAATTAATTAAAAAATAAATTAATATATGATAAATTAATAGTAAATTAATAAATAATAGATAATAAATAATTAGTAATAAATAATAAATAATAAACCATGAAAAAAAACAAAAAACAAATATATAATGAATATATAATGAATATATAATGAATATATAATAATTAATTAATTAATAATTTAATAATAATAAATTAATAATATAAAAATAAAATAATAATAAATAAATAAATAAATAAATAATAAACTAATAATTAATAAATAATTAATAATTTAATAAATAATAAATAATAAATAATAAATAATAAATAATAAATAATAAATGAATAAATAAGTAAATAAATAAATCAATAAATAATAAATAAATAAATAATAAATAAAAAATAAAAATAAAAAATAAAAAATAATAAATAATAAATAATAACTAATGATTATAACTGATCATTAAGAATTAAGAATTAATATTTAAAAATTTACAAATAATTAATAAATTATTAACAAATAATTGATTAATAATTAATAATTAATGAATATTGAATAAATAAATAAATAAATAAATAAATAATAAATAAATAAATAATAAATGAATAATAAACTAATAATGAATAAATATTTAATAAATTAAAAATAAATTAATAAATAATAAAGAATAAAGAATAAAGAATAAAGAATAAATAATAAATAAATAAATAAATAAATAAATAAATAAATAAATAGATAAATAGATAGATAAATAAGTAATAAATAATAACTAATTAATAATTAATAATTAATAATTAATAATAACTAATAATTATAATTGATAATTAATAATTAATAATATCTAATAATTATAATTGATAATTAATAATTAATAATTCTTAATTAATAATTAATAATTAATAAACAAACAAATAAATAATAAATTAATAATAAACAAATAATAAACAAATAAATAAATAAATAATTAATTAATAATAAATTAATAATTAATGTGTATATAATAACTAAATAATAAATAAATATTAAATATTAAATATGAAATAAATAAACAAATGAATAAATGAATGAATAAATAAATAGATAAATAAATAAATAAATAAATAAATAAATAATAAATAATAAATAATAAATAATAAATAATAAATAATAA
Source organism: Viscum album (assembly GCA_963277665.1). Taxonomy (NCBI): domain Eukaryota; kingdom Viridiplantae; phylum Streptophyta; class Magnoliopsida; order Santalales; family Viscaceae; genus Viscum; species Viscum album. The sequence goes on from OY728165.1 coordinate 227,818,987, forward strand.
ATAATAGATAAATAAATAAATAAATAAGTAAATAAGTAATTAATAATCAATTAATTAATAAAGAAATAATAAATAAATAAATAAATAAATAACAAATAAATAAAAATAAATAAATAAATAAATTATTAAGTAATTAATTAATTAATTAATTAATATTAAATAAATAAATAAATAAATAAAAATAAAAATAAATAAATAAATAAATAAATAAATCATAAAATGTTAAGAACCTCTAAAAACCCTAAAAACACTAAAATGACCATAAAATTTGATTCGAGACTCATTTTTTAGCATCACAACCTGCCAAATCGAAGATCATAAAACAAGCTTCAATATGATATGTGGTACATGCCGACCAAATACATAGATCAAAATTTATAACCGTTTAAATTTTAAGAAATCAGAGTCAGCAACTAAAACCTCTGTTTTAGAGGCCTCCTAGGCCTTTTTGGTTAGGTTATTTGGTCATTTAGCTATTTATCCATTTAGAGAAGTGACCATTTGGTCATTTATCTATTTATCCAAATGGACATTTGGTCATTTGGCTAATTGGCCACTTGGTCACTTGGCCACTTGAGAATTTGAGCATTTGGGAAATTGGCCTTTTGGTCATTTTTGAATTTGGCCAATTTTCCATTTGGCCATTTGGACATTTATCCATTTGTCCATTTTTCCATTTTTCCAATTGGTCAATTGGCCATTTGGCTATTTTATCATTTGGAAATTTGGTTATTTAGTCACATGTTAATTTTGATGATTTGGTCATTAAGTCAATTTTTGGTTAGGTTGTTTGGTCATTTGGCCATTTGGACTTTTCATCCATTCATATGTTTTACTATTTTGTCCATTTGGAAAATTTTACAATTGGCTAATTAAGAATTTGGCCATTTTGTCATTGGGAATTTGAGAATTTGGGCATTTGACTAATTGGAAGTATGGACACTTGGCCATTTAGCCATTTAGAAATTTAGCCATTTGGGCATTTTTCTATTTGGGCATTTGGGAGTTTGGCTAATTGGGAAATTGAGAAATTGGCCATTTTCCATTTTATAATTTAGTAAATATAAATAATATTTCTATTCATATTAAATTACTTTGTACCTCTAATGCTCGGGTATTGTAGTGCCCCCTAATGTGTGAAAATACATCATAGCATCCTTGTTCTTTTTTTTTTCCTGATGCATCCTATAAACAAAAATTCAATATAATTAATAATAAGTAAATTTTCAATGAAAACCACTAAATATTAGGAATACCTTAAACTCATTACTCTTATAATATGCTATAATTTCTTGATATTGTCTTATTGGATAGTCAGGGAATATTTGTACACCCTCTAAATCAGAACCAACTCTACTCTTCCAACCAATATACAACTCATGATTATATGATCTCCACAACTCCCCAAGATCCATCAACCATGCAACCTTAATAGATTCAACATTAGGAAAGTTAAACTGACACTGTAATGAACATGTTAATTCATATAAATACAACAATAATATAGATATAAATTTAACAATTTTTTTACCCATATCTCTGCCCATGATTTCTTCTTGATTTCATTATTGATATAACACTATGATAATGGATGCACTAGAATGATATTGTTGTACTTGGATAAATTTTCCATAATAATTCTACACTACCTAGAATTTTTACCTATCATCTAATTGTCTTCATTGCAATCCACCATTATTTGTGTTTTGAAATTCCAGGCTTCACTCATATGGGTGTTCCCATGTGACCTTTTAGAAGATCCCACCAAATAAGATCAAAAGAAATAAAAATAATAATTAATTCACACTAAAATAGGAAAAAAATTATATGATATAATTTGAAACACTTATAATAAAAAAAACCCAATGCATGCTTCTCATTAATATCTTATGGATCCATGGATTATCCTGAATCAATATCCTATGAAAGAAAAGAATCATCAGATACTAGATGGATAATAGGAAATACGGTGGTATAAACATGAGAGAATAATAATAGAAGGGATGGGGAAACATCATAGGATATGGATATGTAATAGGTGGGAACATCCCTAGAGGTGGATTAGACATGGAATGAGAATAAGTGGCTAAATAAGATTATGATAGAGGCATGTGTGGGAACATAACTGGAGGCTCGAGTGGAGGATGAAATGGTGTGTTATATAGGGTGTCTGTTGGCGGTCTAGGGTTTGAATGGGTACGATGGGTGCTCTATGTAGCTCAAGGATCACCCTATCTTAGACCCATACTAGTAGGCCGAGCAGAAGTCAAATCTAGTTCAACTGTATGTCCGTAATTTTTTTTATAAAGAATAAGAACATGACATTAAATTTAATATAGAATATAAATATTACAATTATTATACTCACTAAGGGAACCAGAGTAGGAAACCCTAGATCATGCATCCATCGATCATTATCAAATAAATGCTTCCTTATAACTTATTCAATATATTTTATAATCTGTATAAGAATGAAATGTACATTTTTTAGATTTTTTAAAAAAAATCCTACATACAAATTAGTAGTCAAAAAAGTCATAAAAAATTTCATAACATGTTTTATAAAATATAATTTAAAACCAAGTTAGAAATTTTTTAAAAATCCATTTAAAACCTAGTTTTCTAAATTAAATTAAATCTAATTAAATGCAATTAAAAAACAATACTAAAATAAACATATCATTCCAAAATGAAACTAAATTAAAGTAATTACAATAGTACCAACCTAAGAAACCCACATTAAGAAAAAATAAATAAACTGTGAACATCTATGATTTCTTCTATATATTACCCACCACTAATTCGGGTTCAATATCAACTCTCACAATGGGACAATTTGATTCATAAAATACAATATTTTGGTTGATGCCAATGGGTGCATTAATGGTGTCAATTTCATCCCCACCACCATGAAAACTATTTCCTAGGATTACTTCAATAATGACACCGTAATTAGGTATCAGATGACCTTTCACATAAAACACTTGCTTTTCCATTAATGCTAAAATATATGGTTCATTAGTATCTAGGAATTGAGTCATTTCAATAACTTTGAATCCATATTCTTCAATAAATATACCATGTCATTTCATTGAATCATACCATTTACATTTAATCATAGTGACACGACCATGAGTGTAGTAATCCAATAACATTATTTTCTCAACAAGTCCATAATAAGACACATTTTCATATCAAGGACTACTATATAATACACTGGAATAATAGTCCATTATAGAAGTTAACATAATTACATCATGACATGTTCTCATTTTCACCACTTGATCAGTTGTAACAAATATATATGCATTGATTATTAAGGATTTGAATTCACAAACCAAAGAATTGGGACCAAAATCCATAACTCTTAATTCTTGAGAGATAGATTCAATAGTTAAACCCAATACCTGAAATATATATGAATAATAAAATTAAATGAATATTTATATTTTAATTTAATTAAAGTAGTGGTCATACCTTTGATTTCAACCAAGTAGGAAACACTTTGTTATGCAAAGCCTCTTTCCCTCTAAAAAACAAATATTGATGAACTCTACTTATAATTTTTTTATGTTCCCTACAAAAAATGATAATAAAATTTTAAGGTATATGTGAAATGACATAGTAAGAGATAACATATAAATGTTTAAATTACTTACTTGATATATTCATTAAACAAACCACAGTTAAAAAAGATTGTGTGATGTGCCATATTTTGCTCTTCAAGGATTAATGTAGCTAATGTATATGACCTTAGAATTCCTCATTTTTGAGGAAGAGATGAAAATGAGGGCTCAATTTATCCACACTACTCATCTTCAATTCTCATTGTATTGTTATGTCTTGTGATCACATCAGAACAATACATTGAACAAAAATCCATACATTCTTGAGCTAGATAACCTCTCATAATGGAACCTTCAGGATGATTTTTGTTTCTGACATAAGATTTAATTGTGCACATATTTATTTCAATAGGTTACATCCACCAAAAAGCAATGGGTCCCCCAATAAGTGTTTTAGTTGGAAGATAAACTGTTAAATGCAACATGCAAGTTAAAAATGATGGAGGAATTTTTTTTCCAACTCACACAAAATTAATGGCACCTCTTACTACATTTTTATCAAGAAAGACTTGGATAACCTTTTAACACAAAGGTATCTAAAAAATGGCTCAACTGAATCACTTTCACCCTTAAATTATTGGATAGTAAATGCCAAATTTCTATTGGAATAAATTCATGAAGAAAGATGTGATAATTATGAGTTTTTAGGGATTTTAGTTTAAAATCAATTACATTGAATCATTTAGATATGTTTCTGGAATATCCATTAGGAACCTTGATATTCTCTAATAATTATAGAAATTTATTTTTCTCTAAAGGTTTTATCACATAAGAAGCACAAGGAACTTTCCATTTGTTTTCACCAATACACACAGGATGTATTTTTGGTCGAATACCCCGATCCAAAAAGTCTCGAAGAGATCGTAAGTCATATTTTTTCTTCCCCTTGATATTTAGAAGAATTTAAAGTAGCATTTCACAAATATTTTTCTCAATGTGAATTATTTCTAAACAATAATGTAACAAATAAAGGTTTCATGCGTAGTGAAAGCATGTGGTGGGTTGTTCCAAAATTTTCTTTTTGTCATGATCGATGATCAATCTGAGATCTACCCAATGATAAATGTCATGATCAACAAAATTGAATCAATGAAAACAAAAAAATGGATAAAATTATGGAACCATAGAGTGAATCATCACATATTATTTATAATTAATTAAAAATTACATTATTGTAATTATTTATTCATTTATGGATATTACAAAAAATATGTATGGTTTTGTCATTGCATTGTAGGAATCAAGATCAGATTCCCTCTAGAAGTGATCTATGCGTGTTAAAAAAATCTCTGAACATCAATGTAGGAATATTCGAGTGCTAGCATAGTATATCCTATCGCTTACGTCGTCCACCTTTGATCTCCTTGAGAACCACTTCCAAAGTGTTCTCCATGATCTCTCTTGACTTGAGGATGAGAGGTGAAGGAAGACCACTCTTTGTTCTTGTGAGCATTATTAGAGAAAGAACCCCTTTAGGGATTGAGAGGATTCTCCAAATCTATTGTGCACAACCAAAAAAATTAATTGGATCTCTAAGAAAATAATATATTTGACTTTATATATCACTAGGGTTAGAAATAAATAATTGAATAAGTGACCTTTATTATTTATTTAATCCCTATGGAACCCCATGTCAAATAATAATAATGATGTAATTATTTCTCAACATTAACTTAACTTGAAAATTAAATTAAATATTATTTAATCAAATAATATTCAATATTTATTATTTCTCATCGGACCATTAAACTCGATCCACCATTCATCCTTAATATTTACCGGACCTTAAATAATGAATTTTTATTTATTAAATAAATATCACTTCATTATTATCTAATAAATAAATAAACATTATATCCACTAAATAGAAAATAAATATTTATTAAATATTATGATCACATTATATGTAAGAACCCGATTATTCTTTGAGGTACATATCCTTTATTTTCTATCAATTATTAGTTTAAATGTTTAAATATGGCCTAATATGAATTCTATTTGAGGGAATAGAGGTTTTTCAGGTGTTTGGGGCAGGGTTGGAGCCCAGAACCCAATTTTGGGGTGAAATTCCCTGGCGTACGGTTAGTGAAAGCTATGTGAGTTGGGATGAATGTAAATGTGGCTAGGTCTTCAATTTTGATAGTGTATATTTTCATAGTTTGCACATGGTTAGTTAAATCACATGATAAAACCACATGGTTGCCCCTTCCCTATAGCTGACCATGAATGGTTAGCGCACAGTTTGTCAAAACGTGCACCTAAACCGTGTGACCCAGATATTTTGGGTAAAATGACTATTTTAATCTTAAAATTATATTAAACTTAAAACTAATTTAACTATCCCTTTCAAAAAATAGCCTCACCTTTTGGAAACACATCTTTGAGCCTATTCTAGGAATCAAGAGATCATCTCCGTCCGGACTCCGATTCAAGCATCACTCATCTCATTGGATCCACATCAGTTAGTTCTAAATTCCTTTTTATCCATTGTTCATTCTTCTATATATCAGATGCACTATTTAGGTGCAAGCTAATATGCCCTATTTATAGGTTCCTCATCCTTTCTTTGATTTTCTTCCAATTTGAGTCCAATCAAGAGCTGATATTGGATGATATATCAACTATAGAACTATACTAGGTGGTCTTGTGATTTTCATTTAATGTTAAGTGATTTATGTATATTCCATTGTTCCATTCGCCCAATTCTTGTGCAGGACCTTAAATTGGATTTTGATCCTTGAATTAAATTTATAAGTATGGACTATGTAATTAAGAGGCCCATCGTGAACATTATAGGTTGTGGTCCTTGAATGAAACCATTCCTTGGGTGTTTTGTGAATTTAAACGGTCCATTTGATGGAATATGTACTTGGAAACCTTAAGGTGTTCCCTTTCCCCCCTTTTCCTTGGGATGTTAGTTGGTAATTTTAATTGAAAATTGAATTTTGATATCAACGGTAATTGAATTGATTAATGGGAAGAGTTGAAATGACCGTGACCCTTGACCCTTGCCTTTTAATATCTTATTTAAGCTTGAATTGACTCTTTTTATTGATATTCCCATGTGAGTTAAATACAGTCTATTCCATGTAATTTCTTGTTAAATATTGAATTACTCTTTAAAAGGGTTTTTCCATCTGATTATTTGAGAGGAAATCCTTCTAAGCTTGGCCTATGTCTTTAGCCACCTTTTTAGGTGAGGTTTGAATTGAATGTTATTGGTATTGACGTTGAAATTCATAAATGGAATTTATTGATTGAATTTGATATTCAATATTTATTTTCCTTGGGTGACACATGGATTCAAATGATAATTCCATGGATGGACTCAATTGTATTGAACCTTTCTTATTCCAGAGTGATATTTGAACTCCCTAGAAGACTGCCAAGGATAGACTCTAAGGCTTGACTTATATGTAGAGTGATACATGGATTTATATAATAATTACATGGATGGACTCAAGAGGGAATTTGATCATATTTCCATGGGTGATACTTGGGATCCCTTAGTATATCGTCAATGAAAGACTTGTTTAGAAGGGATGTTATACCACATGTAGAGCGATACCTGGGTTCTTGAGGATCTCCATAAAAGGGATTGTAGGGTGTTGTTTTATATTGCACCTAGAGTGATACATGAATTCCAAATTAGAAAATACATGTATGGGATTAGGTTTTAAATTTAATAAATAATGAAATGTATTATATGACACATCTTCCAAGCCAAAACACAAGCTTGGATTCATTCTTGACTTATACCTTTATGGATGGACTATTTAGGCATCCTTGGATACATGTGATTATGAGGAACATTGGGGTTAATTCTAGGTTCTTAGACTTATTGATTAAATGAACTATTTAATTAAATGAGAATGTTATAAATTGAAATAGGCCTAACTTTTAAATCAAAGACTTATTGCTTAAATGAATTTGATTAAATGAATTAAATATAAATGAGAACCTAGACCTTATAAGATGTTTAATTTTGAGTACTTCCTTTAATTATTATATATATTCCTATACACTATTGTTATATATATATATATATATATATTCATTTACTAGATGAAACAGACCTTGGGTGGTTTCCTACTAGTATTATATCTCACACCATGTTTGGGCCACCTTTGGGTACTGAAACATACTATATGATTACAGGTATGGATAAGAGAAAGTGCCCTACTATAGGTTCTTAATGATTTCTTGGGAATAAGGGAGCATGAGACTGAGATGAGGCTCTCGATTCTAGCTGGAAACTTTTGGTCTTTTTGTAATTTTGTTCCATGTTTTGTACACTTGATATGTATACATGTTTTTGTTTCTTTATTAGAGACATATGACATGTATCATCATCTTTATCATTATATATAAGATTCCTTTGGTTTTGTTATCTATTCCTACTATTTATCTGTTTTCTATATGTTTTAATAATTCTAATACATATCTGTTATTGATATTCCATTGTGATACACTCTAGTGATGAGGGAATAGTCTACCCATAGACACACCTAGGCCCTCGCTGCTAGTCGACAACCTCTAGTGTTTGGGGAGATGCGCTTGAGGCTATGTGACCCACTAGGTTCGGGGCACTGTTAAGTGGAATCTGAGTATGGGATGTTACAAAGTGGTATCAAAGGTTTATTTTCTGGTTTTTTTACTATTTAGAGAAAATATATAGGGATAATAATGAATAAGATTTTGTTAATGATTTTTTCCTGGGTGTAGCTAACCCGTGTATAGGAAAAATCCAAATTACCTCGAATTAAATTGTTATTTCCTAGATTTTTGTCAATTACAGTTGATTTGATTCCACTATTGGGTGATGCACTCGATTTATGATGCTATAATCGATATAAATATGGGTTTTATTGTGTTTCAACCTAAGATGATGTAATTCCGTCTCATGCATCATATTAGGCACTTTTTATAAATCACATGCCTTGTATTTTACTATTCCATTTAGACCGCATTACTTATTACATGATGTTGTGATAGGTACCATGATAGATATACTCGTTATTGTGATATGTATTTTGGAATGTGTTATGGTATGAATTAGGTGGATGACACACTTTGTTTCTTGAGGTGTATGGGACCTCATGGATCATAATTTGGAGAACCATTTGATTCAACCTATTTAAAGTGAATGTGATATAAAAGTGAAAATGAAATGAAAACTAAGTTTCTTATAGAATAGAACATGACCTAGACCTGACCTTAGTAGCAGGAAGTAGGTAGTATCTATTACTTACATATTATATATATGTCACCTATATTTGAATCTAGGATCAGGCATAGGGGTGTGTTCTTATAGAGGAAGGATTTTACCTATCCTGGTTAAATATCTGCTATTTTGAGATGAAAACCTTGATAATGATCTTGAACTGAAGCATGCACTTGGAATTTTTAGAGTCATGACACCATGAAAACCTCCATTTGTATGCCAAGAGGGTGGCTACAACCACAATCCAGAGGTGGTGGGGGAATGGGCTACCATTGGAACCTCCAGTAGTGCCAGTTGTGACACTAGTTGTTGTACCAGACACAAGTTCTTAGGCATAGTTCTATAAGGGTTTATTGTGATTTATGAAGACTGTTCAGGAAGCACCATGACATGTAATGACTATGTAAGAGTTGATGTGTATGTTCTAGTAGCAACATCCACCCATATTTTTGGGGGATGATGGACCATAGGCTGCAGAGTCATGTCTAGAGGCCATGCTGCCTATCTTCGAGCATCTAGAGACGCCTCATGAGAGGAGGGTAAATCTCACTACATATATCCTATTTTATTCTTCCAAGAGATGTTGGGATGTCATAACTCATACAGATCATCATCAGGATATGATATAGAGGTATTTTCATAAGACCATCTATGACTACTTCTATACCAAGACAATGAGGGACAATAGAGATTGGGAGTTTTTCACCCAGAGTAGGGTGCATTATCAGTTATGGAATAATTAGCCTGTTTTACTGAGATCTAGAGCTTAACACCTATTTTTATGGGTGATGAGTTATCTAAGGCTATAATATTCAAGGATGGTCTCAAATACGACACTCGATCATAGGAAAATGTATTTCAACTGACTAATGTTTATGGAATAGTGAATTAGGTGCTTATCATAGAGAGTAACCTGAGAGAGGTTGATGGTGAAATCTAAGGTGGTTCAGTATCTAGATCTGGTACTTCATTGACCAGTTTTAGGAAGAGTCATCTGGATATTCTATGTAGTGATACTAGAAATCAGTCCAGATACTTAGGTAGCCAAGTGAGGTTCTACCAGTGCGGTAGGCTGGGCCATACGATCCCAAAGTGTACAAGAGACCCATTAGACTGATAATCATGTAGCAAGATGGGTCATACAAAACATATATGTAGAAATTTTACTTCAGCATCCAGTGAGAGAGGGTCTACATCGACTCCACGTTTAGGAGCGAGGTCAGCAAATTCTCATTAGGCAGGGAGCTAGAGTACAATTGGATGATTAGGATGAGGTGGTGGTCATGGCCATGGTAGTTAGACCCCATTTGTATAGCAATAATAGATCAGAACTACTTAGGGTAGCCAGGAAGTGTCATAGGGCCACGTTTTAGGCTAGATATATATAGTTCCATAGACCCTTGAGGAGAAATATCCCGAACCTTCTACTGTTTGAGGTACTATTCTAGTAGCCTCTACTTTAGCTTCTTCACTTTTTGATATAGGGGCTTCTCATAGTTTTATAACTATTCCCATGGTGGATATCCTTGGGCTCAGTGTTTATACCTCTGATGGTTTTATGAATTTTAAACTCCATTGGGGATTAGAATAGAGTATATACATCAGTGGAGGGAGTTCCCCCTTGATATTGGCGGGTGTCACCTTATATGGAATCTCTTTTTTCCTTGAGATAACAGGTTTTTATATCATTATTAGGATGGATTGGTTGGTCTCCTTTAATTCTTTTATTGATTTCTATCACCATAGGGTGACCTTCACATCACTAGAGGGATGAGAGTTTATTCACAAGGGTGAATGTGATGACCAGGAAAGCTGAGCTGAACCCAAGCATCATGGTCTGGGTAAGATGAAAACCAAGATTTTGAGTTTATATCTAGATGATCAGGTAACATGTTATAAATATTTTCTTCCAATGGTTGATAATTTCAAAGAAGTATTCCAAGATTACCTTTTAGGATTACCCCCAATGAGAGAGGTATAGTTCTCTACCGAGATAGTGCCAAGAGCTGCACCAATATCCATTCCTCTTTACAGGATGTCTACTACTGAGATACAAGAGCTCAAGATATAGCTAGAGGATTTAGAGGAAAATGGTTTTATATGAACTAGTACTTCTACATGGGGTTTTCCAGTCTTTTTTGCAAAAAATGTGGATGGTACCCTCAGGCTATGTGTGGATTACTGAAAATTGAACTAGCAGATGGTTAAGAACCGATATCCTCTACTGTGGATAGATGATCTCTTTGACTAGATCTAAGGAGATTGGGTCTTTTAAAAGATTTATTTGAGATTTTGTTATCATCATGTTATTGTTTGACTATCAAACATACCTCGCACAACCTTTCATAGTAGGTATGATCTCTATGAGTATTTTGTTATGTTGTTCGATATCACAAATGCGCTAGTGATATTCATGTCACTAATGAACTGAGTGTTCTATTCTTATATTTATTCATTTTTGGTGGTTTTCATGGATGATATCTTGGTGTATTCTCACAATCTACATGACTATTCCAAACATCATTAGATTGTATTGGATACACCGAGAGAGCATCGATTATATGATAATATCATAAAGTGTCACTTTTGGATGGATCAAATTCACTTCATGGGTCACATTATCTCAGAGACAGGAGTATTAGTTGACCTAGAGAAGGTGAGAGCTATAGTTTCTTAGGAGAAGTCCAAAAAAATCTTTGAGGTAAGGAGTTTCTTAGGGATGAATGGTTACTACAAACATTTCATATAGGACTTATCATGCCTAGAAGCACCTATTATGGGCTTGAATAAGAAGGGTGTGAAATTTGTATGGTCATATTACTATGATACATCCTTTTAGGAGCTAAAAGAGAGATTGAATTTAGCGCCTATACTGATTTTTCCAAAGCTGGACAGAAGTTACACTGTTTATTGTGATGCATCATGTATCAGTCTTGGAGCAGTCCTTATGCAGGGTGATAGGGTCATTGAATATAGGTCTCAGTAGTTGAGGAAACATGAAAGGAATTACCCGATGCATGATATCGAGTTGGATGCATTTGTTCACGCATTGAGATGTTGGATACATTACTTACTTGGAGAGAATTTTGTAGTGTACATGGACCAAAAAAGTCTCGAGTACATATTTACACAGCATGATCTGAACCTGAGACAATAAATGTTGGTTGAATAACCTAGTAAGGGAAATGCAGTGGTCAATGCAATGATCAGAAGGACTCAGATACAAGAAATGTAGCAGGACAATAGTGAGTGAAAATTTTAGATTTCTTTTATAATATGCGCTTGGAGGTACATGATAGTTAGGGGAAGAGTTATCTATCATCATTAAATACTACCTCCACCCTACTAGATATAGTGAGGATGAGGTAGCTATCAAATTCTGAGATCCAAGTCTTATGGGAGAGTGTGGAAGGTAAGGACCCTCCTCCTGTCTGTACAATTGGTGAAGATTAAATTATTCATGTACATGGTCATTTATGGGTTTCAACAGACTTGTGCGAGGAGATGATGTGATAATTTCATGATTCAGCTTGGGTTGTGCATCATAGCATCACCAAGATGTATCCAGATTTATATTGTTAATACTAGTGATTGAGTATTAAAAGATATGAAATTGGTTTTTTCTTTAGGTATTCTACCTATCAGTAGGTGAAGGAGGAACACCAACGACCAAAAAAACTTTTTTAAAAAAATTACCCATCCCTGATTATAAGTGGGTTGATGTAGCGATGGATTTCATGAAAGGTTTACCGAGGTCACGTCGAGTTAATGATGATGTATGGGTTATTGTTGACAGGTTCACAAAGGTTTCACATTTCCTACCGATCAAGGAAACTTTCAATGTTGAAGAGCTTGGGAGGTTGTACATCCCTGAGATAATATGATTTCATGGGGTCTCAAATACTATTATTTTAGATAGGTACACCCATTTTACTTCATGGTTCTGGTAAGGGATACAAAGGGAATTGGGTACATAGGTGATTTTGAGCACAACATACCACCCCCAAACAAATGTCTAGTTAGAGTGAATGATTCAGGCACTAAAGGAAATGATGTGATCATACATCCTAGATTTTGGGCGATCTTGGGAGAGGCATATACCCCAAGTTTAATTTTACCACAAAAATAGCTTTTAGGACACTATTTAGATGGTGCCTTATGAGTATTTATAAGGTAGGCCAGGATGATCACCCCTATTTTGGTTAGAGTCAGGAGAGGAAACTATGCTTGGACCTCATCTTGTTTAGGAGACTACAGAGTAGGTGCGGTTGATTCAGAAGAGGATGGTTATTGCACAGTCTCATCAGAAATCATATGCTTATCACTATAGAAAACCTCTATAGTTCGAGGTTGGGGATTGGGTTTTATTGCACGTTTCACTGAGGTTGTGACACAAGAGAATTAGGAGACATGGTAAGCTTTCACCACAGTATGTCGGGCCATTCGAGATTCTGGAGAGAGTCAGGCCAGTAGCCTATCGGTTAAAGTTTCATCATAAGATCCAATCCATGCATGATGTATTCCACATTTCTTAGAAACAACACTATTATTCATACCAGTATAATGCTTTTCATCCCGAGGAGGTTGAGTTACAGGTAGATGTATCCATTGAGGATCATCTTATACATATTGTGGATTAAATCACGAAGGTTATATGAGGCTAGTCTATTCCTTTAGTAAAGGTGCTATGTAATCCTTACCAAGTACAATATGAGACCCAAGAGTGGAAGGCCAATGTATGATTGCAGTTTCTGGAGTTATTCTCAAACATGCTTGACCACCCTTGAGAAAGAAATTCAGGGATGAATTACTTTCCAGGGGGAGTTTGTAAGAACCCGGTTCTTCTTTGAGGTATAGATCCTTTATTTTCCATAAATTATTAGTTTAAATGTATAAATATGTCCCAATATGAATTACCTTTGAGGGTATGGAGGTATCATGGGTGTTTGGGGTTGGTTTAGATCCCGGAACCCAAGTTTGGGGTGAAATGGCCTGGGGAACAGTTAGTGAAAACCGTACGAGTTGGACCGCATGGCTGTGAGGCTAGGTATGCAATTTTTAAAGTGGATATTTGTATGGTTTTTGAATGGTTAGTCAAACCATGTGAGAAAACCGTGCAGGCTCCCCTTCTCTGTAGCTGACTATGCATGGTTGGGGTACAATTTTTCAAACTGTGCACCTAAACCCTATAACCCCTATATTTTGGGTAAAATGACAATTTTACCCTTAAAATTCTATTAAACTAATTTCACTCTCGCTCCTACACAACAAAATTTCAATTTTTAATCACCTCTTTGAGCCTATTCTAGGAATCAAGATATCATCTCTGTTTGGACGTCGATTCAAGCACCGCTCATATTGCTGGATCCATATCGGTTAGTTCTCAATTAATTTTTAGCCATTACTCATTCTTCTAGATATTGGTTGAACTATTTAGGTGCAATATAATATTCCCTATTTATAGTTTCCTTGTAAGTTCTTCAATTTTCTCTAGATCTAAGTCGAATCAAGAGCTGATATTAAATGAGCTATCAACTACGGACCTACGGTAGGTGGTCTCGTGATTTTCATTTAATGTTTATTGATTTATGTATATGCCATTGTGACACATGCCCAATTCTCAGGTGGTGCCTTAAAATTTCATCTTTATCCTTGAATTAAATTGATATGTATGTCCGATGTAATTAAAGAGTCCCGTCGTGAATGTTATATGTCTAGGGCCTTGAATGAAACCACCCCTTGGGTGTGTTATGAATTTAAATGGTCCATTTGATGGTGTATGTAATTGTAAACCTTGAGGTGTTCCATTTGGCCCCTTTGAATTGGTATGTTAATTGGTAAATTGAATTGTAAATTGAATTGTGATATCAGTGGTAATTGAATTGATTAATGAGAAGGGATGAAATGACCATGACCCTTTGCCTTTTCCTTATAATAACTTATCTAAGCTTGAATTGCCTTTTTTTATTGATGTTAACATGTGATTTAAATAGAGTATATTCCATATAATTACTGTTTAAATATCAAATTACTCTTTATAAGGTTTTTCCCATGTGAGTATTTGAGAGGCAAGCCTTCTTAGCTTGACCCATGTCTTTAGCCACCTTTTGAGGTGATGTTTGAGTTGAATGTTCTTGGTATTGACCTTGACATGCATAAATGAAATTTATTAATTTAATTTAATATTAAATAACTATTTTACTTGGGTGACACATTGATTCAAATTAGAATTCCATGGATGGAATCAATTTGATAGAACCCATTTTATGCCTGAGTGATACTTGGACTCCCTAGCAGACTACTAAGGACAAACTCTAAGGCTTGACTTATATGTCAAGTAATACATGGATTCATATGAGAATTCCATGGATGGAATCAAGAGGTAATTTAACCATATTTACATGGGTGATACTTGGTTTCCCTTAATGTACCTCCAAGGATAGACTCATTCAGCATGGATATTATACCTCACCTAGAGCGATACCTGGGTTATTGAGGATCGCTGTGGAAGAGCTTGTAGGGTGTTGGTTTGTATTACACCTAAAGTGATACATGGATTCCAAATTAGGAATTCCATGTATGGGATCGAGATCTAAATTGAATAAATAATGAAATGAATTATATGATGTGTTTTCCAAGCCAAAGCATAAGCTTGTATTTGGTCATGACTTATACCTTTATGAATGACCTATTTAGGAATCCTTGGATACATTTGATTATGGGGAACACTGGTCTTAATGCTATTTTCTGAGACTTATTTATTAAATGAACTTTTTAATTAAATGATCATGTTGTAAATTAACACTGGACTTATTGTTAAATCAAAGACTTGTTTCTTAAATTAATTTTATTAAATGAATTAAATATAAATGAGAAACTGGACCTTATAATATGTTTAATTTGAGTAATTCCTTTAATTATTATATATCTGTATACACACTATTGTTATATAAATATTGACTAACAGGATGAAATAGACCTTGGGTGGTTGCCTAATGGGATTATATCTCACACCTTGTTTGGGCCACCTTTGGGTACCCAAATAGACTATATGATTACAGGTATGGATAAGGTAAATCACCCTATTATAGGTTCTTGATGACTTATTGGGAGTAGGGGAGCATGAGACTAAGTTGAGTCTCATGATTCTAGATGGACACTTTTTGTCTTTTTTACTTTTGTTCCATGTGTTATAAACCTAATATGTATACAAGTTTTGGATACTTTATTAGAGACATATGACATGTATCATCATCATTAACATTGTATATGATCTTCCTTTGGTTTTGTAATATATTCCTATTGTTGATCTATTGTCTATATGTTTTTCTACTTTCACTACTTATCTTTTATTGATATTCTTATGGGATACACTATGGTTATGAGGACATAGTATCCCCATGGACACACCTAGGACCTCTCTACTAGTTTGTATCCTCTAGAACATGGGGAGATGTGCGTTAGGCCATGTGACCCACCAGGCTCTGAGGCACTGTTGAGTGACATCTAGGTCTAGGAAATTACATTATATTCTCTTGAAAAACTGGTGAAATAATATATCTGATCAAGAAAATATGAATAATTATTAAAACATGTATGAGAAAAATATTTTTTCAACTTGTTAAATAATAAATAATAATATTATTATTTAAATAAGATTCTAGATACACTTAGTGCATGACCCTCTAGGCCTCTTTATCAATGGAATTAGGTGAAGCAGCCTAAAGTCCAAGGTTAGTGTATAATAACATGCCAAGGAAACCATAGAGAAAGAATTTAATGCTAAAATGACACAATAACTCATACAGGTGCTTACTATGTAATATAATCCCTTTATCATGATATCTATAATAAAGGAGGTTTCATGCCAGTTGCATCAACCTCTGTGCTCGATGTCTCTTTCTTTGAATTCTTGAAAATTGAACTTGCCTATAGAACACCATGGATATGGATTTATTTAGGCTATATCATTTCCATTCAAGGGAATGATATATAAAATTCCGTTAAATAATTTAAAGGAAAAATCATTTATCACATTATTCATTAATATAATATTGCTCATGATGCACCCAATGTATCTTACCATGCTGCAAACATCTTTTATCATAGTTTTCATCAATACATCAAAGTACATGGCTCATAATACTCATTAATAATAATATTAAAGCCTAAGGATCAATACACACATCTGTAGATAGGAACATCCAATGACATATAAATATGGATTTCCTACTGGTGGGTCTCATTATCATTATATCCTACACTGGATATTACCAAGGGACTACACCATGAGAAGGTGACTCAAAGTCCTATGAGTCTCTAACTCTGATATCCTATATCATTTTTCCCTCAAATTATATCATCCAACAATAGAACATATATTTAATAATAGCATCATATCACTTATGGGTTCTTTTCATAATGGGAAACTGTTATGACATTTTATCACAAAAACTACTCTTAGGACATTATGAAATAATATTTTATATAGAAAAACAATTATGATGTGATTATGAGTTTATTAATATTCAAAACTATGAATATAGTTTATCATAAAGTACATAGAAGTTGGTTCTAGGGCACCAACTCCAATAGAATACCACTTTCACTAGAGCCAATTGCTAACAACCTTCAATCTGGTAGCTCTCACATGAAACTCATGCTTTTGCTGAGATATGTATTTAGTCATGGGTTCCATCAAGTTCTCTTACATGGGTAATCTTCTTACTAAAACTTCACACCTCTGATAAAAATATCTTAAGAGGTGATACTACTGAATTATATGCTTTGTCCATTGGAGTGACCTTGGATCTTTTTCAAGAGACACTACCATAGTATTATCACAATACAGTGTGATAGAGTCTTTACTACTAGGTACCACATCAGGATCCTGGACAAAGTTCCATATCCAAATGGATTCCTTGGCTACATCAAAAGTCACTATATACTTGGACTCCACTGTAGAATCAGCAACAACTGGCTTCTTTGAACTATTCTAGCTAACAGTTCCTTTATTGAGATAGAAAACATATCCTGAATGTGACTTAAGATCATTCTGCTCTATCTGAAAAATACCATCAGTATAACCCATGAGGACCACCTCCTCATCTCCTCCATATATCAAGAATATATCATTAGTTCTTATCATATACATAAGGATATATTTAACAGTAGAACAATGTTGTTCTCTTGGAACCACTTGATATCTGCCTACCATAATCAATGCATAGAAAACATCAAGTCTATTATATAACATGACATACATTATTGATCCTATCACATAATCTTATGGGGAATTACTCATTCTCTCTTTCTCCAATTGTGTTTGATGACACATTTTCTTATAAATATGTAAACCGTGTGTCACTAGAACCAATCCCCACTTGGATTATTACATACCAAATCTATTTAGTATTTGGTAAATATATTTACTTTTACTTAGTCCAAGAAACCTATGGGATCTATCACAAATGATCTTTATCTGTAGAATAT
Organism: Viscum album; assembly: GCA_963277665.1. Lineage (NCBI taxonomy): Eukaryota > Viridiplantae > Streptophyta > Magnoliopsida > Santalales > Viscaceae > Viscum > Viscum album. The sequence continues at coordinate 227,837,329 of OY728165.1, forward strand.
AGGCTGCTTCACCTAAGTCCTTCATGGATAAACAATTGTTTAACCGGTCCTTAACAGGCTGTAAGAATAGTATGCTATTTCCAATAAGTAATATGTCATCAACATATACTAATAAGATAATGACTTCATTCCCACTAAACCTCTTGTAAACACATGTATTTCATTCATTCTTAATGAAACCAAATTCTTTTATGGATTCATCAAATCAAATGTTCCATAACTTGGATGATTGCTTCAATCCATAAATGGATATCTAAAACTTGAAAATCATTTTGGAAACACCTAGAGTCACAAAACCTTATGGTTATTTCATATAGACATATTCCTAAAGGTTCCCATTAAGGAATGTAGTTTTTAAATCCATCTACCAAATCTCATAGCCATGATAAGCTGCTATAGAAAGTATAATTCTGATGGATTTAAACATGGAAAATAGTGAAAAATATTCATAATAGTCAATTATTTTATTCTTTCTAAACCCTTTAACCACTATCCTTTCTTTATAGGTATTTACTTTATCTTCCATGTCTAGTTTTCTCTTGAATACTCATTTTCACCCAATAGGCTTTATATAAATTGACACATCGACCAGAACCCAAACTTGGTTCTAATATATATAATTCATTTAATAATTCATGTATTATTTCCATATTCCTAATTTTGATCTCTCTAGTACCTATTTTTAGGTGATAGATTCATCATTGTCAGCCAATAATGAGTCACCACCTCCAGTGACTATAAAATCACATATCTCTAGTTCTCTTACCTCTCTTTCCCTCCTATACAATACTTGTGTTTTAGGAACTACTTATTCCATGGGGACCTATGGAACCTATTCCTATACCAACTCTTATATATCTTGAGTATCAACTTCATCAAATTCAATATTTCTCCCACTATCCTTTTTGAGGATGTGATCCCTCTCAAGAAAGATGGATTTTCTAGTGATAATCACTTTCTTGTTTAAGGGTTTGTATAGGTAATATTCCTTTGTTTCCTTGGGATACCATATAAAGATAAACTTTGTGCCCTAGGGTGCTAGTTTGTTGCCTAATAAGGACTTAACAAATGCCTCTCAACCCCATACACGTGTATGCGATAAAATGAATTTCTTTCCACTCCATAACTCATAGGGAATTCCATTTTCGACTTTACTTGGTACCCTATTTAATGTTTATACCATATTTTATAATTCGTATCTCCAAAAGGATAATGGAAGATCTGCATGACTCATCATTTACCTTACCATGTCTATCAAGGTGTAGTTCCTCATTTTACTAACACTATTCCACCGTGGTGTGTAAGGTGGAGTGATTTGAGATAGAAATATAAACTCTCATAGAAAGTTGATAAAATCTTGGTTAAGATATTCAACACCTTGATTTGATCTAATATTATTTATCTTATTTCCATGATGATTATCTACTTCATTCTTAAATTCATTGAATTTCTCAAAAGACTCAGAATTATACCTCATCAAGTAGATATATCCATATTTACTCAAGTCATTAGAAAAAGTTATGAAGTAAGAACATCAACCTCTAGCTTCTATTGAAAATGGTCCACACACATCAATGTGTACAAATCCTAGAATCTCTATCTCCCTTTCACCTTGTCCACTGAATGGCGGTTTGGTCATTTTTCCCTATAAACAATCATGACATCTTTCAAATAATTTTATCTCAAACGAGTCTAAATAACCATCTTGATAGAGATTTGTCAAATTCTTCTCATTTACATGACCAAGATGGCTATTCCATAGCTGGGTGTTATATGAGTTATGTGAACATGATTTTTTATCAATTTCCAATACTTAATTTTTTTAATTTAATAAATAAAGACCATTATTTAAATTTTCCATAGCATAACATATGTTTACCTTATAAAAGAAACATTTTTTCCTAAACTTGAAAATAAAACCATATGAATCTAGGCATGATACAAAAATTATGTTATTTTTAGACATTGGTATATAATAAAAATCTTTTAAAAACAAAAAAAATCATATTGGAAATGAATGGTGGAAGTAACCAATGGCTAGGGTATCCATCATCACACTATTAGAAACTCTCAGATCCACCTCTCCGCTGGAAATCATTCCAAGTCTACTTCATTATTGCATTTGAATACATATGTGAGCACAAAAAGCTATATCTAATACTCAATGTGTAGATATTGAAATATTACACTCGATAACAAACATACATTTATATTCCTATTTCTTCTAGGTATAGTTCCTATTCTAGTGGCTTGGCTTACCACATGAAAAACATACTATCACCTTTTCCTTTCCCTACCTCTGGATCTTCCTCTTATTGGAAGTATAGTGCTTGGGAGCTATAGAATTATTATATATCTTTGACCCCTTTTACTTATTCTTCATTTTCTTATTCACCATAATAACCATGAGTTTATCACACCCCACATCCTTATCCACTTAAAGAATCAAAGTAAGAAGTTCTAAAATACTCTTATCATTATTTCTCATATTGTAATTAACAGTAAAACTAGTGAAGGTCTTGGGTTGTGATGAAAGTATGAGATCTGTATGAAACTCATTCGAGAATTTAATACCTAAGATGTATAAGCATTCAATGTAGCCAATAATCTTGAATACATGAGGCCTAGCTGGCATATAATCTCTAATCTTATTTCTAAACAAAGCATTAAAGATCTTTTTCCTCTCTTTTCTCGCCTTCTATTGATAGAGATATCGAAGGTGAGACATCATGATATATTCATCCATGTCCTCATGTTGGTTCAAAATGTCATTGGTCATGGATGATATCATGAAATACTAAACATATGTAGCATCATCTAGATATTTCTCATAGAGAGATAATTCTTCATTACCAGCCTCATTACCAGGTTCTTTAGAAATAAGTCCTTCCAGCACATATAATTTCCTTTAATGGAGAAAGATAACACATACACGCCTTTCCACTCTTAGAAATTTGTGTCGGTGAGAAGGTTATCCTTATTAAGTATAAATCATAGTGATATGTTTGAATTAATTTTAATATTATTTTTATAAATAAGATAAACAAAATTTTAGTACTTTATCTAATAAAATTTAGAAAAATTAATAAATATCATATTTATTAGTCTCCCACTATTTTTTCAAAACCTAATAGCCCTCACTATTGGATTCATAATATCATATTGCTTGTACATTCTAGCATAAAGGATTCATATTCCCTATCTCTTTACCCCAAATTTGGTTGGTCAAGAAACTTAAATGGTTTTAGGTAGGAATTCCAAATGCCAACTGCATTAACTCATAGTTCCTTGATCTCTTGAGTGGACTCCCCAATCATGAAATCCTTAAATTATATTTCCTTAAACCTAGACTATCAGTTACACCAAGTCCTAATTTGGTAGTCAAACCTTGATATGAACTAAGATAAGTCAACCCAAAACTTCAAGCTAGAATTTCACGATTATTTAAGGTACCCCAACTTTGGCTGGTCAAGCATTTTGAACTATGGTTTGATTTTAACTGAAGTAGTGGAAGGCTATACTAACTTAATATATATTATTGAGTAATTTTATCCTTTTATGTGTAAATTTCTATTTATTATCTTTATCACATGCTTGTTAATATTAAGTGGATTTACTTAAGTGATTAACCATATCTTTAGATAATATTTGGCATTAAGATAATTTATTTTAGTTCTATCTTGCATGATCATTAATTTCATTAATCCATGCGATTGTGAAAAAACATCCATAATGAAATAACCATGAAAATTAATAGAAATAAAATAATTAAGTGGTACGATCATGAGCTTTTACTAATGGTTAGTTTATCTAGTGGTTGATAAACTAACCGTTGACCTAGGGGAAAAACAACTTAAACCAATTAAGGTTTGTGTTACAACTTTCCACCTGTCGACCTATGTATCTATCTTGGATTGGTTTTTCCTTGGATTAAAACTTGAACCACCTCCACTATCTTGAGAGATCCATCCATTATATATGATTTTACTCACATGGAGGTGAGATGAAAAGGGTTTACATAAAATAAACCATGGTCATATAGGACCTTACATAATAAGAGGAGAGAAGTCACACATGCCAAAAATTTAATTTAATAATAAATTAAATGAAAAAAATCAGATACAAAGGTTTAGTCTATGATCATGATCATCCATATGCATGAAAAAAAATAAAAATTTAATAAAACAAGCATTCAATTATTAATTTTTTTTAATTAAGATGAATCACACTCGAATAAATTAATTATATTATTTAATTTATCAATTATTTTATCTTAATTCTCATTTTAATTTTCTTCTGTTTATCATTCATAATAATTTTAAACAAATTAAAAAAATTTATTTAAAATTAATTATGTACATAAATGTACCTTGGAGGAAACACAGATAATACCCATTAAAATCTACCCAACATGTATCATACTTGTATAAATTTTACTCTTGTGACATATGGAATACACGAATTATCAAAAAATATATTGACGTGTACTATAAACTTAATTATTACATGAATTACATGATTTTTTGATCACATGTTATGCTTCAATGCATGTAGAGTAACAACTATGATTCGACTCATACGTGATATGTAGATCTGAACATTACACATATATTAATTAAAATTTTATATATAAATATTAAAATCTATCACATGTTGTGTCCTATCAACTTAATTACCACACACAAGCACATGTTGACAAGGTTTGCTCAGTATAATAAATAAATTTTAAATCTATGTAATTTGGTATAAGTACATGGTGTGTATATGGGAGCTACATGACATGTAAATTTCTCACCATCTATCTGAGGCCCATTTCTAAGAACTCAGTATGTAAACTATGCCTAAAAAAATTGGAGTACACAATGTTTATAAGTGACTATATAGTGTGTGGTCTTCGAGTTACATGGTCACCAGTTAGGTAGGCTTTGTATGGAAATACATTTCCCATCTATGACTCAAAGGGACTACACACCATGTACATGGGCTATACGATGTATACTCTGGATGACTGTGTTCCAGGATGGCCTACTCAACATGCAGTGTAAGAAATAAATACATTGTGTGTCATCAATACACGTGGTTTGAATTAATTTCTGAATTAATTTCTGATGCGTTGAACACAACTACATGGTGTGTAACTTCGGTTATGCACTATGTACTCCTATGTTATATGACTAGAATCCTCATCACCTCTAGATGAGTTCATCTATTTTATTTCATTCATAATTTTTTTATTAGATCTATGAGAAACAAAGGAGGAATAAGAAGATATCGCAATTCAGATTAAAATAAATATTAAACTTGAATTGAGAACTAATTGAAAAATGCGTAAATCAATCAATGATATTTAAATATTTATAAATAATTATGCGACTACTCTGATACCACTTTAAGGTTTTGGGTGTAGTAGAAGAGTGTGATGGGTCATGCCCAACTTTTCTTTTTGTCATGATCGATGATCAATCCGAGATCTACCCGATGATACACATCATGATCAAAAGAATTGAATTATGGAAAATAGACAATAGTTAAAACACTAGAACCAGAGAGAGGGTCATAACATATTATTTATAATTAATTAATTTAATTAAAGAATTACCTTCTTAGAATTCTAATTTTTTTGATGGATCTGACAACAAGCCTGTGTTTTTTTATTGTTGTATTATAGGAATCAAGAGAAAATTTCCTCTAGAGGTTATCCAAACGTGTTCAAAAAATATTCGAACACCACTATAGGAATCTATGGGTGCTAGAAAAATAGATCATATCTATAATGACTCATATTTTTCTTCAGTTTTATTTTTATAAATTAATTAGTAAATTTATGAGAGCAAGCACTGAGACGGTGTGAGATTCTGATTCCCGGTGTGCCTAGGGAAAACCAATGAAAAATCTATAGTTTTTGATAAAGCATGTGGGTGGTTTTTATTTAAACTAGAATAACTCTTAAATGAGAGCCCATATTAGAAATTTGAGGGTATAGTTGTGTTCAGAATAGTGAAATTACCTTAGGTGGGGCCTAACCTTGACTGGAGCGGGTTGAGGGTGGAAGTTAGTTTTTGGAAGTAAACATCATTAAAATATTTATTAGAAATATTTTATTTGAAATTGTTTTGGTTTCATTTAAGTATGTAATATTTTTAGGAATCCAGGGTTATGAAATAACCCTATAAATACTCTGAGTTAAGGAGATATAGATTCCTCTAATGAACGTTGATGGATTGGAGAATCAATATTGAAAAACCTTAGATTCGACGGATTGATGAACGACGATGACACAACTTCGCCCTTTGTCAATGATCGATACAAATATCATGGTAGGATATTGATCTATTTGTGATTTTCTCTTCTCCTCTTATATTTAATGATGAAAACTAACCAACCAATGAACAGGTTGATCCATGGTTCGATCGTTCTCACGGGATGGTTAATTATCATGGGGTTTGTCGGGTGATAGATCTTTGTGAGTATTCTCCCCCTTTTTCCCTTTAATAAAGAAAATTAAAGGCCAACAAAAACAAGGAAAAAATCCATTCTTCAGGTGTTTTATGTGTTCTTTCTACCCCCATTCTTGGCGTTCTTCACCGTTGGACCATTGTGGTCACGAAATAATTTTTTCGAGAGGCTCCAAACACGATCATACCCCAATGTACGAGCAAGACGAATCAAATCCCATGGTAGTGAATTTTTCAATATGAGGATCGCAGATGTGACTCCGTTTTGAAAAAAGGATCACCAAAGAACCAGGGGTGACTTGAAAAACTAGATCCATCAGCACCAATGGCACACAACGGCACCCGGTGGAACGCAGTAGCGGCCGTTTGCGGGTGCGGCAGAGGACAAAGGCTGCTCGTGGTGGCAGCCATGGGAGAAGGTGAAAGTGTCTAGATCACATAGGTAGAACGAATGGACCATGTGGAGCCACAAAATTTGGGGATGTGGTGGGGATTGAGGATGCTACAACTGACTACATTGAATGTGCCGCTGCTGCATTGATTAGTCGACATAGGGGAAAACACGCAGTCAGGGTGGACCACGTGAACCGGGGGTGTGACCAAGGCGAGCCGTGTCTATTGAAGAAAACTTTCTTGTATTTAGTGAGCTAGAACAGGGTGGTTGGGCTCCTCCAGCCCAACAGACTGGACTGGACTGGGCTGGGTCGGGTCAAATGGACCACGTCAGGTCAGACAGTGGGTCAGGTGGGGTCCAGCTGGTCAAATTGGACCAAAACCAAACCTACGTTGGACCTTTTCAGTAAATAATCCTAACTTTGAAACCACGTGTCCATTTGATAAGAAGTTTGTGGTGTTGGGACCCTTGAGATGAGATGGACCTTTTGATACACTCTAAGTGAGTCTTTGTGAAAGTTGGAATATGAACTTTTAGCTTGAGGAGTAAATCCTCCTAAAACAAGTGTTCTAAAAGAGGAATCCTATGGATAGCTGTGATCTTAAGACTATATGACTTAGTGACTACGTGATTTGGGGGATGCATGACCTATCGAAACTCCTTGTGTTATCAAAACTCTATGTGTTATCGGCACTCCATGTCTTATTGACACTCCGTGTGTTATCAACACTCCATGTGTTATCTACACTTCATGTTTTATCGACACTCTGTGTGTTAATTGTGTGTGTTATTGACACTCTGTGTGTTATCGACACTCCGTGTGTTATCGACACTCCATGTGTTATCGAAACTCCGTGTGTTATCGACACTCCCTGTGTTATCAACACTCCGTGTGTTATCGATACTCCGTGTGTTATCGATACTCCCTGTGTTATCGACACTCCCTGTGTTATTGACACTCCCTGTGTTATCGACACTCCGTGTGTTATCGACACTCCATGTGTTATCGACACTCCGTGTGTTATCGACACTCTGTGTGTTATCGACACTCCGTGTGTTATCGACACTCCGTGTGTTATCGACACCCTGTGTGTTATCTACACTCCGTGTGTTATTGACTCTCCACGTGTTATTGAAATTCAGTGTCTTACCGATATAGGGTGTTATGTAGACTATGTCTAATAATCCTATTTTCGTGCTATAGACTTATACCCATGTGAGATGAATATGTATTTTATTGTGATGTAATTTGTGTATTTATTAGTTGTATTTCTTTGTGGTTTTGGGGTGTCCTATTGAGTATTGTTTTACTCACCCCTGTAGAGGATTTTCCCACACATGTCGTGTCTTGTGTAGATGATCGATGCTTTGATGGAGTCCTAGGTATACTAGGACCAGGTGGTGCTTAGAGTGATCAAATAGATGAGGTGTGCTCCTATGACTTCAAACATCTATCCTACACCTACCCTTCAGGTAGGTTTTTTTGCATATGAGTTCCAGGAACTTGTGTATTCACTATTTCAAACTCTTTCTTTGGTGGGATTGTATTCCGACCCTGTTTACTTTATAGTTTCCTACTATCGTACTCTGTAGTTTTTATCTTAGTGTATGTAGGAATTTTCTACTCAGTGTTTTTACATTTCAGTATTTCGGGCTTGGAGATTGTGTGTAGGTGTATAAGTACTTAGGAAAATGCCTCATATTTGTGGGATATGCCTACTTGGTGCTATTCACCAGCCCCTGGCCTATCGGAGGTGGGCCTGGGGTAGTTACAACATGGACCCCTCTATGAAGGGTCATGACAATATCTCTTATTTCATCTACCTTTGACCTCTATGATAACTGCTTCCAAAGTGTTCTCCTTGAAATATCTTGACTTGAGAGTGTGAGGTAGAGGAAGATCGCTCTTTGTTTTTGGGAGTGTTCTTAGAGAAGAGAGCTCTATAGGGCTTGAGAAAATTCCCCAAAACCATTATTCACAACAAAACAAATGAATCAGATCTATGAGAAAATAATATAATTGGGTTTATATATCGCTAGGGTTAGAAATAAATAATTGCACAAGTTCCCTTTATTATTTATTTAAGCCTTGAAAAACCCCATGTTAAATATTATTATTATTATTATTATTATTATTATTATTATTATTTCTTGATATGTGCTTAACTTGTGAATTAAATTAAATATTTATTATTTCTCAATGGAATAATAAAATCAGTCCTCCATTCCTCCAAAATATTTATTGAACCTTGAATAATGATTATTTATTTATTAAATAAATATCACTACATTATTCACCAATAAATAAACAAATGTTATATTCACTAAATGGAAAGTAATTTTTTATTAAACATTCTACTCACATTATATTCTCTTGAATAACCGGTGAAAAAATATACGTGATCAAGAAAACATGAATAATTATTAAACCACATACTAGAATAATATTTATTCAACTTGTTAAATAATAAATAAAAATATTATTATTTAACTGAGATTCTCGATAAACTTAGTGTGTGACCCTCTAGCCTCTTTCTCAGTGGCATTAGGAAAAGTAGCCTGAAGTCCAAGGTTATTATATAGAAACATTCCAAGGCACCCATAGATAAAAAATTTAATTTCATAATGAAATAATACCTCATACAGACACTTACTATGTAATATAATCCCTTTATCATGCTATCTTTAATAAAGTTGGTTGCATGTCAGTGCCATCAAACTATGTGCTCGATGTATCTTTCTTTGACTTCCCAGAAATTAAACTTACCTATGGAACACCATGTCCATGGATTTATTTAGGCTATATCATATATATAAAAGGGCCTAAGATATCAACTTTCAATAAATAATATAAGGGACAAATCCTTTATCACATTATTCATTAATGCAATATTACTCGTGATGAACCTAACATATTCTACCTCATAGTGAATATTTGTCATCATGGTTTTCATCAATACATCAAAGTAAGTGACTCATAATAGTCATTAATAATAATTTTAAAGTATAAGGATCAATAAAAATGTTTGCAAATAGTAACATCAAATGACACATGTAAATGTGGATTTCTTACTGGCGGGTCTCATTCTCATAATATCTGATATTGGATATCACCAAGGGCGTACACCATTAGAAGGTGCCTCAAAGTCCTATGAGTCTCTACTACTGATATCCTGTATAATTTTTGTCCCTCAAATGATATCATCTAACTATAGAACATATATTTAATAATAGCATTGTATCACTTCTCGGTTCTTATCATAGCGGGGAACTGTTATGACCTTCTAGCACGATAGCTACTCTTAGGACATTATCACAAACTATGTTACCCAGAAGAACAATCATGTTGTGATAAGGATTTTATTAACATTAAAAACTATGAATATAGGTTATAATAAAGTATATTGAAGTTGGTTCTAGGTCACCAAATCCAATAAAAAATTGGTAGACCAATATGGAAACTCAAAAAAGATAATTTTCTTTTTCAAATTATAAGTGACTTCAGTGTCAAAATTATTCAAATTTTTAGATTTCATATATCATTTACATAATGAAAAACTAAAATATTTCAATTTATTAAGCACATTAGTTCCTGACATACATTTAGGTGGTTGTTTAGTGTCAACATTATTATCAAACCACCAGCGATTCTTCCTATATTGATGATCCATTGGAAAGAATCATCAATGCCCCATGAAACTAAAACTTTGATGATATTTAAGTCTTCATGATAATGTATTATTTATACAAATATAACATGATAGTTTTACCATCATGCTCTAATAATACATCATTACATAAGCAGGTAATTCATTTATAGTCCATAGAAGGGTAACATGCATCTGAAATATATTTTTTGAAGAAGCATCAAATGTGTGCACACCCATATCTCAAAGATTCTTCAACTATCATATTAAGGGTTGAAAGTAGAAATCTATATAATTTCGAGGATAAGAAGGTCTAGATATTAGTATAATCAAGAAAGTGAAAGGTTTCTACATACACATAAATAAAGGAGGATTATAAACGTGAATTAAAAGTGGACACATACTGTGAGTAGTAAGAATCTAACCAAATGGATTAAAACCATCATAGGATAGACCCAACATGACATTATTCACCTCAGCTACAAAATCATTATGCTTTGCATAAAATTCACTCCATGCTAATCTATCTACAGGATGATCCAACTCATCGTTATATTTAATTCTCTCACAATCATTCCATCCCATATTGGTTGAGATTTATACTATAATAAATAGATTTTGAAGTTTTGGAACTAATGGAAAGTTCCATATGAATTTATATGGAACATGAGATAGTGTTCAGTTTTAATTTTTCTTCCATCAAGATGTACCACATTCTTTATAGTCATAAAGGTCTACTTTTTCCTCCCAAAATAAACTTCAATCTTTTAGACAAGCATGAATTTTATTAGAAGAAAATCCAAGTTGCTTAATTAACATATATTCTTTACAATGATTTGAGTGAATATCTGCACCATCAGGTTTCAAGTCATTCAAAAAGGTAATAATATAATCAATGGAAGTATTAGAAATTCCACACATGGTTTTTCTATGATATAACTGCATTAAAAATTCAAACTTTATTATTTTAGTACATTCCTGATATACAGGAGTTCCATCATCATCCACTAATTTTTTCACTCTCTCAACATAGTAATATTCATTATTTTCCTCAGGGGTATTGATATCATTGTTTTATTACACCCACATACTATATCTCTCATGATGATGTACAAATGTAAACAAATCAAATATCAAACTATCCATACCACTTCTTTATTTCCATTCATAAACAATAGAATATTATCTCATATTTCTATTATAATACCAAACATAATAGCATGTTTTAAATCTAGATTTTATTATATGGTAGATAAATTCTTCACAACATAACCATGGTCTTCCAACAAAATTAAAACATGGAAATTGTATGTGACCTCCATCTAAAGCATTGTTAAACAAAAAATCTAAAAAAATATCCAAATTCTTTTGAAACTTGGTTGAAATATGATCAATATGATGCATCCATATTCTATCCATTCTATTACAGGGAAAAAATAATATTCAAATCAATAATTTAAACCATAATTACAAAATTCATTACAACCAATTTTAATTTTAAAATCATCAAATCATGCTAGTAACTATCAAAAAATAATAATAAGAGAAACATATGCTATAATAGATTCCTACAAAAAATAATATAGAAAAATTATAAGACATGGAATGAGAAACAACTATTACACCACCTAATTAAATACATATTTCTTTATGAAATAACTATTTTTAAAAATTCCATGTTTTGAATATGACATTAATTTAATTAAATAAACTTGTATTTATGATGGAAAACATTTACTCAAGAATGAAAATTATGTTTCAACCAACATCAAAATCATAAAAACATGGTATAATAATATCATGGAAATTCTACCATAATTAAAATAAATATAAATAATCATCCAATCCTAATATCAAAAAAATTAAGATTAAAAAAAATATCCAAAATGCAATAAAGGTGATGAAATCCTGAATTTGTATGATATATAAAATGGGAAAGTGTATATGGATTTAAGAAACCTTTAATCCCATAATATTGGGAAATGGGAAATTGGGTAGAGTCTGTGCACCATGATCCTATCCAATATAAAACCAGTGTATCCAAATACTAATCCATTCTTTCAAAATGTATTCATCACTAGCTATGATACTATATTTGGGGATGTATCACAAAAATATATCCAATTTTTTTATTCTTAATAATAGGGAAATAATCATGAAAATGTATACTACAATAACTATAATGCTAGAATCATATCAGAATTCAAAAAAAATTAAAAGTATAGTGTAGAGGAAATTAAATAACACTAATAGGAAACCAAATTGAATACAATGAATGATGAAAGTGACCATTATATAATATTATTATCAATTTAAACAATAAATAGGAATATCATACGAAAAAACCAAGGCATTCTCATAGAAACCCAAACAAGGTGCTTGTATTGGAATAAATAACAAATAAAGAATACTAACAGAAAAATGTATATTTCTTATCCAGAGATGCCTTCTAATTTTAAAACATAATTTAGGATAATGTTTATTAATGAAAGGATTTAATTTAAGGTTAAAATTACTTATATTATTCAAACATAAGGAAAATATATTTTACACAATGTTCTATTTCAATTTAGAAAGTATTTAATTTGGGGAAGATCCATCCAGACTAAATAATTAATCCATTCCATAATACTTTATGAAAACAATCCATTACTTCACCACTTATGAAACCTATTAATTGAGGTAACATGTGGTTAGATTGTTTTTAATTCAATTAACATGTAGTTGAAGTAAATATATAACTAATAAATACTTGATAAATTAAATAAGGAAGAATTTTTAACAAAGAACTAAGTTACACTCAATAGTTAATAAAAATAGGCGAAACTAAGGTTTATACCATTAAATTTTTCTTAAATAACTAAATTTGTCATGTAAAACTTTATCAATGGAAACCATGTTTCATAAAATTAATATTACCAAAAAAAATCTTTCCATTCTAACTTATATAATTATTTGATGAAATTTATCAAATACTTATATAAATATATTTACATAATAAAGGTTTTAAAATTCTTAAACATTTGAAATCTAAATATTTATTTATTTGAAAAAATATTTTATCATTAATTCATGTTTAAATAATAATAATGAATTATAATAAATATTCTCGACAAGTACTATAAATAAAATAGTGAATTCATGAATAACCGTATAGCATCCCACCTTTTTAATACATAACTTTTCATTACAATTACAAACAGAGGATCTTTAAAGTCTAGTGTCTTGGAAATCAGAAACATAATACATAAAAACAACATAAAACATTATTCTAAACCACTTGTAAGGATTAATAAAAGGTTTATCCTATGTACATTTATTGTATCTCATATCCTGGAGATAGACATCAAAGGAAAGGGTGAGCAGAAGGCCCAGTAAGGGTAAACAAGGGAATCAATGTACTTGTGATATCAATAAGAACTTGAATAAAAACATAAAGACATGAGAAATGAAAGAATATGCATATAATAAAGAAAATAACTTGGAAAATAATCTTTAATTTGTGTCTACAACATTTCATTTATACATTCATGAACATATCACCAAGGTCCATCCCCAAGGTGTCATAAAAATTACCAAGGTTATTCACCAAGGTATCGTAAAACTTTTCATCTCTAGAGATTAATTCTTTACCCAATGCATTAGAACACTATTAGGGTTCATCCTTAATATGTATTTACTTTCATGTGATAAACATAGATCATAATCCAACATTTCATAAATAACCCAAATGGAATCAAAGAAATGGGTTTCATGTCAAAATCGTGATATTTAAAAAGAGCTTAAAAATAAGATCATTATGTCATTTATAACCCATGGAAAGGGAGTGAGGGTTATAAGTATGTCAATTCCAGAATCAAATATATAATTTTTATATATTTATTAACACCCATAGAAACTAAATAGGCCTGGGTATTCACATAAATAAACAATATAATTTCTTGAGAGAAAGGGATATAAATTTTGAGATGAAATTTCTGCAGCATAATGGCTATATAACATGGTTTTAGAAAACATTGAAAAGAGAGGGGACAAGGGTCACCAATTCATAAATAATTCATAATATAGTATGGGTACTGAATAAGATCATGGTATGGATATTTTAATGACATAACACACGAAAAAAAACACAAAAGAAAAGAGAAGATGTGATTTCTTTTACGAAAAATTCGGCAGCCTAACGGCGTCACTTAAAAATTTAGAAAATAAATTGATGAGAGCGGAAAGGGTCTCTCAACAATTAGACATTAAATGTACAGAAATGATAACATATAAGAACATAACCTCAACATAAATATATGGAAATTAGAAGACACAACATAAAGGAAGTCGCGACTTAAAAGAGGAGGGTGAAAGGATCCCTTACCTTGAAGAGTAACTTCGAAAGCTTGAAGGTCGGAACCTTGGGAGGCTTGAGGGAACCTTGGGAGGACTCCTTGGGAGGTAAAAAGACCAAAACTTCGTTGGGGGGATTTGTAAATGAAATGAATGAGGGAAAGTCTTGGTATTTATAGAAGTGGGGGGACAAAGCATTAATTGCCAAGGGACACATCATTGGTGGTATTTGCAAAACCATGGGCTTGACCATGGTATTTTCCCATGGTATTGGCCAATCAAGACACCTCATACCTTATATTACTATTCATAAGTCGCCCAGAATTATTTCATAATTATTACATTCTTAATGATGTCATTAAACACCTGAAACTCAAAAACTGTATTTTCACTATTCACAAAAAATCAACTTTCTTAGAAAAATCCCAAAATTTCACCATAACAAAATATCGATGCCCTTATTTCAAAAATGAACTCAATTTTATGAAATTAATTTTCTAAATATTTTTAATTTAATTTTTAAATAAAACACTATTCACTGGAAATTCAACTGTTTCAGAAAGATCCCAAAAATTCACCTTAGCCAAATATCGATGTTCTGATTTCAAAAATGAACTCCATTTTATGAAAATAATTTTTTAAATATTTTTAATTTAATTTTTAAATAAAAAACACTATTCACCTGAAAAAACTAATTCTTAACCAATAATTTCTAAAACAGTTATTTACCTATTTTATTAAATCACATTAGTTAATCAAGGTTCCTAAATTATATTAATACTTTCTTAAGTGAAGTTACTTAATCCATTTGGTCACATTACTAATCATAAGCATAAAATCACTATTCATAATTTACTATTCACCAAAAATTAAGTTGATCTTATTAGACTCTAAATTTCATACTGAACACAGCTGTAGAAAACCATTTTTTGAAAATCATTGCACATTATTAATTATTTAAGGATTATATAAATATTTTAAAATATCATTTTTCTAGAATTCATCAATAATATGCATACTATATTTATCCGGACATTTGAAAATTCACAAACTTCACCATAAGAAGTCATCGCAATTTTTATTTAAATCAAAGGATTACACAAGGCAGTTATGGTCTCGTTACATAACCCCTTATAACACCAGTATAGGACCTAAGAGTAAGGTGTTCTAGGGTGATAGAATCTTGGGGCGGCTTAGCCAACATTTCTCGAGTAGTGATTTATATCAACTTGAACTTCTAGTGAAGGCAATTACGTTCCAGCTTCACACGATGAAGTTCAGCTTGAGTTTGGTCCAGAGCAAAGCCCAAAGGTGCTACCTCCTTCCCGAGTTCCATCAGATGAGCTTTGATCAGCCCAAGACTACTGGATGGGGCCATCAAATATTCTTTCTATATTAATTAATCAAGATCACTTGTATTTATAGAAAATAATCACAACATTTAGTTTCCAACGGTCATATTGACCAGCGGTCATATAACAGTCAAAACCCAACAGTCTTATTTTAATTATACTCATTTTATTAAATGAAATAGTTTTGTTGAGTATAAAATAAAATAACACACAAAGTTAGGAAACAAAATTTATTCAAAATTTTTGGGTCGTTACAATCTTCTCCCCGTTAAGAAATTGCGTCCTCACAATTTTAAAATTGGGCTTGGAAATTTCGTTGAAAGTCCCACATCGGAAAAAGAGTCAGTAAAACTATTACTTTAAAAGAAAAAAGGGAAGTACAATGATCACCCGAGTTAACCCATACTAGGATTCCATGTAGGAAAAATGGATATGAAAGAGAAAAAAATGGTCAAGTTCTGATAGAGAGTGATAGAAAACATGATTAAGATAAACTTAACCACAAGAAGATCACAAACTTAAGATGCGTTAAACAGTCTTTGATTACCCAGTAGGAAACATAAACCAACAACATTTTTGTTTTACGTTCCTTTTCATAATTTTGAGGAATTCATCTACTACATATATTAAAAACATAAGGAAATATACTTACCTTTAAGTAAAGTTTCATCCCTTAATAAGTTTCCACCAAGCCTAATCTTTTCTCCAAACAATGATCATTCAAAAAGACTTGGTCTCATCCAAAGCACAAGAATCATCTTCCAGAGAATCACATAATCCACAAAAGAATAACTATAATTTTCCCTTGTCTTTAGCCATAAACTAAAACTAAAATGGTTAGTATGAGATCATATATTCCCCAAAAAGGATAATCCTTTATAAAAATAAATATGACTATTAATATCCAAAATTCAACAAAAAGTACCCAAAGTTCCAGAAAGACCATTCAATACACAATCATCCTTAAAATTATTCATAATAATCCAAACTAAGATTAGAACCCAAAACTCAGAAGGATTTAATCACATAGTATTCCCCAATAAATATTAACATTTATCTCCAAATAACATCGACTACTATTAAAGTCTCATACTAATGTGTAATTAACCTATTCACATATTCTCTATGCTAGGTTCATCATTTTCCAGAAATAACCCAAATCACCATATGTCCACAATAAATACATAAATTCTTACAAAAAAATTCCTCAATTTAAATCCTATAGTATTTTATTTTCCTTAGGCATATAGTACTCCAAAAGAGAAAACATCATCCAAAATAACCTTTATCATTTAATGACCAAATAATTTTCCTATAAAATGAATATCCATTTGATAAAACATAAGTTTCCAAAATCAACTTATTCTTGATCCATAAAAATAGCAGGTGCATTAGTCAGTCCGAAGGGCATAATAAAAAACTTATAATGCCCATATACTGATTGGAAGGTAGTTTTTGGAATATCATTATTATTCACCCTCAATTGATGATAACCAGAACGAAGATCAATCTTAGAGAATAATTGAGCCCCACACAGTTGGTCAAATAAGTCATCAATTCTTGGAAGAGAGTATTTGTTCTTCACTGTGATCCCATTCAGTTCTCTATAATCAATGCATAGCTACATCGATCCATACTTCTTCCTCACAAAGAGAACTGGTGCTCCCCAAGGTGACACACTTGGTTGGATAAACCAATTCTCTAAAAGATCTTGGAGTTGTTTATTTAATTCCTCTAGCTCCACATTTTTCATCCTATAGGGGGTCTTTGACATCGGATTAGATCCAGGTACGAGTTCAATAGATAAATCTACCTCTCTTTCTGGGGGAGGTCTGGGTAACTCCTTAGGAAATACGTCAACGTATTCCTAGATGATTGGGACATTTTCTAAAAGAATAAATCCTTCGCGAGAAACTGATTTCATTTACAAATCTTTTAACTAAAAAGGATTTTATGTCTTAAAACTTCATGCTTAGACAATTACATTTTTCTATAATTCCTTCATAATGATTCATAAAAAGTTTGCGATTAACCAAACATATCCCTTGGGAGTGTCGTAACCAAGAGTGAAACAATGACCATTATCGTGTACCAATTCCTGTTCGAGTCTAGCTCAAAGCGGTGTTTTCGGGTTTTACCACTATGTACATCTATGCCAGAGCCACCTCTACCTGCTCGTATCCAGACAGGGATGTATTTTCTTGATAAACCACTTACTCAATACACAAAAAAATACCAGGAAGATTTCCTATATTTAAACTTTTATATAGGGTTCTTCCTAAAGTTTTCACAACCTAATTTCCATAAATAACTAAACTATCCTTTGATACCAACTATAGCATCCTGCCTTTTTAATACATAACTTTTCATTACATTTACAAACAGGGGATCTTTAAAGTCTAGTGTCTTGGAAATCAGGAACATAATACATGAATATAACATAAAACATTCTTCTAAACCACTTGTAAGGATTCATCAAAGGTTCATCCTATGTAAATTTACTGTGTCTCATATCCTAGAGATAGACATCAAAGGAAAGGGTGAGCAGCAGGCCCAGTAAGGGTAAACAAGGGAATCAATGTACTTGTGATATCAATAAGAACTTGAATAAAAAAATAAAGAAATGAGAAATGAAATAATATGAATATCATAAAGAAAATAACTTGGAAAATAATATTGAATTTGTGGCTACAATATTTCATTTAGACATTCATGAACATATCACCAAGGTCTATCCCCAAGGTGTCATAAAAATTACAAAGGTTATTCCCCAAGGTATTGTAAAACTTGTCATCTCTAGAGATTAATTCTTTACCCAATGAATTGAAGCGCTATCAGGGTGCACCATTAATATGAATTTACTTTAATGTGATCCACATAGATCATAATCAAACATTTCATAAATAACCCAAATGGAATCAAAGAAATGGGTTTCATGTCAAAATGGTGACATTTAAAAAGAGCTTAAAAATAAGATCATTATGTCATTTATAACCCATGGAAAGGGAGTGAGGGTTATATGTATATCAATTACAAAATAAAATATATAATTTCTTGAGAGAAAGAGATAGAAATTTTGAGATGAAATTTCTACAGCATAACGACTATATAAAATGGTTTTAGAAAACATTGAAAAGAGATAGGACAAGGGTAAACCACTCATAAATAATTCATAATACATTATGGGTACTGAATAAGATCATGGTATGGATATTTGAATGACATGCCACATTAAAAGAAAACATGAAAGAAAAGAGAAGATGCGATTTCTTTTACAAAAAATTCGGCAGCCAAACAACGTCACTTAAAAATTTAGAAAATAAATTGATGAGAGAGGAAAGGGTATATCAACAATTAGACATGAAATGAAAAGAAATTATAACATATAATAACATACCCTAAACATAAATATATTGAAATTAGAAGGAACAACATAAAAGAAGTCTTGACTTAGAAGAGGAGGGTGAAAGGATCCCTTACCTTGAAGTGTAACTTCGAAAGCTTGAAGGTCAGGACCTTGGGAGGCTTGAGGGAACCTTGGGAGGACTCCATGGGAGGTAAATAGACCATAACTTCGTTTGGGAGGATTTGGAAATGAAATTAATGAGGGAAAGTCTTGGTATTTATAGGAGAAGTGAGGGGACAAAACATTAATTTTCAAGGGACACCTCATCGGTGGTATTGGAAAAACCATGGGCTTGACCATAGTATTTTCCCATGGTATTGGACACTTGAGGAACCTCATACCTTATATTATTATTTATTAGTCTACTAGAATTATTTCATAATTATTACATCTTTAATGATGTCATTAAACACCCGAAACTCAAAAACTATATTTTCACTATTCACCGAAAATTCAACTTTCTGAGAAAAATCCCAAAAATTTCACCTTAACCAAATATTGATGCTCTGATTTCAAAAATAAACTCCATTTTATGAAAGGAATTTTCTAAATATTTTTAATTTAATTTTTAAATAAAAACACTATTTACTGAAAATTCAATTGTTTTAGAAAAATCCCAAAAATTCACCTTAACCAAATATCGATGCTCTGATTTCAAAAATGAACTCCATTTTATGAAAATAATTTTCTAAATATTTTTAATTTAATTTTTAAATAAAAAAAAAACTATTCACCCGAAAAAACTAATACTTAACCAATAATTTATGAAACAGTTATTTACCTATTTTATTGAATCACATTACTTAATCAAGGTGACTAAATTATATTAATACTTTCTTAAGTGAATTTACTTAATACATTTGTTCACATTACTAATCATAAGCATAAAATCACTATTCATAATTTACTATTTACCAAAAATTAAGTTGATCTTATTAGACTCTAAATTTCATACTGAACACAGTTGTAGATAACCATTTTTTGAAAATCATTACACATTATTAATTATTTAAGTATTACATAAATATTTTAAAATATACTTTTCTAGAATTCATCAATAATATGCATACTATATTTATCCATAAATTTGAAAATTCACAAACTTCCCCATAATAAGTCATCACAATTTTTATTTAAATCAAAGGATTACACAAGGCAGTTACGGTCTCATTACATAACCCCTTATAACACCAGCATATGACCTAAGTGTAAGGTGTTCTAGGGTGATAGAATCTTGGGGCGGCTCAGCCAACATTGCCCGAGTAGTGATTTCTACCAGCTTGAACTTCTCATGAAGGCGATTCTATTCCAGCTTTACATGATGAAGTTCTGCTTGGGTTTGGTCTAGAGTAAAGCCCAATGGTGCTACCTCCTTCCCGAGTTCTATCAGATGGGATTCGATCGGCCTGGAGACTACTGGATGGGGCCATCAAATCTTCTTTCTATATTAATTAATCAAGATCACTTGTATTTATAGACAATAATCAAAACATTTAGTTTCCAATGGTCATATTGACCAACGGTCATATAACAGTCGAAACCCAACAGTCTTATTTTAATTATACACATTTTATTAAATGAAATAGTTTTGTTGAGTATAAAATAAAATAACACAAAAAGTTAGGAAACAAAATTTATTCAAAATTTCGGGTCGTTACAAACCGACCTTCATTTATAAAGCAATATTCTAGATTTACTTATAATTGTATAATCATGTACATAATCATACAATTATTTTTTTTTGGGTTAAAATAATCTAATAAATAGTTTAACCATGTTTCCTGATATAAAAAAAATTAAATTTTAATAATTAAATCCCATAAATAAAGGATAATAAAATCCAACATTAACCCCTATAGTTAACTTAAATATGGTTCTCAACTCTAAAAATATCTAAATACCTAAAATATTCCACCAAAAGAATCTCAAATTTAAGTTAAATTCATAAGAATCTATCTGATAGTTTTCAAAATGAAGAAATTATATTTAAAATAGTACTTATAGTAATTTAATAAACTATATTTTATCTCTATTAGAATATAAATTTAAAAACATGATGATAAAAGTGACACCAACTTTCTCTAGTAGAATCACATTCATAGATAAAAATAAAAATAACAGCCAACAAAAGAGATAAAGGATTCTGAACTCAATAATTTTAAATCGAAGAAGATTAGAATAAAAAAATCCTTTAATTAGTGGTGAACACTAGAGAATAGGAACGGTATCCACTTAGGTGAGTGTAGAAGAAATAATATAAGGGAATTAAATCATGCCTCTCAAATATCGCAACAAAAAAAATGCCAGAAACAGGGGAAGAAGATATAGCCTAGGGAAACGTCGCCTGAGGAGGGGAGGTGGGAGGCCAAGGCTTGTAGAAGGGGGAGGGGAAATTAGGGTTAATTGATGATGAGGGGATGGGGAGCCTTATTTTTAAAGGATTTATACCCATGGTTTTTTAAAAACCATTGGTATAGCTTAATCTATACCAATAGTTTTTTAAAACAGTGGGTAAAGATTTTGCAGGGAACTCTATACCCATGATTTATTGAAATCATGGGTATAGATTTTTGGGGATATCCCCATTTTCTAGTAGTGGATATTCATGTTTTATTATTGTAACATGTATTTTTTATACTATTTTCTCATAATTATATTCTATGCATTACTCTATATACTCTACCCTTTTATACATGTTATCCTTCCTTTAGAGGTATTGTTCTTGGTACTCCGAATAGGTGGACCATCATGATTTGGTTATCCCTTAAAGGGGGAGTGTGCATGAATTGTGACTAACTATGGAATTAAGAATAAGGTTGAGATATTAATATACTTCATGAATATCACATGATTTACTTGATGCCCATTGGATGCTAAGTATCATGTTTACTTGATGCCTAGTGAAAGCTGAGTAGCATGATCACTCGATTACTAGTGGATTTAGAGTATCATGGTTTATATGATTCATAGTGGATGTTGAGTAGCCTGTTCACATGATCCCATTATTTTCTAAGGAATATTTTTACTATCCTTATGGATAGTTCTTGATTAATTTTGATACTGTGATATTCCTTTCAGAATAGAGCAGAAGTAGGTATGGCCAAGAATCATGGTGGATTTTTTAGCACACATGTTGTTGATGTGTGGTTTTTTATGATTACTTGTGAATTTATTACTATCATTTAATACACATATTATACATATGTACTTTTTTAGGATTCATTGGTAGTTTACTACTAGGTATTATTACTCACACCCTGGAGAAGAATCTTGGTGAATGTGTAGAATTCATGTTTAGGGATCAAAGAAAGGGTAAGGGGCCCATGAGTGATAGCTAAGTCGTGGAGCATGGAATGACTGGTGGGACTGAGACAGACTCCATATAATACCACAATTTTATTTACTCATCTACTACACTTATACTTTGGCATATATTTCCACTTTGGGAGATCATTTATTTATATGTATGACATGTGTTCCATTTGTTATTTAGTCATAAACTTGTTACTATGATTGATATACTATTATTTATATTTATATTATTTGTGAAATGATATGATACTGAGGGTATAGTCTCTCTACTTATGAAATTCAAACCCTCACTACTGGTCAGCATCCACTTGCGTACATGGAGGTGTACATGAGGTCATGCAACTCTTTGGCTCGAACCCACTAGTTCAGGTTAGGGCCTTATATTGGATAATTTCAAATTATAAAAGATAAAGGATTTTACCAATATATTTAAAAGTGAAATTCACTTTATAGCCTATTTTTTTAGGGTGTGATGGTAAATAAGGACCATAATTAAAATTGTTACATTTTGTTACCAAAATTATATTTAAATAAAAGTTTGAATAGATAAGTTACAATGATGATAATGATGGACTTAGTGAAAGTTAGGTAGACAAAAAAATTAATGAACATCAAAACATTATATGCAGTGAAGTAAAGAAGTTGAAATATTATGCTCAAGGAATTGAACATAAGGATTATGAATATGATCTCATCATTATTTAATAAATATTTCTTCATAGATATTACCCATTATAGGATTTTAGTAGGAGGATTTATTATATGGTCACACTGGGATATAGTAGGAATTATATAGTTATGTAATGAGTTTAAAAAAACCCTAAACATGAAATAAAAATAAGGCCTCTCCAATGGTCTATCTTATGGTAAATGATTAGGTAGGTGATTATGTATGGTTTTGTTAGTATTCTTAAATTATTTTAAGAATATAAATTATATCATGTCATATAAAATTCATTCTCCACTTTATTATTCTTTCATGTTGGCTGCATATATTCATGAAGTGGAATAATAATTGACCTCTCAAAGTATGAATTTGATTTATTCCTAATCGATGGTCATCATGGGGTATTATAATTTGTGATAACATGTTTATATTAGTTTGGGTTGTGTTTCCTATAAAGTTAAAAAATTCACCCATGAGATCCAAAAATGAGTTTTTTTCACTGAATGACCCACTATGTATATTATATTGAGCATCATACACTATGTATTTGGAATACTATAGGTGCATGTTTCATATTTAATACTTTTACCTAAGGTTGAAAAGATACCAACACTATAGGAAAATGTTCCATTAGTGGTGGTTTATTTTTGGGTTTAGCAGTGGTTTAAACCTATGCTAAATCTTTTCACAATGATTTCCCTAAACTACCATGAAATAAAATGTCCATAGACATTTCATAGTAGTTTTTAAATATTCATGATTGTTTTAAAGAAATGTCACAAAGTATATTTTTTATGATGGTTTTTATATATTGAGAAATGATTTTTTATGGATTTTGGAAAAAAATAATGATGAATTGAATTGTCACTAAATATAAACATTATTTAGAAACATTTTAAAACATTCCCAATTTATTGAGATGACTATGTTACCGGGTCAAGTGATAAAAATACATACTTTATAACTAGCTTCAATTCCGAGTGAGATGACTCAAGATAAACTTTCATATATTTCACATTAATTAAATATTACATCTCAAAATAATCTTACAATCCCAAGAACCAAAATATTTAGTGTCTTTAGAGACTAATTAGATAAACAACTCATTTTACAATACTTTTGAACATCCTTCTATAATCGTACCCCTATAGAATTCTCATAATTTGTACCCATCTTCATAACCCAAGGAATGGAAACATAAGAAAGGGGTGAGATCAAATGTTCAGTAATGGTAACCATAGGATATAATAATTAATGATCATAAGTGGGCATAAGATAAGAATGTGGGTATTAAAAAATATTCAAGGTCCATGAACATAACATTATAAACTCAAACCTAAATAAATATAGATCATCAATAATAAATAATTCTAAAGATTTGAGTATAAAATAATATATGAGTAATCATAACACGAGGAAGATGAAAAACATAGGATTATGGTACAAAAATAAGAATAAAAAACCTTTTAATTTTTCAAGGATCATTACCAAGAAATTCCTACCCAAATACATAAATACAATATCATGATTCACAGTATAAATCATTAACATCACATAAGACATGAGTCATAAGAGTGCATAACATCAATCAATCTAGAGCCATAAAATCAAAACATGGGAATAAGAATATGAAATAAGAGTGTGGCATAAAATTAAGCATAGAAATTATATTTCAAGGCTACCCACCAAGATATTATTTTTGTTGTAAGTTTAGGTTAACCATCTGTGTAACTTCTTGGACTTGGGCTAACTGCCCGTGTACCCTCTTGGGCTAGGGCTTACCACCTGTGTGCCCTTGGGCTTGGTCTTACCACCCATGTACCATTAGGATTTGGATAACATTTGGGATTAACTTGGGATTGGGATAACATCCTATGTACCCTTTTGATATCATGAGATATAAAACATTAACTAATGGTATGGAGGGATATATAATTTAAGGCCAACCTATCACATCATAATACCATACATAATTTTTCTATAAGATCATAAAAATATTCATCATTTCATTATAAATTAATTAACCCATGGTAACAAAATGGGTTTCATGAAAAATTACTTAATTTTTTTATTCATAATCCATCCAAAGAAATAAGGTGGATGATATCATAAGAACACATCCCAAGTGTGTAACACCCTAGGAGTTTACTATATATTTTCCTTTAAAAAATATGATGATAGCTTGTTTCACATACAACACCGAACTAAAATAAGCCACAACATATTATATGAATATTATTAATAAAATTATAAGAATAATAAAACATTTAGTAAATAAAAATATATTAATCAACTAAAATTGCTTACACTTAGAGGATAAATAATCAATATGATTTAATACTAAAAAAAGATTCTTCTTTCTCAAATAACTATTTTTTAAAGTGTTATATATTTTATCCTAATAAATTAAATTAACCAATTTTAAAATATTATATGAAATAATATATTAAAATTATTTATATTATAATTTGATATGAAGTAATATTATGAACACTTAAAAACATCATTTTTTCAATAAAACAAAATTTCTTTATATTTTGTATACTCATTTAAAAAATAAATTTATAAATTTTAGAATATAGATTTATAAAATTAAATTAATTTTTATCTTTAAAATTTAAAAATTATATTAGTATTAATTTTTTATATTTTAAAAAAATGTTGAATTTTGAGTGAATAGTGAAAAATGCCAATTTTGAAAATACTGTCACTTTTATGGAATTGTTATAATACAAGATTGATATGAGATTTTATGGAACCTTTTTTCTTTAAAAAATATATTTATAAATTTAAATAAATAATTTAAAAAATAAAATGTTTAATTTATAAAACACATGTTTAATATTTTGGAAACTTAAGTAATATTTTACTTTAATAAAATTTATTTCTGGTCTGTTTCTTTTAGAAAAGTATCCAAAATGTGGAATTATGTTTTGAATTAATTTTAAAGACACATAACTCTTATTTGGTAAATAATAAAATAATTAATTTAAATAAATCAACAACATTGATAATTTAATAATAATTTTTAATCCTAAAAATATATTTTTTATAAAAATGGTTTTACATATTATGAACGCTAATATTAAAATTATTTTTATCAACCATAGAAATATTATTTGAAAAAAATGATTTCATATTTGGAATAATTATTTATAATTATTTAATATTTCCCATTTTATTTTTGGCATTAAAAATAAATTATTTAGGTAAAAATTAATTACCACAATAAAAACAAAAAATGGTAAAAGTTAGAAATATAAGAGTAAAAGACTTAAAAACATGTATTAAAATGTATTGTTGGGGATTTATCAACCTTAAAACTTCACTCACTCCATTATTTTCGATCATTGGATCCACTTGACCTTTGAATAGCGACTCTTCCTTTTATATTATTACAAAAATATCACTCCTCTCCCTTATAAAATGATCCATCACTACCCCAATTATCATCACACACCATGACACTTATATTTGAAAAAAACATGAACAAATGACTCCCAAAAACTCCTATCTAATTCTTATAGGTTTTATTCTTCTCAAAATACCACCTCTAAAACCCTTAATACAGTTTGAAAAGTTTCATGAACCAAGATAGAGTTCCATCCAACCCGAAACTTGACCCGATCTGTGGCATGGACTGAAGGGCGTTCCCAATCCCCATGGGATAGAAACTAATGTCAGGTATCAAAGTAATCACTATGGGAATGATTTTTCCCAATAAACAAGGATTTAAATAAATAAACTAAATGAATAGAAGAACTAATAATAATTGAATATCAACAAATATAAAAAATGATTCAAATACAACAACTACTAGAAAAAATAGAATCTGAATATAAAGACTAAAATTATACTATACCAACAAGGTCTCCACATGACCTCTTGGTCACCACCAAATATAAGACCAATATGATCCAAAGGAAAACAACCAAACTAGGAACCTTCACCTACAAAATAGCTCTAGTCTACCTACACTGAATGATACAAGTAGGCTGTGAGATTATATAGATTAGTAGGAAACCACCATAGAATCTATACATTTCCTTTCCTGAAATAGTCTATAAACACTATTTTGGAATAAATATATAAAATAGGGGTTTTATGATTTTAATAAACAAACACAAATTTCCCTTCTTCAAAACAACACACACCGCATCTCATTTTCAAAACAGATTACCATTTTAAAACCAAATCACAAACCAAAATCCAAACAAAGAAATACCAAGCTATATTGAAGATAAATACGCATTATAAATAGGAAACCAAGTGAAACATAATATAAACAATAAAACACATATAAAAACCATGGGAATTTACTAAACATCCCTAGAGTGATCCCTAGATGTACTCAGATCGGAGTCACCTACCGACATATGGTGCATCTCCATAGTTAATAACTAATAGGCTGTTCTAACTGCCAATATAGTGGAACATCCCACCAAGACCTATAAAGTCAAGGGAGTACCAACCCATCTAATTAGGTTCAATAATAAACCATCACCCGAACCTCTAAAAGACTCCTAGGAAACCCATGGTAATAGTATATAGTGAAAGTATGAGGCCCTCACATACAGGACTCACCTTACCTACTACCACCACACTTGCCTACCCCAAACACCAACACCACCCACGTGATAGCCCACATCAGGGAAATCCTCCATAGGGGTACACATCATGTAACAATCCTTTCAAAAGTGCCAACTGGGCTGTCATGTGACATGATCTTTTAAAACATTTCTAAAAATTGGATTGGGTTCCAACTGGGAATTTACACTTCCAAAACCACTTTTCATTTCCAAAACATTATAAAGTTCCAACCGGGAAATAAAAATTATCAATTCAAATACATTAATAAAATGTTTCCTAACCATTTCTAAAACAATATAAAACACCATTTTCATGTTCAAAATGCCAAACATGCCCTTATATTTCAAATCCGATTCCATTTCCAAAACCACTTCAAGAAAAAGTGAAAATACACAACATACTTAAAGATTCCAAAGGGATTTTATATAATTTATAAACCAACCATATTTTCCAAGGAACCATACATTCTATAATTTCAAAAATAACATTTGAAACCATATTTAATCTAATTTGAGACCATGAAAATTTTATAAAACATGTTATCTTAAAGGAAATTGATAAAGAGGGGAAGATGAAAGGTTGGGTGTTTAGAAAACTGGGTCTTTATGTTAAAAAATACCATTATCATTTGTTATCACATCCATACGTGCACCCCGTGCACATATGGATGTGCCTACATCCAATGGCACACACATGAAATCCAAAGAGAGCATCCAAACCCTTGTCAAAGAACCATATCTTGCACAAAAGGTTCATATCACCATCAAACTAAACAATTATAATGCAACCAAGTCCAAAAAAACTCTTAAACCACTCAATTTCATAAAAAGGGTCCAAGAGAAATTTTATCAAACAAATTGAACACATGAACACATAAGCATATTTAAGAAAACCATGAAAACTCAATTCACACCAATTTTCCATCATAAGAACACCAAATAAATTTATAGTAACACATTACAACCAAGATTATATTACTTTGGAATCAAATAAGAAAGCTCAATAATTCAATGGAATGTTCCAAAAAGGAAAATAATGGAGACACCTACCTCAACGAAGTGAAGATGAATCCAAACTTTGGGAGAAGGAAGATCCAAGACCGAGACACAATATGCACACCCTAATATTCAAGAAATTGAATCATACACCAACCCTAAACCTTAGGGTTTATCTAAGAGGGAAACCCCACATAGAGAGACCAATATCTCAAGATAAAATGAAAATAAAAAGAGGAAAATGATGAAAAACCAAAGGACCATGAGTTTATCACACCCCATGTCGTTATCCACTTAAAGAATCAAAGTAACAAGTTCTAAAATACTTTTCTCATTATTTCTCATATTTTAATTAAGAGTAAAACTAGATAAGGTCTTGGGTTGTGATGAAAGTATGAGATCTGTATGAAACTCATCCAAGAATTTAATACCTAAGATGTCTAAGCATTCAATTTAGACAACAATCTTGACTACATGAGGCCTAGCTGGCACACAATCTCTAATCTTATTTTTAAATAAAGCACTGGAGATATTTTTTCTCTCTTTTCCTCGCCTTCTATTTATAGAGATATCAAAGGTGATACATCATGAAATATTCATCCATGTCCTCATGTTGGTTCAAAATATCATTTGTCATGGATGATAGCATGAAATACTAAACATATGTAGCATCATCTAGATATTTCTCATAGAGAGATAATTCTTCATTACTAGCCTCATTACTAGGTTCTTTATGAATAGGTCCTTCCAACACCTATAATTTCCTTTAATGGAGAAGGATAACGCATACACGCCTTTTCCACTCTTAGAAATTTGTGCCGATGAGAAGGTTATTCTTCTTAAGTATATATCATAGTGATTTGTTTGAATTCATTTTAATAATATTTTTATAAATAATATGAACAAAATTTTAGTACTTTATCTAATAAAATTTAGAAAAATTAATAAATATCATATTTATTAGTCTCCCACTATTTTTTCAAAACCTAATAGCCCTCACTATTGGATTCATAATATCCTATTGCTTGTACATTCTAGTAGAAAGGATTCATATTCCCCATATCTTTAACCCAAATCTGGTTGGTCAAGAAACTTAAATGGTTTTAGGTAGGAATTCCAAATGCCAACTGAATTAACTCATAGTTTCTTGATCTCTTGAGTGGACTCCCCAATCATGAAATCCTTAAATTAGATTTCCTTAAACCTAGACTATCAGTTACACCAAGTCCTACTTTAGCAGTCAAACCTTGATATGAACTAAGATAAGTCAACCCAAAACATCAAGCTAGAATTTCACGATTATTTAAGGCACCCCAACTTTGGCTGGTCAAGTATTTTGAACTATGGTTTGATTTTAACCGAAGTAGTGGAAGGCTATACTGACTTAATAAATGTTATTGAGGAATTTTATCCTTTTATGTGTAAATTTATATTTATTATCTTTATCACATGCTTGTTAATATTAAGTGGATTTACTTAAGTGATTAACCATATATTTAGATAATATTTAACATTAAGATAATTTATTTTAGTTCTATCTTGCAGGCTCATTAATTTTATTAATTCATGTGATCGTGACAAAAAATCCATAATGAAATATCCCTGAAAATTAATAGAAATAAAATAATTAAGTGGTATGATCATGAGATTTTACTAATGGTTAGTTTATCTAGTGGTTGATAAACTAACCATTGACCTATGGGAAAAACACCTTGAACCAATTAAGTTTTGTGTTACAAATTTCCACATATCGACCTATGTATCTCTCTTGGATTGGTTTTTCCTTGGATTCAAACTTGAACCACCTCCACTATCTTGAGAGATCCATCCATTATATATGATTTTACTCAAATGCAGGTGAGGTGAAAAGGGTTTACATAAAAGAAACCATGGGCATGTAGGCCCGTACATAATAATAGGAGAGAAGTCACACATGATAAAAATTTAATTTAATAATAAATTAAATGAAA
This sequence comes from Viscum album, assembly GCA_963277665.1. Classification (NCBI taxonomy): domain Eukaryota; kingdom Viridiplantae; phylum Streptophyta; class Magnoliopsida; order Santalales; family Viscaceae; genus Viscum; species Viscum album. The sequence goes on from OY728165.1 coordinate 227,868,452, forward strand.
CCAATCAGATACAAAGGTCTGTTCTATTCTCATGATCATCCATATGCATGCAAAAAATTACAAATTTAATAAAACTAGCATTCAATTCTTAATCGTTTTTATTTAAGATAAATCACCCTCAAATCATTTAATTATATTCTTTAATTAATCAATTATTTTATCTTAATTCTCATCCAAATTTTCTTGATATTCTCATTCATAATAATTTTAAATAAATTTTAAAAAATAATTTAAAATTAACTATGTACATAAATGTACCTTGAAGGCAACATAAATAATACCCATTCAAATCTACCCAACATATATTATACTTGTATACATTTTACTCTTGTGACATATGGTATACACTAATTATCAAAAACTTTATTAACATGTACTATCAACTTAATGATTACATGAATTACTTTATTTTTTGGTCACATGTTATGATTCAATGCATGTAGAGTAACAACTATGATTCGACTCATACCTGATATGAAGATCTGAAAATTACACAGATATTAATTGAAAATTTATATATAAATATTAAAATCTATCACATTTTGTGTCCTATAAACTTAATGACCACACACAATCACATTTTTACAAGGTTTACATAGTATAATAAATAAATTTTAAATATGTGTAATTTGGTATAAGTACACGGTGTGTATAAGAGAGCTACACAACTTGTAAATTTCTCACCATCTATCTGAGGCCCATTCTTAGGAACTTAGTGTGTAAATTTTGCCTCAAAAAATTAGAGTACACAATGTGTATAAGTTACTACATAGTGTGTGGTATCCAAATTACATGGTCACCGATTAGGTTGGGTGCTTATGGAAATACATGGCCCATCTGTGAATCAAAGGGACTAAACACCATGTACATGGGCTATACGACATGTACTCTAGATGACCATGTACCAAGATAGCCTAGTCAACATGCGGTGTAAGAAATAAATACACTGTGTGTCATCAATACAGGTGGTTTGAATTAATTTCTTAATTAAATCCTGATACGTTGAACACAACTACATGGTTTGTAACTTTGGTTGTGCACTATGTACTCCTATGTTATCTAGATAGAATCCTCATCAACTATTGAAGAGTTCATCGATTTTATTTCATTCATAAAATTAATTGTTTTATTAGATCTTTGAGAAACAAAGGAGGAAGAAAAAGATCTCTAAATTTAGATTAAAAGAAATATCAAACTTGAATTGAGAACTAAATTAAAAATACGTAAATCAATAAATGATCTTTAAATAATTATAAATAATTATTTGACCATTATGATACCACTTTAAGGTTTTAGGTGTAGTGGAAGTGTGTGTGGTGTCATGTCTAACTTTTCTTTTTTTCACGATCGATGATCAATCAGAGATCTACCTGATGATAAACACCATGATAAACAGAATTGAATTAATGAAAATAAACAATGGATAAAACACCAGAACCATAGATAGGATCATCACATATTATTTATAATTAATTAATTTAATTAAATAATTAACTTTTTAGAATTCCTCTTTTGTTGATGGATCTGACAATAGGCCTATGTTTTTTCGTTGTTGTATTGTAGGAATCAAGAGAAATTTTCCTCTAGCGGTTATCCAAATGTGTTCCAAAAATCTTTGAACACCACTGTAGGAATCTATGGGTTCTAGAATAGTAGATCATATCTATAATGATTCATATTTTTCTTCAGTTTTATTTTTATAAATTAACTAGGAAAATTATGAGACCAAGCATTGAGACGGTGTGAGATTCTGAGGCCCGGTGTGCCCAGGGAAAACCAATGAAAAATGTTCAGTTTTTAATAAATCGTATGGGAGGTTTTTCTTTAAACTAGAATAACTCTTAAATGGGAGCCCAAATTAGAAATTTTAGGGTATCGTTGCATTCAGAATAGTGACATTACCTTAGGTGGGGCCTAACCTTGACTGGCACAGGTCGAGGGTGGAAGTTAGTTTTTGGATGTAAACTTCCTTAAAATATTTAATAGAAATATTTTATTTGATAATGTGTTGGTTTATTCTATGCATTGAATATTGTTAGCTATCTAGGGTTACGACATAACCATAGAAATACTCTAAGGTAAGTAGATAAATCTTCTTCCAATGAACGTCGATGGATTAGGGAATCAAGATCGACAAACCTCCGATTCGACAGATTGATGAATGACGACGACACAACTTAACACTTTGTAAATGATCGATACAAATCTCAAGGTAGGATGTCGATTTCTTTGTGATTTTCTCTTCCCCTATTAGATTTAATGATGACCGCTTACCAACCAATAAACAGGTTGATCCATGGTTTGATCATTCTTGTGGGATGGTTAATTATCATGGGGTTTATCGGGTGATAGATCTTAGTGATTATTCTCCCCCTTTTCCCATTATAATAAGGATGAATCAAGGGTAACTCAAAAAATTCCAAGATCCATTCTTCATGAATTTTATTTGTTCTTCTTATCCCTATTATTGGCGTTCTTCACCATTGGACCCTTGTGGTTATGACGTAATTTTTCCAGGAGGCTCTGAACATGATCAGACCACGAAGTACTAGCAAGACGAATCAAATCCCAAGGTAGAAAATTTTGCAATATGAGGATTGTGGATGTGGCTTTGTTTTAAAAAAAGGAGCACCAAAGAATTGGGGGGAACCTGCGAAACTAGATCCATCGGCACCGATGGTGCACAGAGGCACCCAGTGGAATGCGGTGGCTGCTGTGTGCGGGTGCGGCGGAGGACGGAGGCTGCTTGCGATGGAAACCATGGGAGAAAGCGGTAGTGGCCCGATCACAGAGGTGGCATGACTAGACTTTGTGGATCCACGATAGCAGGGGCTATGGTGGGGACCGAGGATGGGACGACCGACCACATTGAATGTGGTGCCGCTGTGTTGATCAGTCGACATGGGGGGAAACACACAGTCGGGGTGGACAACGTGGACCAGGGGTGTGACCAGGGCGAGCCGTGTCTAGTGGAGAAAACTGGATCGTATGCAGTGAGCCAGACCAGGGCAGTCGGGCTGCTCCAGCCCAGCGAACCAAACTAGACTGGGCGAGGTCGAGTCAACCAGACCACGTCAGGTCAGACAGTAGGTTGGGTCAGGTTTGGCGGGTCAAATTGGACCCGAACCAAACCTAAGTTGGACCTTTTTAGTAAATAGACATAACTTTCAAACCGTGTGTCCACTTGATAAGATGTTTGCGGTGTTGGGAACCTTGAGATGATATGGCCCTTTTGAGATAATCTAAGTGAGTCTTTGTGAAAGTTGGAATATGACCTTTTATCTTGAGGAGTAGATCCTCCTAGAATAAGTGTGATACGAGAGGAATTCTGTGGCTGACTATGATCTTGAGACTATGTGACTTAGTGACTACATGATTTGGGGGTTTCATGACCTATCGAAACTACTTGTGTTATCAACACTCCGTGTGTTATCGACACTCTGTGTCTTATCAACACTATGTGTGTTATCGACACTCCTTGTGTTATCGACACACCATGTGTCATCAAAACTCAGTGGGTTATTGACACTCCGTGTATTATCGATACTTCGTGTGTTATCGACACTCCGTGTATTATCGACACTCCCTATTTGATGGACACTCCATGTGTTATCAACACTCCGTGTGTTATCGACACTTCATGTTTTATCGACACTCCATGTGTTATCGACACTCCGTGTGTTATCGACACTCTGTGTGTTATCGACACTCCATGTGGTATTAAAATTCCATGTCTTACTAATATAGGGTGTTATGTAGACTATTTCTGATAATCCTATTTTCGTGATATAGACTTATACCTATGTGAGATGAATGTATTTTCATGTGCTGTGCTTTGTGTATTTATTAGTGGTATTTCTTTGTGGTTTTGGGGTGTCCTATTGAGTATTGTTTTACTCACCCCTACACAGGATTTTCCCACACATGTCATGTCTTGTGCAGGCGATCAATTCTTTGATGGATTCCTAGGTAGACTAGGACTAGGTGGTTCTTAGAGTGATCAAATAGATAAGGTGTGCTCCTATGACTTCAAAAAACTATCCTAAACCTACCCTTCAGGTAGGGTTCTCTGTGGATGAGTTTCAGGAACTTGTGTATTCACTATTTCAGACTCTTTATTTGGTGGGCTTGTATTATGACCCTGTTTACTTTATAGTTTCCTACTATCATACTCTATGGTTTTTATCTTAGTGTATTCATGAATTTTCTACTCAATGTTTTTACATTTCAGTATTTCGGGCTTGGAGATTGTGTGTAGGTTTATAAGTACTTAGGAAAATGCCTCATATTTGTGGGATATGCCTACTCGGTGCTAGTCATCAGCCCCTCGCCTATTGTAAGTGAGCCTGGGGTAGTCACCACATGGGACCCTCTAGGGCAGGTCATGACAATATCTCTTATTTCATCCACCTTTGACCGCCATGAGAACTACTTCCAAATTGTTCTTGAAATTTCTTGACTTGAGAGTGTGAGGTAGAGGAAGATTTCTCTTCATTTTTGGGAGCATTCTCAAAGAATAGGGCTCTCAAGAGATTGAGAGGAGTCCCCAAAACCATTATTCACAACCAAACAAATGAATTGTATCTATGATAAAATAATATAATTGGGTTTATATATCGGTAGGGTTAGAAATAAATAATTTCACAAGTTCCCTTTATTATTTATTTAATCCTTGTGAAACCCCATGTTAAATATTATTATTTTTATTATTATTATTATTTCTTGATATGCACTTAACTTGTGAATTAAATTAAATATTATTTAACTAAATAATATTCAATATTTATTATTTCTCAATGGAACATTAAACATAGTCCTCCATTACTCAAAAATATATATTGAACCGTGAATAATAATTATTTATTTATTAAATAAATATCACTACATTATTCACCAATAAATAAACAAATATTATATTCACCAAATGGAAAATAAATTTTTATTAAATATTCTACTCACATTACATTCTCTTGAATAACTGGTGATATAATATATGTGATCAAGAAAACATGAATAATTATTAAACCAAAAACTAGAATAATATTTATTTAACTTGTTAAAAAATAAATAATAATAATATTATTTAACTGATATTCTCAATAAACTTAGTGTGTGACCCTCTAGGACTCTTTCTTAGTGGCATTAGGAAAAATAGCCCAATGTACAAGGTTAGTATCTAGAAACATTCCAAGGAACCCATAGATAAAAATGTTAATTTCATAATGAAATAATACCTCATACAGACACTTACTATGTAATATAATCCCTTTATCATGCTATCTATAATCAAGTAGGTTGCATGTTAGTGCCATCAAACTATGTGCTCGATGTATGTTTCTTTGACTTCCCAAAAATTGAACTTGCCTATAGAACACCATGGACATGGATTTATTTAGGTTATTTCATTTATATTAAAGGGACTAAGATATCAACTTTCATTAAATAATATAAGGGAAAATCCTTTATCACATTATTCATTAATGCAATATTACTCGTGATGCACCCAACATATTCTACCTCACCGCGAATATCTGTCATCATGGTTTTCGTCAATACATCAAAGTAAGTGACTCATAATACTTATTAATTATAATTTTTAAAGTATAAGGATCAATAAGAATGTCCCCAAATAGTAACATCAAATGACACATGTAAATGTGGATTTCTTACTGGCGGGTCTCATTCTCATAATATCCTATATTGGATATCACAAAGGGCGTACACCATGAGAAGGTGCCTCAAAGTCATATGAGTCTCTAATACTGATATCCTGTATAATTTGTGTCCCTCAAATGATATCATCCAGCTATAAATATTATATTTAATAATAGCATTGTAACAATTTTGGGTTCTCATCCTAATGGGGAACTATTATGACCTTTTAGCGCGATAGCTACTATTAGGACATTATAACATACTATGTTAACCAGAAGATCAATCAAGATGTGATAAAGATTTTATTAACATTAAAAAAAATTAATATAGGTTATCATAAATTAAATTTAAGTTGGTTATAGGTCACCAAATCCAATAACAAATTGGTAGACCAATATGGAAACTCAAAAAAGATATATTTTTCCAATTATAAGTGACTTCAGTGTCAACATTATTCACATTTTTAGATCCCATTTATCCTTTCTAAAATGAAAAACTAAAATATTTCAATTTATTAATCAAATTAGTTCCTGACATACATTTAGGTGGCTATTCCATGTCAACAGTATTATCAAACCACCAACGATTCTTTCTATATTGATGATCCATTGGAAAGAATCATCAATGCCCCATGAAACTAAAACTTCTAGGATATTTAAGACTTCTTGATCATGAATTATTCATACAAATAGGACATGATAGTTTTACCATCATTCTCTAACCATACATCATTACATAAGCAGGTAATTCATTTATAGTCCATAGAAGGGAAACATGCATCTGAAATATATTTTTTGAAGAAGCATCAAATGTGCACACACCCATATCTCAAATCTTCTTCAACTCTCTTATTAAATGTTTAAAGTATAAATCTATATAATTTCAAGGATCAGAAGGTATAAATATTAGTATAATCAAGAAAGTGAAAGGTTTCTACATACACATCCTTGAAGGATTATTATAATCATGAATTAAATGTTGGCACATACTGTGAGTAGTAAGAATCTAACCAAATCGATTAAAACCATCATAGGATAGACCCAACATGATATTATTCACCTCAACTGAAAAATCGTTATGTTATGCATAAAATTCACTCCATGATAATCTATCTACAGGATGAGCCAACTCATCTTTATATTTAATCCTCTCAGCATCATTTCATTGCATATTGGTTGAGATTTATACTAAAATAAATATATTTTGAAGTTTGGGAATTAATGGAAAGTTCCATATAAATTTATATGGAACATGAGATAGTGTTCTGTTTTAATTTTTCTTCCATTGAGATGTACTAAATTCTTTATAGTCATAAAGGTCAACTGTTTCCTCCCAAAATAAACTTCAATCTTTTGGACAAGCATGAATTTTATTAGTAGAAAATTCGATCTTCTTAATTAACTTACATGCTTTACATTTATTTGAGTGAATATATGCACCATCAGGTTTCAAGTAATTCAAAAATGTAATAATATAATCAATGGAAGTATTATTAATTCCATACATGATTTTTCTATGATATAACTGTATTAAAAATTCCAACTTTGTTATTTTAGTACATTCCTGATATATAAGAGTTCCAACATCATCCATTAATTTTTTCACTCTATCAACATAATCATATTCATTTTTTTCCGCATTTTTATTGATATCATTGTCTTATTACACTCACATATTATCTCTCTTATGATGATTCAAAAATGGAAACTAATCAAATATCAAACTATCCATACCACTTCTTTATTTCCATTCATAAACAATAGAATATTATCTCATCTTTCCATTATAATACCAAACATAATAGTTTGTTTGAAATCTAGATTTTATTATATGGTAGCTAACTTCTTCTCAACTTAATCATGGCCTTCTAACAAAATTATAACATGAACACTGTATGTGGCCTCCATCTGAAGCATTGTTAAATAAAAAATCTAAAAAAATATCCAAATTATTTTGAAACTTGGTTGAAATAAGATCAGTATAATGCATCCATATTCTATCCATTCTATTTTAGGGAAAAAATTTATATTCAAAACAATAATGTAAACCATAATTACAAAATTCATTACAACTAATTTTAATTTTAAAACCATCAAAGCATGCTAGTAGCTATCAAAAAATAATAATAAGAGAAACATATGCTATAAGAGATACCAACAAAAAACAATCTAGAAAAATTATAAGACATGGAATGAGAAACAACTATTACACAATCCAATTAAATACATATTTATTTATGAAATAATTGTTTTCAAAAACTCCATGTTTTGAATATGACATTAATTTAATTAAATAAACTTGTATTTGTGATGGAAAACTTTTAATCAAGAATAAAAGAAATGTTTCAACCAACGTCAAAATCATAAAAACATGGTATAATAATATCATTTAAATTATACCATAATTGATATAAATATAAATAATCATCCAATCCTAATATCATAGAAATTAATATTTAAAAAATATATATCTAAAATGCAATAAAGGAGATGGAAGCCTGAAGTTGTATGATATATGAAATGGGAAAGTGTATATGGATTTAAGAAACCTTTAATCCCATCATATTGGGAAATGGGAAATTAGGTAGAGTCTAGGCACCATGATCCTATCCTATGTAAAGTCAGTGTATCCAAATACTAATCCCTTATTTCAAAATGTATTCATCACTAGCTATGATACTATACTAGGGGACGTATCAAAAATATATATCAAATTTTATATGCTTTTTTTTAAAGTTTGGGGCCGAAGCCTCATTTTTATTATTAAATCAAAGCAAAGACCTCTTTTTAACTGGGTAGAGGGAAACCCATTACATAGCCCGAAGGCCCAGTGGGCTTGTAGCCCATTATATAGCCTGTAGGCCCAAATTTTATGCCCAATTCACATTCTGTGAATAGTAACCTACTGCTACAGTACCTGCATAGTACCACTGCCGCTACAGTGCCCTGCCGCCGCTACAGTACCCGCTGATGAACAGTGTCGCCGCTACTACAGTACCGCTACAGTACTGCTACAGTACCTGCGCCCTATGGGTTTTGAACCCCCATTTTCCATGTAGTATTACAGGGTGCTTACCACTATGCCAAACCCCAACTACATTTATAATAGGGAAATAAACATGAAAATGTATACTACACTAACTATAATGCTGGAATGATATCTGAATTCAAAGAAAAATTAAAATTATAGTGTAGAGGAAATTAAAGAACACTAATAGGAAACCAAATTGAATACAATGAATGATGAAAGTGACCATTATATAATATTATTATCTATTTAAACAATGAACAAGGAATATCATACGAAAAAACCAAGGCATACTCATAGAAACCCAAACAAGGCGCATGTATTGGAATAAATGAAAACTAAGGAATACTTACAGAAAAAATTATATTTCTTATCTAGAGATGCCTTATAATTTTAAAACATAATTTAGAATAATGTTTATTCATGAAATGATTTTTTAAGGTTAACATTACTTATATTATTCAAACACCAGGAAAATAGATTTAACATTTTGTTCTATTTCAATTTAGAAAGTACTTAATTTAGGGAAGATATATCAAGAGTAAATAATTAATCCATTCCATTATACTTTATGAAAACCATACATTACTTAACCACTTACGAAACCTCTTAATTGAGGTAACATGTGGTTATATTTTTTTAATTCACTTAACATGTAGTTGAAATAAATAGATAACTAATAAATACTTTATAATTTAAATAAGGAATAATTATTAACAAAAAAATAAGTTATACTCAATAGTTAATAAAAATAGGTGAAACTAAGGTTTATACCATTAAAGTTTTCTTAAAGAACTAAATTATCATGTAAAAATTTATCAATGGAAACCATGTTTCGTAAAATGAATATAACCAAACAATATTTCCATTCTAACTTATATAATTATTTCATGAAATTTATCAAATATTTCTATAAATATTTTTACATAATAAAGGTTTTAAATTTTTTAAACATTTGAAATATAAATATTTATTTATTTGAAATAATATTTTATCATTCATTCATGTCTAAATAATTATAATGAATTATAATAAATATGCTTGATAGGTACTATAAATAAAATAGTGAATTCATGAAGAACCAACCTTCATTTATAAAGCAATATTCCAGATTTACTTATAATAGTATAATCATTTACATCATTATACAATTATTTGTTTTTGGGTTAAAACAATCCAATAAATAGTTTAACCATGTTTCATGATATAAAAAAAATTAAATTTTAATAATTAATTCCCATAAATAAAGGATAATAAAAACCAACATTAACCCCTATAGTAAACTTAAATATGGTTCCTTACTCTAAAAATATCTAAATACGTAAAATATTCCACCAAAAGAATCTCAAATTTAAGTTAAATTCATAAGAATCTATCTGATAGTTTTCAAAATGAAGAAATTATATTTAAAAAATACTTATATGAATTTAATAAACTATATTTGATCTCTATTAGACTATAAATTTAAAAATATGATGATAAAAGTGACACCAACATTCTCTAGTAGAATCACATTCATAGATAAAAAAACAGCCAGTAAAAGAGATAAAGGATTATGAACTCAATAATTTTAAATCGAAGAAGATCAGAATAAAAAAATCCTTTAATTAGGGGAGAACACTTGAGAAGACAAATAGTATCCACTCAGGTGGGGGTAGAAGAAATAATAGAAGGGAATTAAATCTTGCCTCTCAAATATCACAACAAAAAAAATTCTAGAAAGAGGGGAAGAAGATATAGCCTAGGGAAACATCACTTGAGGAGGGGGAGGCCGAGGCTTGTAGGAGGGGAGGTGAAATTAGGGTTCATTGTTAAGGAGGGGAGGGGAGCCTTATTTTTAAAGGATTTATACCCATAGTTTTTGAAAAACTATTGTTATAGCTTAATCTATACCAACAGTTTTTGAAAACCTTAGGCATAACTTTTTCAGGGAACTTTATTCCCATGATTTATCTAAATCATGGGTATAGATTTTTGGGGATAAAACCATTTTATATTAGTGTATATTCATGTTTTATTATTATCACATGTATTTTTTATACTATTTTATAATAATGATATTCTATGTTTTTCTTTGTATACTATACCCTTTTATATGCGTTATCCTTCCTTTAAAGGTATTGTTCTTGGTACTCTGAATAGGCGGACCATCATTATATGGTTATCCATTAAAGGGGGAGTGTGCATGACTTTTGACTGATGATGGACATGAGAATAAGGTTGAGATATTAATATGCCTCATGAATGTCACATGATTTACTTGATGCCTAGTGGATGCTAAGTAGCATGTTTACTCGATGCCTAGTGGAAGCTGAGTAGCATGATCACTTGATTCCTAGTGGATGTCGAGTAGCATGGTTTACATGATTCATAGTGGATTTCGAGTAGCGTGTTAACATGATGAATTTATTTTCTGAGAAATATTTTTTCTATACTTATGGCTAGTTCTTGATTACTTCTGATACCATGATATTCCTTTCAGAATGAAGTTGAAGCATGTATGGTTAGGAATCGTGGTGGATTTGTTAGCACACATGTTCTTGATGTGCGGTTGTTTATGATTACTTGTGAATTTATTACTATCATGTAATACACCTATTATACATATGTATTTTTTTAGTATTCATTGGTAGTGTCCTACTAGGTATTATTACTCACACCCTTCACGAGCATCTCGGTGCATGTGCAGACTTCATGTTTAGGGATCCTAGAAAGGGAAAGGGGCCCATAACTGATAGCTAAGTCGTGAAGCATGGAGCCACTAGTGGGAATGAGATAGACTCCATATAATACCAAGATTTTATTTACTCATCTAATACACTTATAATTTGTCATATATTTACACTTTGGGATCTCATTTATTTATATTTATGACATGTGTTCCATTTAATATTTAGTCATAAACTTGTTATTCTGATTGATATACTATTATTTATATTTATATTATTTGTGAAAGGATATGATATTGAGGGTATAGTCTCCCTACTTATGGCATTCAAACCCTCACTACTGGTCATCAGCTACTTGCATACAGGGAGGTGCACATGAGGTCATGCGACTCTTTGGCTCGAACCCACTGGTTCAGGTTAGGGCCTTATATTGGACGATTTCAAAGTATACAAGATAAACGATTTTACCAATATATTTAAAATTGAAATTCACTTTGTAGCCTAAATTTTTTTAGGGTATGATGGTACATAAGGATCATAATGCAAAGAGTTACATTTTTTTACCAAAATGATCTTTAAATAAAAGTTTTAATTGAAAAGTTACAATAATGATGATGATGGAATTAGAGAAAGTTAGGTAGACAAAAATAATAATTAACATCAGAACGTTATATTCAGTGCAGTAAATAAGTTTAAATATTATCTTCAAGGAATTGAACATGAGTATTATGATTATGATCTCATCATTATTTAATAAATATTTCTTCATAGATATTACCCATTATAGGAGTTTAGTGGGAGGATTTATTAGATGGTCACACTGAGATATAGTAGGAATTATATAGTTATGTAAAAAGTTTAACAAAACCCTAAACATGAAATAAACATAAGGCCTATATAATGTTATATCTTATGGTAAATGACTAAGTAGGTTATTATGTATGGTTTTGTTAGTATTCTTAAATGAGTTTAAGAATATAAATTATATCATTTCATTTAAAATTCATTCTCTACTTTATTATTCTTTCATGTTGGCTGTATATATTTATGACGTGGAATAATAATTGACCTCTCAAAGTATGAATTTGATTTATTCTTAATCGATGGTCATCACAGGGTATTATAATTTGTGATAACATGTTAATATTAGTATGGGTTGGGTTTACTATAAAGTTAAAAAATTCACCCATGAGATCTAAAAATGAGTTTTTTTTCACTGAATGACCCAATATGTATATTATATTGAGCATCATACACAATGTATTTGGAATACTATAGGTGCATGTTTCATATTTAATCCTTGTACCTAAGGATGAAAAGATACCAACACTATAGGAAAACGCGCCAGTAGTGGTGGTTTATTTTTTGGTTTAGCAGCGGTTTAAACCTATGCTAAATATTTTCACAATGATTTCCCTAAACCACTATAAAATACAATGTCCATAGACATTTCATAGTAGTTTTTACAGATTCCTGATAGTTTTAAAGAAATTTCACAAAGTATATTTTTTATGATAGTTTTTATATATTGAGAAATGATTTTTTGTATAGATTTTGGAAAAAAATAGCGATGAATTGAACTGTCACTAAATATAAACATTATTTAGAAACAGTTTAAAACATTCCCAATTTATTGAGATAACTATTTTACTAGATCTAGTTATAAAAATACATACTTTAAAACTAGATTCAATGCCAAGTGAGATGACTCAAACTAAACTTTCATATATTTCACATTAATTAAATATTACATCTCAAAATAATCTTACAATTCCAAGAACCAAAGGATTTAGTGTCTTTAGAGACAAAATAGATAAAAAACTCATTTTACAACACTTTTGAACATTCCTCCATAATCGTACCCCTATATAATTCTCATAAGTTGTACCCATCTTCATAACCCAAGGAATGGAAACATAAGAAAGCGGTGAGATCAAATGTTCAGTAAGGGTAACCATAAGAGATAATAATTAATGATTATAAGTGGGCATAAGATAAGCATGTGGGTATGAAAAAATATTCAAGGTCCATGAACATAACATTATAAAATCAAACCTAAATAAATATAGATCATCAATAATAAATCATTATAAGTATTTGAGTATAAAATAACATATGAGTAATCATAACATGAAGAAGATGAAAAACATAGGATTATGGTACAAAAATAAGAATAAAAGATCTTTTACTTTTTCAAGGCTCATTACCATGAAAGTACTACCCAAATACATAAATAACATATCATGATTCTTGGCATAAATCATTAGCATCACATAAGACATTAGTCATAAGAGTGCATAAAATGAATCTATCTAGAGCCATAAAATCATAACATGGGAATAAGAATATAAAATAAGAGCGTGGCATAAAAGTAAGCATAAAAATCATATTTCAAGGATACCCACCAAGATATTATTTTTGTTATAGGATTAGGTTGACCACCTGTGTACCTTCTTGGACTTGGGCTAACTGCCCGTGTACCCCCTTGGGCTTGGTATTACCACCCATGTGCCCTTGGGCTTGGGCTTACCACCCATGTACCATTAGGATTTGGGTAACATTTGGGATTCCCTTGGGATTGGATAACATCCTATGTACCCTTTTGATATCATGAGATATAAAACATTAACTAATGGTTTGGATGGATATATAGATTCAGGCCAACCCATTACGTCATGACACCATACATAATTATTCCATAAGACCATAAAAATATTCATTATGTATTTATAAATTAATCAACCCATGGGAATAAAATGGTTTTCAAGAAAAATTTCTTAATTTTTTTATTCATAATCCTTCCAGAGAAATAAGGTGGATGATATCATAAGAACATATCCCTAGTGTGTAACACCCTAGGATTTTACTATATATTTTCCTTTAAACACTATACTGATAGCTTGTTTCACATGCAACATCAAACTAAAATGAGCCACAACATATTAGATGAATATTATTAATAAAATTATAAGAATAATAAAACATTTAGTAAATAAAAATATATTAATCAACTAAAATTGCTTACACTTATAGGATAATTAATCAATATGATTTAATAATAAAAAAGATTGTTCTTTCTTAAATAATTATTTTTTTAAAGTGTTATATATTTTATCCTAATAAATTAAATTAACCAATTTTAAAATATTATATGAAATAATATATTAAAATTCTTTATATTAGAATTTGATATGAAATAATATTATGAACACTTAAAAACATCATTTTTTCAATAAAACGAGTTTTCTTTATATTTTGTATACTCATTTAAAAAATAAATTTATAAATTTTAGAATATAAATTAAAAAATTAAATTAATTTTTATTTTTAAAATTTCAAAATTATATTAGTATTAATTTTTTATATTTTTTAAAAAAGGTTGAATTTTGAGTGAATAGTGAAAGATACCAATTTTGCAAATAATGTCACTTTTATGGAGTTGTTATAATACAAGAATGATGTGAGATTTTATGAAACCTTTTTTTTGTAAAAAATATATATTTATAAAGTGAAATAAATAACTTAAAAAATAAAATTTTTAATTTATAAGACCCATTTTTAATATTTTGGAAACTTAAGTAATATTTTACTTTAATAAAATTTATTTATGGTATGTTTCTTTTACAAAAGTATCCAAAATGTGGACTTATGTTTTGAATTAATTTTAAAGACACATAACTCATATTTGGTCAATAATAAAATAATTAATGTCAATAAGTCAACAACATTGATAATTTAATAACAATTTTTAATCCTAAAAATACATTTTTTTATAAAAATGGTATTACATATTATGTACAATAATATTAAAATTATTTTTATCAACTATAGAAATATTATTTGAAAAAATGATTTCATATTTGGAATCATTATTTCAAAATTATTTAATCATTCCCATTTTATTTTAGGCATTAAAAATAAATTATTTAGGTAAAAATTAATTACCATGATAAAAACAAAAAATGGTAAAAGTTAGAAATATAAGAGTAAAAGGATTAAAAACATGTATTAAAATGTATTGTTGGGTATTTATCAACCTTAAACCTTCACTCGCTCCATTATTTTTTATTATTGGATCCACTTGACCTTTGAATAGTGACTCTACCTTTTATATTATTACAAAAATATCACTCCTCTCCCTTATAAAAGGATCCATCACTACCCCAATTATCATCACACACCATGCTACTTATATTTGACAAAAATATGAACAAATGACTCCCAAAAACTCATATCTACTTCTTGTAGGCTTTCTTCATCTCAAAATACCACCTCTCAAACCTTTAATACTATTTGAAAAGATTCATGAACCAAGTCAGAGTTCCATCCAACCTGAAACTTGACCCAGTCTGTGGCATGGACTGAAGGGCGTTCCCGATCCCCACAGGATGGAAACTAATGTCAGGTATCAAAGTAATCACTATGGGAATGATTTTTCCCAATAAAAAAGGATTTAAATAAAAAAACTAAATGTATATAATAACTAATAATATTTGAATATAAATAAATATAAAAAATGATTCAAATAAAACAAATACTAAAAAAATAGAATCTGAATATAAAGACTAAAATTATACTACGCTAACAAGGTCTCCACATGACCACTTGGTCACCACCAACTATAAGACCAACTTTCTTGAAAGGCAACCAATGAAACTAGGAACCTGCACCTGAAAAATAGCCCGGTTCTACCTACATTGAATGGTAAAAGTTGGGTGTGATCATACATAGATTAGTAGGAAACCTCCATAGAATCCATACATTTCATTTTCTTAAATAGTCCATAAAAACTATTTTGGAATATATATATAAAAATAGGTTTTTTCTGATTTTAATAAACAAACACAATTTTCCATTCTTCAAAACAACACACACCACATCTCATTTTCAAAACATATTACCATTTTAAAACCAAATAATAATCCAAAATCCAAACAAAGAAATACCAAGCTATACTGAAGATAAATGTATAGTATAAATATGAAACTAAGTGAAATAGAATATAAATAATAACACATAGATAAAAACCATGGGAATTTACTGAACATCCCTAGAGTGATCCCTATACGTACTCAGATCTGACTCACCTACTGACAAATTGTGCATCTCCACAGTTAATAACCAATAGTCCGTTCTAACTGCTAATATAGTGGAACGTCCCACCAAGACCTATAAATTCAAGGGGGTACCAACCCGTCTGATTAGGTTCCACAATAAACCATCACTCAAACCTCTAAAAGATGCCTATAAAACCCATGGTAATAGTATATGGTGAAAGTAGGAGGCCCTCACATGCATGACTCACCTTACCTACCACCACCACACTTGCCTAATCCAAAAACCGACACCACCCACGCGATAACCCACATCGGGGAAATCCTCCATAGGAGTGCCTGTAATGTAACAACCCTTTCACAAGTTCCAACTAGGATATCACATGACATGATCTTTTAAAACATTTCTAAAAATTGGCTTGGGTTCTAACTTGGAATTTACACTTCCAAAACCACTATTCATTTCCAAAACATTATAAAGTGCCAATCGGGCCATAAAAATTATCAATTAAAATACATTAAAAAAATGTTTCATAACCATTTTTAAAATAATATAAAACACCATTTTCATGTTCATAATGACAAACATGCCCTTATATTTCAAATCTGATTCCATTTCCAAAACCACTTCAAGAAAAAGTGAAAACACACAACATAATTAAAGTTTCCAAAGGGATTTTATATAATTTATAAACCAACCATATTTTCCAAGGAACCATACATGCCATAATTTCAAACATAACATTTAAAACCATATTCAATCTACTTTGAGACCATGAAAATTTTAGAAAACATGATGGCTTAAAGTAAATTGATAAATAGGGGAAGAGGAAAGGTTGACTGTTTTGAAAACTAGGTCTTTAAGTTAAAAAATCCCATTATCATTTGTTATCACATCCATACGTACACCCCATGCACATATGGATGTTCCTATATCCAATGTCACACCCATGAAATCTAAAGAGAGCATCCAAACCCTTTTCAAAGAACCGCACCTGGAACACAAGGTTCATATCACCATCAAACTAAACTATTATAATGAAACCAAGGCCAATCATACTCTTAAACCACTCAATTTCATAAAAAGGGACCAAGCGAAATTTTATCAAACAAATTGCACACATGAACACATAAGCATATTTAAGAAAACCTTGAAAACCCAATTCGCACCAATTTTCCATCATAAGAACACCAAATAAATTTATAGTAACACATCAAAAGGAAGATTATATTACTTTGGAATCAAATAGGAAAGCTCAACCATTCAATGGAATGTTCTGGAAAAGAAAATAATGGAGAAACCTACCTCAACGAAGTGCAGATGCAACCAAACTTTGGGAGAAGGAAGATCCAAGCCCAAGACACAATATGCACACCCTAACATTCATGAAATTGAATCATACACCAACCCTAAACCTTAGGGTTTATCCAAGAGGGAAACTCCACTAAGAGAGACCAAGATCTCAAGAGAAAAGGAAAATAAAAAGAGGAAAATGATGAAAAACCAAAGGAATTTTACCTTGGAACCTTCAAGGGGATTCAAAAATGGAAGGGAGGAAAAGGAGGAGGAGCTTGTAGGACCCCCCGGTGCACTTAGGTTAAAAAATGTAGATAAATCCCGAAATGGGGTTAAAAATGAATGAGAAAACATGGAATTTCATAATTTTAAGAAACTGGTCATTTTACACGATTTGGACGCATGCTTTTCCAAATTGTGCACAAACCGTGTAGTGGCCACTATCCAAATGGAAAAAACCTCATGTGAAGTTTATGAACAGTTTACCAAACCATGAATAACTCATGTACCTTACCTATGGACCCCAAAACAATCCACATGGTTACCTGAGAAAGGGAATACAGTTTCCCTTAACCATGTGCTGGCCATGTGCCCCTTGTTTCCAAGTCCAAAAACTCCCATTTTCAACAAAATCTCAAAAATTTAAACTGGGGATCAACCCAAACCTCAACAAAAATATCCAAATACAAGAAAAGAATAACACAAAATAATTACAAAGGTTAGGGTGTGACAATTCTCCTCACCACAAACTTTTTATTCCCCTAAAAAGTCACCCAGTAGAAAGATAAAAAAAACATGATCCCAAATCCGGAATAGTAAAAAAAACCACAAACCCTGGGGTGACCTTTTACCTCACAAGTCACACCCATAAATTCTAGAAAAAACCAAAAATGAGGAACAATGAGAGAACATGAGAGGGTTCTCCCCAGTACAAGAACTTAACTAACACCACTAACATTAAAACCCAAATACACCACCTCGGGGTGACCAATGTAGGAATGGGGGAACTCCCAATAAGAACTGGAAACCTCCCACACAAACCAAATCTCCAACACAAGGGGGAAACCCACAAAAGAGACCCGAAACAAAAAAATAACTCAAACACAAACTACGACATCAATTTACCCAAGAACAGATTTCTCCAAACAAGAAAAAATGAGAACTAAAGCAGATTCATGAAGGGATAACCTTTTAAAGTTCAAAATCCACAAAAAAAAAGGGATTACAAGAGAACAAGACCACTAAGTCTCCAAGAAACTTTAACAACATCTACTCTAATAATAGAGATAAAAACTAGGCCAAGATTCTGAATGCCCTTGACGATCTCTTGACTGTGCACGAGCTTCACTCTGGGGAATGTGGCTAGACCCCCATTGACTGAAGCATCCATTGGCTCACAATCAGGCACTAACATAATCTAATCAATACTTATTATTTTTGAAACACTTCTTACAAAACTTCTCCATATAACCCAAATGGACACAATGATGAAAAGTATTTGGAGGATTATGGCACGATGGCTACAAATGCCCGAACTAACCACACTGGAAGCACACAAATGAATGATCCGATGAAAAAAATATTGACACAAATAAGGGAAATTCTTTAGGAATAGGTTCCTTTGGCATACACATCTCACCAGACAGGGAAATTTCATGAGCGGCAAGAGATACAATATTACCAACTACCTACACTTTGGAAACCGACTCAGCTAAGAATGCTTCTGTTGGACTCATAATGTGTTAATCATGTTTTAATTATCACAAATCATATATATTTTATAAATCTTGTTAATCCTGTTTAATCTGTCTCAAATCGTGTGTAAAAATGTTTGTTTTCTTTATGCTTTAAATAAACTTGTACAAGATCTTAAGTGCTATGTTTGATTATTGTAAACTATTTTTAATTTGTGTTATAATAGATTTCCTTGATAAATGATTAAGTCTAATACAATATATAAATATCACTATTTAAGTTTGTCTACAGATATTTGGATAAGTATGAGAAACCGTGAGTCTGCCACTGGTTATGTTTTTATGGAAAAGGACCTAGACACCATGACTTAGACACCGTTACTCAGACACCATGACCCAGACACCGTGACTCAGACACCATGACCCAGACACCGTGACTCAGACACCATGACCCAGATACCATGACTCAGACACTGTGACACAGACACCGTGACACAAACACCGTGACACAGACACCGTGACCTAAACACCGTGACCCAGACACTGTGACCAGACACCATGACCAGACACCATGACCGGACACTTTGACCAGACACTGAAACTAGTTTCAGATCTGTTGAAGTCTGTGACACCGGTTCCTTGTTGAGACACCATTTGAAGTTTGGAAAAGGACTAGACATAGTGATCCATACACCGCATCTGTGTTATTGGTTACTGATCTCTATATAACTGTGATATCATAATTATCTCACTTATCAAAGGAAAATAAGGAGACACCACTTCATGGAGACACCGCTTCCAATTGACATCGTCTCTAGAAAGATGGTGACACTATTTTTTAATCTGTTTTTCCATTTTTCAATTTAATTTCTAATGGTAATATTTGATTATTTTAAATGCATTGACATAATTAATATTTATTTATAGACATGTCACCTGAAATTACGAGATACGAGGTGCATAATACATTCATCCTATCGACTCCAACACATGCAATCCAAGAATAAAAAGAGAAGTGTGGCCCAGAAACAAGGGGGCGTGATAACGAAGAAGCACGAGCATTCTTGAGAAAAGAAATGACACATGAAACTCAATACATCTGAAGAACACACGAAACATTCATGAATACAAAAGCTGAGAGACTATAGATCAAAGACAATAACATCTTTGCAATACCAACTCTACAAAGAACACAAGCCAGATCTAACTAGGAACCAGAGCATCAGACTTGCGATACTCTGTTTCTCACAAGAGGACTCGATTCCTGCATCTACTTCATCCTAGAAGTCCAGAGCTGTATAAACTAATACTCAATGCAATTCTAACCTTATCTCATCATCTTTTCTCTGTTGTGTATTGTTTTTACCTTTTGAGCAGTCTGTGTGTGTCTGTATAAAAACACACTGTCTCCTGCATTAAACTAGAGGATACAAGATATCCTTACTCTCATATATTTTTACACTTGTTTACTCCCACAGATAAGTGTGGAAGAGGTACCTATGTGACCTGTTAGTTTATAACCACGAAGAACCGTGGAAGAGTTCGTGTGACTTGGATAGTCCTGTGAACTGTTGTTTACCCTGATCCAGGGTGTGGATCAAGTTTATTAATATAAACTACTTGGTGGTAGGTGATCACCAAGTGGATTGGATTAGGTCTCGACTTGAGACCGAACCACTTGTTTTATATTTGCTGTGTTGATTAATTTAATTTTATTTGTTTTAATATATAATTCATAAATCACTAAATCTACTTTGATAGTTAATCTTGGAAAGAAGTTATAATTGTATTTCCTTATTATAATATCTTTAAAAGTAATATTAATAACCGATATTAAGATTACTAAGAATTAATCAATCTTATGAGAAGTTATTTAAATAGTCAAACTTTCATAACCGTATTACTTTGATTAACTGGGATGTATTTATTTTTATTAGGGAACCTTTTAAGAATACTTTTCAAATAGAAATTTTTAATAGATAATCAATTCACCCCCCCTTGAGTACTCTACTCCGACCAACATTTGGTATCAAAGGTGTTTCTTATTCCTGTTAAGACTCAGTTTTTGACCCTATTCAACTATGATTTTAGTTGTACTTTAAAGATATGTAAATTTCTATCAATTCTAAATTTATGTCTCTTTCAAAGTATTTATTTATTATGGATAATAGACTAGAAGTTGCTACAACAAACATACCACCATTCTTTAATGGAACCAATTATGCCCAATAGAAAATTAAAATGAAAATGAATTTAGAAAGTATGGGTTTTGAAAGTTTGTCTTCAATTATAGATGAGTATAAGATTCCTACTACTGATAGAATCACTTGGGATGACCCAACCAAGACTGCATATAATAACAATTGTAAATCCATAAATGCTTTATATTTTTCTTTAGGAGATGAGGAATTTAACATAATTTCTGCATGTAAATCTGCCCATGAAATTTTGGATACTTTGTCTATTTCACATGAAGGAACTTCTAGTGTGAAAGAAATGAGACTTAATACTTATAATATTAAATATGATAACTTTAAAATGAAACCTAATCAGTCTATTTATAACATTTATCTTAGGTTCGATGAAATTGTTAACACAATGATTTCTCTTGGAAGAGAACTTATTGCCAAAGAACAAATTTTTAGGATTCTCAAATGTCTACCTGACAGATAGAGAGGAACCTTTGTCTCTATTAGGGAGTCATGTGACATCGTAAAGTTACCTATAAAAGAACTCATTGGGAAACTAATGATTTATGAAGAGGAGTTGAAAGTCAACAAGGAAGAGGAGGATGAACCCAAAATAAAATCTTTTTCATTTAAAACCACCACCTCTAAACACAAAGAGAAAGGGAACTTAGAAGCCTCTATAGAAAGTTCCAGTAATGAACAATCATCACCTGATAGTGATGAGGAGATGAATCAATTATCCATAAGGTTTAAGATATTTTACAAGAACAATAAAATTTTCAGAAAGCCTAACTTCAAGGGAAGATATGATCAAAAAGGAATCCAGAAGAAAGATTGGAAAAGAAGTGAAAAGTCTGATGAGATAGTATGCTATGAATGTAAGCAAAATGGACATGTAAAGGCTAACTTTCCCATGCTCAAGTACAAAAATAAATATGAGGAAAAAGATAGAAATTATAAAAATGAAATGAAAGAAACATAGAGTGCTTTTGAGGATAGTTCAAGTGACTCAGAATCTTCACATGATGAACAAGCTAACAAAGACAATATGTGTTTTATGAAAAAAACATCCGAGGTAACACTGGAATCTTCTGTACATAATTTCTATTATTCTGGATATGAAAGTGATTCTAAAAATATTTCAAATGAATAAATGTTTGAGTAATATAATATGCTTCAAGAGACATATAATGAAATAAATGATAAATACAAATATTTGAAGAAACAACATTCTCTTACCTCAACTGTTAAAACTGAAATTACCGTAGAAAGGGAGAAAAATGCTCAATTACTCAAAGAAAAAAAATGAACCAAAGCTATCTAATGAGCAATTGAAAAAGGACCTTGAAAGGTTTACTAATAGTAAAGATACTTTGGTAAAATTTCTAGGTAAACAGATTTCTCCTAAATATACTATTGGTATTGGATATCAAGATGGTAAAATAAATTTTGGAAGAACTATTTTTTTTTCTAAATCTAGGACATACAACTTTACTCTTAGTTCTGGAAAACATTCAGCTAGTTCAAATTATGATACACTCTCCATTGTTTCAATATTTTCTGGGCCAAATAGAGTTTAATTTTCAAGAACTTTACATAATGCCTATAGGAAACCTATGAGGAAAATGTGGGTTCCTAAAGCACTAGTCACTAATATTACTAGACTCAAAAAAATATGGGTACCAAAGTCTGTTTTTATTTGACATTTTGTAGGAATGATTCTTAAGGAGATCTTGTAAAAGGTTATGGTATTTGGATAGTGGGTGTTCAAGACACATGATAGGGGACTATTCAAGCTTCAAGAATTTAATAAAAATTGATGGTGGACATGTCACCTTTGGTGACAATTCCAAAGGAAAGATCATTGGCCTTATCCAAATTGGTAACTCTAACTCAGTTTTAATTTTCAAAGTAATTTTTTTGATGGATTGAAATATAATCTGCTTAGTATTTCACAACTATATGATGATGGATTTCATGTTAATTTTGAAAATGATGTTTTCAATGTTTTCAATTCTAAAAATGAATTTGTGTTTTCCGCATTAAGAAATGAAAATGTATACTCTGTTAACTTAGATTTTTTATTCTCTCAAAATGCTTCATGTTTAAGTGTATTTTACAAAGAATCTTAGATTTGTCATAGGAGACTAGGACACTGTAATATTCACTCTCTTAGAAAGTTAAGTAGAAAAGGATTAGTCAAAGACCTACCCAAACTTGAGTTTCCAAATGATAAAGTGTGTAATCCTTGTCAAAAGGGAAAGAAATATAAATTTTCCTTTAAACCAAAGAAAGAAGTGTCAACTTCTCAACCTATCGAACTAGTTCACATGGATTTGTTTAGACCATCTAGAGTTTCCAATTTGAATGTTAAGTACTATGTTCATGTTCTTGTAGATGACTTTTCTAGATATACTTGGACTTTTATTTGGCTCACAAAAGTGAAGCATGCTCTCATTTTACCAAATATTCCAAAATTTTAGAAAATCTTAGGGGGATTAGAATTAAAATCATCAAGAAGTGATCATGTAAGTGAGTTTGAAAATCAATAATTTTAATCTTTTTTATCACAAAATGGTTATAGTCATAATTTCTATGCCCCTAGAACACCTCAATAGAATGGAGTTGTATAAAAAAGAAACAGAACCTTGCAAGATATTGATAGAACCATGATTAGTGAATATGGATTACTTATTTATTTTTGGGATGAAGCTGTGAATACAACATGCTATATTATCAATAGAGTGTTGATTAGAAATATTCTTAAAAGAACTCCATATGAGTTATGGAACAATAGAAAACCCAAAGTAAGATTCTTAATTTTTTTTGGTTTTAAAGTCTATATCCTTAATACTAAAGAAAATCTTGACAAATTTTCATCCAAGAGTGATGAAGGAATATTTCTAGGATATTCAATATCTAGTAAAGCCTATAGAGTGTTTAACAAAAGAACTAAATGTGTGGAAGAATCTGTCCATGTCAGATTTGATGAAACAGATCCACATGAGCCTAAAACCACTCTAGAGAACCAATAGGATGATGTGTCAAATCTAGACATCAATAAAAAATCCCCTAACCATCCTGTAAAGGAATCTATGAAAACTTCCAATTCTATTTTTTTATATTTTGGTCATAATAAACCCAAACCTGTTGAAGAACCTGAAATCACCAGTCCTTCTTTCTCTAGAATTGTTAGAAATATTAAGAACTATACTTTAGATGCTGTTGTAGGAGACTTAGATAAAGTTACTCAAACTAGAGCTTCTCTTAGAAATCAGGTTGAAGATCAAGTCTTCTTGTCACAACTTGAACCTAAAAACATTAATGATGATATCAAAGATGAATTTTGGGTGATGGCTATGCAAGAAGAACTTAACCAGTTTGAAAGGAAAAATGTTTGTAAAATTGTTGATAGACCTAAAGACACATTTACCGTAGGCACTAAGTGGGTGTTTAGAAATAAAGTAGATGAAGCTGGTAACATAGTTAGAAACAAGGCTAGATTGGTTTCACAAGGCTATAGTCAATAAGAAGGAATTGACTATAAGGAAACCTTTTCACTGGTAGCTAGACTTGAAGCCATCAGAATTCTGCTTGCTTATGATGCACATTTTAATTTCAAACTATATCAAATGGATGTTAATAGTTCATTCCTAAATGGGTATATAGTTGAGGATGTCTTTGTTGAGAAACCCCCTGGTTTTACAAATCCAAATTTTCCAAATCATGTTTTTAAATTATCAAAAGCTTTATATGTTTTAAAAAAAGCTCTAATAGCTTGATATGATAGATTGAGTGTTTTTATTATTTCTAAAGGTTTTATAAAAGGAATAGTCAATGCTACCCTTTTTATAAAACGAATTTCCAATGTTGTTTTAGTAGTTCAAATTTATGTAGATGACATTATCTTTGGATCTTCAAAAATTTATTTATGTATTTAATTTTCTAAAATGATGTAAAATGAATTTGAAATGAGTTTAATGGGTGAACTAAAATTATTTCTTGGATTTCAAATATTTCAAAATAATGATGGTATTATTTTAAATCAAATAAAATACACTAGGGATCTTCTAAAATGTTTTGGCTTGGATAGAACTAAAAGTAGTGACACTCCAATGAGTACTACTTGTAAGTTGGATATTTATGAAGATGGAAAATATGTTGATCAAACCACTTATAGAGGAATTATTGAGAGCCTACTCTACTTAACTGCTAGCCAACCTGACATTATGTTTAGTGTATGTATGTGTGCTCGTTTTCAAGAAAACCCTAAAGAATCTCATTTAAATGATGTTAAGATAATTTTCAAATACCTCAAGCATACACCCAATATAGGACTGTTCTATCCTAGATGACAATCATTTGAGTTAGTTAGTTATTCTAATGTTGACTTCGGTGGTTGTAACTTAGATAGAAAAAGAACATCTGGAACATGTCACTTTTTAGGCAAGTCACTAGTATCATGGTGTAGTAAGAAACAAAACACTGTTGCATTATCTACTGCTGAAGATGAGTACATAGCTGCTGGTAGTTGTTGTGCACAAATTTTGTGGATGAAATACACATTACTAGATTATGGATATCAATTTAGGAATGTACCTATAAATTGTGACAATACAAGTGCTATTAACATATCAAAAAATCCTATTTCACACTCTAGGAAAAAACATATTGACGTAAGAAATCACTTTTTGAGAGACCATTATCAAAAAGGTGATATCACTTTGGAATTCATTGGAACTGAATATCATCTTGCTGATATATTAACCAAACCATTAAATTATGAAAGAATAGATTACATCATACATGAGTTGGGAATGATAAATATTAAGTAGTAAGTGTACTGATTCACAACTTACTGTTTCACAGTTTATGGTTTCACAAGTCATTGTCACAAGATTACTGTTTAAATAAAAAAAATTCTATAGTTTTACTGTCTTAAAAGTTGTTGCTTCAAACAATGCGGTCACACAGGTTTGAAGTCACACTGTTACGGTCTCATCATGAAAACCCATTACGGTCTCACCATGAAATCCAGTTATGGTCTCACCCTAAAATTCTGTTACGGTCTCACTGTAAAGATGCCTTATCATTTTATTTACATATTATAACTTGTATCTCTGTAATTAATTATTTTATTCTTTTACTTTACCATGCTTTTGATTTTGTGATGCTTGACATCCCTAAATGATAAAAACTAAATAAGTTTCACTCCTTTATTCACTCGATCCTTCTTCTATCAAATTGTAAGCCCTATCTCAACCCTTTAGTTCTCTCTCTCTCTCTCTTGAACCTTCGTTGAATTCCCAGAATGAAACGTCCATCCTCATCAACTCCTGAGGATTGAAGATCAAAGAAGAAGATGAAAATAGCACCAAAGTTAATACCTGAAGGCCTGTTGAATCTGAACCTGGTGAATAGAATAGTGGTACCTGAAGAGGAAATTTTCCCCAAGTGGCTGCTGTCAAGTAAGTCTTTAGTATTGAAAGTACTAAAAGAGCAAGGATGGATGGATTGGTTCACAAATGAGGATAGACCGATATACCTGAAGCTAGTTTCATAGTTTTATTAGTTTTTTCAATTCCATTTTGATACAAAAGATGGTTTTGTTATGAGAAGTTGGATCAATGGGAAAAGATGTACATTTTATTTGAGTTTATGGGCTGCATGCCTAAGGATACCTCATGATGGTATTTTTGAGGACTACCAAAGAGTTTTTCCACCTCCAAGTGAGATATTTGTTTTATAAGAAGCCTTGAGAAGCTTAATTGGGAATGAAACAAAGAGAAGATATATAGATGCTGATCTAGATGGGGAAACCAAACTTTTGTTTAAATTTGTTCAGAATCTGATTAGCCCCCCAAAAGGTGATTTTTCTACAATCAAGTATCATGATGTATTTTTGATACATCTTATGAAGAATGGACAGAAGATTAACCTGAAAGTATGTTAAACTCCATATGTGTGATTTGATAAAGACAACCTCTAAGTAAACCTACATATTCAACTCAAGGTTAATCTTAGTCATGCTTCATGAAAAAGGGTTAGTTGGACCAGATGAAGAAGTCATTAAGGACTATGAATTTTGTATTTCAAAAGTTATAGTTAAGATAATGAAAATTAGTTGGAATCCATAGAGAAAAACATGGGTTGAAGATAATGACAAGGTATATGAAAATTTCAACCTAGTTGAGCATTCTTCAAGAAATAAGGAAATTTATGATCATGGTTTTGAACCAGATGAAATCGTTGACTATTCTGATGAGGAAGAATAAGAAGAAGTTGCTGCACCTAAAAGGAAAACTGTACTGGATGAGGAAGAAAATGAACCTGCTCCTCAAGACATAATTGAGAAGGAAGTACCTGTTCCTGATGAAATTGTTGATATGGAATAACTTGCTTCTAAAGAAGAATTTGTTGCTAATGTAAGTGAAAAGGTTGTTCTAGAAGAACATTTAGAAGAAGATATTTCTATTGAGAAAGAAGCGGATTATGATAAACACCTAGAGGAATAAGCTCTACTGGACTTTATCCCATCTAATGAAGAGAGAATGGATAAATACTTTCAATTAGCTTAAAAAGAAATGGGTGAGGCTATTAGGGTTGAAATCTTGGAAATAGATCAAGGATGTAAATATATTAGTCCTGAGAAAGGTGCACATGTTGAGGGGGAGTAGCACCCGAATATAAAAACTGTTGATATTCCCAATCCAGTTAATCCAAGATCTGTGGATACATGGTATAAATTTCCTAGGTATTTTGATGTAAATGATTCCCAAGAAGCCTCGGTTAAAGGTATAGATCTGTCTACTATGTTTCAATTGAAAATAGTATCTACTCTTGATGTCATAACTACAAAGGAACCTAATCTTGTCTCAGCTCCTATTCTTGAACCTTCACAAGAAACTTCCACCTTGGTGAGTAAGGATGATTTGAAATCCCCTAAAGCTAATTTGTTAGTTGGGGTTGAAAAGCTCATGAATACTCAACCTGCTCTTGTGAACAACTTGAGTGAAAGAGATATTGCCTTTCTGTTAGAAAAGATCATTTGGAAGATTTAGCCAAAAATGCTTCATGAAATTCAAGAAGTTAGAGTTGAGAATAAACCATTAAGTGATAAAGTGAAGTCTCTTAGAGGTATGGTTGAAGATATGAAAAGAGTGTTAAACTCAAGATCAGAACCTCTTGCTCATCCTATTGAGGACATTAGTATTCAGATTCCATAGGAAGTATCCTCCCTGCTTCAACCTAACCATACTTCCTTAGCTAAAAAGGTGGCTGAAAGAAATAAGAAAAATGTTCAAGAGATGTGTGAGCTTGTTATTGGTCTTAACAATTTGATTGATGATTATAAGGGCTATCTCTAGAAATTTCTAAATCAACTAAAGTCCATTACTTCAGCTATTATAGCTTCTAGTACCTCTAGACAATAATCTCAACCTTCCTTGGACAATGATCTTCTAAGAGCAGTTGTTAAGGAAGAACTTCAGTCTGTGCTCAGTGGCTTTGAAAAAGAGTCTCTATCGATGGTTGTCAAGAATAGTGACATAGTTCTTGATTTGGTGAGAATTCATTCCAAGATTAACAATGATGCTCAAGAAGAAATTACTAAGAAGATGGATAACTAATTCAATAGAATATTCTCTATGCATGATATGACAAACCATTTCAAGTACCATGTAGAGAATATAAAAATTCCTCCTATCATTCAAGCTTTCAAAACTCAGGTCCAAAATCTCAAAGATTTCACTCCTTTGTTGGACAAGTTCATGGAGAACAAGTATGACTTTGAGAAAGCAATGCAGTATGGTGGTGAGATTATTGCTGACTTCATAAATATTTTGAGGCCTTATATTCATGTGCAGAGCACTGCTATTGTGGCTCCTACATCTACACCATTGAGACCTAGTTTTTCTACCTTATCATCCTGTACCCTTGCCTCTA
The DNA here is from genome assembly GCA_963277665.1 of Viscum album. Lineage (NCBI taxonomy): Eukaryota > Viridiplantae > Streptophyta > Magnoliopsida > Santalales > Viscaceae > Viscum > Viscum album. The sequence goes on from OY728165.1 coordinate 227,897,981, forward strand.
CTTCTATATATGTCTCTCAGGATCTGAGTTAGATCAGAACTGTTATCCTTGACCAACAATTGCCTCAGTCTTCCACTGCACCTACCTTTGCCCCTTCTATTTTTGAAGGACTCCCTTTCCTTCTCTATCAGCTGGTTCACTTCCTTCTTCAACTTCTATATCTACTCATGTGGCTTTTAGTGAAATTGCTGCTAAGGGAAAAGAGAAGACATCCAATACTGAAGAAAAGTGACTACTATCTTTTCATAGGTATATTGTTGTCTTTTTATTGCCTACTATTTGTAATGACACTTTTTTATCCATCTAATGCATTGTGAACTCTTATTATCTATTCTCTTATTTACTTTTGTAATATTTTTGATAATCCCAAAAGGTGGAGAGATATGCACTCTAAATGAACACTAAGGAAGAGACACATTCACTAAGAACATATATCTCACGCACATGATTTGTGATCATTTAAAAGGGGTAGATTGTTGGACTCCTCATGTGTTATTCATGTTTTTAATGATCACAAATCCTATACATCTTGTAAATCTTGTTAATCCTATTTAATATATCTTAAATCATTTGTACAGATGGTTGGTTTCTTTATGATTTAAATAAACCTATCCAAGATCTTAAGTAATATATTTGATTATTGTAAACTATTTTTAATTTGTATTATAATGGATTTCCTCAATAAATGATTAAGTTAAATATATTATATGAATATCACTATTTAAGTATATATATAGATATTTGGATAAGTTTGATAAGCCGTGAGTCTACCACCGGTTATGTTTTTCTGGAAAAGGACCCAGACACTGTGACTTAGACACCATGACCCAGACACCGTGACTCAGACACCGTGACCCAAACACCGTGACCCAGACACCATGACCTAGACACCATCACTCAGACACTGTGACCCAGACACGGTGACCCAGACACCATGACCAAAAACCGTGACCAGAAACCATGACCAGACACTGTGACCTGACACTGAAACAAGTTTCAAATCTTTTGAAGTCTCTGATAGTGGTTCCTTGCAGAGTCACCGTTTAAAGTTTGGAAAAGAACCAGACACTGTGATCCTAACACCGCATCTATGCTACCAGTTCTTGATCTTTATACAACTATGCCATCATAACTATCTCACTGCTCAAAATAAAATAAGGAGACACCGCTTCATGGAGACACCACTTCCAAGTGACGCCATTTCCAAACAGACTGTGACTCTATTTTTTAATCTGTTTTTTTGTTTTTCAATTTAATTTCTAACGGCCATATTTGAGTCTTTTAAATGAACTGACATAATTAATATTTCTTTGTAGACATGTCACCTGATATTATGAGGTACAAGGTTCATAATACATGCATTATGTCGGCTCCAACACATGCACTCTAAGAATAAAAAGAGAAGTGTGAACCGGAAACAAGGGGGTGTGATAATGAAGAAGCACAAGCATTCTTGAGAAAAGAACCGAAACATGAAACTCAATACATATGAAGAACACATGAAGGATTAAAAAATAAAAAAGCTGAGAGACCATATATCAGAGTCAAGAACATCTTCACAATATCAACTCCATGAAGAACACAATCCAAATATAACTGGGAACCAGAGCATCAGACTTGCGATACTCTATTTCTCACAAGAGGAATCGATTCCTGCATCTGCTTCATCCTAGAAGTCCAGAGTTTCATAGATTAACACTCAGAGTACTTTTAACCTTATCTAATCATCTTTTCTTTTTTGTGTATTGTTTTTACATTTCAAGAAGTGAGTGTGTGTATGTATGAAAACACACATTGTCTCTTGCATTAAACTGGAGGATACAAGATATCCTTCCTATCACATATTTTTACACTTTTTTACTCCCACAGATAAGTGTAGAAGAGGTCCCTGTGTGACCTGTTAGTTTATACCCACGAAGAAATGTGGAAGAGGTGGTGTGACCTAGATAGTCCTGTGAACTGTTGTTTACCCCAATCCAGGGTGTGGATCAAGTTTATTAATATAAATTGGTTTGTGGTAGGTGATCACCAAGTGGATTGGATTAGGTCTCGGCTTGAGACTGAACCACTTGTTTTATATCCGATGTGTTGTTTAATTTCATTATCTCGGTTTTACTGTATAATTCAGAAATCAATAAATTTACTTTGATAGTTAATATTTGAAAGAAGCTATAATTTTTTTCCTTATTAGAATAGAATCAAAAGTAATATTAGTAACTGATATTAATATTACTGAGAATTAATCAATATTTTGAGAATTTATTTAAACAGTCAAAATTTCATAACTGTATTACTTTGATTAACTAGGATGTATTTATTTTTATTGAGGAACCTTTTAAGAATATTTTTCAAATAGAAATTTTTAATAGATACTCAATTCACCCCCTGTTGTGTACTCCACTCCGACCAACAACTTCATCCACCAACTTCTCAAAACAGAAATCCTTGGAAGAGAGGGATTGATCCTTGATCTTTGGATGAAGGCCCATGATAAAAAGAGAATACTTCAATAGATCCTATAAAAATATATTAAAATAGAAAGAAACCATCTCCTTGAAGTGGTCAACATAATCCTTTACTGTACACTGACCTTGTTAGACACTCATGAACTCTTCCACTTTCTTCATCTTCACTTCCTCAGGTATAAACCATCAGAAAAAAACGGACTTGACCACTTCTCCTATCATCCTGGCCTACATTGATGATGGTGAAATCACCTTCCACTAGTCTAAATATGGACCCTCAAACAAACCCAAAATAACACGCACTCTCACAGCTTCATGATTTACCAATGATTTGAAGTCACACTCGACTTCCAAAATCCATTCCACTACCTTTAATGGACCTTGATCACTATGATAGATGGTAAAAAATTGGGAAGAGCCATAAACTGGTCAAGACTCGACAAAAACTTTAGGGACCGTTCTGGCCGGTATATTCTAAACATAATAAACACACATAACCAAAATCAATGTCAACTCAAAACACAATCGAAAGGAACATATCAAGACAAAACAATAGGCTCACAATACAAACACTATAAACATATCAAAATCCTATTTCCAAAAACCAATATTTCATTTTAATTTCAAAATCACCTTTTTCCAAGGCCACTTTAAAAAAATTGAAATCCATTTTTTTCACAAACAAAAACCCACCTTTTCAAAGAAAAAACAACCCTTGAAATCATTTCCACTCAAAAAGAACTTTGGAAAAACCAAATCAACCTTTGATTCCAAATTCTCACCCATGGAATCCTATGAACCATAATATATGTATTTATCCACTTTCACTTATATTATCCATGCACATGTTAAAACATGATATTTCCTCACATACCCACACATATGAAAACATTTATAAGGAGTACGATGGGTCACACATTTTATCCCATCATTAAACCCAAAAATTTACCAAATTACCAATTTACCTTTCTTACTTTAAAACCCATTATTTTTAATATGAACCCACTTGAAAGAAATCATTTCCATTTCAAAAACTATTTTCATTCAAAAATCTCACTTACACCAACCCAAACAAAAAAACACAACTTACACCAAACTACTGGAATGAAGAAGAAGTGGTCATGCATAACTTAAATACATGGTTAGTGGGCCATGCCCCAAGTAAGAACTAACCACTAATAGGACCTTGAACCATGTATATGGAATCAACATGGGTCACTACTCAATATGAGATCACAAAATGACACCGAATCACTTCCATTGTCATTCCTCAATCCAAAACACGGCAAAATACTAAATCCCAGACTACCCCTGGTAACTCGAGGCTCAAGTTGAGCAAGGGTTTATAACATCCTTCCTATACCCACATATCGAGTCCTGAAAGTCCTAGTCTCAAATATACCTGGAACCCCCAAAAGAAAAGGTCCTCCTCTGATACCATTTTATTATGAACCAATCTAGAGTTCTCTCAAACCCAACACCCGACTCGGTCCGTGGGATAGACCGAAGGGCATTCCCAATCCCCACAGGATGGAAAATAGTGTCAAGCGTCAAAGTAATCACTATGGGAATGATGTTTTCCTAATAAACCGGGATCAAAATAAATAAAATGAACACATAGAATAAATAACAATAATATAATATCAATAAATATAAAAACTAATATAAATAAAAAAATGCTGAACAAAACAGAAACTGAATAAAAATAATAAAATTAGACTACTCCAACAAGGTATCCATGTGAACTATTGGTCATCACTAACCATAAGACCAACTTGATTCAAAGGAAAACAACCAAACTAGGAACCTGCACCTACAAAACAGCTTGGGTCTACCAACACCGAATAGTTTAAGTAGGGTGTGAGCTTAAACAACTCAATAGAAAACAACCACATAATATACACCTTTCCTTTCCCGAAATAGTCCACAAAAACTAGTTTGGAATATATAATAAAAATATGTTTTTATCATTTTAATAAAAAATCAGATTTCCCTTTTTCAAAACAACACACATCACATATCTATTTTCAAAATAAATTACCATTTTAAAACTAAATCCTAAACCAAAATCCAAACAAAGAAATACCAAGCTATGTTGAAGATAAATATTTAGTATAAATAGTAATCCAAGTGAAATAGAATATAAAAAATCACACAGAGATAGAAACCATGGAAATTTCATAAAAATACATAGAGAGATCCCTAGATATACTCAGATCAGACTCAACAACCGACATATGGTGCCACTCCGTAGTCAATAACCCACTAGTCGTTCTAACTGTGAATCCAATGGAATATCCCACCAAGACCTATAAAGACAAGGGGGTACCAACCCATATAATCTAGGTAGATAATAAACCATCACTTAAACCTATAAAAGACTCCCAAGAAACCCATTTTAATAGTACATGGTGAAAAGAGGAGACCCTCACATGCGTGACTCACCTCACCTACCACCATCACACTTGCCTACCCCAAACACCAATTCCACCCACACAATAACCCATAATGGGGAAATCCTAAATAGGTTTTCCCACCACACAAAAATCCTTTCACAAGTTCCAACCAGTCCATCACATCACATAATAATTTAAAACATTTTGAAAAACCATCTATGGTGCCAATCGAGCATTTACACTTCCAAAACCACTATTCATTTCCAAAACATTATAAAGTTCCAACTTGTCCTTAAATATTATCAAATAAAATACATCACTAAAATGTTTCATAACTATTTCAAAAACAACATAAGACAAAAATTTCATGTTCACAATGCCAAACATGCCTTTATATTTCAAATCTGATTCCATTTCCAACACCACTTCAAGACAAAGTGAAAACACACAACATAATTAAAGATGAAAAATGGGATTTCATATCATTTATAAACCAACCATCTTTTACAAGGTACTAAATATTCCATAATTTTTAACATAATATTTAAAACCATATTCAATACACTTTGAGACCATGAACCATTTAAAAAACATGTAGGATTAAAAAAATTGATAAAGAGGGGAGTAGGTAAGGTAGAGTGTTTTGAAAATTGGGTCTTTAAGTTAAACAAGGCCATTATAATTTTTTGGAACATCCATACATGAACCCCGTGCACATATGGATGTGCCTACATCTAATGAAACCTTTTCAAAGAACCACATCTTGCATGCAAGGTTCATATCATCATAAAACTAAACTATCATAATGTAACCAAGTCCAAACATGCTCTTAAACCTCTGAATTTCATAAAAGTGGACCAAGTGACATTTTATCAAACACCTTTCACACATAAACACATAATAATATTTAAGAAAACCTTTAAAAACTAATTTTCACCAATTTCGCATCATAAAAAGTAAACCAAATAAATTTATAGTAATACATCACAAGAAATATTATATTACTTTTGAAGAAAATAGGAAATATCAAGAATTCAATGGAATTTTACAAAAAAGGAAACTAATGGAGACACCTACCTCAACGGAGTGCAGATGAAACCAAACTTTAGGATAAGGAAGATCTAATCCTGATACACAATCCCACACCCTAACATTCAAGTAATAAAATCATACACCAATCCTAACCCATAGGGTTTGACCAAGAGGGAAAACCCACTAAGAGAGATCAATATCTCAAGAGATAAGGGAAATTAGAAGAGGAAAACAACCAAAAATAAAAGGAATATTACCTTGGAACCTTTAAGGGGCTTAAAAAATGGGAGGACGACAAAGAAGGAAGATATTGGAGGACCCCCTGGTGCACCTAGCTCAAACAAGGGAGAGAAATCCTGAAATGGTGTTAAAAACATGGAGGGGGAAAACTTGGAATTTCTAAATTTTAAAAAATTTGGTATCTCACACGGTTTGACCAGATGGTTTTCCAAACCATGCACAAACTATGTGGTACCCATTTTATAAATGGACAGAACCTCATGTACGGTTGTTGAACGGTTTCCCAAACCTTGAACAACCCATGCGCCTTACCTATGTACCTCAAAAAAAGTCACACTGTTACCTAGGAAAGGGCTCATAGTTTCCTTTAACTATGTACAAGCAGTGCACCCCTTGCTTCTAAGTCCAAAAACTAAATTTTCCAATAAAATCTCCAAAATATAAAATGGAGCTCAACCCAAACCTCAACCATAATATCCAAAACCAAGAAAATAATAGAATAAAATAATTCCAAAGGTTAGGGTGTGACAAAAAGTATCTCTACCATGGAGTAAGGTTAAATTATTGATTACTCCTTTTTCATTAGTTTTCCTTTCTTTATTATTCTAAATCATAAGAATATAATATACAAAAGATAAAATAATACATAAGTATCATAAGTATACTTAAATTTTATTATGTTTATGGGATTAATATTTTCTACCTTCCTTCTAACCAAATGAAAAATGAAAATGTCACTTGTCGAACATGTGGACTGCCTCCATAAGTGACGTGATCTACTTTCATAACCACCATAAATGAATGATTAAAAGGGGTAATTTAATGAATAAATATTATATTTAAAAATTATTAATATTCTAAAAATATAAACCAATTCCTACATTCTTTTCATTCCATGTAAAATAATAATTTCGCTCATATATACATGTAGACTACTGCCTCTATGAAGCAACATATTTCATTTATCATCTTGAAATTTATTATTTATCAAACTCTCTTAAAATATTGTTATACACCTTAAAAAATATAAATAATATAATTATACATTTATAATATTAATATTATTCCAAATGAATCACTTTCTTAACCATACTCACCCATCGATTATAGCATGTTCTTATTTTGGTTGGTTTAACCACCTATATAAACAACATTATAAATTTATATCATGTATGAATATAGAAACTTAAATAAATATAATATTATAAATAAATTTTAAAATAATGTTTTATTTAAGGTTCTGGAAATTTTATATTAATATTTAAATTATTATTAATATACCACCCTTTGTTTCTTAAAAATTACTGAAACAAGCATGCCACCAATTTCATATCCAAGAATTAGAAACAAAACTTTCTTGGAATAAAATTGGAACATTATAAGTCATTATAAAAAATATAGTATAGTAATTCAAATAACATATTAATTATTAATTTTTTTTATCAATGAATAGGGATTGACATCGATATTATGAAACATGTGTGAAACAATCAGAATTACAACATCCTATAATGAAAATAAGTGATAACTAACTAATTGATGTATGATATATTGTAACACCCCGAGATTTTATGAAAAATATTATTTTTAATTTTATTGATGTCTTGTGTTGTGCGCTACACAAAAAGGAGCTTGCACAACACACATCCCTGACTTGGCTTGCATTACACGCAATTGCGACTTTCCACGATAGCGTGTGTAGTACGCAATACCGAGTTTCACTAAATGAGATATTATTATAATATTATTATGAACTAGCCATTATGAATAGTAATACCCACTTTTTAAAATTCTATAAATTTTATCTTTCAAAACGGACTTCATTTTTGGATTTGGAATATCGAAATTAGCTTAGGGTGAAATTTTGGTACTTTTCGGATAACTTTCATATTTTGATGAATAGTGAAAATTACTAAATTTTAATTAAAAACAAATTTTTTAATCGAAATAATTAATAGTGATAAATTATTAATTTGAGTGGTTTTAAAGTATATTTAGAATATATTTTTACAATTTAATACAATGTTGGACATTGGATGTAATTTCACATTTAAACCAGATATAAACAAGTGTCAATCTTTTGATAGTTATTATCTCTTAAAAACACGCTATTTGTTTTGACGACGGGAATTAATTTTTAAATTAGTTAATGTAACTGATATGTTTTGAATTTGATAAAATAGACATCATTTTTTAATTCATAATATCAAATATAGCTTAGGCCTAATTTTTGGTATTTTTCTGGAAACTTTCATTTTTTGATGAATAGTGAAACCACTAAGTGGTAGTTAAAAAACTGAATTTTTCATAAAACTTAATTTTAACGCTTCTATGAGTGGAATTTCAAAAATCCGAGAGACATGGTTAATATCAAGGACTAAAATGTGGTTCAATGAGATGAAAATAATTTTTGGTGAATAGTAACTTTTTACTTTTTTTTACCACGGTTAAAAGTAAATAGGGTAATTAATGGTAAATGTGTTATTATTATTACCCTAAAACATGTACTAATTATATTGGATAAGTGAAATTCGACCAAAAACATCCTTAGGAATAAAATATGACCATTTAGGCCCACTTGGATTAGATTAGGACATTTATTATCAATTTATTTAAAGAAGGGTTAAAATAGTTAAAATCAAAGTTTAATAACTAAATAATTTTTAATATAGGGTTATACATAAGATAAATTAGACTATAAATATTCATTAGAAAATAAAAATATTTCCAACATAATGGTATTTTATTTTTTATTTTTAGACTTAAATTAATTTAATTTATTTATGATACAATGATGATGCAATAATTATCCTATTAATGAAATATTGACATAATTGAAGTTATAAATACCCAAATAAATGTAATTTAAGACTTTTTATGAATTACAATAATTTTCTATGTTAATATTACATGTTATTATTGATTTAATTAATTTTTTTCGAACTAATCATTCTGTTATAATTTTCACAAAAATCAATTACCAAATAGTGTCAAAATTGACATAAAATAGTTTTTAAAACAAATATTATACTATTAATTGTTATTATATTCCTAAAAATATAAGGTTCGGCCAAGATACTTATATCATGATAGGTGTATCATTAATGGACCACTTGGGGGTATCTTGGATGTATATGGTTAGTTTATTAACTATATAATATAAAAATACAAAGTGACATGGTAAATGTCAATCTAATTAACTAAGAGTTAAAACTAAAAGATAAGGTTAATATAATGACCTAAAATTGTCTAAATTCTATTGGATGAGAGGATTTATACCCATATCCACCTTAGCTTCGAAATATATCAATTTGGAGCTATTAAAAACCGAATTTGACTTTATAATAAAATAATATTTTTAGTTATTCCAAAGGTGCCCCTCTCCTCCCTTATATAAGGGCACCTCCTCCTTCTCTTCCTCACACCACTTTGAGACTTCAAGCTCGGCCAACCCATGCCAAATTCTCTTCTCCACTTCCCTAGAAACATCCTAGAGGTCCTGGTATTCTTCAAAGACCAATTTTAGTACCCTAAGAGGAGGTCTCAAAGAGGCGCTTCAAAGAAGAGGTAATGTCCATTACCGATTCTTTCAACTTTATTTCTTCTTCCACTTCTTCTTCTTTATTTGTTTCATTATAAAGTAATAACATCAGTATCAATCATATACTGATATGTTATTATAAGTATGAAACAACCATATTTCACCATCTATCCATCCTACGGAAAATGAAATCACCGCGTGTGCGTACGTACGGAATACCGTCTCTACGCCATGGTGTAATCTATTTTCCACCACCACCTTAATGGGATGGGTATAATGGTGAAATTAATGAATATATATTATTATTATAAAGTGATATTGATTCTGAAATAGTATACATACACTCCAATACAATTCCATGATCATGAGAATGATATCATCGCTTGTGCGTACGTACGGACTACCGTCTCCACGAACACGATGAGATTCTTATTCCATGATTAACCATTCAAGAATGATTATAAAGTATATATAATAAGTAATCATGAAATATATGACATAATAATTCTACTGGATTTATGTATATATATATTTATGTTATCTACTTATTTCCATTCAATACAATAAGGAAACGAAAACTGCGTTCATGCGTACGTACGACCTACCGTCTCCATGAACGGTGTATTTCTTTCCATTTATCGATCCATTATATATATGTATATTATGAATATATATTATATATAAATAATGTTTTATATTCTGGATGTAATTAATCATGATCTAAGTAATCATATGAATAATTACAAGTTAAAACACGAACGACAAATAAAACGATTTTACCCAAAACGCTACTTTAATAAGGGGTAATATAAAGTCATAAGTGAACCATATATGATATAATAACAATGAATATGATTCTGTAATAAGTCAATGAAATTATTTAAATCATTATACAGGAGGTTCGGATCCAAACGAAGCATATCAGACCCAAGGTAAGGGAAAATCTCGCAATCTCAATTTTTATCCGAGATTGTATATACTTCAGAATTTACTGGGGTGTATTTTATCATCCATATCCATGTTTCCTCAATATGTAATATTGTTTCTATCCACCTAAAATTTTTTAAATCTAATTTTACCCTTCGGTGAGTTTTTAGTAAAAGATATGAAAGGAATCTTTTGTCGTTTTTCCTATGAGGTACTTTTTGACTTTTCTGACAAAAGTACGGGAAGAATGTTTTTTAACTTATACGGCATGAAATTATTTTTATGGTTTTATAAAGCCTTATTTTCATGAAGTTTCCTCTAAAATATTTCATGACTATTTTCAACAAAATCGTTTTCTTTTAAAAGTGCATGACATTTTGTGAAAAGAAAATTATTTTGAAGAAAAAAAGGATATTTTCCTCAAGAATTCATTTCAAGTGTTTTATCAAAACCATTTTCCATCTAAAATTAAATTATTTCATATGTGTATGTTTCAAGTATAATGTCTCTATGATTTATATGGTTTCACTTTTCTTATTATGAAATGATATCCATTTCTTTTATATGGATTATGTGATGATGGGATGATGTTTATGAAACCCATTTTATTTATTGGGTTAGGTATGTTTATTTTGTGGCACAAGTAAGAATGATTTCATTATGAGATGGGTGAGACCTATATATCCCTCCAATTCATTGGGTAAAGATTTATATCTCATGAGATAGACATGGCTGGAATGGTAAGTTAATCTGGTTCAGTATTACAGGACTGGAATGAGGAGTGAACTCGATTCAGAAAGGGACTTTGTCCACTAAGATGGTCTTGGCAGCAATGCCTTGGCTACTATGGAAATAATTACATGTGCTTAATGGATTCGACAATTACATGTTTTATTCCCATGATATTTTATCATGATTTATGTTCCATTATGATCTATGCCTTATGTACTTCCATGTTTTATGTCGTTGCTCAAGATTTTTATGTTTAAACATTATGTTCATGTTTTTAAGTTCAAATGTATATGGTATGTTTTATTTTATCCATTCTCACCATTACTGAGCATTTGAGCTCACCCTTTTTATGTTTTATTTTCCCCCAGGATTAAAATAAAGGTTTTAGGTAAGGAAACAAAAAGTGGAAGATCTTTATGGGAGATGTTGAAGATCTTTCACCACGATTAGAAGATTATATTCAGAGTTTCCAAAGACACTAAACTATTACGGTCCTTGTGTGTCTGTTTTTGTTATGTACTAAGTTTTCCACAAAAGTAATGTAATGTCCATGTACGTCAGGCTTCGAGTCTCTACAGTTGGTATCAGAGGAAAGGTTTAGTCAACCTTTGGAAACTAGGATGCGAAAACGTTAGTGAGATCCCTAGAGATATTTCTAAGGTATGTCTAGGGATGTCCCTAAGGATAAGTATATGTATAGGATATAGTCCTAGAACTACGGTAATGATCTTAGAATTTGACCTAAGATGTTAGATATTGAGGGTGCTCCCCCTTTACTATTTTGTTTTCCCTAGCATGATTTTTGCCTCTCACACTATTCTTTTTGGGTTTTAGATGATGGCTGGAACCCGAAGGAACCGTGTTGATAAATGTAATGGACAATGCAATGACTGTCCTCCTGCACAAACCAATGTTATGAGAGATGGAGTGAAAAATGTTATTGCTATACTTACACAAGCTATGAACCATTCTGGACTTCCAAATGAGCAGAGAAGGGAACAATATTCTATTGATTCCTTCATGAGGCAACGTCCACCTTCTTTCAGTGGGTCTTCCGATCCAATTGTTGATGAACAATGGATCAGTACTATTGAAAAGATATTTTCAGTTCTTCAATGTTCTGAACATGATAAAGTCATCTTTGCAGTATATTGTTTGGAAGGTGAAGCTGATCAATGGTGGAATCTTATCAAGAATACGAGGCCAAGAGATGAAATTGAGTCCATGGAATGGGACGAGTTCAAGAACTTATTTTTCAATAAGTACTTCCCTCGTATTCTTCATACAAAGATGGAGAAGGAGTTTCTTGAACTAAGGAAAAAGGATGATTAATCTGTTGGTATATACGAAGCGAATTTTACAAGGCTTGCAAGGTATGCATCTGGATTTATCATCCAACCTGAAAGTAAAGTTGATCGATTTTTTAGTGGATTAAAACCAAGTCTTAGAAGGGCATTAGCTATAAGAGACTTCAGTAGCTATGAAGAAATTGTATGTTGTGCTATCAAGTTAGAAATGAAATTTGGTGTTACATATCCATCTCATGGTTTTGACAAGAAACGAAGGATGGAGTTCAAGGAGAAATAATAGAATAATGGTGAAAAGAAGATGAATGTTTCCTTATGCTCAAAGTGTGGAAAGAATCATGGTGGAGATTGTCTTAAAGGGACTAGAAAATGTTTTAAGTGTGGAAAATAAGGTCATCGAGTAGCAGAGTGTCGAAGTAATGGAAAAAGGGTTGATAATGATGTGAATAAAGAAAAGACTGCAGAGAATGCACCACCAACACTTCAATGCTTCAAGTGCAAGCAAATGGGGCATTATGCTAATAAATACCCTAATCCAAGGGTTAGTGTTGATCGACATGAGCAACCACTTAAGGAAAAGGACAAAGGTAAGTCACATGCGATCACTATTGGCGATGTTGAATATGACAACGATGTTGTGGAATGATTAAGTGTTTATGTAATGGGATTCCAAAATAATGTTGTATATAGTATCGTGGAATATTGGAATAATTATATATTGGTCTATTGTGGTTTTCAATAATTTTATGGTACCAGTAACCATGGAAAGTGATTGAGATATTTTTGGAAAGAAGATGATATGCGCATAATGAAGGGATAAGGAAAAAATGAAATTTTTGACAGTATTCATGAGCTCATGACTGATATAAGGGGAAGGTTATATCATGGTTTGAGTATATAGAATTTTTGGATTTTGGTATGTGGAAAGAGTTAACTTTTGACATTATTCATGTTTTTACTAAGGTTCAATGTGTATTCATTTTTCAAGAGAATACATGATTAAGGTATTCCCATGATTGGAATGTGACCAATAAGATAATGGGGAATAAATGATGGTTGGTTGATGACATTTCAAGTAATAGTTTTCTTTATACTATGAGCTTGGACCGAAGTATTTTAGATAAAGATTGGAATAGATTATGTTGGACATAAGACAGTATTGTTTAAGGATAGAACTTTTTTGATATTATTGACGGGATGTTATAATAATGTAGTTTTAGAAAAAGGACAACCTGCAGGACGGGTGACATCCCATTGCGTCGGACAAGGCTGTGGGAATCGAACCCACAACCGAAGTGCGATTGGCCTTTATTGCCTACCACTGGCCTATAGGAAGTCCATGTTTTGTAGAAACTAGTTTTATTATATTAAGAAGTATGATATATGAAGTATAAGTCCATTTTAGAAACCATATATGATTAATCTCACTATAGATCGACTTATGTATATTTCATAACTTTTGCTAACCTTTTGTTTGAGACAGATGGAATGACCCGTCATTCTATCACATGATCTGCTAACACTTCACGAATAAAAAATTCAACTTCATTTCTTTAAGAGATGAAGTGGAAATTGTTCAAGTCACGAACAACAGTGAGATTTTACCAAAATAAAGTAAGTATTTATTCTAATTCAAATTCTTCAACTTTAGGGAAATGATATTGAAAACCAAAAATGTTGTCCTAGTGCCCTTATATCTAATGAATCAGATGGTACCCTAGATCATCACAAATCTATGGCTTTGTGATTGTTGTCTTTTTCATAGCCATGTTCTCTACCACTCTCCATCAGAACATGACGGTTATATTTCTCTTCCATATCCATATTTTCACCTATGTTCTCCTATATAGAAACCCAGTGATTAGTTAATTTGGGTAACTGTTACGTTTCATACTTTAGTTTTTAAAACCAAGTTTTGGTATTCCTTTTTACGATGTGGGTTTCTATTAAAGAAACTTTCTAGTAGTAAACCATTTATAACCCTGATGAATTTCGAGGGTGAAATTCATTTTAAGGGGGGTAGAATGTAAACCCCGAGATTTTATGAAAAATATTCTTTTTAATTTTATTGATGTCTTTTGTTGTACGCTACACCAAAAGGAGCTTGCACAACACACATCCCTGACTTGGCTTGCATTACACACAATTTCTACTTTCCACGATAGCGTGTGTAGTACGCAATACCGAGTTTCACTAAATGAGATATTATTATAATATTATTATGAACTAGCCGTTATGAATAGTAATACCCACTTTTTAAAATTTTATAAATTTTATCTTTCAAAACAGACTTCATTTTTGGATTCAAAATATCGAAATTAGCTTAGGGTGAAATTTTGGTACTTTTCAGATAACTTTCATATTTTGATGAATAGTGAAAATTACTAAATTTTAATTAAAAACAAATTTTTTAATCGAAATAATTAATAGTGATAAATTATTAATTTGAGTGGTTTTAAAGTATATTTAGAATATATTTTTACAATTTAATACAATGTTGGTCATTGGATGTAATTTCACATTTAAACCAGATATAAACAAGTGTCAATCTTTTGATAGTTATTATCTCTTAAAAACACGCTATTTGTTTTGATGACGAGAATTAATTTTTAAATTAGTTAATGTTACTGATATGTTTTTAATTTGATAAAATAGACATCATTTTTTAATTCATAATATCAAATATAGCTTAGGCCTAATTTTTGGTATTTTTCTAGAAACTTTCATTTTTTGATGAATAGTGAAACCACTAAGTGGTAGTTAAAAAACTAAATTTTTCATAAAACTTAATTTTACCACTTCTGTGAGTGGAATTTCGAAAATCCGAGAGACACGGTTAATATCAAGGACTAAAATGTGGTTCAAAGAGATGAAAATAATTTTTGGTGAATAGTAACTTTTTACTTTTTTTTACCACGGTTAAAAGTAAATAGGGCAATTAAGGGTAAATGTGTTATTATTATTACCCTAACACATGTTCTAATTCTATTGGATAAATGTAATTCGACCAAAAACAACCTTAGGAATAGAATATGACCATTTAGGCCCACTTGGATTAGATTAGGACATTTATTATCAATTTATTTAAAGAAAGGTTAAAATAGTTAAAATCAAAGTTTAATAACTAAATCATTTTTAATATAGGGTTATACATAAGATAAATTCGATTATAAATATTAATTAGAAAATAAAAAGATTTCCAACATAATGATATTTTATTTATAATTTTTAGACTTAAAATAATTTAATTTATTTATGATGCAATGATGATGCAATAATTATCCTATTAATGAAATATTGACATAATTGATGTTATAAATACCCCAATAAATGTAATTTGAGACTTTTTATGAATTAAAATAATTTTATATGTTAATATTACATGTTATTATTGATTTAATTAATTTTGTTCGAACTAATCATTCTGTTATGATTTTCACAAAAATCAATTAACAAATAGTGTCAAAATCGACATAAAATAGTTTTTAAAACAAATATTATATTATTAATTGTTATTATATTCCTAAAAATCTAAGGTTCGTCCAAGATACTTATATCATGATAGGTGTATCAGTAATGGACCACTTTGGGGTCTCTTGGATGTATATGGTAAGTTTATTAACTATATAATATAAAAATACAAAGTGACATGGTAAATGTCAATCTAATTAACTAAGAGTTAAAACTAAAAGATAAGGTTAATATAATGACCTAAACTTGTATAAATTCTATTGGATGATAGGATTTCGACCCATCCCCATCTTATATTCGAAATATATCAATTTGGAGCTATTAAAAACCGAATTTGACTTTATAATAAAATAATATTTTTAGCGATTCCAAAGGTGCCCCTCTCCTCCCTTATAAAAGGGAACCTCCTCCCTCTCTTCCTCACACCACTTTGTGCCTTCAAGCTAGGCCAAACCCTGCCAAATTCTCTTCTCCACTTCCCTAGAAACATACTAGAGGTCCTGGTCTTCTTCAAAGATCAATTTTAGTACCCTAAGAGGAGGTCTCAAAGAGGCGCTTCAAAGAAGAGGTAATGTCCGTTACCGATTCTTTCAACTTTATTTCTTCTTAAACTTCTTCTTATTTAGTTGTTTCATTATCAAGTAATAACATAAGTATAAATCATATACTTATATGTGATTATAATTATGAAACAACCATATTTCACCATCTATCCATCCTATGTAAAATGAAATCACCGCGTGTGCGTACGTACGGAATACCGTCTCCACGCAGTGGTGTAATCTATTTTCCACCACCACCTTACTTGGATGTGTATAATGGTGAAAGTAATGAATATATATGATTATTATAAAGTTATATTGATTCTAAAATAGTATATTTACACTCCAATACAATTCCATGATCATGGGAATGATATCATCGCTCGTGCGTACGTACGGACTACCGTCTCCACGAATGGCGATGAGATTCACATTCCATGATTAATCATTTAAGAATGATAATAAAGTATATATAATAAGTAATCATGAAATATATGACATAATAATGCTACTGGATTTATGTATATATATATTTATGTCATCTACTTATTTCCATTCAATACAATAAGGAAACGAAAACAGCGTTCATGTGTACGTACGACCTACCGTCTCCATGAACGATGTATTTATTTCCATTTATCGATCCATTATATATATGTATATTATGAATATATATTATATATAAATAATGTTTTACATTCTGGATGTAAGTAATCATGATCTAAGTAATCATATGAATAATTACAAGTTAAAACACGAACGAAAAATAAAACGATTTTACCCAAAACGCTACTTTAAGAACGGGTAATATAAAGTCATAAGTGAACCATATATGATATAATAACAATGAATATGATTCTTTAATAAGTCAATGACGTTATTTAAATCATTATACAGGAGTTTTGGATCCATATGAAGCATATCGGACCCAATGTAAGGGAAAATCTCGCAATCTCAATTTTTATCTGAGATTGTTTATACTTCAGAATTTACTGGGGTGTATTTTATCATCCACATCTATGTTTACTCAATATTTAATATTGTTTCCATCCAACTAAAATTGTTTAAATCCAATTTTACCCTTCGGTGAGTTTTTAGTAAAAGCTATGAAAGGAATCTTTTGTCGTTTTTCGTACGAGGTACTTTTTGACTTTTCCGGCAAAAGTACGAAAATAATGTTTTTTTAACTTATACGGAATGAACGAATTTTTATGGTTTTATAAAGCCTTATTTTCATGAAGATTACTCCAAAATATTTCATGACTATTTTCAACAAAATCCTTTTCTTTTAAAACTGCATGACATTTTGTGAAAAGAAAATGAATTTGAAGAAAAAAAGGATATTTTCCTCAAGAATTCATTTCAAGTGTTTTATCAAAACCATTTTCCATCTAAGATGAAATTATTTCTTATGTGTATGTTTCAAGTATAATTTCTCTATGATTTACATGGTTTCACTTTTCTTATTATGAAATGATATCCATTTCTTTTATATGGATTATGTGATGATGTGATGATGTTTATGAAACCCATTTTATTTATTGGGTTATGTATGTTTATTTTGTGGCACAAGTAAAAATGACTTCATTATGAGATGGGTGGGACCCATATCTCCCTCCAATGCATTGGGTAAAGATTTATATCTCATGAGATAGTCATGGCTGGAACGGTAAGTTAATCTGGTTCAGTATTACAGAACAGGAACAAGGAGTGAACTCGATTTAGAAAGGGACTTTGTCCACTAAGATGGTCTTGGCAGCAATGCCTTGGCTACTATGGAAATCATTACATGTGCTTAATGGATTCCAAAATAACATGTTTTATTCCCATTCTATTTTATCATGATTTATGTTCCATTATGATCTATGCCTTATGTACTTCCATGTTTTATGTCGTTGCTCAAGATTTTGATTTTTAAACATTATGTTCATGTTTTTTAGTTCAAATGTATATGGTATGTTTTATTTTATCCATGCTCACCCTTACTGAGCATTTGAGCTCACCCTTTTTATGTTTTATTTTTCCCCAGGATTAAAAGAAAGGTTTTAGGTAAGGAAACAAAAAGTGGATAATCTTTATGGGAGATGTTGAATATCTTTCACCACGATTAGAAGATTATATTCCGAGTTTCTAAAGACACTAAAATATAACGTCCTTGTGTGTATGTTTTTGTTATGTACTAAGTTTTCCGCAAAAGTAATGTAATGTACATGTACATCAGGCTTCAGGTCTCCACAGTTGGTATCGGAGGAAAGGTTTAGTCAACCTTTGGAAACTAGGATGCGAAAACGTTAGTGAGATCCCTAGAGATATTTCTAAGGTATGTCTAGGGATGTCCCTAAGGATAAGAATA
This sequence comes from Viscum album, assembly GCA_963277665.1. NCBI lineage: Eukaryota > Viridiplantae > Streptophyta > Magnoliopsida > Santalales > Viscaceae > Viscum > Viscum album. The sequence continues at coordinate 227,916,987 of OY728165.1, forward strand.
TGTATAGGATATAGTCCTAGAACTTCAGTAATGATATTAGAATTTAACCTAAGATGTTAGATATTGAGGGTGCTCCCCCTTTACTATTTTGTTTTCCCTAGCATGATTTTTGCGTCTCACACTATTCTTTTTGGGTTTTAGACGATGGATGGAACTCGAAGGAACCATGTTGATCAATGTAATGGACAACGCAATGACTGTCCTCCTGCACAAACCAATGTTATGGGAGATGGAGTGCAAAATGTTATTGCTATACTTACACAAGCTATGAACCATTCTAGACTTCCAAATGAGTAGAGAAGGGAACAATATTCTATTGAGTCCTTCATGAGGCAACGTCCACCTTCTTTCAATGGGTCTTCCGATCCAATTTTTTCTGAATAATGGATCAGTAGCACTGAAAAGATATTTTCAGTTCTTCAATATTCTGAACATAATAAATTCATCTTTGTAGTATATTGTTTGGAAGGTGAAGCTAATCAATGGTGGAATATTATCAAGAATACGTGGCCAAGAGATGAAATTGAGTCCATGGAATGGGACGAGTTCAAGAACTTATTTTTCAATAAGTACTTCTCTCGTATTCTTCGTACAAAGATGGAGAAGGAGTTTCTTGAACTAAGGCAAAAGGATGATGAATCTGTTGGTATATACGAAGTGAATTTTACACGGCTTGCAAGGTATGCATCTGGCTTTATCATCCAACCTGAAAGTAAAGTTGATCGATTTTTCAGTGGCTTAAAACCAAGTATTTGAAGGGAATTAGCTATAAGAGACTTCAGTAGCTATGAAGAAATTGTGCGTTGTTCTATCAAGGTAGAAATGGAAGTTGGTGTTACATATCCATCTCATGGTTTTGACAAGAAACGAAAGATGGAGTTCAAGGAGAAATCTTAGAATAATGGTGAAAAGAAGATGAATGTTTCCTTATGCTCAAAGTGTGGAAAGAAGCATGGTGTAGATTGTCTTAAAGGGACTAGAAAATGTTTTAAGTGTGGAAAAGAAGGCCATCGAGTAGCTGAGTGTCGAAGTAATGGAAAAAGGGTTGCTAATGATGTGAATAAAGAAAAGACTGCAGAGAACGCACCACCAACACTTCAATGCTTCAAGTGCAAGGAAATGGGGAATTATGCTAATAAATACCCTAATCCAAGGGTTAGTGATGATCGACATGAGCAACCACTTAAGGAAAAGGACAAAGGGAAGTCACATGAGATCACTATTGGCGATGTTGAATATGACAACGATGTGGTGGAATGATTAAGTGTTTATGTAATGGGATTCCAAAATAATGTTGTATATAGTATCGTGGAATATTGGAATATTTATATATTGGACTATTGTGGTTTTCAATAATTCTATGGTACCGGTAACCATGGAAAGTGATTGAGATATTTTTGGAAAGAAGATGATATGTGCATAATGAAGGGATAAGGAGAAAATGAAATGTTTGAAAGTATTCATGAGCTCATGACTGATATAAGGAGAAGGTTATTTCATGGTTTGAGTATATAGAATTTTTGGATTTTGGTATGTGGAAGGAGTTAACTTTTGACATTATTCATGTTTTCACTAAGGTTCAATGTGTATTCATTTTTCAAGAGAATACATGATTAAGGTATTCCCATGATTGGAATGTGACCAACAAGATAATGGGGAATAAATGATGGTTGGTTGATGACATTTCAAGTAATAGTTTTCTTTATACTATGAGCTTGGACCGAAGTATTTTAGATAAAGATTGGAATGGATTATGTTGGACATAAGATATTGTTGTTTAAGGATAGAACTTTTTTCGATATTATTGACGGGATGTTATAGTAATGTAGTTTTAGAAAAAGGATGTTGTGTCCTGGGCCCAGGATTGTTGGGCCCCCGCCAGGATTGTTGGCGCCTGTGCCCCGGTAACCAATCCCACATCGGTTGTGGAGGGAGATTGGTGGGTGCTTGAAATTCCCGTGCCTACCTTCCCCTCAGCAACGCGTTTTAAAGCCGTGAGGCCTGGGATAGCAACTGGGCCAGAGCAGACAATATTGCTGGGCCGAGGGATCCGATCCATCAATTGGTATCAGAGGGTGGTTGGTCTCGGGACCGGTGTGGGCTTGGGGGGGGGATGTTGTGTCCTGGGCCCAGGATTGTTGGGCCCCCGCCAGGATTGTTGGCACCTGTGCCCCGGTAACCAATCCCACATCGGTTGTGGAGGGAGATTGGTGGGTGCTTGAAATTCCCGTGCCTACCTTCCCCTCAGCAACGAGTTTTAAAGCCGTGAGGCCTGGGATAGCAACTGGGCCAGAGCGGACAATATTGCTGGGCCGAGGGATTCGATCCATCAAAGGACAACCTCCAGGACGGGCGACATCCCATCGCGTCGGACAAGGCTGTGGAAATTGAACCCACAACCGAAGTGCGACTGGCCTTTATCGCCTACCACTGGCCTACAGGAAGTTCCTGTTTAGTAGAAACTAGTTTTATTATATTAATAACTATGATATATGAAGTATAAGTCCATTTTAGAAACCATATATGATTAGTCTCACTATAGATCGACTTATGTATATTTCATAACTTTTGCTAACCTTTTGTTTGAGACAGATGGAATGACCCGTCATTCTATCACATGATCTGCCAACATTTCACGAATAAAAAATTCAACTTCATTTATTTAAGAGATGAAGTGGAAATTGTTCAAGGCACGAACAACCGTGAGATTGTTCCAAAATAAAGTAAGTATTTATTCTAATTCAAATTCTTCACCTTTAGGGAAATGATATTGAAAACCAAAAATGTTGTCCTAGTGCCCTTATATCTGATGAATCAGATGCTACCCTAGATCATCACAAATTTATGGCTTTGTGATTGTTGTCTTTTTCATAGCCATGTTCTCTACCACTTTCCATTAGAACATGACGGTTAGATTTCTCTTCCATATCCATATTTTCACCTATGTTCTCCTATATAGAAACCTAGTGATTAGTTAATTTGGGTAACCGTTATGTTTCATACTTTAGTTTTTAAAACCAAGTTTTGGTATTCCTTTTTACGATGTGGGATTATATTAAAGAAACTTTCGATTAGTAAACCATTTATAACCCCGATGAATTTCGAGGGTGAAATTCATTTTAAGGGGGGTAGAATGTTACACCCCGAGATTTTATGAAATATTTATTTTTTAATTTTATTGATGTCTTGTGTTGTACGCTACACCAAAAGGATCTTTCACAAAAAACATCCCTGACTTGGCTTGCATTACACACAATTGTGTCTTTCCACGATAGCGTGTGTAGTACGCAATACCGAGTTTCACTAAATGAGATATTATTATAATATTATTATGAACTAGCCGTTATGAATAGTAATACCCACTTTTTGAAATTTTATAAATTGTATCTTTCAAAACGGACTTCATTTTTGGATTCAGAATATCGAAATTAGCTTAGGGTGAAATTTTGGTACTTTTCGGATAACTTTCATATTCTGATGAATAGTAAAAATTACTAAATTTTAATTAAAAACAAATTTTTTAATCGAAATAATTAATAGTGATAAATTATTAATTTGAGTGGTTTTAAAGTATATTTAGAATATATTTTTACAATTTAATACAATTTTGGTCATTGGATGCAATTTCACATTTAAACCAGATATAAACAAGTGTCAATCTTTTGATAATTATTATCTCTTAAAAACACGCTATTTGTTTTGATGACGAGAGTTAATTTTTAAATTAGTTAATGTAACTGATTTGTTTTTAATTTGATAAAATAGACATCATTTTTTAATTCATAATATCAAATATAGCTTAGGCCTAATTTTTGGTATTTTTCTAGAAACTTTCATTTTTTGATGAATAGTGAAACCACTAAGTGGTAGTTAAAAAACTAAATTTTTCATAAAAATTAATTTTACCACTTCTGTGAGTGGAATTTAGAAAATCCAAGAGACACGATTAATATCAATGACTAAAATGTGGTTCAATGAGATGAAAATAATTTTTGGTGAATAGTAACTCTTTACTTTTTTTTACCACGGTTAAAAGTAAATAGGGAAATTAAGGGTAAATGTGTTATTATTATTACCCTAACACATGTACTAATTCTATTGGATAAATGTAATTCGACCAAAAACAACCTTAGGAATAGAATATGACCATTTAGGCCCACTTGGATTAGATTAGGACATTTATTATCAATTTATTTAAAGAAGGGTTAAAATAGTTAAAATCAAAGTTTAATAACTAAATCCTTTTTAATATAGGGTTATACATAAGATAAATTCGACTATAAAAATTCATTATAAAATAAAAAGATTTCCAACATAATGTTATTTTATTTGTAATTTTTAGACTTAAAATAATTTAATTTATTTATGATACAATGATGATGCAGTAATTATCCTATTAATGAAATATTGACATAATTGATGTTATAAATACCCAAATAAATGTAATTTGAGACTTTTTATGAATTACAATAGTTTTCTATGTTAATATTACATTTTATTATTGATTTAATTAATTTTTTTCGAATTAATCATTCTGTTATGATTTTCACAAAAATCAATTACCAAATAGTGTCAAAATTGACATAAAATAGTTTTTAAAACAAATATTATATTATTAATTGTTATTATATTCCTAAAAATCTAAGGTTCAGCCAAGATACTTATATCATGATAGGTGTATCAGTAATGGACCACTTGGGGGTCTCTTGGATGTATATGGTAAGTTTATTAACTATATAATATAAAAATACAAAGTGACATGGTAAATGTCAATCTAATTAACTAAGAGTTAAAACTAAAAGATAAGGTTAATATAATGACCTAAACTTGTCTAAATTCTTTTGGATGAGATTATTTCGACCCATCCCCACCTTAGCTTCGAAATATATCAATTTTGAGTTATTAAAAATCGAATTTGACTTTATAATAAAATAATATTTTTAGTGATTCCAAAGGTGCCCCTCTCCTCCCTTATAAAAGGGCACCTCCTCCCTCTCTTCCTCACACCACTTTGAGCCTTAAAGCTCGGCCAAACCCTTCCAAATTCTCTTCTCAACTTCCCTAGAAACATCCTAGAGGTCCTGGTCTTCTTCAAAGATCAATTGTAGTACCCTAAGAGGAGGTCTCAAAGAGGCGCTTCAAAGAAGAGGTAATGTCCGTTACCGATTCTTTCAACTTTATTTCTTCTTCCACTTCTTCTTCTTTAGTTGTTTCATTATAAAGTAATAACATCAGTATAAATCATATACTGATATGTGATTATAAGTATGAAACAACCATATTTCACCATCTATCCATCCTACGGAAAATGAAATCACCGCGTGTGCGTACGTACGGAATACCGTCTCCACGCCGTGGTGTAATCTATTTTCCACCACCACCTTACTTGGATGTGTATAATGGTGAAAGTAATGAATATATATGATTTTTAAAAATTTATATTGATTCTGAAATAGTATACATACACTCCAATACAATTCCATGATCATGGGAATGATATCTTTACTCGTGCGTACGTACGGACTACCGTCTCCACGAACGCGATGAGATTCATATTCCATGATTAACCATTCAAGAATGATTGTAAAGTATATATAATAAGTAATCATGAAATATATGACATAATAATGCTACTGGATTTATGTATATATATATTTATTTCATCTACTTATTTCCATTCAATACAATAAGGAAATGAAAACAGCGTTCATGCGTACGTATGACCTACCGTCTCCATGAACGGTGTATTTCTTTCCATTTATCGATCCATTATATATATGTATATTATGAATATATATTATATATAAATAATGTTTTACATTCTGGATGTAAGTAATCATGATCTAAGTAATCATATTAATAATTACAAGTTAAAACACGAATGACAAATAAAACGATTTTACCCAAAACACTACTTTAAGAACGGGTAATATAAAGTCATAAGTGAACCATATATGATATAATAACAATGAATATGATTCTGTAATAAGTCAATGACATTATTTAAATCATTATACAGGAGGTTCGGATCCATACGAAGCATATCAGACCCAAGGTAAGGGAAAATCTCGCAATCTCAATTTTTATCCGAGATTGTTTATACTTCAGAATTTACTAGGGTGTATTTTATCATCCACATCCATGTTTCCTCAATATGTAATATTATTTCCATCCACCTACAATTTTTTAAATCCAATTTTACCCTTCGATGAGTTTTTAGTAAAAGATATGAAAGGAATCTTTTGTCGTTTTTCGTACAAGGTACTTTTTGACTTTTCCAACAAAAGAACAGGAAATTTTTTTTTAACTTATACGGCATGAAATGATTTTTATGGTTTTATAAAGCCTTATTTTCATGAAGATTCCTCAAAAATATTTCATGACTATTTTCAACAAAATCCTTTTCTTTTAAAATTGCATGACATTTTGTGAAAAGAAAATGATTTTGAAGAAAAAAAGGATATTTTCCTCAAGAATTCATTTCAAGTGTTTTATCAAAACCATTTTCCATCTAAAATGAAATTATTTCATATGTGTATGTTTCAAGTATAATATCTCTATGATTTAAATGGTTTCACTTTTCTTATTATGAAATGATATCCATTTCTTTTATATGGATTATGTGATGATGAGATGATGTTTATGAAAGCCATTTTATTTATTGGGTTATGTATGTTTATTTTGTGGCACAAGTAAGAATGATTTCATTATGAGATGGGTGAGACCTATATCTCCCTCCAATGAATTGGGTAAAGATTTATATCTCATGTGATAGACATGGCTGGAACGGTAAATTAATCCGGTTCAGTATTACAGGACTGGAACGAGGAGTGAACTCAATTCAGAAAGGGACTTTGTCCACTAAGATGGTCTTGGAAGCAATGCCCTGGCTACTATGGAAATCATTACATGTGCTTAATGGATGCCACAATTACATGTTTTATTCCCATGCTATTTTATCATGATTTATGTTCCATTATGATATATGCCTTATGTACTTCCATGTTTTCTGTCGTTGCTCAAGATTTTGATGTTTAAACATTATGTTCATGTTTTTAAGTTAAAATGTATATGGTATGTTTTATTTTATCCATGATCACCCTTACTGAGCATTTGAGCTCACCCTTTTTATGTTTTATTTTCCCCCTGGATTAAAAGAAATGTTTTAGGTAAGGAAACAAAAAGTGGAAGATCTTTATGGGAGATGTTGAAGATCTTTCACCACGATTAGAAGATTATATTCAGAGTTTCCAAAGACACTAAACTATTACGGTGCTTGTGTGTATGTTTTTGTTATGTATTAAGTTTTCCGTAAAAGTAATGTAATGTCCATGTACGTCAGGCTTCGGGTCTCTACAGTTGGTATCAGAGGAAAGGTTTAGTCAACCTTTGGAAACTAGGATGCGAAAACGTTAGTGAGATCCCTAGAGATATTTCTACGGTATGTCTAGGGATGTCCCTAAGGATAAGTATATGTATAGGATATAGTGCTAGAACTACGGTAATGATCTTAGAATTTAAACTAAGATGTTAGATATTGAGGGTGCTCCCCCTTTACTATTTTGTTTTCCCTAGCATGATTTTTTCCTCTCACACTATTCTTTTTGGGTTTTAGACAATGGCTGGAACCCGAAGGAACCGTGTTGATCAATGTAATGGACAATGCAATAACTGTCCTCCTGCACAAACCAATGTTATGGGAGATGGAGTGAAAAATGTTATTTCTATACTTACACAAGCTATGAACCATTCTGGACTTCCAAATGAGCAGATAAGGGAACAATATTCTATTGAGTCCTTCATGAGGCAACGTCCACCTTCTTTCAGTGGGTCTTCCGATCCAATTGTTGCTGAACAATGGATCAGTACCACTGAAAAGATATTTTCAGTTCTTCAATGTTCTGAATATGATAAAGTCATCTTTGCAGTATATCGTTTGGAAGGTGAAGCTTATCAATGGTGGAATCTTATCAATAATATGAGGCCAAGAGATGAAATTGAGTCCATGGAATGAGACGAGTTCAAGAACTTATTTTTCAATAAGTACTTCCCTCATATTCTTCGTACAAAGATGGAGAAGGAGTTTCTTGAACTAAGGAAAAAGGATGATGAATCTGTTGGTATATACGAAGCGAATTTTACAAGGCTTGCAAGGTATGCATCTGGCTTCATCATCTAACCTGAAAGTAAAGTTGATCGATTCTTCATTGGCTTAAAACCAAGTCTTCGAAGGGAATTTACTATAAGAGACTTCAGTAGCTATGAAGAAATTGTGCATTGTGCTATCAAGGTAGAAATGGAAGTTGGTGTTACATATCCATCTCATGGTTTTGACAAGAAACGAAAGATGGAGTTCAAGGAGAAATCTTAGAATAATGGTGAAAAGAAGATGAATGTTTCCTTATGCTCAAAGTGTGGAAAGAAGCATGGTGGAGATTGTCTTAAAGGGACTAGAAAATGTTTTTAAGTGCAGAAAAGAAGGTCATTGAGTAGCTGAGTGTCGAAGTAATGGAAAAAGAGTTTCTAATGATGTGAATAAAGAAAAGAATACAGAGAACGCACCACCAACACTTCAATGCTTCAAGTGCAAGGAAATGGGGAATTATGCTAATAAATACCCCAATCCAAGGGTTAGTGATGATCGACATGAGCAACCACTTAAGGCAAAGGACAAAGGGAAGTCCCATGCGATCACTATTGGCGATGTTGAATATGACAATGATGTGGTGGAATGATTAAGTGCTTATTTAATGGGATTCCAAAATAATGTTGTATATAGTATCGTGGAATATTGGAATATTTATATATTGGCCTATTGTGGTTTTCAATAATTTTATGGTACCAGTAACCATGGAAAGTGATTGAGATATTTTTGGAAAGAAGATGATATGCACATAATGAAGGGATAAGGAGAAAATGAAATGTTTGACAGTATTCATGAGCTCATGACTGATATAAGGAGAAGGTTATATCATGGTTTGAGTATATAGAATTTTTGGATTTTGGTAAGTGGAAAGAGTTAACTTTTGACATTATTCATGTTTTCACTAAGGTTCAATGTGTATTCATTTTTCAAGAGAATACATGATTAATGTATTCCCATGATTGGAATGTGACCAACAAGATAACGGGGAATAAATGATGGTTGGTTGATGACATTTAAAGTAATAGTTTTCTTTATACTATGAGCTTGGAACGAAGTATTTTAGATAAAGATTGGAATGGATTATGTTGGACATAAGATAGTATTGTTTAAGGATAGGACTTTTTTTGATATTATTTACAGGATGTTATAGTAATGTAGTTTTAGAAAAAGGACAACCTGCAGGACGGGCGACAACCCATCGCGTCGGACAAAGCTGTGGGAATCAAACCCACAACCGAAGTGCGACTGGACTTTATCGCATACCACTGGCCTACAGAAAGTCCCTGTTTAGTAGAAACTAGTTTTATTATATTAATAAGTATGATATATGAAGTATAAGTCCATTTTAGAAACCATGTATGATTAATCTCACTATAGATCGACTTATGTATATTTCATAACTTTTGCTAACCTTTTGTTTGAGACAGATGGAATGACCCGTCATTCTATCACCTGATCTGCTAACACTTCACGAATAACAAATTCAACTTCATTTCTTTAAGAGATGAAGTGGAAATTGTTCAAGGCACGAACAACAGTGAGATTGTACCAAAATAAAGTAAGTATTTATTCTAATTCAAATTCTTCAACTTTAGGGAAATGATATTGAAAACCAAAAATGTTGTCCTAGTACCCTTATATCTGATGAATCAGATCGTACCCTAGATCATCACAAATTTATGGCTTTGTGATTGTTGTCTTTTTCATAGCCATGTTCTCTACCACTCTCCATCAGAACATGACTGTTAGATTTCTCTTCCATATCCATATTTTCACCTATGTTCTCCTATATAGAAACCCAGTGATTAGTTAATTTGGGTAACCATTACATTTCATACTTTAGTTTTTAAAACCAAGTTTTGGTATTCCTTTTTACGATGTGGGTTTCTCTTAATGAAACTTTCGAGTAGTAAACCATTTATAACCCCGATGAATTTCAAGGGTGAAATTAATTTTAAGGGAGGTAGAATGTAACACCCCGAGATTTTATGAAAAATATTCTTTTTAATTTTATTGATGTCTTGTGTTGTACGCTACACCAAAAGAAGCTTGCACAACACACATCCCTGACTTGGCTTTCATTACACGCAATTGCGACTTTCCACGATAGCGTGTGTAGTACACAATACCGAGTTTCACTAAATGAGATATTATTATAATATTATTATGAACTAGCCGTTATGAATAGTAATACCCACTTTTTGAAATTTTATAAATTTTATCTTTCAAAACAGACTTCATTTTTGGATTCAGAATATCAAAATTAGCTTAGGGTGAAATTTTGGTACTTTTCGGATAACTTTCATATTCTGATGAATAGTGAAAATTACTAAATTTTAATTAAAAACAAATTTTTTAATCGAAATAATTAATAGTGATAAATTATTAATTTGAGTGGTTTTAAAGTATATTCAGAATATATTTTTACAATTTAATACAATGTTGGTCATTGGATGTAATTTCACATTTAAACCAGATATAAACAAGTGTCAATCTTTTGATAGTTATTATCTCTTAAAAACACGCTATTTGTTTTGACGACGAGAATTAATTTTTAAATTAGTTAATGTAACTAATATGTTTTGAAGTTGATAAAATAGAAATCATTTTTGAATTCATAATATCAAATATAGCTTAGGCCGAATTTTTGGTATTTTTCTGGAAACTTTCATTTTTTGATGAATAGTGAAACCACTAAGTGGTAGTTAAAAAACTAAATTTTTCATAAAACTTAAATTTACCGCTTCTGTGAGTGGAATTTCAAAAATCCGAGAGACACGGTTAATATCAAGGACTAAAATGTGGTTCAATGAGATGAAAATAATTTTTGGTGAATAGTAACTTTTTACTTTTTTTTTACCACGGTTAAAAGTAAATAGGGTAATTAAGGGTAAATGTGTTATTATTATTACCCTAACACATGTCCTAATTCTATTGGATAAGTGTAATTCGACCAAAAACAACCTTAGGAATAGAATATGACCATTTAGGCCCACTTGGATTAGATTAGGACATTTATTATCAAGTTATTTAAAGAAGGGTTAAAATAGTTAAAATCAATGTTTAATAACTAAATCATTTTTAATATAGGGTTATACATAAGATAAATTCGACTATAAATATTCATTATAAAATAAAAAGATTTTCAACATAATGGTATTTTATTTGTAATTTTTAGACTTAAAATAATTTAATTTATTTATGATACAATGATGATGCAGTAATTATCCTATTAATGAAATATTGACATAATTGATGATATAAATACCCAAATAAATGTAATTTGAGACTTTTTATGAATTACTATAATTTTCTATGTTAATATGACATGTTATTATTGATTTAATTAATTTTTTTCGAACTAATCATTCTGTTATGAGTTTCACAAAAATCAATTACCAAATAGTGTCAAAATTGACATAAAATAGTTTTTAAAACAAATATTATATTATTAATTTTTATTATATTTATAAAAATCTAAGGTTAGGACAAGATACTTATATCATGATAGTTGTATCATTAATGTACCACTTGGGGGTCTCTTGGATGTATATGGTAAGTTTATTAACTATATAATATAAAAATACAAAGTGACATGGTAAATGTCAAACTAATTAACTAAGAGTTAAAACTAAAAGATAAGGTTAATATAATGACCTAAACTTGTCTAAATTATATTTTTTTAGAGGATTTAGACCCATACCCACCTTATCTTATAAATATATCAATTTGGAGCTATTAAAAACCGAATTTGACTTTATAATAAAATAATATGTTTAGTTATTCCAAAGGTGCCCCTCTCCTCCCTTATAAAAGGGCACCTCCTCCCTCTCTTCCTCACACCACTTTGAGCCTTCAAGCTCGGACAACCCCTACCGAATTATCTTCTCCACTTCCCTAGAAACATCATAGAGGTCCTGGTCTTCTTCAAAGACAAATTTTAGTACCCTAAGAGGAGGTCTCAAAGAGGCGCTTCAAAGAAGTGGTAATGTCCGTTACCGATTCTTTCAACTTTATTTCTTCTTCCACTTATTCTTCTTTAGTTGTTTCATTATCAAGTAATAAAATCAGTATCAATCATATACTGATATGTTATTATAAGTATGAAACAACCATATTTCACTATCTATCCATCCTACGAAAAACGAAATCACCCCGTGTGCGTACGTACGGAATACCGTCTCCACGCCGTGGTGTAATCTATTTTCCACCACCACCTTACTTGGATGGGTATAATGGTGAAAGTAATGAATATATATGATTATTTTAAAGTGATATTGATTCTGAAATATTATACATACTCTCCAATACAATTCCATGATCATGGGAATGATATCATCGCTCGTGCGTACGTACGGACTACTGTCTCCACGAACGCGATGAGATTCATATTCCATGATTAACCATTCAAGAATAATTATTGTAACACCCCGAGATTTTATGAAAAATATTATTTTAATTTCATTAATGTATTGTGTTTTATGCTACACCAAGATTACCTTGCGCTATACGCAACACCGTATTAGCTTGCAGTATACGCAACACTATTCTTGGATCGTGTTACACACAATTTTGATAATAGTTATTCTACACAACATTGAGTATATATATATATATATATATATATATATTCAATGTATAAATGAAATATGGTTGGATTCTGTTATACGAAACAACGAAGGATTCTTTCACAACACGCAACCCTGACTTGTCTTGCATTACACGCAATCACGACCTTCCTCGATAGCGTGTGTTGTATGCAATACCGGGTTTTACTAAACAATGATATATTATTATATTATTATTATAAACTAGCCTTTATGAATAGTATTAACTAAAATTTGAATTTTATAACATTATTATTCATCTTACATATTTTCTAGAACATGGTATAAGAACAAAATAAATTTTTCGGGTAAAATAAGTATTTTTAAAAAAATGCAGTTTTGCGCCTTTTGATGGCGCACCCACTTTAAATCTAGTTTTTGAAATGTTTATAAGTTCCATTTGAAAATATAAAATTATTCTTTGGAATCAAGAAATAAAAATTTACTTTGGATAAATTTTTCATTTTATTCTGATGACTTTCATATTTTAATGAATAGTAAAAACATGCTATATTTTAATTAAAAACAACTTTTTTCATCATAATATCTTATATGGTTAAATTATAATATTGAATGGTTTTAAAGTATAAATAGAATATATTTTTACCATTTAATATAATTTATGTCATTAGCATTGATTTTACCTTGAATTCGTAGGTTAAATCAATTCAATCTTTTGCAATGTTTTAAAGAAAAACACGTTTTCTTTCGACAACGAGATTACTTTTAATTTAATTTCTGTACCTTTTGTGTATTGAATTTGGAAAAATGGATTTCATATTTGGAATCAGTGGGTCCAAATTATGTTAATAAGCTACTTTTTATTTTTGGGCATTGTGAATAGTAACTAAGATAAATTTTATTTACTATAGTTAAAGGTAAATCAGGTAATTAAGGGTAAATATAAGATTATAAAACTACTCTAACACTTTGAAAAATCCTATTGGATGACTAAAAGTTGACCCATATCACCTAAGGGTCGGATTAGATTCATTTAATGGACTTTTTTCCATGAAAATAATTTAATTATTATTAAAACTAAAGAAAGTGACAACATGTCACTCTCTTAAATACTATAAGTATAATAATTTTAAGTTAGTGATAAACTTCATGAAACTTCGAACATTAATAGTATACATAAATCTAAAAAAATTATCTACATCATGAAAATTTATTTAGAATTTTTTGGGATTAAATAATTATCATTAATTGTGACACAATAGTGATGCAAAAATTATTTATCTAGTGAAAAATCAAGAATATAGATTTTATTAAACTAATAGTGACCATAAAAGGAACAAAACCCTGACCAAAACTTATTGTTCATGTAAATATAAACTCTAATCATCCAATGGTCGAATATTGGACCATTTGGAGTCTTATACAAGCAATTATGACACTTATATTATTTTATTTTAAATGATGCCAAAGTTGTCACCTTCATAATTTAATAAATATAACAATTTAAATATTGTGATTTTAAGATGATAAATTCGAGTAAAAGTATTATTGTGAAAGGTAATAGATTTATCTTCATCATAGGATTTTATTTTAAATTTTTATGCAAGAAATCAGTATATTAAATAATTATACAAAAATGTTGTAGTAATTATTTTATTAAGAGATAAACCAAATAAATGGTTTTAAAATTAATAAAATAAATATTATATGAACTATTTAATGTCATACACTAATTTTATAGATACATATGACCTTTTATGAATCTACTAAAGCTTTTATTTTGAACATATATTCTGTATATATTTTATTTAAATTCAAATAAATGAATAGTGTCAAAATTGACACTATTGTTATTTTATAAAGATAACATATTATAAAATTGTTTAAAAATCACAAAAATATTTAAAAATTATAAATTTAAATTTATATGGTCTATAATGTTATAAAGTAAACAATTATGTAAAATTCACAACAAATAAGTAATTATTTGTTATAATTTAAAATTTATAATTTTATTACCACAAATAAACTTAAATAGATTAAATAAGGATAAATCAAAATGATAAGGTTTAAAATAAGATCCAAACATGTCTAAATTTGATTGGTTGATGAGATTACAACCCTATATCATCTAATATTCGAAGATGAGTCATTTTTGGAGGTTTTTAAGTGGGGTTAGATTTATTATAAATTAATATTTTTAAGAATTCCAAAGGTGCCCCTCTCCTCCCTTATAAAAGGGCACCTCCTCCCTCTCTTCCTCACACCACTTTGAGCCTTCAAGCTCGGCCAACCCCTGCCATATTATCTTCTACACTTCCCTAGAAACATCCTAGAGGTTCTGGTCTACTTTAAAGACCAATCTTAGTGTCCTAAGAGGAGGTTTCGAAGAGGCGTATCGAAGAAGAGGTAATTTCTTCTCCCGATTCTTTCAAGTTTCTTTCTTCTTCAACTTCTTATTCTTCAGCTGTTTCATTATAAATTAATAAAATCAGTATCAATAATATACTGATTTTTTATTATAAATATGAAACAACCCCATTTCACATTCTATCCATCCTACGGAAAACAAAATCATCGCGCGTGCGTACGTACGAAATACCATCTCCACGCCGTGGTGTAATATGTTTTTCCACCAACACCTTACATGGATGGGTATAATGGTGTAAATAATAACTATACATAGTTATTATAACATCATACTGATTCTGATATATTGTATCATCCACTCCAATTCAATTCAATAATTATGGAAACGATATCATCGCTCGTGCGTACGTACGGACTACCGTCTCCACGACGCGATGAGATTCATTCTCCATGTTAACCATTTAAGAATGATTATAAAGTATATATAAGAAATAATAATGAAATATATAACATTATAAAGCTACTGGATTTATGTATATATGTATGTCATCTACTTAATTCCATTCAACTCAATAAGGAAACGAAAACAGCGTTCATGCGTACGTACGGCCTACCGTCTCCATGAACGGTGTATTTCTTTCCATTTATCAATCTATTATATATATGTATATTCTGAATATATATTATATATAAATAATGTTTTATATTCTGTAATTATTTAATCGTGATCTAAGTAATCATATGAATAATTACAAGTCAAAACACGGACGACAAATGAAACGATTTTACCCAAAACGCTCTTTAACATGGAATTTACAAAAGAACGGGTAATATAAAGTCATAAGTGAACCATATATAATATCATAACAGTTAATATGATTATGTAATAAGTCAATAACATTATTTAAATCATTATACAGGAGGTTCGGATACGTACGAAGCATATCAGACATAAGGTAAGGGATAAATTTTGCAAATCTCATTTTTATCCGAGATTGCTTATTCGTAAGTATTTACTGGGGTTATTGATATCATCCTTGTCCATGTTTTATAAAAGTGTATTCATGTATGTTTAAAGTCATTTTTACCCATTTTTACTTTTACTTCATGGTATGTAAGGAATCTTTCTTCTGTTTACGTTACGAGGTACTTTTTTGACTTTTCCGGCAAAAGTACGAAAAGAATGTTTTTTTTAACTTATATGGCATGAATGAATTTTTATGGTTTTATAAAGCCTTATTTTCATGAAGCTTCCTCAAAAATATTTGATTACTATTTTCAACAAAATCCTTTTCTTTTAAAATTGCATGACATTTTTTGAAAAGAAAATGAATTTGAAGAAAAAAAGGATATTTTCCTCAAGAATTCATTTCAAGTGTTTTATCAAAACCATTTTCCATCTAAGATGAAATTATTTCATATGTGTATGTTTCAAGTATAATGTATTTATGATTTACATGGTTTCAATTTTCTTATTATGAAATATCCATTTGTTTTATATGGATTATGTGATAATGGGATGATGTTTATGAAACCCATTTTATTCTTTGGGTTATGATGAATGTTTTAAGTTTATTTTGTGGCACAAGTAAGAATGATTTCACTATGAGATGGGTGGGACCTATATATCCCTCCAATGCATTGGGTAAAGATTTTATATCTCATGAGATAGACATGGATGGAATGGTAAGTTAATCTGGTTCAGTGTTACAGGACTGAAAGGAGGAGTGAACTCGATTCAGAAAGGGACTTTGTCCACTAAGACGGTCTTGGCAGCAATGTCTTGGATACTATGGAAATCATGACATGTGCTGAATTGTTGACACAATTAAATGTTTTATTCCCATGCTATTTTATCATGATTGATGTTCCTTTATGATATATTCCTTACGTACTTCCAAGATTTATGTCTTTGCTCAAGGTTTTAATGTTTAGATTTCATGTTCAAGTTTTTGCTTTCAAAAGTTTATGGATTGTTTTATGTTCTCTATGTTTTCCCTTACTGAGTATTTGAGCTCACCCTTTTTATGTTTTATTTTCCCCAGGAAATAATGAAAGGTTTCAGGTAAGGAAACAAAAAGGGGAAGATCCTTATGGGAGATGTTGAAGATCTTTCAACACATTTAGTTGTTTATATTCCGAGTTTCCAAACACACTAAACTATTACGATCCTTGTGTGTATTTTTTGTTATGTATTAAGTATTTCGCAAAAGTAATGTAATGTCCATGTAAGTCAAGATTTGGGTCTCTACAGTTGGTATCAGAGGAAAGTTTTAGTCAACCTTTGGAAACTAGGATGCGAAAACGTTAGTGAGATCCCTAGAGATATTTCTAAGGTATGTCTAGGGATGTACCTAAGGATAAGAATACGTATAGGATATAGTCCTCGAACTATGGTAATGATCTTATAATTTAACCTAAGATGTTAGATATTGAGGTTGCTCCCCCTTTACTATGTTGTTTTCCCTAGCATGATTTTTTCCTCTCACACTATTCTTTTTGGGTTTTAGAAAATGGATGGAAACAGGAAGATTCATGATAATGGAGGATATGACGGACAATGGAATGATTTTCTTCATGAGAAACCAAATGAAACGGGATCTGGAATTCCAAACATCGTTATTATGCCTAATCAGCAATCTCATAATATGATCAATAATCTCAACTTTGGTAAGTTTCCCGACTCAGATAATAAGAGAAATATGGAGTTTCATGATGATCATAGAGGAAAGAAAGTTCAATTTCCCTCATGTAAATCATGTGGGAAGAGGCATCAGGGAGATTGTTTCAAAGTAACTGGAAGATGCTTTGGGTGTGGAAAAGAAGGACATAAAGCCAGTAAGTGCAAAGGAAAAGGTTCAGTTAACACCATGGACAAGGATAATGGTATTGCTACGACATCAACAATGATTAGATGTTTTAAATGTGGAATGTACGGGCATTATGCAAACCAATGCCCTAATGGAAAATCTCATGAAGAGAATCAGCATGGTCATATGGGTAGTATTTATGTGGATGATGATGAGGAGACTACAAATGATATATGAGCTGAAAGAAGTGTTGAAGCTCAGTCGGTTGTTTTAGAAGGTAGTGGAATGATTGTATGTTTATCGAGAGTTATGTTGTATAGTTAATGGTACTATGGAATAAAGAATCGTCTAAGGATTGTTACACTATTGTTTTTCCTAAAAGTATTTGAAAGTATATGTTGAATGGTACCAGTAACCATGGAATGTTATTCATATATTTTTGTAAAGTAGATGATATGCGCATAATGAAGGAATAAGAAGATAATGAGATGTTTGATTGTATTCATGAGCTCATGATTGATATAAGGACTAAGTGATATCATGGTTTGAGTATATAGAATTTTGAGGATTTTGGTATGTGGAAAGTGTTAACTTTTAAATGCATTCATGTTTTCACTAAGGTTCAATGGGTATTCATTTTTCAAGAGAATACATGATTAAGGCCTTCGAACGTTTGTAATGTGACCAACAAGACATATCTTATGATATATGGGGATCAACGATGGTATTAACATGCTTCTTATATGAAATCTCTGGTAATCGTTTTCACTATAATATGACAATGGACTGCAATATTATGGATAAGCCTAAATATTGGAATGGATTATGTTGGAAATAAGTTAGTATTGTTTAAGGATAGAACCTTTTTTCAATATTATTGATGGGATGATATAGTAATGTAGTTTTAGAAAAAGGACAACCTGCAGGACGGGCGACAGCCCATCACGTCGGACAAGGCTGTGGGAATCGAACCCAAAACCGAAGTGCGACTGGCCTTTATCGCCTACCACTGGCTTACAGGAAGTCCCTGGTTAGTAGAAACTAGTTTTATTTTATTAACCGATATGATATATGAAGTATAAGTTCATTTTTGGAACCATATACGATTAATCTAACCATAAGATGGACTTATAACTTTTGCTAACCTTTTGTTTGAAAGAGATGGAATGACCCATCATTCTATCACATGATCTGCTAACACACCACGAATAACAAATTCAACTTCATTTCTTTAAGGGATGAAGTGGAAATTGTTCAATTCACGAACAACAGTAAGATTGTACCAAAATGATGCAAGTATTTATTTTAATTCATCAACTTTAGGGAAATGATCTTGAAAACCAAAAATTTTGTCCTAGTTCCCTTATATCTGATGAATCATATGGTACCTTAGATCATCACAAATCAATATCTTTGTGATTTTTGGCCTTTTCATAGCCATGTTCTCTACCACTCTCCATCAGAACTTGATGGTTAGATTTTTCTTCCATATCCATATTTTCACCTATGTCCTCCTACGTGGAAACCCAGTGATGAGTTAATTTGGGTAATCATTACATTTCATACTTTAGTTTTTAAATCCATGTTTTGGTATTCCTTTTTACGATGTGGGTTTCTATTAAACAAACTTTCGAGTAGTAAACCATTTATAACCCTGACGAATTTCGAGGGCGAAATTCATTTTAAGGGGGGTAGAATGTAACACCTCGAGATTTTATGAAAAATATTCTTTTAATTTCATTAATTTATTGTGTTGTATTCTACACCAATATTACCTTGCGCTATACGCAACACCGTATTAGCTTGCAGTATACGCAACACTATTCTTGGATCGTGTTACACACAATTTTGATAATAGTTATTCTACGCAACATTGAGTATATATATATATATTCAATGTATAAATGAAATATGGTTGGATTATGTTATATGAAACAACTAAGGATTCTTTCACAACACGCAACCCTGACTTGGATTGCATTACACGCAATCGTGACCTTCCTCGATAGCGTGTGTTGTACGCAATACCGGGTTTTACTAAACAACGATATATTATTATAATATTATTATGAACTAGACGTTATGAATAGTATTAACTAAAATTTTAATTTTATAACATTATTATTCATCTTACACATTTTCTAGAACATGGTATAAGAACAAAATAAATTTTTCGGGTAAAATAAGTATTTTTCAAAAAATGCAGTTTTGCCGCCTTTTGATGGAGCACCCACTTTAAATCTAGTTTTTACATGTTTATAAGTTCCATTTGACAAAATAAAATTATTCTTTGGAATCAAGAAATAAAAATTTACTTTGGATAGATTTTTCATTTTATTCTGATGACTTTCATATTTTAATGAATAGTAAAAACACGTTATATTTTAATTAAAAACAACTTTTTTCATCATAATTTCTTATGTGGTTAAATTATAATATTTAATGGTTTTAAAGTATAAATAGAATATATTTTTACCATTTAATATAATTTATGTCATTATCATTGATTTTACATTGAATTCGTAGGTTAAATCAATTCAATCTTTTGCAATGTTTTAAAGAAAAACCCGTTTTCTTTCGACAACGAGATTACTTTTAATTTAATTTCTGAAACTTTTGTGTATTGAATTTAGAAAAATGGATTCCATATTTGGAATCAGTGGGTCCAAATTATGTTAATAAGCTAATTTTTATTTTTGGGCATTGTGAATAGTAACTACGGTAAATTTTATTTAATATAGTTAAAGGTAAATCGGGTAATTAAGGGTAAATATAATATTATAAAACTACCCTAACACTTGGAAAAATCCTATTGTATGACTAAAATTCTACAAATATAACCTAAGAGTCGGATTATATTCATTTAATGGACTTTTTTCCATGAAAATAATTTAATTATTATTAAAACCAAAGAAAGTGACAACATGTCACTCTCTTAAATACTATAAGTATAATAATTTTAAGTTAGTGATAAACTTCATGAAACTTCGAAAATTAATAGTCTACAGAAATCTAACAAAATTATCTACATCATGAAAATTTATTTAGAATTTTTTTGGATTAAATAATTATCATTAATTGTGACACAATAGTGATGCATAAATTATTTATCTAGTAAAAAATCAAGAATATAGTTTTTATTAAACTAATAGTGACCATAAAAGGCAAAAAAAACTGACCAAAACTTATTGGTAATGTAAATATTAACTATAATCATCCAATGGTCGAATATTTGACCCTTTTGAGTCTTATACAAGCAATTATGACACTTATATTATTTTATTTTAAATGATGCCAAAGTTGTCACCTTCATAATTTAATAAATATAACAATTTAAATATTGTGATTTTAAGATGATAAATTAGAGTAAAGGTATTATTGTGAAATTTAATAGATTTATCTTAATCATAGGATTTTATTTTAAATTTTTATGCAACAAATCAGTATATTAAATAATTATACAAAAATGTTGTAGTAATTATTTTATTAAGAGATAAACCAAATAAATGGTTTTCAAAATAATAAAATAAATATTATATGAACTATTTAATGTGATACACTAATTTTATAGATACATATGACCTTTTATGAATCTATTAAAGCTTTTAGTTCGAACATATCTTCTGTATATATTTTATTTAAATTCAAATAAATGAATAGTGTCAAAATTGACACTATTGTTATTTTATAAAAATAACATATTATAAAATTTTTTAAAAATAACACAAATATTTAAAAATTATAAATTTAAATTTATATGCTCTATAATGTTATAAAGTAAACAATTATGGAAAATTCACAACAAATAATTAATTATTTGTTATAATTTAAAATTTATAATTTTATTACCACAAATAAACTTAAATAGATTAAATAAGGATAAATCAAAATGATAAGGTTTAAAATAAGATCCAAACATGTCTAAATTTGATTTTTTGATGATATTACAACCCTATATCATCTAATATTCGAATATGAGTCATATTTTGAGGTTTTTAAGTGGGGTTAGATTTATTATAAATTAATATTTTTAAGAATTACAAAGGTGCCCCTCTCCTCCCTTATAAAAGGGAACCTCCTCCCTCTTTTCCTCACACCACTTTGAGCCTTCAAGCTCGGCCAACCCCTGAAAAATTATCTTATACACTTACCTATAAACATCCTAGAGGTTCTGTTCTAATTTAAATACCAATCTTAGTTCCCTAAGAGGAGGTTTCAAAGAGTCGTATCGAAGAAGAGGTAATTTCATCTCCCGATTCTTTCAAGCTTCTTTCTTCTTAAACTTCTTCTTCTTTAGTTGTTTCATTATAAAGTAATAACATCAGTTTCACTAATATACTTATTTGTTATAATAAATATGAAACAACCCCATTTCACCTTCTATCCATCCTACGGAAAACAAAATCACCGCGCGTGCGTACGTACGGAATACCGTCTCCACGCCGTGGTGTAATATGTTTTTCCACCAACACCTTACATGGATGGGTAAAATGGTGTAAAGAATAACTATAAATAGTTATTATAACATCATACTGATTCTGATATATTGTATCATCCAATCCAATTCAATTCAATAATTATGGAAACAATATCATCGCTCGTGCGTACGTACGGACTACCGTCTCCACGACGCGATGAGATTCATTCTCCATGTTAACCATTTAAGAATGATTATAAAGTATATATAAGAAATAATAATGAAATATATGAAATTATAAATCTAATGGATTTATGTATATATTTATGTCATCTACTTAATTCCATTCAACTCAATAAGGAAACGAAAACAGCATTCATGCGTACGTACGGCCTACCGTCTCCATGAACGGTGTATTTCTTTCCATTTATCGATCTATTATATATATGTATATTCTGAATATATATTATATTTAAATAATGTTTTATATTCTGGAATTATGTAATCATTATCTAAGTAATCATATGAATAATTACAAGTCAAAACACGGATGACAAATGAAACGATTTTACCCAAAACCCTCTTTAACATGGAATTTACAAAAGAACGGGTAATATAAAGTCATAAGTGAACCATATATGATATCATAACAATTAATATGATTATTTAATAAGTCAATAACATTATTTAAATCATTATACAGGAGTTTTGGATACGTACGAATCATATCAGACATAAGGTAAGGGATAAATTTTGCAAATCTCATTTTTATCCGAGATTACTTATTCGTAAGTATTTACTGGGGTTATTGCTATCATCCTTGTCCATGTTTTATAAAAGTGTATTCATGTATGTTTAAAGTCCTTTTTACCCATTTTTGACTTTTACTACATGGTATGTAAGGAATCTTTCTTTTTTTTACATTACGAGGTACTTTTTTGACTTTTCCGGCAAAAGTACAAAAAGAATGTTTTTTTAACTTATACGGTATGAACGAATTTTTATGGTTTTATAAAGCCTTATTTTTATGAAGATTCCTCAAAAATATTTCATGACTATTTTCAACAAAATCCTTTTCTTTTAAAATTGCATTACATTTTGTGAAAAGAAAATGAATTTGAAGAAAAAAAGGATATTTTCCTCAAGAATTCATTTCAAGTGTTTTATCAAAACCATTTTCCATCTAAGATGAAATTATTTCATATGTGTATGTTTCAAGTATAATTTCTCTATGATTTACATGGTTTCAATTTTCTTATGATGAAATATCCATTTGTTTTATATGGATTATGTGATAATGGGATGATGTTTATGAAACCCATTTTATTCTTTGGGTTATGATGAATGTTTTAAGTTTATTTTGTGGCACAAGTAAGAATTATTTCACTATCAGATGGGTTGGACCTATATCTCCCTCCAATGAATTGGGTAAAGATTTAATATCTCATGAGATAGACATGGCTGGAACGGTAAGTTAATCCGGTTCAGTGTTACAGGACTGAAACGAGGAGTGAACTCGATTCAGAAAGGGACTTTTTCCACTAAGATGGTCTTGGTAGCAATGCCTTGGCTACTATGGAAATCATGACATGTGCTGAATGGTTTCCACAATTACATGTTTTATTCCCATGCTATTTTATCATGATTGATGTTCCTTTATGATATATTCCTTACGTACTTCCAAGATTTATGTATTTTCTCAAGGTTTTAATGTTTAGATTTCATGTTCAAGTTTTTGCTTTCAAAAGTTTATGGATTGTTTTATGTTCTCTATGTTTTCCCTTACTGAGCATTTGAACTCACCCTTTTTATGTTTTATTTTCCCCAGGAAATAAAGAAAGGTTTTAGGTAAGGAAACAAAAAGGGGAAGATCCTTATGGGAGATGTTGAAGATCTTTCAACACGATTAGTTGTTTATATTCCGAGTTTCCAAAGACACTAAACTATTACGATCCTTGTGTGTCTTTTTTGTTATGTATTAAGTATTTCGCAAAAGTAATGTAATTTCCATGTACGTAAAGCTTTGGGTCTCTTAAATTATAAAGTATATATAATAAGTAATCATGAAATATATGACATAATAATGCTACTGGATTTATATATATATATATTTATGTTATCTACTTATTTCCATTCAATACAATAAGGAAACGAAAACAACGTTCATGCGTACGTACGACCTACCGTCTCCATGAACGGTGTATTTATTTCCATTTATCGATCCATTATATATATGTATATTATGAATATATATTATATATAAATAATGTTTTACATTCTGGATGTAAGTAATCAAGATCTAAGTAATCATAGGAATAATTACAAGTTGAAACACGAACGACAAATAAAACGATTTTACCCAAAATGCTACTTTAAGAAAGGGTAATATAAAGTCATAAGTGAACCATATATGATATAATAACAATGAATATGATTCTTTAATAAGTCAATGACATTATTTAAATCATTATACAGGAGGTTCAGATCCATACGAAGCATATCGGACCCAAGGTAAGGGAAAATCTTGCAATCTCAATTTTTATCCGAGATTGTTTATACTTCAGAATTTACTAGGGTGTATTTTATCATCCACATCCATGTTTCCTCAATATGTAATATTGTTTCCTCAATATTTAATATTGTTTCCATCCACCTACAATTTTTTAAATCCAATTTTACCCTTCGGTGAGTTTTTAGTAAAATATATGAAAGGAATCTTTTGTCGTTTTTCGTACGAGGTACTTTTTGACTTTTCCGACAAAAGTACGGGAAGAATGTTTTTTTAACTTATAAGGCATGAAAGGATTTTTATGGTTTTATAAAGCCTTATTTTCATGAAGCTTACTCAAAAATATTTCATGACTATTTTCAAAAAAATCCTTTTCTTTTAAAATTACATGACGTTTTGCGAAAAGAAAATGATTTTGAAGAAAAAAGGACATTTTCCTCAAGAATTCATTTCAAGTGTTTTATCAAAACCATTTTCCATCTAAAATGAAATTATTTCATATGTGTATGTTTCAAGTATAATGTCTCTATGATTTACATGGTTTCACTTTTCTTATTATGAAATGATATCCATTTCTTTTATATGGATTATGTGATGATGGGATGATGTTTATGAAACCCATTTTATTTATTGGGTTATGTATGTTTATTTTGTGGAACAAGTAAGAATGATTTCATTATGAGATGGGTGGGACCGATATCTCCCTCCAATGCATTAGGTAAAGATTTATATCTCATGATATTGACATGGCTGGAACGGTAAGTTAATCTGGTTCAGTATTATAGGACTGGAACGAGGAGTGAACTCGATTCAGAAAGGGACTTTGTCCACTAAGATGGTCTTGGCAGCAATGCCTTGGATACTATGGAAATAATTACACGTGCTTAATGGATTCCACAATTACATGTTTTATTCCCATGCTATTTTATCATGATTTATGTTCCATTATGATCTATGCCTTATGTACTTCCATGTTTTATGTCGTTGCTCAAGATTTTGATGTTTAAACATTATGTTCATGTTTTTAAGTTAAAATGTATATGGTATGTTTTATTTTATCCATGATCACCCTTAATGAGAATTTGAGCTCACCCTTTTTATGTTTTATTTTCCCCCAGGATTAAAAGAAAGGTTTTAGGTAAGGAAACAAAAAGTTTAAGATCTTTATGGGAGATGTTGAAGATCTTTCCCCACGATTAGAAGATTATATTCTGAGTTTCCAAAGACACTGAACTATTACGGTGCTTGTGTGTCTGTTTTTATTATGTACTAAGTTTTCCTCAAAAGTAATGTAATGTCCATGTACGTCAGGCTTCGAGTCTCTACAGTTGGTATCAGAGGAAAGGTTTAGTCAACCTTTGGAAACTAGGATGCGAAAACATTAGTGAGATCCCTAGAGATATTTCTAAGGTGTGTCTAGGGATGTCCCTAAGGATAAGTAAATGTATAGGATATAGTCCTAGAACTACGGTAATGATCTTAGAATTTAACCTAAGATGTTAGATATTGAGGGTGCTACCCCTTTACTATTTTGTTTTCCCTAGCATGATTTTTGCCTCTCACACTATTCTTTTTGGGTTTTAGACGATGGCTAGAACCCGAAGGAACCGTGTTGATCAATGTAATGGAAAATGCAATGACTGTTCTCATGAACAAACCAATGTTATGGGATATGGAGTGAAAAATGTTATTTCTATACTTACAGAAGCTATGAACCATTCTGGACTTCCAAATGAGCAGAGAAGGGAACAATATTCTATTGAGTCCTTCATGAGGCAACGTCCACCTTCTTTCAGTGGGTCTTCCGATCTAATTTTTGCTAAACAATGGATTAGTACCACTGAAAAGATATTTTCAGTTCTTCAATGTTCTGAACATGATAAAGTCATCATTGCAGTATATCGTTTGGAAGGTGAAGCTGATCAATGGTGGAATCTTATCAAGAATACGAGAACAAGAGATGAAATTGAGTCCATGGAATGGGACGAGTTAAAGAACTTATTTTTCAATAAGTACTTCCCTCGTATTCTTAGTACAGAGATGGATAAGGAGTTTCTTGAACTAAGGCAAAAGGATGATGAATCTGTTGGTATATACGAAGCGAATTTTACAAGGCTTGCAAGGTATGCATCTGGCTTTATCATCCAACCTGAAAGTAAAGTTGATCGATTCTTCAGTGGCTTAAAACCAAGTCTTCGAAAGGCATTAGCTATAATAGACTTCAGTAGATATGAAGAAATTGTGCGTTGTGCTATCAAGGTAGAAATGGAAGTTGGTGTTACATATCCATCTCATGGTTTTGAAAAGAAACGAAAGATGGAGTTCAAGGAGAAATCTTAGAATAATGTTGAAAAGAAGATGAATGTTTCCTTATGCTCAAAGTGTGGAAAGAATTATGGTGGAGATTATCTTAAAGGGACTAGAAAATGTTTTAAGTGTGGAAAAGAAGTTCATCGAGTAGCTGAGTGTCGAAGTAATGGAAAAAGGGTTGCTAATGATGTGAATAAAGAAAAGACTACAGAGAACACACCACCAACACTTCAATGCTTCAAGTGCAAGAAAATGGGGTATTATGCTAATAAATACCCTAATCCAAGGGTTAGTGATTATCGACATGAGCAACCACTTAAGGCAAAGGAAAAAAGGGAAGTCACATGCGATCACTATTGGCGATGTTGAATATGACAACGATGTGGTGGAATGATTAAGTGTTTATGTAATGGGATTCCAAAATAATGTTGTATATAGTATCGTGGAATATTGGAATATTTATATATTGGCCTATTGTGGTTTTCAATAATTTTATGGTACCAGTAACCATGGAAATTGATTGAGATATTTTTGGAAAGAAGATGATATGCGCATAATGAATGGATAAGGAGAAAATGAAATGTTTGACAGTATTCATGAGCTCATGACTGATATAAGGAGAAGGTTATATCATGGTTTGAGTATATAGAATTTTTGGATTTTGGTTTGTGGAAAGAGTTAACTTTTGACATTATTCATGTTTTTACTAAGGTTCAATGTGTATTCATTTTTCAAGAGAATACATGATTAAGGTATTCCCATGATTGGAATGTGACCAACAAGATAATGGGGAATAAATGATGGTTGGTTGATGACATTTCAAGTAATAGTTTTCTTTATACTATGAGCTTGGACCAAAGTATTTTAGATAAAGATTGGAATGGATTATGTTGGACATAAGATAATATTGTTTAAGGATAGAACTTTTTTCGTTATTATTGACGGGATGTTATAGTAATGTAGTTTTAGAAAAAGGACAACCTGCAGGACGGGCGACAACCCATCGTGTCGGACAAGGCTGTGGGAATCGAACCCACAACCGAAGTGTGACCGGACTTTATCGCCTACCACTGGCCTACAGGAAGTCCCTGTTTAGTAGAAACTAGTTTTATTATATTAAGAATTATGATATATGAAGTATAAGTCCATTTTAGAAACCATATATGATTAATCTCACTATAGATCAACTTATGTATATTTAATAACTTTTTCTAACCTTTTGTTTGAGACAGATGGAATGACCCGTCATTCTATCACATGATCTGCTAACACTTCACGAATAACAAATTCAACTTCATTTATTTAAGAGATGAAGTGGAAATTGTTCAAGGCACGAACAACAGTGAGATTGTACCAAAATAAAGTAAGTATTTATTTTAATTCAAATTCTTCAACTTTAGGGAAATGATATTGAAAACCAAAAGTGTTGTCTTAGTGCCCTTATATCTGATGAATCAGATGGTACCCTAGATCATCACAAATTTATGGCTTTGTGATTGTTGTCTTTTTCATAGACATGTTCTCTACCACTCTCCATCAGAACATGATAGTTAGATTTCTCTTCCATATCCATATTTTCACCTATGTTCTCCTATATAGAAACCCAATGATTAGTTAATTTGGGTAACCGTTACGTTTCATACTTTAGTTTTTAAAACCAAGTTTTGGTATTCCTTTTTATGATGTGGGTTTCTATTAAAGAAACTTTCGAGTAGTAAACCATTTATAACCCTGATGAATTTTGAGGGTGAAATTCATTTTAAGGGGGGTAGAATGTAACACCCCGAGATTTTATGAAAAATATTCTTTTTAATTTTATTGATGTCTTGTGTTGTACGCTACACCAAAAGGAGCTTTCACAACACACATCCCTGACTTGGCTTTCATTACACGCAATTGCGACTTTCCACGATAGCGTGTGTAGTACGCAATACCGAGTTTCACTAAATGAGATATTATTATAATATTATTATGAACTAGCCGTTATGAATAGTAATACCCACTTTTTGAAATTTTATAAATTTTATCTTTCAAAATGGACTTCATTTTTGGATTCGGAATATCGAAATTAGCTTAGGGTGAAATTTTGTTACTTTTCAGATAACTTTCATATTCTGATGAATAGTGAAAATTACTAAATTTTAATTAAAAACAAAATTTTTAATCGAAATAATTAATAGTGATAAATTATTAATTTGATTGGTTTTAAAGTATATTTAGAATATATTTATACAATTTAATACAATTTTGGTCATTGGATGTAATTTCACATTTAAACCAGATATAAACAAGTGTCAATCTTTTGATAATTATTATCTCTTAAAAACATGCTATTTGTTTTGACGACGAGAATTAATTTTTAAATTAGTTAATGTAACTGATATGTTTTGAATTTGATAAAATATACATCATTTTTTAATTCATAATATCAAATATAGCTTAGGCCTAATTTTTGGTATTTTTCTAGAAACTTTCATTTTTTGATGAATAGTGAAACCACTAAGTGGTTGTTAAAAAACTAATTTTTTCATAAAACTTAATTTTACGGCTTCTGTGAGTGGAATTTCAAAAATCCAAGAGAAACGGTTAATATCAAGGACTAAAATTTGGTTCAATGAGATGAAAATAATTTTTGGTGAATAGTAACTTTTTACTTTTTTTTACCACGATTAAAAGTAAATAGGGTAATTAAGGGTAAATGTGTTATTATTATTACCCTAAAACATGTCCTAATTCTATTGGATAAGTTTAATTCGACCAAAAAAAACCTTAGGAATAGAATATGACCATTTAGGCCCACTTGGATTAGATTAGGCCATTTATTATCAATTTATTTAAAGAAGGGTTAAAATAGTTAAAATCAAAGTTTAATAACTAAATCATTTTTAATATAGGGTTATACATAAGATAAATTCGACTATAAATATTAATTAGAAAATAAAAATATTTCCAAAATAATCGTATTTTATTTGTAAATTTTATACTTAAAATAATTTAATTTATTTATGATACAATGATGATGCAGTAAGTATCCTATTAATGAAATATTGATATAATTGATGTTATAAATACCCAAATAAATGTAATTTTAGACTTTTTATGAATTCAAATAATTTTCTATGTTAATATGACATGTTATTATTGATTTAATTAATTTTTTTCGAACTAATCATTCTGTTATGATTTTCACAAAAATCAATTACCAAATAGTGTCAAAATTTACATAAAATAGTTTTTAAAACAAATATTATATTATTATTTGTTATTATATTCCTAAAAATCTAAGGTTCAGCCAAGATACTTATATCATGATAGGTGTATCATTGATGGACCATTTGGGAGTCTCTTGAATGTATATGGTAAGTTTATTAACTATATAATATAAAAATACAAAGTGACATGGTAAATGTCAATCTAATTAACTAAGAGTTAAAACTAAAAGATAAGGTCAATATAATGACCTAAACTTGTCTAAATTCTATTTTATGAGAGGATTTAGACCCATACCCACCTTAGATTCTAAATATATCAATTTGGATCTATTAAAAACCGAATTTGACTTTATAATAAAATAATATTTTTAGTTATTCCAAAGGTGCCCCTCTCCTCCCTTATAAAAGGGAACCTCCTCCCTCTCTTCCTCACACCACTTTGAGCCTTCAAGCTCGGAAAAACCCTGCCAAATTCTCTTCTACACTTCCCTAGAAACATCCTATAGGTCCTAGTCTTCTTCAAAGACCAATTTTAGTACCCTAAGAGGAGGGCTCAAAGAGGCGCTTCAAAGAAGAGGTAATGTCCGTTACCGATTCTTTCAACTTTATTTCTTCTTCCACTTATTCTTCTTTTGTTGTTTCATTATAAAGTAATAACATAAGTATCAATCACATACTGATATGTTATTATAAGTATTAAATAACCATATTTCACTATCTATCCATCCCACGGAAAACAAAATCACCGCGTGTGCGTATGTACGGAATACCGTCTCCACGCCGTTGTGTAATCTATTTTCCACCACCACCTTACTTGGATGGTTATAATGGTGAAAGTAATGAATATATATGATTATTGTAAAGTGATATTGATTCTGAAATAGTATACACACACTCCAATACAATTCCATGATCATGGGAATGATATCATCGCTCGTGCGTACGTACGGACTACCGTCTCCACGAACGCGATGAGATTCATATTCCATGATTAACCATTCAAGAATGATTATAAAGTATATATAATAAGTAATAATGAAATATATGAAATAATAATTCTACTGGATTTATGTATATATATATTTATGTCATCTACTTATTTCCATTCAATACAATAAGGAAACGAAAACAACGTTCATGCGTACGTACGGCCTACCGTCTCCATGAACGGTGTATTTCTTTCCATTTATCGATCCATTATATATATGTATATTATGAATATATATTATATATAAATAATGTTTTACATTCTGGATGTAAGTAATCATTATCTAAGTAATCATATGAATAATTACAAGTTAAAAGACAAACGACAAATAAAACGATTTTACCCAAAATGCTACTTTAAGAACGGGTAATATAGAGTCATAAGTGAACCATATATGATATAATAACAATGAATATGATTCTTTAATAAGTCAATGACATTATTTAAATCATTATACAGGAGGTTCAGATCCATACGAAGCATATCGGACCCAAGGTAAGGGAAAATCTCGCAATCTCAATTTTTATCCGAGATTGTTTATACTTCAGAATTTACTAGGGTGTATTTTATCATCCACATCCATGTTTCCTCAATATGTAATATTGTTTCCTCAATATTTAATATTGTTTCCATCCACCTACAATTTTTTAAATCCAATTTTACCCTTCGGTGAGTTTTTAGTAAAAGATATGAAAGGAATCTTTTGTCGTTTTTCGTACGAGGTACTTTTTGACTTTTCCGACAAAAGTACGGGAAGAATGTTTTTTTAACTTATAAGGCATGAAAGGATTTTTATGGTTTTATAAAGCCTTATTTTCATGAAGCTTCCTCAAAAATATTTCATGACTATTTTCAACAAAATCCTTTTCTTTTAAAATTACATGACGTTTTGCGAAAAGAAAATGATTTTGAAGAAAAAAGGACATTTTCCTCAAGAATTCATTTCAAGTGTTTTATCAAAACCATTTTCCATCTAAAATGAAATTATTTCATATGTGTATGTTTCAAGTATAATGTCTCTATGATTTACATGGTTTCACTTTTCTTATTATGAAATGATATCCATTTCTTTTATATGGATTATGTGATGATGGGATGATGTTTATGAAACCCATTTTATTTATTGGGTTATGTATGTTTATTTTGTGGAACAAGTAAGAATGATTTCATTATGAGATGGGTGGGACCGATATCTCCCTCCAATGCATTAGGTAAAGATTTATATCTCATGAGATTGACATGGCTGGAACGGTAAGTTAATCTGGTTCAGTATTATAGGACTGGAACGAGGAGTGAACTCGATTCAGAAAGGGACTTTGTCCACTAAGATGGTCTTGGCAGCAATGCCTTGGATACTATGGAAATAATTACATGTGCTTAATGGATTCCACAATTACATGTTTTATTCCCATGCTATTTTATCATGATTTATGTTCCATTATGATCTATGCCTTATGTACTTCCATGTTTTATGTCGTTGCTCAAGATTTTGATGTTTAAACATTATGTTCATGTTTTTAAGTTCAAATGTATATGGTTTGTTTTATTTTATCCATGCTCACCCTTACTGAGCATTTGAGCTCACCCTTTTTATGTTTTATTTTCCCCTAGGATTAAAAGAAAGGTTTTAGGTAAGGAAACAAAAATTGGAAGATCTTTATGGGAGATGTTGAAGATCTTTCACCACGATTATAAGATTATATTCCGAGTTTCCAAAGACACTAAACTATTACGGTCCTTGTGTGTCTGTTTTTGTTATTTACTAAGTTTTCCGCAAAATTAATGTAATGTCTATGTACTTCAGGCTTCGGGTCTCTACATATATGATTATAACTAAAGATTATAAAGGGTTATAAATATGACTAAGGTTTTTAAATAAGTTATTAAGATGGTTATATTTATTATACTATAGGTTAAAGTGAATTCATGGAAGATGAAAATTAAGGTAAGGGTTTCTATATGTTGTATATAATACCCATTTTAAACTTTATATAATGATTATCTATTTATTCATTGTGTTTTGTGTTTTATTTAATGTTCACCCCATCATGAAAGTTTTATTAAAATGTTAAAAAATAAGTGATGGGTTTCTTATCTCAATTTTTTTTTCATTGAGACTTATGCCATATCCACCGCTTATTTTCTTTTTAGTAGTGTATATAATGCCAATTGATGTATTTTTATCATACTTTAAATAAGTATTAAAGTTATTATATAACTATATCAATAATTTTATTTAAATGTATTTTGGTTCAAGGTTTAATGAAGTTTAAGGAGTTTTTATTAACTTAAATTATTTTCTTGAGTCACAATGATTCAACTTGGTCTATGTTTTTGAAAGTTTATTTACTTATATTCTATGATGATATTATAATGCCTTTAACCCTTATTTTATGTGTAATTACATTGATGGATTTATTTATTCCTAAAATTTAATGATGTTAAGAATAATTATCATTATCTAGAAATAATCACTTTATCTTATATATCCTTATTTTCTCTTCTCACCAATTTTATCCTTTATATTTGTAAATATAGTTATGTTTTATCTCATGTGACCATCATATTTCCATTTTCATATTTTCAAAAGTAATTTTTATTATCCCTTTTTTATGATGTAGGTTTTTAGAAAAGGTATTTTAAAATATTAAAAGGTTTTCATTTAATGATTTTATGTTTTATCTTAAACTCCATATTTCCTCAAGATAACCCTTTTGAACTTTTCAAGGCTCCATTATTGAAAATTATTTTTTAAAAAGTAAAATTTTTCAAAAAATTTTATTTTAACTTTTTTACACCTGTATATATTTTTCAAGGATCTATTGTTGAAGATTATTTTTAAAATTAACTGTTTTAAAAAACTTTCACTACACTTTTATGGAAAATAACTTTTTAATTTGATCCATAACTTCATATTTTATTACTAGGGTGATTTTTTTCTAAAAAATGTTTACAGTTTTATTCACTGTCATGATTATTATTCTTTATGAAGAATCCTTTCCACATTTTAAAATAAAGTTTTCCAAATGATTTTAATTATTAATGATTTTTAAAAGAAAAAAATATATTTTTATAGCTTTGTAAAGTAAAATTTTGATTTTAAAAAGGAGTTCATGATTTTAAAAGAGATTTTAAAGGATTGAGTTAATAAGAAATAAATCTCCAGTACTTTCTATTTATTCTCAATGAATTATTTTTAAATAATTTATATTATATATATATATATATATATATTGAAAATATTTTTTGGTTTTAAAGGGTGTTTTTTGATATGTTTTATCAATCTCCAAATATTTTTTAAAATAAAACATTTAAGGGGTTCTTATGAATTTCAAAAAGGAACATTTATTCTTATTTTTTAAAGTGATTTATCCAATAATATTAATATTGTGTTTTTCATATATGCCAACATCCTTTGAATTCATTATGTTATAATTGGAATTTGTTCTTATAATACTATCCAACTTATTTCTTTGGATGTATTCTCATGATGATACTTTAAGTATGTTTTTATGAAAATCATTACTTTCCCTTAGGTTAATTAATATAGGATAAAATGATGATTTTTTATGATATTGTGGCATAATTTTTCATGGTTTATTATTATGTGATAGGATTTATCCATTAATCCCCTATAATGAATCAGTAAATTTTATATCTCATGAGCTTAAAAGGGTACATAAGAGTTATACCAATCCTAATAGGGTACATGGGTGGTAATACAAAGTACAATATGGTACATGGGTGGTAATATCAAGACCAAGAGTACAAAAAGTATTAAGATCATGGCTAATAGGGTACACGGGTTGTAACCCCAATCCCAAGGGTACATAGGTGTTAATCCCAATACCAATAGGTCACATGGGTGGTAATACCAATCCCAATAGGTTATATGGGTAGTAAGCCCAAGACCAAGGGTACATGAGTGGTAATCCCATTCCCAATAAGGTACATAGTTGTTTATCCCAAGCATACCATGTGATAAATGTCTTAGTGTG
Source organism: Viscum album (assembly GCA_963277665.1). Taxonomy (NCBI): domain Eukaryota; kingdom Viridiplantae; phylum Streptophyta; class Magnoliopsida; order Santalales; family Viscaceae; genus Viscum; species Viscum album. The sequence continues at coordinate 227,952,315 of OY728165.1, forward strand.
AATCCATGTAATATGATTTCTATGATTATGTTTATACCACAATCTTATGCTGAATTCTTATGCCTATGTTGTGTTCTTATGGATAAATATTTTTTTATGCTTCTTATTCTTATGAATCATGTCTTATGTTCTAATTAGGTAATTATGCCTAGATTTATCATTAATGATCCATGTTTATTTTGGTATTGGTTTCTATTATTATATTAATGGATATTGTCTATATTCCCTCATGTCCACATGGTTATCTTATGATCACTTATGATTATCAATTATTATCTCTTATATTTACTATTACTGATTATTTGAGGTCACCCATTTGTTATTTTTTCTTTTCCCCGAGTTATTAAGAAGATTATAACCTAGAAGATGTATAGAAGGGGAGATGGTATGGAGAGATAATGAACAAGTGTTCATAATAATTTTTTTATATAATTAAAATTCAAAGACACTAAACCTTTGGATCTTGGGATTTTGTGATTATTATGAGATTTAATTATTAAATTATGGAAATATATGCATATTTGTATTGATTCATCTCACTTGGTATCAAATACTATTGTAAATTATATATTTTTGGCACCAGATCCTAGAGTGCGGGTCTTGGGAATCCTAGTTGGTATCAAAGCATCATTTAGTTATTTTTTTGGATCAGTTTAGTTAATTTTGGATTAGGATGAGATAAATTTAGTGAAAACCCTACAGATAATTGTAAGTATAGAATAATTTCTTAAAATATTTTTAAAGTATAGATTGTGTGGTTTTCATAGTAATAAAATCCCTATCTAGTTACTAGAAGTGGATACAAGATCTGACATATATTTACCCAGGGGTAATAACCCTAAAAAGTTTGGTTAGATGTTAACCTGATCTTCCCCTGAAGCATGAAAAAGATAACTAACTAAACAACTGGTTTAAAACTCCCAAGGGATATGTTTTGGTTAATTAAAATTATATTTATGAACCATTATATAGTATTTAAATAACTATCCAATTCAATTAGATAATTTAGTAGGGATGTAGAAATGGATAACTTTGATTGAAACCTAGATATTTATAAGTTAGGGTGTATATTTTATTTATGAAGTATTTATTCTAGGTTTATAGTTTAAAATATATGTATTTAATAATTTATCATTCCCAACTTTCCATTATTTAGAGTAATGGATGGAACTTGGAGGAACTGATTTAGAAATAGGTATAATGAAAAATGTGGATATTGTCCCAAAAAGAAACCTAATAAGATGGAATATAGAGTAAAAAACTTCATGATAATGATATCCTAGGTTATGAAAAATAATTAAAACCATGTGGGGCTCCCAAATACACTAAGTAAGGAGAAAAATTATATCGAGTATTTGATGCACCAATGACCATTGACCTTCAATGGATCTCATTATCTACTAATTTATAAACAATGGATCAATACACACTTTTTTTTCATTGTCTAAATCTTAGAGAATGAAAAGTTTGTTTAAGATATATATAGTTTGGAGGGTGAATATGATCAATGGTGGAACCTAATAAATAACACAAGGCCAAAGGAAGAAAGAGACTCTATAAAATGAGAAGAGTTTAAATGAGAAATATTCAATATATATTTTCCCTAAACCCTTTTCCCAAAAATGTAGAGATAATTCCTCGAGTTGAAATAAAAATATGAATCTATTAGTACCTATGAATAAAACTTCACAAGACTTGAAATGTATACCTATGGTTTTATCATTGATAATGAAAGTAAGATCAATAATATATTTAGTGGTTTAAATCCATGTATTTGAAAATAATTGGATATAAAGGATTTTTGAAGCAATGAAGATATTTTTATATGTTCAATTAAGGTGAAAATATAAAATATAGATTCTCATTATTCTCATGGTTTTGTGGAGAAGAAACAAAAAAATGTATTTCTATGGTAATTCAAGTGATAAAAACCATGGATAAAAGAAAATTTATCTTTCTACATGCAGAAAATATGGGAAGAAGCTTTGGGGGACCGTCTCTAAGGAAAAATTAATCAATTCAAGTGTATAAGAAAAGTCCTTGAACACATAGATTCCAAAGAGATATATGGATACTAACTAACTAAATGGATATAGGGAAATCCTATCTTAATGAAAAACCTCAGTTCAATGCTTCAATTGTAAGTAGCATGAGCATTATGAAAACAATTTCACCAATCCAAGGGTTAATGGTTAAAATTAACATCAACATCCACCTAAGAATAATGAATAAGTAAAATCATATGAAATTGCCACAACTAAAGTGTATCTTGATGAAAAAGTGGATAGTGATAATTAAGGAATACTTATCCTCCAATCTATATTAGTGGATGTATTTTTGGTTCATATTTATAAAAACTCTATAATATCCAATAATTTTTCTAATAGAGCCTGATCACCACCCTAATTATTTGAAATAGAAGAAAAATTCTAGTTTTATGATTATTATCCCCAAGATGAAGTTTGTGGGAATGTGATTCATTATTATTCTTGTAGATAAATTTAATTTTAGAAATAGACTAAATATATCTACTTAGACTCTATATAAACTACCAAAATAGGGAAATAACATTTTATATCAACCTATAATCAACCAATCAATGCAAGTATGATTATGAACTCTTTGTGGAAATTAATTTCAACCATGAGGTTTATTTTCTTGAGATGGTTGGGGAAAAGTTGATTTTACAAGTTTTACTTATGATAATAAGGTATATATATCATTATATCCCAATTAATGTCTATTTTTTTGGTCACCCTTATCTATTTTTATTAGAAGTATATAATTAAAATTTTGAGCATGCAATTTATTTAAGGTGGGAGAATGTAACACCCTAAGATTTTACTATATATTTTTCTTTAAACACTATATTAATATATTTTTTCACATGAAACACTGAAATAAAATGATTCATAACATATTACAAGAATATTAATAAAAAATAATAACAATAAAAAACCCCTAGTAAATAAAAATATATCAATAAAAAAATTTCTTACATTTAAAAGATAAATACTTAATATGATTTAATATTAAAAAGGATTGTTCTTTCTCAAATAGCTATTTTTTAAAGTATTGTATATTCTATACAAATAAATTAAATTGAAATATTTTAAAATATAGTATTAAATAGTATATTAACATTATTAAAATTATAAATTGATATGAAATAATATTAAGAACACTTAAAAGCGTTATTTTTTCCAATAAAAGTAGTTTTTCATAATATTTTGTATTATCATATAAAAACTAAAATTATAAATTTTAAAATATGAATTTTATAACATGAAATTCATTTTTAAGTTCTTTATTCCAAAATTATATTATAATTAATATTTCATATTTTTCAGAAAAGGTTGAATTTGGGTAAATAGTGAAAAATATCTATTTTATAAACACTATCACTTTTATGACATATTTCATAATATAGGGATAATTTGAAATTTTATGAAATTTTTTTAACAAAAAAAACATATATTTATAATTTAAAATAAATCATTTAAAAAATATAATTTTGAATTTATAAAACCCATTTTTAACATTTTTGGAAACTTAAGTAATATTTTACATTCAAAAAACTATTTTTTGATCTATATCTTTTAATAAAGCATCCACAAGGTGGAATTATATTTTGGATTAATTTCAAAAAAAAATCTTATTTTTTAAATTATAAACCAATTAGTTTCATATAAATAAACAAATTTTTTAATTTAATCATAAATTTTGAGCATAAAAATACACTTTCTAAAAGTGGGTTTTACACGTTTTGTGCGCTAATATTAAAATTATTTTTTTATCACTCTTATAAATTTTATTTATAAAACTAATTTCATATTAATAATAATTAGATATAAATTATTTAATAAGTTCTATTTTATTTTATTTATTTAACCAAATTACTTAGGTAAAAATTAATTACCACGATAATAATAAAAAATGGTAAAAGTAAAAAATATAAGATTAAAAGACTTAAAAATATGTTAAAAAAATGTGTTTAAATATATGATTGAGGATTTATTGACCTTAAATATTCCTACCACTCTATAATTTTCCATTATTGGATCCACTTGACCTTTAATAGTTACTTTTCCTTTTATATTTTTACAAAAATGCCACTCCTCTCTCTTATAAAAGGATCCATCACCACCTCTCTTCTCTTCACACACCAAGACACTTATATTCAGCCAAAATTTGATAAAATAACTCCCCAAAACTCATAAAAATTATCTATAGGTTCCTTCCATCTCGAAATACCACATATCAAATCATAAATCCAATCTACAAAAGAGCTTTTCCGAGGAGTAAGGTAAAATTATCAATTACCCCCTTTTAATTTATTTTCCTTTCTTTATTCTTCTACCACCTTTGAATATAATGTAAAATTGTTAAAATAATTATATCATTATCATAATTATAATGAAATTTTATTATATTTATGCGATAACATTTTTCCACCATCATCCCAACCATATGAAAAACTAAAACATCACTTGTGTTATGTGCGAATCACTACCTCCATAAGTGACATGATATATTTTCATAATCACATTACATGGATGGTTAAAAGGGAATATTTAATGAATAAATTAGATATTTAAAAAATTATTAATATTCTGAAAATATAAACCAATTGATATATATTTTTTTCTATGGAAAATGAGAACGATGCCTATGTGTATGTTCAGACTATTATTTCCACGAAGCAACATATTTCATTTTTCATATATAATTTTATTATTTATAAGGCCACATTAAAATACGATTCAACACATTAAAAAAATCAAAATAATATAATTATACTTATGTAATAATGTTATTATGAAAAATGAATCACTTTCTTATCCGTACTCACCCATCAATTATAGCATGTTCCTGTTTGGGCCGGTATAACTATTTGTGTGAACAATGCTATAAATTTATATTCTGGATGACTATAGAAACTTAAATAATGGTATTATTAAACATAAATGATAAAATAATTTCTATTTTAATTTTATGTAAGGGTTACAATAATATTTAATTTATTATTAATATACCAATCATTATTCGTTAAAAATTATCGAAACCTGCATGACATGAATTTTATATCTAAGAACAAAAATAGAAACTATCATGGAATTAAATTAGAACTTTATAGGTCATTATAAAATATATATTATAACACCATAAATAATATTATAATGATGAAGTTTTTAAAAAATTAGCCTGGATACCCTAGTACCCTAACACTAGATCCGATACTAACATGGCCCGAAGGACATTCTCGATCCCCGCAGGTTGACGACTAACACTTGGCATCATAAAACAAGAAAGTGGGAAAAAAATTTCCTCAAAAGAAACAAAAGAAAAAAAAATACATATTAGTATGCGCAAAGAAAAATTCAAAAGGAGACTATACCACAAACCAAACACGTCTAAAATAAAACCCAACAGTACATTATCAGAGTACTAGAAAGACAAGACAAACAATCCAAGTACCGAACAAGACACAACAATCCAAGACCTGAAGAACAACAACCACTACCTCTAAGTGGTACATTATCCTTACTTGAACCTAGAAGAAGGAAATCTACAAACACCTAAAGGAAAAGGTAGGGTGTGAGATAAAAGCTCAGTAGGGTCTCACCAAGTGTTCCATATAAGATACCAAAATAAATAAACCAAATCATGCTTTCAAATTAAAAAAAAGGCATGGAAGTACAATTAAATATTTAAAACAAAACATTCTTTTCATTTAAAATCATTAAAATATTTCAAAAAATGTCTTAAGTAAACATTTTATACAAAATAGTTTATATAATTCAATAGGCATGAATAAAACAGTTCCATAAACATTGGCATATATATCATAATAATTTAAATGAGCAATATGGTCATATACACTAAGGTATGATAGTTATAGGTTATGATATCCTCACAAAACTCATATCAGTGATCATGATAATATTTTTACATGCGTTCCTCATACATTAGTCAAAAAGGACTCATCAAAATCCCATCATGGATAAGATCCACCACACTATGTTTTTGTTAGAGTTGTATAGTATTAATTTGCTACTAGGGAATTACCATCCTAGCATGTTTTTTCCAAATAAAAAACTAAATACCAAGGATCACATGTGATCAAAAAAACAATTAGTAATGGGAAAATTATTTCAAAATGGTTTAAAATATAATTTCCCCATTTATCATTTCAATATGCCAAATTCTATTTAAAAACCTAAACATGGGTTTTTAATAAATCTATTCCTTTTCAAGGATAGAAAAATAGTGGTTATTATCAAATCATTTTAATCATTTTTTCTCAAAATCAATTCAAGAATCATTTTTCAAAAATTTTATCCAGATCAAATCACACCCCAACTTCCAATTCCATTAGAATTGGGGGTTTCCCCCAAAATTCAAGCCAAATCTAAATTCAAATTCCCAATCTACACCAGATTAGGTTTTCATAATTTAATTGAAATAATTTAATTGAAATAAATAAAATCAAGGGTTTATGAAATGAAAAAACTCAATAGAACCACCTATTTTTATCATGGAAACCAGAAACACAACTCTCACAATGGGATTATCCGACAAAGAACGGTGAAAACAGAGATCTAGAAAACGAATCAAGAATTAAAATCGAAAAAAATAGATTTTAGATCAATCCAAAACTATATGATCTAACAAACCCTATGGAGGAGATATAGAGAGATGGAGAGAAAAGTAATGGTAGAAGATCACTTACCAGAGAGTAATCAAACGATTTTCTCCAAGATTTGATTCATCTCAGGATTGGTTTTGAGAATCCAAAAAGGGTTCTTGAGAGATCCTAAGACCTCTGAATTTTTCAAATATAGAGTTAGGGTTGAGTATGGGTTTATATGTGGGTTCAATAATTTTAAAATTAATTTTTAGAATTAAAAAAATCATCCATATGATTAGCTAGGTTGGGCCACATGGTTTTTCAAACCGTGTACCCTAACTGTGCACAACTCAATTTTTTTTTTCAATTTTCATCTCAAAACCACCAAAGACAAACTCTAATCAAAGAATACTCAAATAGGAGGGTCGAAGAGTACCTAAAAACAATAATAGGATGTTACAAATTCCCCACCATAGAAACATTATTTCCCTATAAATCCTATCAAGAAGTCTCCATGTGAAAAAGATGAGGCCACTACTCTGTTAACAGTGCCTCCCTCTCCCATGTATCATGAGTATCAGAACCATGCTGGAATAACACTCAAACCAAAGGTATCATCCTCTCGTGAAGTACCTCGGTTTTAAAATCATCTATCCTAACTGGATGCTCAGTCACAAATAAATCAAGATCAACATTAAGATCACTCTAGATCATAACATGAGATGAATCATAAACATAATTTCATAATTACAATACATGAAACACTTTATGTATTGATGTTAACTATAGAATAAGTGATAAATGATAAGAAACTTCCCCTTCTTGTTTAAAAACCTCAAAAGGTCCAAAAAAGTGAGGATAAAGCTTCCCTTTCCACCTAGTCTGTTGATGAACCAAATGAGGTGAAACTTTCAAGAACACCTGATCACCAACTTAAAATTACAATGGTCTATATTTATGATCAGTATAAGATTTATACCGACTCTGTACCATCAACATACTATGAAAAATCATTTGAATATTTGTTATATTATATTGAACCAAGATCGATCCAACCAAGGAACTTTCACCAGTCTTCGACCAACACAATGAATATTTACAAGACTGGCCATACAAGGCCTCAAAGGGAGTCATTCTAATCACAGACTTGTAAATATTATTATAAGGAAACTCAAACAGTCCTAAATGGTCATCCCAAGACCCACCAAAGTTGAGAACACAAGAAAAAAGCATATCATTAAGAATATATATATTCCTCTCTGTCTGGATATCTATCTACAGATGGTATGCTATACTCAAATGAACCTGAGATCCTAATTCCTCTTAAAGGCCTCTCCAAAAGAGAGAAGTAAAATGGGGATCTCTATTAGGGACTATAGAAGATAAAACTCCATGAAAACGAAATATATCTTTCACATAGAGATTTCTCATCTCCTCAACTTTAGTTGTATCATGAATGGGTAAACATTTAGCTGATTTGGTCGATCTTGACCTGCTAGGAAGTATAATAATGAGAGACAAAATCAGTGATGCCCTGTATCATACCCAGCCACTAGAATCATCGCTGCATGTTATAGAATATCTTTTTGGTCCCTGGGTGCACTACCCACTGTGAATTTTGGAAATCACCCATAACATATTTCCTCATAGTAAAACGTATAACATACTAGTTCTGGAAACATAAAATACCCTTAATAGAGAACGATCACTCAACAACAGTCTCCCCACCATAAAGAGAGTTCCTAATACCATGAAATTCATTATCAAGCTGCTATTTCTAAAGAACCATATTGAGAAGAGTGGAGGTCAATTGAACACTAGAAAAAACAACTTCTACCCTTGTTACTCTAACTCCTATATGAAACTGTGAAAAAAGTTACATCAAGTTCCACTCTTCTGAATATTCTTTCATGATCTGGGTTAGAAGTTTCTTGCTCAAATTATCTGTGATAACATTCCCTTTCCCTGGGGTATATATGATATAAAAATAAAAATATTGAAGTCATTCCACCCAATTCCTCTTAAAGAGGTTCGAATATTTTTTAGATAATATATAACTGAATCTATTATGGTTAGAATACATGGTAAACCTTTATCTGGCGAGGTAATGTAACAAAATATTAAGTGCATGCATCACAACTGCGAGTTCAAGGTCATGGGTTGGATAATTATTCTTATATTGCCTAAGCTACCGATATCCATAAGCAATTACATGATCACCCTACATAAGAAAACAACCCAAACCCGAATCTGATGTGTCACAAAAGACCACATATCCCTACCTAGCCTCTAGAAGAGTTAACACTGGTGCAGTAATCAAAAGACATTTCACCTCAGTAAAATAACTCTGACATTTATAATCCTAAACAAAATTTACTCCCTTATAATTTAGAGTAGTCATTGGGGAATACAAATTTTAGAAATCCTCTACAAACTAGAGATAATATCATGTTAAACCCTAGAATCTCCAAATCTTGAAAACATTCCGTGGTTGCTCCCATGTCATAACAACTTTCACCTTCTTAGAATCAACTAAAATACCATGTTCTGACACCATGTGTCCTAATAAATTCACTTCTAGAATCCAAAAATTAAATTTCAATATATTTGTATAAAGTTGGTAACTTATAAATATTTCTAGAAATGATCTCAGATGATGAAAATGATCCTCATAAGATTTAGAGTAAACCAAGATTTCACCCATAAATACCACAAAAAATGTATCTAGATACTCATGGAAAATATTATTCATTAAATCCATAAAGACTTTAGAAGAATTGGTTAGAAAAAATAGAATGAACAGATACTCATAATGGATATAACTACTCTATAAGGTGTTTTTTTGAATGTTAGATTCTTTTATTATCAACTGGGGATAATTAGATCGAAGATAAATGTTTGAAAATCACTTTCCCCATTTCAACTAGTCAAACAAGTCATCAATTTGTTTCAATAGATACTTGTTATTTACTGTGACTTGATTGAGTTTTTGGTAATCAACACAAAGGAAAAGCTTTCTATTAGCTTTCTTAGAAAATAGAATAGGCACCGCCCAAGGTGACACACTCGGGCATATAAATCCTTTCTTTAAAAGATCAACCAACAAAGTCTTCAAATATTTCAATATAGCTGGTGCTATATGGTAAGAAGGAATAGATACTAGCTAAGTACCAAGTACTAAATCAAAATAAAAATCTACCTTCCTTCCTAGTGGAAAACTAGAGAATTTAGACGGAAAAATGTTAAGAAACTTGAACAAAACTGGAGGGATATCACCACACAAGGATTCTTTCTCCAAATAAAAATTGAACATAGACATTAATTTCCCCAAATTTGGATAAGATGGCCTGACTCTACTTGACCTTGGGTCCCATTACCCCAAAATGATATGGCACACCCCATAGGGTGTAGTAAAGGAGACCTATTGAAGATAGAAATCAATTTGGTATTTATTAGAAATGATCCAATCCATCTTGAAAATGAAATCAAGAGGTTTCATGTTGGGAACCCAAAAATACAAAGAAATATTAAACTCTGATAAAGAGAAGACACAAGTAGGACAACAAAAACCCTTCCCTCTCTTCATTCTGAGGGGTGTAGTAATATCCATCACATAAGATAAAAAATCCATAGAAATATTTAACAAATTCATAATATGAGTCTAAATGAATGAATAACATGGAATAATATCAAATAAAGAAATCACTAAAGATTATTCTATAGCGATGGTACCTCTCATGGTCACTGGACCCATATCTACTTCTTATGAAGACTCTAACACCGTGTGAAGAAGCTTCATTCTATATTCCTGTGGTTGGAACTACTTAGTTCACAAAGGATAAGATTGAACCGATATGATTTTAGGAACTAATGATTATGTTAGACTTCATGGAGAATAATAGACATGAAAGAACTTCTAAAATTGACCTGAGCATCTATATGAACCATATATCTTGGGTGCCTCAGTGCAAACTTGTTTTGAGTTCCCAGGCTTTCCACACATGTATCAAATAAAAGGGCCTCTTCCAGGCACTACAGGAGGTCTAGAATAACCCTAATGTAGAGAACCACCAAGAGACTCATCATTCTTTCTCTTTCTTTTTAAGGAACTCACAAAACTGCAACTGGGAGAAAAAGGAACATCCTTCAAACCTAGCTTACCTACTATGTCCATCTCAATCATCAATGATCTATCCAGTACATTATCATATGAAGAGAGATTCAATAATAAAACCTAAGAATGAATATCAAATAAAATTCCCATATCAAACCTTTGAGAATTTATATTCTCATTTGATACTATATCAGGTAAAAATTTCACAACCTCATTAAAACAATTTTCATATTCTGTTATGGTCTTGTCAGGCTACTCTAGTTTGAAAAACTCCATAGGCTTATCCAACACCATTTAATCTAGATAGAACTAGTCAGTGAAAATAATTTTTAAGCCCTTATACTCTAAGACCTTATTCTTATTTACCATAACCATTATGGCCCACCATCTCCTATTAGGTCCCTTGAGATTAAAGATTGCACACTTCACCTTAATATCTTTGGGGGTTTTCAAGAATTCAAAGAGAAGTTCTATATTTCTCAACTAGTCCTCAGCCTCTTGAGGATCATTAGATCCTTTAAAAGAAGGTGGTTTATGATGAAGTAACTCTTGAGCATGATTTCAATACTCATACCACTAAGGTTCCACAATTGGATCCTGAACGGGAATGGGTGTTGGTACCTGTCCTAGAGCTTGGACAACACGCACAACGATCTCAACCAGATTTTGGTTCACGTGAGGATTTGATCACTGTGTTTCATCAACAACTTCCTTCTAGATCCTATTCATATGTTTTCTTAGAGGTGTGGTTCTATACAAAATCAAAAAAAAAACAAATAATATATAAAAAAATTACTTATATTAGCACTCAAAAAAGATAGATAAGAGAAATTAGTTCCATTAGATAGATAAATAATATTTGTATTTGAACATATCTAAATTAAAAGCAGGGAAGATAATAGAACTAATCCTCAAGATGTCTTTTCCAAACCACCCATAGTGACTTAAATCTCATTGTGGTGAGATCTGTCTAGGAAATAACTAAAAACTACCTTCTAAGTCTTAACAATATTACACAGCTACACATTAACATCAAGGTAATATGCACAATATACACCTTTGATACCAATTTTTCATGAAATGGACCAGATACCTTGGCACCTTGACACTTGATCAGGCATTAACATGGCCCAAAGGGTATTCCTGTTCCTCATGGGTTAGAAAATAGCACCTGGAATCATACAATAAGAAAGTGGGAGCAAATTTTCCTAAAAACAATGAAAAAAATAGCTACATGTTAGTATGCTCAAAGAATCCCCCAAAGGAGACTATACCAAAAAACAAAAAGGGAAAAAAACATAATACTACATCATCAAAGTACCATAAAGAAAAGATAAAAAATCCAAGTGACCAATAAGACACAACACTGAAAGACTATAATATCAACAACAACCACCTCCAAGTGACGCTTTCCCCTTGTTCTAACTTGGTAGAAGGAAATATATAAATTCCTAAGGGAAAAGGTAAGGTGTAACTAAATCCCAATAGGGTCTCACCAAGTTTTCCATATAAGGTTACATAATAAATAAACCAAATCATTATTTAAACTTTAAATAAAACAGGCATGGACGTACAATTTCATATTTAAAGAAAAAAGTGATTTTCATTTAAAATGATGGAAAAATTTAAAATAATTTCTTAATTAAACATTTTATACAGAACATTTTATATAATTAAATAGGTGTGAAAAAATTGTTCTATAAACATTGGCATATCTATCATAACAATTAAAACTAAAAAGATGGTCATATATACTAATGTATGATAGTTCCAGGTTATGTTATCCTCACACATATCATATCAGTGATCATGGTAATATGTGTACACACATCCCTCAGACACTGGTTAAATAAGGTTCATCAACATCCCATTGGGGATAAGATCTACCACACTATGTTTTTGTTATAATTATAAAGCGTCAATATGTTTCCAGGAAATTACCATCCTTGTGTGTTTTCCCCAAGTAAATCCTTAACTACCCAGGCTCTCATGTTATTAAATAAATAATTAATAATAAAAAAATTATTTAAAAATGATTTAAAATAAAATTTCCGATTTCCGATTTCAATATGCCAAATTCTATTTAAAAACACAAACATGGATTTTTAATCAATTCATGCATTTTAAAGATTAAAAAAAATAGAGGTTCTTATAAAATCATTTTAAGACATTTTTCTCAAAATAAATTCACAAATATGTTTTCCCAAATTCCATCAAGATCAAATCACACCCTGACTTCTAATTCCATTGAAATTGGGGGGTTTACCCAAAATTCATGCCAAATCCAATTTCTAATTTCTAATCCACACCAGATTGGGTTTTCATAATTCAATTGAAAGAATTTAATTTAAATCAAGAAAATAAAGGGTTGATGAAATCAAAAATCTCAACTAAACCACCTACTTTTATCATATAAACCCAAAACACAACACTTGCAATGAGATTAGATGATGATGAACGATGGAAATAGAGATATAGAAAAAAATATAGAATTGAAAACCAAAACAAGGAAGTTTATATCAATCCACAACTAGATGATCCAAAAAACTCTATAGAGGAGAGATAGAGAGAGTATTATAGAATTAATGGGAGAAGATCTCTTACCAAAGAGGAATCAAATGATGTCCCCAAGCTTTAATCCACCTCATAATATATTTATAGGAGAAAAAAAGTGTTATTGAGAGATATAAAGACCTAGTAATTCATTCAATCTTGAGTTAGGGTTGAGTATAGATTCATATGGGGGTTTGGGAATTTTAAAATTAATTTTCAAAATTAAAAAACAATGTTCGCATAGTTAGCTGGGTGGGGCCACATGTTTTGTCAAACGGTGCACCATAACCGCGCACAACCCAAAAAGTTCTCCAAATTTAAACTTTCCTCACAAAATCACTTAAGACAAAGCCTACTAAAATCATTCTAAAAATTTTGGGTTGAAGAGTAAACAAAAAAAGTAAGAGGATGTTACAAACATGGTATCAAATAATAGGGATCGACATCAACAATATGAAACATGTGTGAAACAATCATTATTAGAACCTCTAATAATGAAAATAAGTGATACATTACTAATTAATGTATAATAAATGATTAAAAATAGATATTAAAAGTGTTTATATATATTAATAAGTTTATAAATTTAGTTACTAATATAATTATGTTTATTATACATAATTTTAAAGTTCTTTCATGGAATCTAAAATTATGGTAAGGGTTTCTCATCTCAAAATTTCTTCATTTGAGACATGTTTTGTATCAGGCACCTATATTATTCTATATGGTGTATATATTAACTATTTGAAACTTTATATACCAATTATATATTTATTCATAGTATTTAGTGTTTTATTTCAATTTCACCTATTCATGGTATTTTTATTCGAATGTTATAAAAGAAGTAATGAGTTTCTCATCTATTTTTTTCTTTGAGACTTATGTCATATACACCACTTTTTTATTTTTAGTAGTGTATATACTACCCATGGTTTGTTTATATCATAAATTAAATAAGTATGAATGGTATTATATATCCAACTCAAGTAATTTATTTTAAAGTCTTTTGGTTTGAGGGTTATCGAATTTATAAGGGGTTTTTCTTAACTCAACTTCTTTTCTTGATTCATAATGATTAATATTTGACTATGGTTTTACAAGATTTTTTCCCTCTTATATGATGATATTATAATGTATTTAATATTTATTTTCTATGTAATTACATTTATTTATTTATTTCTTCATAAAATTTTATGATGTTAAGAATATTTCTCATTCCCTCAAAATAAGTTCTCTCTCTCTTCCATGTCCATATTTTCTCTTCCCACCAACATTTTACTTTATATTTCGAAACATAGTTATATGTTATCTCATGTTACTATCATATTTCACTCTTAATATTCTCAAAATAATGTTTTATCATCCATTTTTATATTGTAGTTTTTCAATAATGGTATTTTAAAATATTAAAAAGGTGTTCTTTTCAAGATTGTATGTTTTATCTTTTTTTCCACATTTCACCAGGATAACATTTTTTCCTCTTCAATGATCTATTATTAAATATTTTTTTAAAAGTAGATTTTTTTCAAACGTTTTCACTTTACCTTTTTGAAACCTTCATTTATTTTTTATGGATTTATTATTAAAGATTATTTTTAAAAGTAAAATATTTTAAAATATGTGACTTCATGTTTTTGAAAAATAACTTTTTAATGTGACCCATAACTTCATTTTTACGACTATGATAAAAAATTATATTTTTTTGTGGTTTCATACACTGTTATGAGAATTATTGTTTATAAATATTAATTTCCATGTTTTTATTTTTTTTCAAATGATTTTAATTATAATGTTTTTTAAAAATAAAATGAAATATTGTTATAACTTTGAAATGTAAAAGTTTGATTTTAAAGAATAATTGTTGATTTTAAAATAGATTTTAAATATTTTGTTTTTAAGAAAGAAGCCTCTGGTGTTTTTTTATGTATTCTTATTGAATGTTTTGAAAGTATATTTATTTTATAATTTTTTTCTGAAAGTGATTCTTGGTTTTAAAGGGTGATTTTTAAAATTGTTTATAAAGATCAAAGTATTTCATTTTAAAGAATTTTTTAAAGAGTTCAAAAGAATTTTAAAAGTGATATTTCTTCTTTATTTTCAAATTGATTTATCTATTAATCTAAAAATGGTGTTTTTTTATCTATACCAACACCTTTTACTTCCTTATGTTACACTTGGGATATACTCTTATGATATCATCCACCTTCTTTCTATATAGATCTTATGATGATGATTTTTTAAGTATATTTTTGTAAAACTAATTTGTTTTTGGCGGGTTAATAAATATAAATGAAATGATTGAGGTTTTTATAATATTTTAGAACAATTGTGATTGGTTTATTACTATATAATGGGTTGGGTTTGTTAAATCCCTCCAATTCATTGGTAAATTTCATATCTCGTGATCTAGAAATGGTAAAAAAATAGGTTATCCCAATCCCAATAGGCTACACAAGTTGTAATACCAAGACTAATAGGGTACAAAAGTGGTAAAACAAATCATATAGGTACATGGGTGGTAATACCAAGCACAATAGTACATGGTTGATAAGACTAAGACTAAAGTTACAGGGTGATATGCCCACACCCAATAAGGTACACATTTGGATATCCCAAGACCAATGTACATGGCTGGTATGACCAAGCCTAAGAAGGTACATGGGTGGTTATCGCAAGCCTACTATGTGATGAATGTCTTGGTGAATATCTTTGACATAGGATTTTTATGCTTATATTTATGTTTATAATCTCATGGATCAAGATTGTTTGATGTTATGAATTATTATGACTCATGAATTATGTTATGATTATATCCTTATGAGTATATTTATTATCGATGATCCATTTTTATTGGATATTATTTTCTAATGTTATGTTTATAGACCTTGATTATTACCTCATATCCACAAGATTATATTTTGCTAAATTATGATAATTAATTATTATCTCTTATGTTTAACCTTAATGAGTATTTGAAATCACCTCTTTATTTTGACTTCCTATCACCAGGTTATGAAGATGAGTATAACCTAATAGATTTCTAGAAGGGGATCTAGTAGGAAGAAATTATAATGAAATGATCATATTAATATTTTTATATATCTAACCATAAAGACACTAAACCTTTATATATTAGTATTATGTTATTATTAAGATATATAATGATTAAATTATGGAAATATATGTATGTTTGGATTGAGTAATCTAACTTGACATCGAATCCAATTGTAAAGTATGTGTTTTTAGCACTAGATATGGGAGTATAGGTCTGGTTTCTCTCAAAGTGTAACATAAATAACATCAAATTATGTTGATATAGATGAATAAAAAGAAATAATGTAGATGGTATCATAAGAACATATCTCAAGTGTAACATTAATAACATAAAATGATATTGATATGGATGAAAAATATTCATAGAAAATTTCATAATATATCCATATAAAGAAGGTGGATGGAATCATAAGAATATATCTTGAGTGTTACATAAATAACATCAAAGGATATTCACAAATGTTAAAAACACCCTTTTAATATTATTGGATAGATCACTTTAAAAAATAATAAAAAATATTCCTTTTTAAATTATTTAAATCTCTATAAAAGTGTTATATTTAAAATAAAATACTTTGGACTTGATAAATAATTTTTAAAATCACCTTTTAAAACCAAAAATGATTTTATAAAAAAATTTATAAAATAAATATTCTTTCATTTTTTTTGAGAAGACATAAACACACCAAATACTTTTTTTCTTAAAAATTCAAGAATTTAAAATCCTTTTTAAAATCAAGAATTTATTTTTAAAATAAAACTTTTACTTTTGAAAAATACAAAAAGAATTACCTTTTTTTTCAAAATAATTAAGAATTAAAAATAAATTTTAAAACCATTTAGAACATTAAAATAAATATTTTTTAATAATAATGGTCATAAAAGAATTTTTTTCACATGGAAAACATTAAAGGAGGTTCATTTCAAAACTTTAACAAAAAAACCTATGTGGAAAACGTCAAAAGTTTTTTTTTTAATTTTTTTTAAGAAATAAAAAATGTTAGGATATTAACTTAATTATTTATTGAATCATATAGAAGATAATCCACAAAATCATCCAATTAATTAGGACATAAATGTGGAAAATTCCTGACAAAAAAGATGTGGTGGGGTCAGTTTCTCTCACAAACGTCACATTGGGTAAATTATTTACCAAGGGAAATAGAATTGATAGAGGAAATGTAAAACCTCGATAATAAAAAAAGTAAAAGAAAATTATTGGTTCCTTTGATATAAATTTCACATAATTTTTCCTCATATGGGAATTCATTCATAACAATCTTGATTTGAAAATAATATTGGAAAGAAAACCTTACCACTTTAGTAACCTTTGAGTCAAAACCCCCTTTAAAGAGAGAACTTGAGATAAATTTTTGAATCCCTTGAATTTTAATTATAATCATATTAAAAATTAATATATTTTTAGTATATAAATCATAAAATAAAATAAGTGGTAAATATGGTGTATTTCTCAAAGGGGAAAAATTCGGATGAAAAACCCTTACCTTTAATCTCAACTTCCATGAAAGTGATTTAACATCATATATAATAAAAATAACCATATTAATGAATAACTTAATAAAATTAATAATATATATATATATATATATATATATATTAAATTTTTATATTAATAAATTACAATCATTCACTAACCAGATATTAGTTAGATAATCATTATCTTCACTGTCCAGTGTTAGCAATTTCAATTGTTTCACACATATTTCATAATGTAAATTCCAAATACCATTATTTGATACCAAGTTCATAATTTAAAAAATAGAAAATATATTTAAATCATTTTTTCAATTATTTATTCATCCCCATGTTCACTTTATGGAAACTCTGGGTTTGGTTTGTGAGAATGGGATATGTGAAAAACTTGTTTTATGCAATTTATTGATATTAACATATGGTGTTATAATGATCGTTAATTTTTGTGTAACCATTTTAGAATAATATTAATGGAATATATTACTCCTTAATATAATATATATTAATCAAATATAATTTATTATCATCTATGTATGGTGGTGATGAAAAATGAAATACACCGCTTTATAGATTCAGTAGCCATCACATACACACAGAAGACGTTTTCATTTTCTATAGAATGGATATAAGGTAGAAATTGATTTATCTTTTCAGAATATTAATAATTTTATATATATAATATTTACTAATTAAATCTACCATTTTAACCATATATTTAATTTAGTTATGAAAAATGGAACATGTTACTCATGGAGGTGGTAGTTCGCACGTAACATGAACGACATCCTCATTTTTTGAATGGTTGTGAGGGGAATAGATAGTGTTTTTTACATAAATAGAATATAAATAAAGTATAATAATGATATTTGTGTTATTATTTTAGGATTTTATAATATAATTTTATGTATAATAATAATACTTAAATAAATTGAAATAAAAAAGAGTGATTAATTTGAGAATTTTACCTTAATCCTTGGAATAACTCATTTTCAAATTTGATTAAGCCTTTGAGGTGTGGTATTTTTAGGAGAAAATAACCTATAGAACTTTTCTAGGAATTATGGGGATTTATTTGGGTATATGTTTAATTTTAAATCAAAATTTTAGATTACATGCAAAGGTGTGGTTAAATTCTCCTTTTATAAGTAAGGTGAGTGACACTTTTGTAAATATCCATAAATTTATATTATTTTCATTTCAATTTAAAAATAAAGTGACTAAATAAGTGTAAAATAATGGATTTGGGATGATTATTGGTTGATAAATCCCTCAACCACTCATTTGGATTCATTTTTCAACAAGTTTTATGTCTTTTACCCTTTATTTTAAACTTTTACCATTTTGACTTTTACTGTAGTAACTAATTTATAGCTAAGAAATTTATTTTTATACCAAAAAATATAATGGGACTTATTAAATAATTTAAAACTTATAATTAAAAACATGGAATCCATTTTATTATATCCAATTTATAAAAGTGGTAAAAATTAAATCTAAAATTATAAATGTATAATAAATTAAAAATAGTTTCAGAGAAAAATATAACTTAAGTTTTAAAATGTAAAATATAGGTTTGTAAATTAAAATTTTCATTTTCAAATGTATAATTTACTTATGAAATAAATATTTTTTCAATAATTTTTTTTATAAATTTTAAGCTATTCTTATATCCTAATGATGTCATAAAAGTCACAATATTTTTATAAGAGATATTTTTCACTATCCAACTAAAAACAAATATTTTCA
Organism: Viscum album; assembly: GCA_963277665.1. Taxonomy (NCBI): domain Eukaryota; kingdom Viridiplantae; phylum Streptophyta; class Magnoliopsida; order Santalales; family Viscaceae; genus Viscum; species Viscum album. The sequence continues at coordinate 227,971,907 of OY728165.1, forward strand.
AAAAAATTAAAATATAATATTAATATAATATTTACATAATGAATCCAAAAAATAATTTCATATTTTCATATTGAAACTATAAAATTAATTAATTTAACTTTTATATGGAAACATAAAATATAATGAATTTATTTTATAGGAAACTAAAATCTTAAAATATTAATTGTTCTTATCATTGTTTACTTATCAATTAATAATTAAATTTGTGTTAATATATTATCCATATCAATAATATATTTTATAATTATATAAATATAACATATTTAGTTTCCTAAAATAAAAAATTTATAGTGCATAAAAAGGATTTTTAAAAAAATCATTTTTAATCATAAATTATTATTTTTAGTTATCTAGATATACTAATTGAATTTTATCATTTAATTAGTATTGAAACTGACCTTAACTTTTATTTATACATATATTTCATAATGTAGCTACCTCAATTTATATCCACCAACTTAACTACTACTTTATAAATATCACATTTTAATATTTATAATTTTTAGTTAGTAAAATGTGTTGCAGTTTCATTTTAGTTTAGTGTTGCGTATAGAAGAATTTATTCAACATAGTATTTTATTAATGAAAAATTTATACTAAAATATTAGTGTTTTGTATTCTGTCCCTTTAAATAAATTATGTTCTCACAATTATAATTTCTCACACCAATAAAAATAGATGAAGATATTCTTAAAATAGTCATGAATTGTGATATAATTTATAATAAAATATCAACCTCACTAACTTGGGTAAGACTAGGAAACTAATCTCATTATTGAGTATCAAGACCCATACAATGGAAGTGATTTGGATAAGGATCTCATAGTTATCCTTTCACTGATATATGATCATAAGTTGTCTTAGGATATGAAATGTGACTTCATTATTCTAGAAATGGGATATATGTAGAGATAGATAATAAATGTCCAAAAATCACATAAAATTTCTCTAAAGAAATAATAACAATATTTTCACAAATAAAATTCCCAAAAAAATTAACTTGGGATGAAATAATCATAAAACTAGAGGTTTAACCTGATAATAAAATAATTGGGGTGGTGATTTTATGATCTTATAAAACATCCTATATAGATTGTAGTGGATAGAATCACAATATAATAATACATCCACAAATTTAAAGTGGATTATAAGTGTACCTTAATTATCATGATCCACTTTAGTGGTAGTCATTTCATAGGTCTTTCCTTATTCCCCTGGAGGTTGCTCATACCAATTATCCCCATTAGCCCTTGGGTTAGGGAATCAATTTGTATAGTGGCCAAACTCCTTACATCTGAATCATTAAAGTGGGAGTGATATATTAGTTTATAACTTTATAACTTCTATTATATTTTTCAACCTTTTATATATTTTCAATAATCATGAACTCAATGGATAATCCTTCCATACTCAAAATATTTTACCATTACTTTGATAAATTCCATTGGGTTATTCTTACCACATTATTGACATGTAAGAAGTTGAATATATATTTTTAATTTATTGTTTTCATTATATTAATACCCATAAAACTCTATTTTCTATTATATGGTGCATTTAAAAATTTTAATTAGTTAAAATGATTAATCGTAACTCTAGATAGATATTTTGGAAAATCCAAAATATTTCTCACCTTAGCTCCTATCTCGTTTGATTTTTTTATGATGATCACTGAATTTTCCATTATATACATTATTAACCTTGTTCCTCTAATATTCAACCATTACTCTATATAAATGAATTTTTAGGCATAAGAAAATTAATAATTTCATAAAATAAAACTATAAAATTAGAAATGATAATTCACAAAGGACATGTATATCTTAACTTATGAGTTTATAAGTTTCATAATAGGTTATATATGGTCATATTCATATTAGTTTCTCTAACCTAACTAGTTATATCTTCCATCATATAATTTTATTTAAAACCTTCATAACGGATCATAAAAAGCTTGTAAATTAATCCAAACATATCCCCCAGGAGTGTCAAACTAGGTGTAGAGTTAGTACCATTTTTCATACACTGAGTGAAGATAGAGTTAATACCCAAACAATCTTTTTCAGGGTTATTAACCCCAAGTGAATATATGATAGAGATTTCATACATGCGTTTGCATCCGGACATATATTTCATTTCTTGGAAACCATACACTCTATACTTTACCAAAAATTTAGGATTTTTTCCTATATTTAGGCTTATCCCTAGGGTTTTCACTAATTTTCTCTAGTCCTAATATCAAAAATAATTAAACTAATATCCAAAAATATCTAAACCATGATTTGATATCAACTGAGAAACCCCATACCCACACTCTTGAGTTTAGTGCTAAAACGCATACTTTACAATTGGCTTTGGTGCGAAGTGAGATGACTCAAGCTAAACATGAATATATTTCACATTAATTAAATATTATATATAATAATAATATTATAATACCAATAATTGAATGTTTTAGTGTATTTAGAGACTAAATACATAAAAAATTATTTTACAAAACATGTGAACACTCCTACATAATCGTACCCCTTAAGAATTCTCATAAATTATACTCATATTTATAACATAGGGAATAAAAACATAATAAAGGGATGATCTTGTATGATCAGTATAAGTGGGAAAAGATAACCATGCTGGTATGAAAATATATTCAAGTTCCATGAACATAACATTGAAAAATTATACCCAAATAAACATAAATAATAAATAATAAATCAGGTAATAAGGATCTGGGCATAACATAATACACGAGTAATCATAAAATGAGAACATTGAAAAACATAATCTTATGACATAAACATAAGAAAAAAAATTATTTCATTTTTTAAGGCTCACTGCCAAGACGATCATACCCAAAGACATAAATATTAGATCACATGTCATGGAATAAATAATCAAAATCATATAAGACATGAGTCATAAGAGTTCAAAAAATCAAAAAAATATCAAGACATGAAATTATAACATAGGAATAATAATATTACATAAGTGCATGGAATAAACATAAGTATAGAAATCATTTGTCAAGGCTACCCAAAAAGTCATTCTTCACATAATAGGATTGGGTTAACCACTGATATACCTTCTTGAGCTTTGGCTAACTGGTCATACACCCTCTTGGGATTAGGCTTACCACTTATGTACCCTTGGGTTGGGGCTTACCACCCATGTACCCTTGGGATTGGGATAACCTCCGAGCACCCTTTTTCTTGGGATAACCTCTAGTGTACCCTTTGAGCTCATGAGATATACAACACTACCAAATTAATTAGAGGGCTATATAATTTTGGGATTTCTAAACACATCATTAAAACCATACATAATTATGACATAAGATCATAAAAAGATTCATTATTTCATTAATCAACTCATGGGAAAAAACAAGTTTCATGAAAACTTCCTAAAAACATTATCTTCATAAGTCATCCAGATAAAAAAGGTGGATGATATCATAAGAATATATCCTAAGTGTAACATAAATAACCTCAAAGGATATTGGAATATATGGAAAACATTCATATAAAATTTTATAAGTCATCGAGAGAAATAATGTGGATGGTATCATAAAAAAATATATCAAGTTTAAAATAAAGAAAATAAAATAATGTTGACATGGATGAAAAGCATTCATAGAAAATTTCATAATCCATCCAAGGAAAGAGGATGGATGGTATCATAAGAAAATATCCTGAGTGTAACATAAATAATATAGAAGGATGCTGACATAGATGAAAAAAACCCTTTTAATATTATTGAATAAATCACTTTGAAAAACAAGAAGAAATATATCTTTTTGAAATGATTGAAATCCCATTAAAATAGTTTTTGTTAAAATGAAATACTTTGAGCTTAATAAATCATTTTTAAAATCACCCTATAAAATAAAGAGGTATTTTGAAAACAAATTTTATAACAGAAATATGGTTTCAGAATACGTTCTTTGAGAAGGAATAAAGAAACAAAATATTTATTTCATAAAAACACAATTATTTAAAATCCATTTTAAAATCAATAATGTAAAAAACTAGCCCAGGATATCCTCTAAAATAGTACCGGAACTGATTCACCACTGACCTAAAGGGTGTTTCCGATCCCCAAGGGTTGGAAAATAGCACTCGATTATCAAAAAAACCAAATGGAATGATTTAAACCAACTTGAAACAAGATACATGGAATATATATATATATACATATACATAAGATAAAATAAAACCAGAAGGGAAAATATTCCATAATCAAATAAGTGACAATGGTATTGAACAAACTCAAAAGAAGCAAGATAAAACTCAAAGTTACAAGTATAATAAACAAAAAAGGACAACCAAAATAATAAAAAACTAATCCATGTGATATGTGGTCAATGTACCACTATTTCACCACCATCCACCTATACCTAGCTGAAAAAACCCCACCGCTTCACTGTGTTGCCTTGCATTTTCCTGCATAAAAGTACAATACATAGTCTACACATTCTCAAGGGAATGTATAGGGTATGAGATAAACAATCTCAGTAGGATCCCACTCAGGTGTTCTATATCAAGTCTCTATATAATAATCAAAAAATGATTAGGATCTATAAAACAAGGCATGATAAGTAGATAAACAATTTTATAACAAAAGCATAGTAAATAGTTCCCCTTTTTTCATATTTATCAAACAAATCCTGGTAAAAAAGTTTCAAAGAATAATTCCCATAAACCAGTTATATTTATAAAATATAGGTATATAAAAAACAAAACAATAAAAAACTAAAACACAATGGTAATACAATATAAGGATAACTTATGATTAAGCTAGTTAGGTCACTCGTATATCAATTATGACCAGTATGCACTGCAAGTCCTTGAAACCCACGTATCAAGGTCTAGGGAATACCAGAACACCCTAGAAACTGAACCCTCCTACCTTGTCAATCAAGACCTAAAGATAAATTCATATTGATATAAGAATGGAAGAAAACCCCCAAAAGTGAACCCTCTTATAGTTTTAAACAACGATCCCTAATACTACACCTTCCACCTAAGTAACAAAGGCTCCCATGTGCTGTATTTATCAAATAATTTAAAAAGGTTTTATCACATTTTATAATATAGTTCCAAATAACTGTTTTTAATAAAAAAAATCATTTGAAAACTCATTTAATAATTCATTTCACAATGCTTTTAAAAACACTTTTCTTTTACCAAAATGAGGGGAAACATATTTTCTAAAAATCCTATTCACACTCACACAAATCAATAAACTCAAAAATATTTCTAAATCATTTATAAAAAAATTTATAAAACCAAGAGAAATTACGGTTCATCCAACATAGATTAGAGAAGAAACCACCTACCTAAAACTCAAGTTTAACACCAACCATGAAGGGATCCACACACACCAAATAGAAAGGAAAAAACAACAAATATAGGACCTATCATTGATTCTCACATATTAAAATAAAATTATATAAACAAAAGGGTTGATAGAGAGTCAATATGTACCTTTAGAGACTCATAGACCACACTATAACCAACACAAAGATAGACCCCCAAAAGTTGATCGCACAATAGATATAGAAGGGATAAGAGAAGCATAATCTCATAGTCACAAATCTTAGAAACACATCCCAACAATTATTCCAACTTGAGAGAAATGAATCCAATAAGAAGAAAACCAATTCAATTTTTTAAAGAGAAGAATCCAACCAAGATGGAGATCAAATGAAAAATAGATATTTTCAAAAGAGGTAGAACCACCCAATATTTCATGGAGCATCCCTAGGGTTTGAGAGAAGGAACATGAGCCGAATGAGTTAGGATTCAGTCTTGTAGCACATAATGACACATTTCATATAAAGGGTTAATTTCATTAATTATATATTCATGATGTGCATTACTTAAGTTTCATGTATGCCTAAATAGATGCCACCTTGGGTTAAAAATCTCAATTGACTGATTCAGGATGTGAATAATATTGACATCCTGATTTATTTTCATGTCATGAACCCATTTTATGGATTCTTCCAAAAAAATGATTCATGTCATGAATCAACCATTCATGAAATGTTTTTTTACCAGTGACCAACATATAAATCTATAGAAAATCCCAAGTTGATCTCAGGTTCCCTCCAATCCCGAATAATAACCTCTTAAAAATAAAAATAGAGTGCACCTTTAACCCTGATGTTACAAAGAATTTATTTCTAAAACCAAAATTTTTATTTAAAAAAATATAACAATATTAATTTTTCCTTTCAAAATCATTAATAATTAAAAATAATTTTGAAAAATATTTTAAAACATAAAAATTAATCTTGTTAAATAAAAATGGTCATAAAAAATGTGTTCACATGGAAAAATGTTAAAAATAGGTTCTTTTCACACTTTTGACAAAAACAATCCATGTGGAAATCCTTAGAAGATTACATTAATTTTTTTTATAGAAATTCAAAATATTATAAAATTAACTTAATAAATTACTGAAGCATAGATAAGTACATCTATAAAATCATCCAATGAATTTGTTATAGAGGAGGAAAATTCTTAGCTGAAAATAAGAGGTGGGGTCGGTTTCTCCCACAAACACCACATCTAGTAAATTAATTACCAAGGGAAATAAAATTGAGAGGGAACATATAAAACCTAAATAATAACTAGAGAAGAATAAAATGGTTGGGGTATTATAGGTATAGTTTACATAAATTTCCCCCAAAGGTAAATTTTTTCATAACAATCTTGATTTGAAAATGAAATTGGAAGCAAACTCTTATGAATTTGGTAACCTTAAAATCCCCTTAAAAAGGAGAAATTGAGATTTATTTTTAATAACTTTAATTTCATTATAATAATATTAAAAATACATTCATATTTAATATTTACACTACAAAATAAAATTGATTGTGAATATAACATATGTCTCAAAGAGGGAAAATTGAGATGAGAAACCCATACCATTAATTTCAACTTATATAAAAGTGATTTAATATCCTGTTTAATAAACATAATTATATTAATGAATTATTTAAAAACATTATTCATATATATTAAATTTTATATTACTCAATTATAATCATTCACTACCCATATATTATCTAGATAGTGTTTATCTTCATCATTAGATGTTAATAATTTTGATTATTTCATAAAATGTTTCATAAAAGAGAAGTAAAAACCCATTATTTAATACCAATTTTATATTTTTTATATTATAAAATATATATAAATCATCAAGTTTCAATTATATATTCATCCCCATGTTAACTTTATTGAAACTATGGGTATGGTTCATGAGAAAAGGACACATGAACTTGTTTTGGGTAATTTACCAATATTAATAGATTATAATGATTATTAATTTCTATATAACCCTTTAAGAAACATATTCATAAATTATATTAATACCTAATATAATATATATTAGTAAAATATATTTTATAACCATCCAAACAAGGTGGTTATGAAAAAAAGAACATGCCGCTCCTTGGAGGCGATAACCTGCACATACACACATACGACGATTTCATTTTCCATAGAATAGAAAAAAATTATAAATTGATTTATTTTTCCAGAATATTAATAATTTAATATATATCATATTTATTTATTAAATTTACCATTTTTACTATCCATTTAATGTGGTTATAAAAATCAAGCATGTCACTCATGGAGGTGGTAGTCCGCATGTAAATTGAATGATTTTCTCATTTTTCAAATGGTTGGGAGGGGAATAGAGAGTTTTTGTTCCATATATTTAATATAAATAAATTATAATAATTATTTTTATGTTATTATTTTATTATGTTATAATTTAATTTTATGTATAAGAAGAATACTTAAAGATATCAAAATAAAAAGGTGTGATTTGAGAATTTTACCTTACTCCTTGGAGAAACTCTTCGAATTTGATTAAGTAATTGAGGGGTGGTCATTTGAGGAGAAAAGAAAATCTAGGAACTGTAAATGAATTTTGGGGAGGGATTTGGGTAAAGTTTTGAGAGGGAATAAAATTTTTAGAGTGTATTCAAATGGGTGGTGGAAGTCTTCTTTTATAAGTGAGGAGAGTGACACTTCTGTAAATACCCCTAACTTTATATTATTGTCATCTCACTTTCAATGGTTAGTGACTACAAAATTAGTAAATTATGGAAATAGGATAATTTTTTTCAACAAATATCTCAACCACTAATTTAGATTCATGTTTTTAATATGATTTAAGTCTTTTAGACTTTATTTTAACCTTTTACCATTTTGACTTTATTATGGTAACTAATTCTTACCTAAGTAATTTATTTTTATGCATAAAAATATAATGGCCCTTATTAAATAATTTGGAACATATTATTTAAAATATTAAATCCATTTTATTAGATTCAATTTATAAAATTCAATTCTAAAATAATGAATATATTACACATTAAAAACATTTTTAGAGAAAAATATAACTTAAATTTTAAAATCTCAAATTTAGGTTTTTAAATTATAATTATCATTTTAAAATGTATAATTTTACTTATAAAATATATATTTATTCAAATAAATTTATAAATTTTAATTTATGTTTATATCCTAATGATTTCATAAAAGTCACAGTATTTATAAAAACGGTATTTTACATTATTCACCTAAAAATCAATCTTTTCATTATTTTTTTAAAAATTCATATTAAGATAATATTTAAATGATGAATTCAAAAACAAAGTTAATTTTATCATATTAAAATTCTAAAATTTAGTAATTTAACACTTTCATGGAAATATAAAATATAATAAAAAATTGTTTTTATAGGAAAATGATTTTTTTATATATTAACGGTTCTTATTCTTATTTACTTATCAATTAATAATTAAATTATAGTTAATATGTTTTATTTATAAACAATATATTTTATCATTATATGAACATAATATATTTAGTTTATTATAATAAAAAATGTATATCGCATAATAGGGAAGTTTTCTTAAAAATTCATTTTAATCATAAAATGATCTTTTTATTTATTTAGTTATAATAATTGACTTTTCACAATAAATTAGTATTTAAAATTAAAATTATTTTTATTTATACATATATTTCACAATTTTTTCACCTTTATTTATATTCTTCAACTTAACTGCTACATTATAACAATCATATTTTAATATTTAGGATTTTTTGTTAATAAAATGTGTCACAATTTTGTTTTAGTTCAATTCCATGTGTGGATGAATCTATTGAATATAGTATTTTATTAATGTAAAATATATACTAAAATAAAATGGTTTTAAAATTAGTTTTCTAAACAAATATAATTTTTTTAATTTACCTAATGTCTTTTCCAATCATAGAGGCAATATCATTATGGAAATTTATAGATTTTCTCAAATATAATTCAATTAAATAATTTTATAGAGTGGATAAATTCCCATACTGAATTTTTATGTGAATACCCTATTCATGGATTATATTTTTTGAAATTATAAATTCCATATGATATTATAGAGGAATAGGAAGACTAAAATCTGGAATAGATATGGTGGTAGAAAATGACCCTGATGGCCTGTCAATGACCTAAGATGAGGATGGTCTAGAACCTATCCTGACCCAGATGCTCTTTCCCAAAGACCTAGCCAACATGATCATCCTAGGAGACCTAGTAGAAGTGTACATGGTTTTAATCACACAATTCCCTTATTTTTACCTAAAGATAAAGTATTATTTAAATTTAAATTAAAGTAAAAAATTAATAAAAATAATTAATGTTTATACCCCAACAACTTTGGTAGGATCATTCAAATAACTGACATCAGGTTTGGTATGAACATCAAACCATACATTTTTCTTACCAGGCTATATCCCTGACTCTATATATATGAAAATATATAAATAAATATTTTAATATATTAAATATAAAATATTTAACATTTAAATTTTTTAATTCATGAAAATAGAACTATGATAAATATTTTTCTTTAAAAACTCTATGAACTATTTTCATGATGGATTACTTGTTTCACTCTAATCGATTCATTTTCTTAGATCCTAAAATAAATAGAAATTAATTTAATAATAGTTTTATATTTAATTATAAACTAATAATAGTATAATAATAGATTTTTTGATATCATATATTTCTCATTGTGATGACTATCGAAAATAACTCTTCACTGCTCATAAGGTACCCCATTAGGTACCTTATGACATAGTCATTGAATAGACAATGATGTATCATTGAACTAATACAAAAATATCTTTTTGAAACCCTATTATTTATTACTCAAGATTTTTAATTTCCATGGATATTCAATTGTATCAGACACTGTAAAATTAAATAACAACTAATAGGCCCCAAGAATGGGTGCAATACTATGAGGGTTGAATCAGTAGTGATTATTTTTACAATTTAATCTCTAGAAATAAGCCTCTGTGATCTATTAGGATTAAATATACTCTAATATTAATATCAACCTTACACTAATTCAATTTAAAATAAAACAGGGAAAGGAACACATAGTTTTTTACAAGGTTTGGTCCCAATATAGTTTCCTACTTCTTTCTATAATCAGGGTTAGTATGAGTCATATATTTTACACTAATAATTAATCCCCAATTACAATTGGTTATGGAGGTATCATCCTCTACCTAGTTGTATTTCCCAACACTACACAAAATCCTGATAGAATCATATAATCCAATTAATAACAATATAATCAGAGTAGTGAAAGAAAGATCAAAAGATAATCTAAGTTACTTCAACAACTAATGATGATGATATTCCTCTTTGATCCTTCAAGATAATTAGATCAAAGTATGCTAACCTCTTCAAGAACTTTTAACTTTGATATTTAGTGTTGAACCTATATTAGTTGGTCTTGCTTACATCATGCAGAACAAGTTGATTATATACTTCTCAATTTTGAATCACTGAATACCCAAACTCTGATGATTTTTTTTCACAATGCTGGATACTTAATTTCAGACTATATATATCTCTTGCTCTCAATTTTCTCAATATATCTCAGTTTTGGTTCACTTTCTGTGTTTCACCCTTGCATATTATCTCACTAATATTCTACCCTTAATCAACAATTTCTCAATATTATAGAATTCATTAAATTCTAAAAAGAAATTCCAATTCAAATTTCAGAGAATTATCATAATTTAATCATATAATATGATCCTTCACATGTTTCCTCAATGATTTTTTTTACATGAGAATACTCCCTCAATCAGTAAATATTCCATTATCATTTAACCATTTATCTGTTAGGAAATTCCAGTAATACCCCCTTCTCATTTTAGTTGATAAATAGAAATACTATGGTATTTATTTAGTAGTGATCACCAATAAAAATAATTCAAAAATATGTATATTTGATAATTATAGAATTTTTGACCAGTGATAACCATTTTTCTTTTAAATAAACTAGCTTCGGTTGATATATTCCTCGATAAGCTTCACTATGTTTCATATCTCATCACAATGCAACATAAAAATATTAATCTTTAATCATAGTGTAATCATAAGCATGTGATTATTTTAATTTAAGATTAACATAACATTATTCCATTTAAATTACAAAGTATCTTTTATAATTTCTTATTCTTTAAAAAAAATTGATAAGAAGTTAATATATACGAATCTCCCTATAAATATAATTTTATAAGAATAATATGACTCCTATGGTTTCCCTTGTAGTTTTCTAACTTTTAAAAAATTTCCACTTCAAGTGATATTTCATAAGAAAAAATGAATCTTACAAACTCTAAAAATTACTATTACAAAGTGTCGAAAATGACTTATGTGGAGTCTCCAAATGACTCTTATGACATCACCAAATAGCACTTATGGAATAGGGATAACTCTAATGAAGTTTTAAATTACTATTATGGAGTCTAAAATGAATCTTATAGATAGTAATTCATTTTTCCAATTCTATACCCCTGAGCATAAATGACTCTTACAGAGTCTACAAGACTCTAATAGAGTCCTCAATTACTCTTATAGAATTCAATATATTTTGTACCTATTACAAATTCCATTTTTATTTAGATTAAAAATGAATTTTTGAAATATTCAAGACTTATCCATTTTATAGCTCAAACTCTAAAATTCTATAATAATTCAAATATGGTCAGAGTTTACTCCAACCATCTCAAAACTTCTTCATCCACATTGGCTCACTTAAAAAAAATTCTAAAGTAACTCAAAATAATTATCAATAGATTCTAATTATTCTCACACAAGTTTTACAACAAATAAAATCCTATAATAATCACATTATGATATTTAATATCTCTTTTTGTCAAATCCATTCATATTTTTCATATCTACAAAAATCTTTTAAATAACTCAACTAATAACACAAAAATCATAAAATCATAGCCTTTCTTAAATGATAAGAATCATAACATCCCACTACCAGATATGTAAATTTTTTTAGATAATTCCTTCTCTCAATGATAAGACATGTTTATCCAAGTGAATTAGATTATATCCCCCATTAATTATTTACTCATTCATGTTTTATCCCCCATATTTATAATAACCATGAATTTAGATTAATAGATAGAAAGAGTTGTACCTACCCCCTTTAACAAAGAAGAGTAAAATATATCTCCCGTTTTTATAACATAATACTAATACCAATGGGGGTTATTTAATATAACACCTTGAGATTTTAATATTTTATTACATTTAAATAATTCAATGCGTTCATTAGCTTGCTCTATACGCAACACTAAACTAAAATTAAATCACACTATATTCATATAAAAATATAAATATTAATTATGATTCTATTGATGAAATATTATGTTCCATCTCTCTATAAAACTCATGAATTTTTTATACTATGGTTATTAATGATATATTCATGTATTGGTACAATTTTTACACTTTTTGGTACTTAAAATAATTAATAAATTGTTTTTAAGAAAATCTAACATTATCTCTCTCTTCGGTCAGAAATATATGTTCTTTAAAAACCATGTTTTCTAAGAAAGGTTCTAAAAAATTTATATATTTAAAAAATATTTTAAATGTTTTTAATTCTCTTTTATTTGTTTTAAATGAAAATTATTTTCAAAATGTTTTCAAGCTTCATTTATAAGTTTTCTAGAAAAAGGTTCTCAAAATTATTTCAAACCTTCTTTCTAAGTTTCAAAGAATTTTCAAAGAAAATGGTTTTCAAAATACCTCTAGGCTCCCTTTATAATTTTTCAAAGCTATTTTAAAAGAAAAAGTTTTTCAAAATTATTGACGTTTTAAAAAGTGTTTTTCAAATCCAAAAAGATATTTTTTTTCAAGAAATTTTTAAAATAAAATTGTAAATATTTATTTATAAGAAAAATATTTTTGAAATGGATTTTTGAAAAGGATTTTCAATGAAAGGTTATGCTTATTAAGAAATGTTTTATATGATCTTTAAAAATTATTCTCTACCTAAGATGAAATAAATTTTTATAGCTTATGATTTTATGGGGATATGATCCAAGAATACCATTCATATTCTTTCTTTAATGGTTTATGTTTTGATGGCACGATGTTTTTGACACTTTTTTCTCTTCCATAGGTTATATAATTTTGAAACCCGCTTCTTTTCATGGGTTATGATTTAATGAAATGATTATGAAACCTATATCTTTTTCACTAGTTATGATGTGATGAAATGTTAATGATACCCATTTAATTTCATGGTTTATGATATGTTGATTGTTTATAATATTGTGGAACATGTATGTATGATTTTATTATGTGATGGGTGGTATCTTTATCTACCTATATTGAATTAGGTAATGATGGATGAATGATGAGTATAAATGTTATGCGTGAACATGATTATATGTTCAAAAAGTTATTCATGAACCTTATTACATATTCACAATGTTATGTGTGAACCTAATTACATGTTCACAATGTTATGCATGAACCTGGTTGCATGTCTATAAGTTTATGAATGAACCTGATTATATGTTCACAATATTATGATTGAACCATATTATATGTTCACAATTTTATGAGTGAACCCGATTACATGTTCACAATGTTATTCATAGACCTGGTTTCATGTCCATAAGTTTATGTGTGAACCTAATTACATGTTCACAATGTTATGTTTAAACTTGATTACACATTCACAATATTATGAATGAACCTGGTTTCATGTCCATAAGTTTATGCATGAACTTGATTAAATGTTCACAATTTTATGTGTGAACCTAATTACATGTTCACAATGTTATGTATGGACCTAGTTTCATGTACATAAGTTTATGTGAGGGCCTTATTTCATGTCTTTAACTTAATGAGTGAACTTTTTTCTACTTATACATATTCACAATGTTATAAGTTGATGTGTATGCCAAAATTTCATGTCTTATTCTCTCAATTACCTTATCATTCATGACTTATAAATTTTAAATATTTATTCCATGACTCTTGATTATAATCTTTGATATGTAGGGTATGATATTATAATGACAAGATCTTGCTCTCATACCCTTATGCTCATGATTTTTCTCACATATCTCCTTGTTTACCCTTACTGAGAATATGATTTCACCCCTTTGTTATGCTTTCTTTCCCTGGGTTATGAAGAAAGGTTTTTAAGTAGGAGTACTAAAGGTTAAGATATTTACATAGATGTTGAATATCTTTCACCAAATTATAATAATGTGTTCCAAGTTTATAAATACACTAAACTATTATGGTCCTTAGGCATGTACTTTTTTAATGTGATGAATATTCATCTAAAATGATGTAATATTCATTTATGTTAAGACTAGGTTTCTATATTCAGTATTAAAGGAAAGTTTTATTCAAACTCTATAAAATAGGATGAGAAAACTTTAGTGAGATCTCTGAGGATATTTATAAGGATATTTCTAGGGATGTATCTAAGGATAAGCCTATGTTTTCATAGATTTAAAAGTAGGTATCATGATTTAGGAATTGTATAAGTAATTTTTTTATGATTTTTTGGTTTTATGATATGATAAGTGTTTCTCACCCTATGCTTCCTGGTTTTATTCAATGAATAAAAATAGAAGAAACTTGTTTAACATTAATTTTTTGATGTTGTAAGTATGGGAATTATGAAAATAAATTTCCTATATGGAAAAATCGTGAAAAGAATCAGGAAGTTGGTATAATTATTGGTTATACTAATGAAGATAAAGAGACCGTAAAATACATGTGAAAGGTATGGAATGTTATAATAGTATTGTTTACATTAAACTTAAGAAGAATAATTGGATTTAAATTGAGTAACCTTAATAAATTATTCATATTTCATATTCTAGGACAAGTGGTATTAAGGAATAAGATGTTGAATCCCGAGTAATGGTTTAATAATAAAGTTGGATGATTCAAGTGTATATGTTTTGGAATTCAAAGATTATGTTTTATGAATCATGAAATATATAAGTATTTTTAGTATAAGTTTTTCAATAAGGATTGAAAATGATATTTTAAATGGTGATAAAGACTTATAAAAGCGATTTAATAGAAATGGGATATTTTGAATTAAGGGAAGGTAACCCTTAATGTGTTCAAGATGTTGAGACTATTGTGTTCATATTGGATAAAAAGATGATTGATTTGGATAAAGTAAATTGGATAGTATCAATGAACTCAAAACTGATATGGATTTTTTGACAAAGTGGTTTTCACTATCATGGATGGAGATTAAGGAATTTAAGGTATATATCCAAAGATATTTGGAATAAGAAAGCATTAATTTTTTCAATAATAATGTATGGTAATTCATGTTATTACCATATTTTAGGAAAATACATGATAAAGGTATTCACATGTTTGGGAGGAGACAATCAAGAGATACTTTATAATATATGGTGGATGAATTCTAAGATATTTTTGATAAATTTAGTGACCTTCTTTATAAAGTTTTGGATTTCATCTTTTGTAAGGGTTACAAGGTTAACTATTTATGGAATTGTTTAAGTTAAACTTTGGATGAAGTTTTAAATATTAAGGTATTATCTCACCATATGAGGTTTTATTCACATTGGATAACTTGTGTTAACCATTTTACTGTGATGCTAACTAAATATATATGGAATGACTTATCATTTTTCTTCATGATCTGTTAGTACTCCAGGAATGAAAAATTCACCTTCATTTCTTGGAGTTAGAGATGGAGTGGAAATCGATCAAGGTACAACCAAAGAGTGATATTGTGAATATGGAAACTCAAGAAATCAAGTAAGTTTGTATTCTTGTGAAAACATTCTTCAAATTTAGAAAAAGGGTATTGAAATAAAATTTTGTCCCATTATCATCATTTTTGATGATATCAATGACCTTTTTCAAGCCTCTTTGGGTTATGGATTTGTGATTGTTAACTTTATCCTAACCATGTTCTATATATCACTCCATAAAAACTTGATAGTTATATTTCTCTTTCATGTATATGTTTCAACTATCCACCTATGTTCTCCTATGTGGAAACCTAGTTATGAGTTACTTCGGGTAACCGTTATATTTATAAAATTCCATTTCTAAAGAAATTTTTAGTATTAATTTTTATGATGTGGGTTTCTATGAAAGGAAATTTAAAGTATTAAACCCTTGATAACCTAGAATAATTTTGAGGGATAAATTAATTGGGGGGGGGGGGTAGAATGCAACACTGGGAGATTTTGAATTTTTTTCTCAAATTAATTTAATCCTTTTGATATTTTTCATTTCACACAACACTGAATATAGATTTTATTATATTAAATCACTAAGTTTGAATTACATTATATGCAACACTAAGTTATTCTTGTGCTACACGCAACACTTATATTAACTTGCAGTATATGCTACACTATATTTGGATTGTGTTACACAGAATGTCAGGTTCCTTCTATAGCTTTCATAACACGTAAGGCCAAATTTTACCGAAATTCAATATATTATTAATATTATTATTAAAATATTATTATAGCTACCATATATCCTTTGGAATAGAAGTTACGAACAATATTAACTGAAGGAAATGGGTCACTATGAAAATGAATTCCCCAATCATCAATGAGATATACCTCAAACTAATCCAAGGGATCAATGTCAATTTTATTCTATTGATACAAATGAATTGAAATAATTAATGTGCTTGTGTGTTTGGATCCAATAAATATATTGTAAAAGCATTTTATTGATGATATTATCGTTATAATAATCATGAAATGTATAAGTATTGTACTATATTAATATTTATTAAAGTATTTGAAATCATGTATTGAATGATACCCAGAAAAATGATTCCGTGTAAAGTTGAACTTTTCAGAAAACTCATGATTAAGGGAAGATAACCCTTAATATGTACTCTATGTTGAGAAAATTATTACAATGATATGTTTATGGGAAAATATCGGTGAACATGAAATTGGTTAGTGATTTTATGGTCTATGTTATCTTTTCTGAAGTTTATTTCATGTTTGGATCTATGGAATATATTTGACAAACTAAGATTTTATTTTTGGAATAATTCATGTTTTCATTAAGGGTTTATGGTGACCAAGGTATTCACATATTTGGAATGTGACATTAATTTCCACTCTATATTGTCTAGGGAATATAATGTTGATTTAGTGACCTTATGTAGTAGACCTGGTGTCAAATAAACCCTAACTCGGTTTTGTCTCCTCCCAAAGTCTATAGAGACTCTTCCCTTTGATCGGGGAGAAATTCGTTGGAAAATATTTGTGCGATGAATCCAGAATTCCTTAGTAAGTCTCCATTATTGGTGGTTTTACTTAGAACTATTATTCTTAACTCTCTTTGATTCATAGATATAATATATTTGGGATATATCTATGATATTTTATGCTAATTATGATGACTTTTTTCTGTGTTTTTGTTAGGTAAAAAGATCTAAGGCGGGTGTTTGGAGTTTCAACCCAGTTTTGTTGAATAATTAATGTTATTATTCATTTGGGCCATAGTTTCTGAGGTAGGTGGATTCAATCTCAACTCCTATTATTATAACTTTAAGTCTTAGCTTAAAATTGTTTGAATTTCTTAAAATTTATTGTGAAATTGATGTGCAAATTATGGTAGAAACCCTCTTTAATGATGATTTGTGGAATTGTGAAAATTGTTTGTTGTGAAAAGTTCTTTGTTTATGATTTTTAAAATGTTGATTTGAATAGATGGAGTTGTTTAATTTATGGAAAATCGTTTCAATAAAAAATGTTTTTTTATTTAAATGGGTTGAAATGGTTTATTAAGAATGGTTTTGGAATAATTGGATGGCATGTGTTCATTTTCATTTATGTGACCCTATGGAAGGGGTATGTGCCATTGGGGAACTAGTATATGGTTACCTTGTTATGACTTGGTAGATCAATTAGAGATCACCCATGAGTATGGAACTATCACCTAGGAATTATTTTATAGATGTGTGGATGTGTGGAATGGAATGGGTTGTGCCCAATGGATTTGTGAAAAGGATTGAAATACTTCTTTGGTTGTTTTAAATGGAAACTATTTTTTGTGTGAAAAATGTCTTTGCTTGATATTAACTATTTAAAAGGGTTTTATATAAGTTGTTTTACATTAACTATTTTATAAAAATGTGCTACCATTTTCTATCTTAGTGGTGTGAGTAGAGAAGTCATTTGGGAAAAAACTATTGAGTTTCATTACTCACCCATGCTTTGGTACTTTGGTGATCTTCAATATCTTATTTATGGATACATAGGTAAATGAAATGTATCTCATTTATTTGTGGATGCATCATGATACTTTGAGAATTGATTGTGGAGTTATAGTTTAAAGTATGTGGGGATCTATAGAGTTGGTGTCTTGGAGTCTTTTAGCTTTGTTGATTTTGTCTTCCACTTTGTACTCTGTTATAGTTTGGTTATGGTGTAGTTGGTATTGTTTTCTTATATTATTAATTTGAGTCGTATTACTCTAGTTTCATGCATCATTTAGAGTTTATTTGGTTTTGGTATGTTAGTTGTGGTAGTTTTATTTTAGAAAGGGGAAATCGTCCCCCAATTGTATTAAATCTCTTGGCATTTATTACCAGCATTTGATGTCTTTGTGATGTCACCTAATACCAAGTATCAATTCTTCCTTGACTCAATCCAATGAGTAGGGGTGAGATGTTACAAGTGGTATCTGTTTTTTTGATCCTTAGGTATCAGTTATTTCAGTTTTGGAGTTGAAAAATCATGCTTTATTAGTCCCTAAGTTTGAATAGAAGCAAGGAGTAGGATTGTCAAAACTTGAAATATAGAGCTTAAAAATTTGTAGTTAACCTATTTATACTAAACATAAAGTTACTAGGGAGTTGGGTATATATGTTTTTTGGAGAAACTTATAAGAGTGTTACCTCATTGTCATCAGTTTATCTAATGATAAGAGCATGACATGCATTGTTAGAAATATCTTCCCACTAGGAGTTCATATTTCATTTTGAGTAATGATTTATGATTTGGTGAAAATGTGTTGATTTTTTTAAAATGTTGAAATTATTTTCAATTGTGAGATTTTGAAAAGGTAATGGTTGTAGTATTTTTAAAATGACTTGATTTTCAAAAGCATGGTATAATTTTCAAAAATAGGTTGAAAACTGGAAGTGTTGATTTTTGGAAAGCATTATTGTGATAGTTGTGATGTGGTAAATTTGAAATTTTTAAGCCTTTAGTTTCTAGGGAGTGAAACTTATGGAATTTTTTGGTTATAGAAAATGGAACCAGTTAGGCATAGAAGAAACCAACTAAAGGAATCTATTGAGAATGTGGTTGCACCTGAGCCACAGGTGAACCAAAAGTTGTTTTAGAGTGTTGTCTAGGATTTCTAGACTGTGGATAGAGGGAACCGAAGGGATGAAATAAGGAAGGGGGATCATTCCATTCAGTTCCATAAGAGAAATCCACCCATCTTTTAGGGTGATTTGAAACCAGAGAAGGAAGAGTTTTAGCTGAATATGATGAAGAAAATATTCAATTTTCTTAGAACACCAGCCACGATAAAAGTGAATTTGGAGACCTATAAGCTGGAGGATCTTCCACTCCAGTGGTGGGATTTTTTTGTTCAGGCTAAATTAGTCCAAGGCATTACATTGGAATATTTTGAAGAATTGTTCAACAAAAATTTTTATCCTCACACATTCAAAATTTCTAGAATGATATAATTTTTTAGCTTGAAGTAGGATAATATCTCAGTGATATAGTATGTGGATAAATTTTTGAATTTAGTCCACTTTCCACCTAAGGTTTCTATAAGTGTGTCCTTGAAGGAAATAATTTTTGAATCAGGGCTGAGTTAAGAGATTCAATCAAATATTTCTGTGCTTTTTAAAATAGATTATACAGATATGGTCAATAGAGTGATGATGGTATAAAGGGACATATCAGAAGCTACGAATGGAGGGATAATGTTGATACCTATGGGAAACAGTGGAAACTGCAATGCTGGGAAAAGGTGGAAGATATACACCTATTTCCAAGTTAGTGGGGTGACTCAAAACTAGATGGATGGATCAATGAATATTCCTCCAAAACCCAAGAGTAAAGTAGGATGTTTCTAATGTGGATCTTTTGATCACATCAAGTGAGATTGTACAACACCACCTAGAGCATGCCATAATTACAATCAAATGGGGTATCTTCAGTGCTATTATCATTGTGCTCCATGGTCAGGTGTTTGGGACACATCTCATGGTTCGAAAATGTCATATGCTTTGATGTTATGAGTGCATTAAAATAATTCTCATTAGTAAAACCGAGTTATCCATGGTGATTCTAGGAATACCACAACTCCTTAGGAATTGTAATCTCAACAGGAAAATAAAGAACAAACTACAACAAGTAAGAAATTGTATAGAGATGAGAAGGTGATTGTGGATGATTAATTTGGACCATTGATGGTGAGAGGTATGATTATTTTTAATTCTTCCCTTATTCAATCTTTTTTTTTTGATATCAGTGAATCAAATTAATTTATTGTGTCTCGTGTTGTTGATTATCTATGTTTAAATGTTTAGATGATGCCTTCTACTTTAAAACTTCAAACTTCTCTTGGCCAAATAGAATGTTGAGCCTCTGTGTTCAAAGCATGTTTTATAACTATTAATGGAGATAAATTTATATATGATTTCTCTATACTTGAGATGGATTTCTATGACATAATCCTGGGTATGGATTGGTTGAATATGTTAAAATCTCACATCGACTTCTATACACAAAGGGTTAGTTTTATGACCGAGGATGGTGTAAATAATCTCTTTCAAGTAGATCAGAATGTAAAGGTAAGTGAAACATGATTTTTGGCACCAATGATTAGAACGATCTCAAAACAGTTGGAATATTTGACCTTGGCATCAAGGTATGAGATTGAAAATAATGGTTTTCCACCAATTGTTGATCAGTTTCCATATATTTTTCCCAAAAACTTCTCAGGGTTGCAACCCATAAGAGAAGTGGAGTTTATGACTGATCCCCTCTAAGGGACCAGTCTTATCTCACTTCTATATTACCATATGGAACCAAGATAATTAAGGGAATTACATGTCTAGTTGGAAGATTTTGAAATAAAATGGTTCATTAGGCTCAGTAAATCTCTGTGGGAAGCACCAGTGTTGTTGTCAAAAAGGTGGATAAAACTCTTCAATTGTGTTTGAATTATCGTAAGGTTAACCTAGTTTCGATAAAGAATCAGTATCCACTTCCACACATTGAATATCTATTCGATCAATTGAGGGGATCTTAGTGGTTTTCTAAAATTTACTTATGATCAGGATATCACCAATTATGGGTTCAAAAGGATGATATTACAAAGACAACATTCAGGAGTAGATATGGCCATTATGAGTATGTGATAATTTCTTTTGGAATTATGAATGCACCAGAAGTTTTTATGGAGTTGATGAATTATATATTTAAAATTTATTTGGATTATATTGTGGTGGTGTTTGTGGATGACATATTGGTGTATTCAAGAAAAAAGGCTAAGCATGAGCAATATTTGGTGACAATTTTGAGAATCATGAGGGATCATCATTTGTATGTAAAATTATCAAAGTGTGATTTTTGGATACAAGAGGTACATTTACTTGGATATATAATCTCTAAAATAGATGTTTCTATATATCCAAACAATATAAAGGTTGTTATATCTTGGAAAGAACCAAATATTTTCGTTGATATACACAATTTCCTTAGTTTGGATGTTATTACTGATTTTTTGTTCACATTTTTTCATGACTATCTTCACCTATGACAACATTAATAAGGAAAAATGTTCTATTTCAATGGAATGAGGAATTTTAGAATTATTTTCAAGAGCATAAAGTTCATCTTACATCAACACCAATCTTGATGTTTCCAGAATCAAGACAAGGGTATGTGGTGTGTTGTGATGCTTTAGGATTAGGGTTGGGGTGTGTTCTCATATAGGTAGATCATGCAGTTACTTATTGATCACGACAGTTATGGTTTCATGAAAATAACTACCCAACACATGATTTGGAGTTAGCTAATGTAGTCCATGATTTGAAGACTTGGTGTCATTACGTCTTTGGTGAGAAATTTATAGTGTTTACAAATCACAAAAGATTGAAACACATTTGTTCACAAAGGAATTTGAATATGAGACAAATAATATGGATGGAGTATCTCTAAATGTTCGAATTTTACTTGATCTATACACCTGTTAAAGAAAATTCAGTAGTAGATGAATTAATAAAAATGTTGTATGGTCAATTGGAAGAAGAGGCTTCTGATCAATGGAAGTCATTGTCAGCGATAACTGACATACACTTGTATTGTTAAGACTGAGGTAGTGTTTTATTTTTATTTCTAGTTTATTTTATTTATGATTTTGTGGAGATGGTTAAATAGGTATATAAATTTGATTCAGAATGTTTTTCTTTGAGGACAAAACTCAATAGTGGGGAGACCATTGAGGGATGGAATCTGGATATGAGTTTAGTGTTGTGGTTCAGAGATCAGATGGTCATGCCTATGGATTCTCAGAAACAACCTATTTATGCTTACCACCATTAAAGATGGGATATTAATCTTATAATATAGAAGATTTATAAGGCATTTAAAGAACAGTTTTGGTGGGTCGACATGAAAAGGAAGGTGGATGAGTTTGTTTCAATATGCCTCAATTTTTAGCCGGTTAAGGTAGAGCATCAATGGCCAATAGGTATTTTTAAGTATTTAGTTATTCCTGTTTGGAAATGGTAGTATATAGATATGGATTTTGTGACATGTCTTCCAAGGAAATTTGAAAAACATGATGTCATATGGGTGATAGTGGATCAACTCACATAGTCAATCCATTTCATTTCTATTCTTGAATCTCATACAGTGGATGAATTATCTAAAATATATATCTGAGAAGTGTTAAAGAGTCATGATTTACCAATTTCAATAGTGTTAGAAAGAGATATGAGGTTTATGTATTTTTTTGGAAATCCTTATAGAAATCCCTTGGGACTTAGTTGACCATGAGTACGACATATCATCCTTATATAGACAGAAAATATGAAAGGAAAATACAAATGTTTGAAGCCAGGCTTAGATATTCTATAATGGATTTTAGTGGCTCATGGGAGGAGAAAATAACGCTAGTAGAGTTCTCGTATAACAACAATTATCAGGCCTCGATACATATGGATCATTTTGAAGCATTGTATGAGCATCCTTATTGTTATCTACTTTATTGGGTTGAAATAGGTGAGACTTCATTGTTTAAGATGATACTTGTCTGAGAGACAATAGAGAAGATTCAGTTGATCATAAAGAGTATGAAGATGACTAAAAGTTGTCATAAATCATATGAATATCATATTTAATGGTAATTATCATTTGAGGTGAGTGATCATGTGTTCTTGAGAATCTATACAAGGTTTGGGAATCATAATTTTGGAAAGTAGGGAAAGTTAACTCATAGATATATAATCCATTTTGGAATACTTGAATGTGTTAGTGAGGTGGAATATCAGTTGAATTTTCCACTATGACTCAGTTCAATTCACAATAAGTTTCATGTGTCTCACTTGAAAATTTATCAGCCTAATCCTAACCCTATGATTCGATGGGATCATATTGACTTAGATCTAGATTCTTCATTGGTACATGTGATAGTATTAATTGTGGATAGGCAAGAGAAAGTCTTTCATCGGAAAAGAGTTAGTCTAGTTTGGGTTTTTTGGAAACATGGCCATATTCAGGAAGAAACTTGAGAATGGGAGAAATAAATGGTCGAGTAATGGATTGATCTCTTTCAAGGAAATGGTGGTTTTCTACATTCCAGGTAAAGAAAGGAAAATTGAAACGATAATGTAGCACCACTAGTTTCAAGTAAACCCTAACTCAGTTTTCTCACCACCTAATGGTTGTGGATATTCTTCCCTTTGATCTGGGAGTGATCTGTTGGAAAATTATGGCGTGTTAAAGCTCAAATTCCTTAGTAAGTCTTTGTTCTTAGTGTATTTCCTTAAATATATTCTTATTTAATCTCTTGGATTAATATATATAGTCCATTAGGGATATATATATATGATAATTTATGCCAATCATGATGTGACTTGGCTATATTATTGTTAGGGAACAAGATCTAAGGTGGATTTTTTGAGTTTCAACCTGATTTTGTTGAATAATTCATTCCATTCTTCATTTTAAATAGTTTTTGAGGTAGGTGAATTCACTCTTGACTCATATTATTATAAATTAAAGGATTGATTTTTTTGAATTGATTAAAATTGATTGGGAAATTGATTTCTAAATCATGTTAGAATACATCTTTAGTGATGATTTGTGGAATTGTGAAAATTTGTTTTTGTGCAAGGTTCTTTGTTTATGAATTTTAAAATGATGATTTGAAAAAAATTACAATGTTTGATTTATAGAAAATGATTTTAGTTAAAAGGTATGTTTTATTAAAATAGATTGAAATGGTTTATTTGGAATGGTTTTGGAATAATTGGTTGGCATGTGTTCATTTCCATTAATGTGACCCTATGGAAGGGACTTGTGCCATTGGGGAACTAGTATATAGTTACCTTGTGATAACTTAGTAGATCGACGAGAGACCACCCCTGAGTATGAAACTATCACTTGGGAATGAATGTGTGGATGTGTGTAATTGAAGGGGTATGCCAAATGGATTTGTGAAAAGGTTTGAAAGACTTGTTTGGTTGTTTTCTGTGGAAACTATTTTGTTGTGAATAATGAATTATCTAGATATAAACTGTTTTAAAGGGTTTTATATAATTTTTGTATACAAATTGTTTTATATAAATGTGATAACATGTTCTATCTCAGTGGAATTATTAGGGAGTTCATTTGGGAAAAAACTATTGAGTTTCATTACTCACCACTTATTTAGAAATTTTTTTCTCTTGATGATCTTGTTTATGAAGACACAACTAAAATAAAAGTATCTAATTTCTTTAGTGATGCATCATGATACTTTGATAATTGATTATGGAGTTGGATATTGGAGAATGTGGGGATATATAGAGTTGTTGTCTTAGAGTCTTTGAGATTTATTGGTTTTAACTTCCCCTTTATACTCTATTATAGTTTGGTTATGGTGTAGTTGGTATTTCTTTTTTTTTTTGTATTAATTTGAGTTTTATTACTTTAGATTCATGCATCATTTAGAGGTTATTTGGTTATAGTATGTTATTTTTGGTATTTAAAAAAAAAGGAAAATTGTCCCCCAATTGTATTGAAGCCCTTGGAATTTATTTCCATCCTTTATCATCTTGGGTATATTACGTAAGGCCAAGCAGTAATTCTACCTCTACTCAAGCCAATGAGGAGGGGTGGGATGTTACATTTTCCTTCTAAATTTGGTCAGACATATTTTTGACGAGACTTAAATACAATTATTTATTAAATGGATTAAGTTGAACTTTGGGTAATATCAGATAACTTTTTCTAACCATTTTGATTTTATTAAAGGCATTAGGAATATCTTGTTATTATTTTAGGGATCTTATAGTCCATTAACAGTTAATTTTAGCACTCCAAGCATAAAAAAATCATTTTTAGATATTCATTTCTTAGAGTAAGAGATGAATTGGAAATTGATCGAAGCACAACCAAAGGATAGAATTATGGATATTAAATAAAAATATATCAATTAATTATATTTCCTTATATTCTTAGAGAGTTAAGCAATTCTTAAACTCTAAAAAAAGGGTATTGAAACAAAAATATTTTCCTATTATCATCATTTTTTATGATATTAATGACATTTCTCACACCTATGGTTTATGGATTTGTGGTCATTAATTTACCCCTAACTATGTTCTCTATCACACACCATCAGTATTTGGGTATTAGTTTTCTCTTATATGTCCATATTTTCACTTCACACTTATGTTCTTCTATTTGTAAACTTAGTATGTGTTATTATATATAACCTTTCTGCTTCCCTTTCTATTTTAATAATATGATATTTTATTAACCCTTTTACAATGTAGATTTTTCAATAATGATATTTTCAAATGTGAAACCCTTGATTATTGAGATCAAGTTTAAATTGTGAGGACATAATTTATTAAAGGCATGGAGAATGTAACACCTAGAGATTTTAAAAGAATATTATTTTCGATAGCATGTCTGACATGAAACACCAAGTTTAGAAGGGAATATTACATCCTCAAACTTTAGGATGTATTTATTTCTAAATAAATTTAATCTCTTCGATATATTTTAATGCATGTAAACTCAGTTTTGAATGAAATTTTATACACAATTAAAATATTATTATTTAAAATTTCCCATTATAACCTAAGTGTTAAATTGGGGTATGAATAGTAAAAACTAAATTATGAAAATTATATGGTTTAAAAATTTATAAAATAAATAAAATGGATATGTATTTATTATAAATAAAATAATAATCATTTGAAATAAAAATAATTTTTTTCTGAAAAACTTTATTTTTCTAAAAGACGGATTAGTCGCGCTTTGTGAGAAAAATTGAAAATTAATTTTTACCAATTTTAGAGAATTTATTTTATTAAATTAACTTTAATTTTTAAATAATAATATCAAAATTATCTTAGGGTGAATTTTTGATATTTTTCTAAAATATTTCATTTTTTGATGAATAGTGAAAATTGCTGAATTTTAATTGAAAACTAAATTTATGTTTAAATTATTTATAAAGTTAAATTATATTTTTAATTGGTTTTAAAGTAAACATAGTTAAATTTTATATCTATTAATCCAATTTATTTCATTGAAATCATTTTCATATTGAATTTTGATATAAAAACACTGTAAACTTTTGAACCTTTTATTTTTAATAACCCGCTTTCTTATCACATCTGTGGGATTAATTTTAAATCAAAATTTCCAATTATGTGAATTAAATTTTGAAAAATGTATTAAATTTTTTTAATCATCATAATTTATATTATCTAATAAGGTAAAATTAATTTTTGACCAAAATGAATAGCGAAAATAGTAAAAAATTATTTTCTCTGCTTAAGGTAAAAATGAATTTACTAGGGGTTAAAATTTTATAGCCATATTTAAACTATATAATTTATAAGAATTGATAATAATCCATTTTATACCCTTTTTTCTTGTATAAAATGTGGTTACACCTTTTTATTTTTGAAAATTAAAAGTGTGCCACTCACCTCACTTATAAAAGGCCTCCCACTCTCCTATCTTCTTCACACCTTCAAACCATTTTGGTTTAGCCAATACTTATCCAAATAACTTTTAAAATTCAATAAAATCATCCTAGAAACATTATTTGTGGAATAAATCAAACATATTAAGTCTTTTTCTGCAAAACTAAGGAAATTACCTGAAGAAGTGGCAATGTTCTTCAATGAGCATGTTTATTTTATTTCTTTCCCCATCTCCTTAAATTCTTATTAAACCATGATGATATAAAATAATCATAATATTAAATATAATAATATATTTTTATGTTAAGTACATTACCTAAAACCATTTACACTTCTATAAAATGGGTTATGAAATCATCATTTGTGTGTAAGATAGACTACCGCCTCACAAACTGATGTCATTTGTTTTTACATTATCTCATATAATGGTTAGATATGATGATGGATCTAATATATGTATATTATATTTATAACATAATTATACCTCTTAAGTAATTATATTATATATACTATTTTACTTTCCTTTCCTTAAGGGATATAATAACGCTGCTCGTGTGTACGGTGGACTAACACCCCGCGAAGCGATGTGATTCATGTTTCACTAACATGTAACATGGTAAGTGATAAGGATAAATTTAATTAATATAAATTAAATACATGAAATAATTATTATATTCATGAAATATTTATCATTATTAAAATATAACATCATTCGTGCATGTGTGGACTACCACATTCACGAAGTGATGTAAATCTCTTTTCATCCCCACACCACATGGATGATATATTTATAATTATATTTAAATAAATAATATGATATTTATTATATTATTATCATTATGGAAAGATAAAATAGTAATTACCTTCTTTTCAAAATGATAGTTGAAAAATGGAAATGTCACTCATACGTATATACGATATACCGTCTCTGTGATTGTAACATACTTCATTTATCAAAACCTTCTTTTATGATTGGGTTTAAAAGTATAATTGAAATATAAATATGATAATTATTATTATTATTATTCTATATTTGATGGAATTATATAATATTCACATGAATAAGAACTTCCATAATAAAACATGAATGAGAAAACAAGTCAATTAACACCCAAAATAATGAAAACAATGAAATATTATTAACAAATGAGTGCAAAAATGTCATAATAGGATCATATATGATATTATAAATATTATTATGGTTCAGGTATAAATTAATAACATGATTAAAATCATTATAAAGGAGGTTAAATCATGTTCAACAAAAGGAATGTGTGAGGTGAGGGACTTCATCTCAATTTTCCTTCATTGAGGCATATTGTAATGTTATGAACCTAATTACTTTTATATGGTGTATATACAACACATTTTGAATATAATATAATAATTAATTAATAATTAATGGTATTTTAAGTTTCAAATTGAATTATTTAATCCATGGGTATTTTACTTGAAAATTATTAAGTGGTAAAAGTTATTGAACAAAATCACTTTCTTTTGTGATTGTTAACCTTCTCTTGAAACAATCACTTTCTTATGATCATTTTTCATTATAATTTAAATTTATCTTAAATATAAATATTCTTTTATTATGGATATTATTATTTCCTAAACCTTATACCATTTTTACATATGGTGTTTATATTTAAAGTTATTAGATTAACTAGAGAAATATTTATAAATCCGTATCCTTTACTCAATACAAATATTTTATGATAAGGCATATTGATTAATGAATTAAATAAAATATTTGATATATGAGGAATGATTTGGAACTATATTTATAGGTGTTTATTGGTATTATATATCCCCTCAATTCATTATTAGGTATCATGAGACAAATCAATTGGCCAAATTAAACATTTTTCTACCAGTAGTTTAAACTGTCTCATGAAAGGTCTTGATAGTAGAGGTATCAAGATTACTATGACCATGGGGTATAATATTTAATAATTTCATTCATTTATAATTCATTTATTTTTATTATCCATGAGATTTTTTAAAAATATATTATCGTTGGATGCATCTCATTCTCAGATTATTGATTAAACAACATGTGTGTTCAATTATTTACCTTTTCATATTGATTATGCCTTATATATTCATGAAACCAAGTTATTTAAATGGAATATGTTTTTAATTATTTATCATTACATATTTATTATTATTTATTGATTCATGATATATTATGCTATATGTAAACCTCACTAAGCATTTGAGCTCACCCTTATTTTGTTTCCTTTCCCCGGGTTATGAAGAAGGAATTTTTGAATGAGTTTTCAAGGATGTAGTTAATTTTATTTTGTTATATATTATGTTATATTTTATATTAACAATGTAAAATGGGTATCATTTATTTATCAAGTTCTTAAAAACTACTAAACTGATTGGTCCTTCAGGAATTAATTCTCTGTATCTATGGCAATGTAATAAAGTAAGACATCGACTCTGGGTTTCTCGGGTCAGGGTTGTTATAGTTTTCAACAAAAAAATTTAAAATATAAAAACCTTGATTAAAAAAACATGTTAAAGTGACAAGGATAAAATTTATTAAATGGTATAAATTTAACACCCTGATACTTTAAAAGAATACTATATTCGATAGCATATACAATAAGCAACACCAAGCTTAAACAAACCATGAAATGTTATTATTTTATGATCATTATGACAAAGTTATTAAAGTGTAAATTATGAATAGAAGTAACCAAATTATGAAATATATATAAAGATCATAATTAATAAATATTTATTGGTAAATTATTAGGGAATAATCACCCCTAGTATTTTTGGTAAAGTCATTTTTTTCGAAGAACATTTTCCTCAAAAAAGGGTTTTATTGATTGAATATTATAATGAATTTTTGGAACTTTTAGAATTTTTTATAAAACTAATATCATTTTGAAAATAATAATATGAAATTATATTAGGGTGAAATTTTGGAAATTTTCCCAAAAATATTAATTTTCCAATGAATAATAAAGAATACATATTTTTATTGAAAACTATATTTTGTTTCAAGAATTTACAAAATTAAAATTTATTTTAAAATGGTTTAAAATTTAAATTATATATATTATATTATTAATAATCCAATTAAGTTCATTAGAATCAATTTTATGGTTGAATTTGGTATAAAAAATTCTAATAATTAAAAGACATTTTTCTAAAAAATTATTTTTCAATGCATTTTTTATTTTTATCTTAAAATAATTCCTTCCACTTTGATAAATTTAATCTTAAAAAAATGACTAAATTTTTTGAATCATGAGATCCAAATTTGGTAAATATTTTCCTTTTATTTTTGGTTAATATGAATAATAACCATCATAATTTTTTTACCATGGTAAAGGTATAATTGGTTAATTAGGGTTAAAACCAATGTGATAAGAATTCAAATTCTTTAAAACACTTGAATTTATATAATTTTATGAAACTATTTCATCCATAAACATCCCAAATTCTAAAACATAAATTTATTTGTTTTAATTTTAATTTTAACTTTATAATATTTAAGTAAAAGATAAAGTCAAAAATGTCACATTCTGACTTTAAATATATATAATATTTTGTGAAAGGGATAAAATAAAAATTATGTTTGATTTTAAATCTTTATTTTAAACAAGAATTATTTTTTTATCATGGTATTTTTTTTAATTTTTAGCAATTAAAGAATTACCTTAAATTCTTATGCATCGCTGACACAGTTCTTGTGATAGTAGTAGAAAAATCAAAGTAAATTATTTTAAAAACTCTAAAAATAATATTTTTGAGGTGATTTAAAGTGAACCATGAATTTTGAAAATAAATTTAACATATTATAGATGTGTGATAGGTATAAATTTTAATTACATTGTTTTCAAGTTTTTTTCAAATCAAAATATGCGAAAAATTCATAAATTGACATTAATAGTATTCTATGTTAAAATAATATTTTATTAAATTATTCAAAAACCATAAAACTCTTTAAAGAAGAAAATTATGATGATAAGTGGTAAAAAAACATCATACCTTGGCCATTTGTGATATAATTTTCACCTTATAAGTAAAATTATAACCCTTTAATATTGAGAAGGTCATTTTCATGGATACAGTTAAAATTAGTTAACCAAGGGGTTAAACCAAAA
Source organism: Viscum album (assembly GCA_963277665.1). Taxonomy (NCBI): domain Eukaryota; kingdom Viridiplantae; phylum Streptophyta; class Magnoliopsida; order Santalales; family Viscaceae; genus Viscum; species Viscum album. The sequence goes on from OY728165.1 coordinate 228,003,623, forward strand.
GATAAGGTTTAAAATGATAATTAAATATATAAAAATTTGATTGGATGATTATATTAAGACCATAAATTCCTTGTATTTGGTTCCATGTCATTTTTGAACCATTTTACCTGATTTATACACATATTATAAAATAATATTTTATGTATTTCCAAAAGCGACAATAATTATATTTTATAATAAACAATAATTTATTAAATTATTTAAAATTAACAAAAATGCTATATTTTGATGAGATGATGTTATATGGTTTAAAATATCAAACATGGTCCATTTATTGGTCAATTTTCCTTTTAGAGTAACTTTCTTGAACCCTAAAGTGTAAAAAATATTGGCATTACAGTAATTGTTAAAATGGTTAATCGGGGGGGGGGGGTGTTACACCTAATAGATGAGGGTGAAAAAATATTCAAAACTTGAAAAAAATTTATTTTATGAGAGTATTTAAACTTATACTCATATTATCTTTAAATTATGTCAATTTAAATCCATTTTTCTCTGATTGGATGATTATATTAAGACCATAAATTCCTTGTATTTGGTTCCATGTCATTTTTGAACCATTTTACCTGATTTATACACATATTATAAAATAATATTTTATGTATTTCCAAAAACGACAATAATTATATTTTATAATAAACAATAATTTATTAAATTATTTAAAATTAACAAAAATGCTATATTTAGATGAGATAATGTTATATGGTTTAAAATATCAAACATGGTCCATTTATTGGTCAATTTTCCTTTTAGAGTAACTTTCTTGAACCCTAAAGTGTAAAAAATATTGGCATTACAGTAATTGTAAAAATGGTTAATCGGGGGGGGGGGGGTGTTACACCTAATAGATGAGGGTGAAAAAATATTCAAAACTTGAAAAAAAATTATTTTATGAGAGTATTTAAACTTATACTCATATTATCTTTAAATTATGTCAATTTAAATCCATTTTTCTCTGATTGGATGATTATATTAAGACAATAAATTCCTTGTATTTGGTTCTATGTCATTTTTGAACCATTTTACCTGATTTATACACATATTATAAAATAATATTTTATGTATTTCCAAAAACGACAATAATTATATTTTATAATAAACAATAATTTATTAAATTATTTAAAATTAACAAAAATGCTATATTTGGATGAGATAATGTTATATGGTTTAAAATATCAAACATGGTCCATTTATTGGTCAATTTTTCTTTTAGAGTAACTTTCTTGAACCCTAAAGTGTAAAAAATTTTGGCATTACAGTAATTGTCAAAATGGTTAATCGGGGGGGGGGGGGGGGGGGGTGTTACACCTAATAGATGAGGGTGAAAAAATATTCAAAACTTGAAAAAAATTTATTTTATGAGATTATTTAAACTTATACTCATATTATCGTTAAATTATGTCAATTTAAATCCATTTTCTCTGAAAACTAATTTATATTAATTTAATACTATAAACAATTATAAGAGTTACCCTTCCCTCACTTATAAAAGGTTTCCTCCTCTCCTTTGTTATTAAATTTTTTTGATCATTATATATCATACATGACCTACATAATACCATCCAAGATTCCTTCACCATATCTTAGAGATTATAGTCTTTCCAAAAGACCATCCTTTCAAGGCTTAAGTTATAATCCAAAAGTGGCTTCTCAACAAAGTGGTATAACACTTAACCGAGTATTTTAAATTTTATTTCTAATTATAACTCCTCCAAATATATGGTATCTATTATAAAATAATGACTTTAGTATCTTAAATATACTTAATTTTTATTAAGAGGATGTAATAAGCATTATCCACCTTCTTCCCATTTGTTTGAAAATGATAACATCGCGCGTGCGTACGTGCAGACTACCACCTCAAAGAAGTGATGTGATTCTTTTTACCATTACACTTTATATAGATGAAAATGTGGATAAATTTAATGAATATGTATGACATATATGATATATGTGACAACTGGGCACTGCCCACCAGTTGCCCCGCAGACACGTGGGCCCCACCCTAGGTCCCACCCACATGCCAGAATGGGTTATCTGACTAATGACAGTCTCCACAGGCCAACACATGTCCTTTCCATTGTATTTTTTCCTCACTCACACACACCCTGAGAAACTTCCCAGGAGGTCACCCATCCTGATCACCACTCCAGGCCAAGCACACTTAACTGTGGAGTTCTAATCAGACAGGCTCCCTAAAAAGAAGGTGCACCTTGTTGACATGAGTCATATCATTTAGTCATTTAACCCTTTATCATTATGGGGTGTTACAATCACCCCCCACCCCCTTTAGAGCACAACGTCCTTGTTGTGGGCCCTACATCTCAACCCAGGCAGTGCACCTCACTTAAGGCTGGGTACCACCTCTGATACCAAATGTGACAACTGGGCACTGCCCACTAGTTGCCCCGCAGACACGTGGACCCCACCCTAGGTCCCACCCACGTGCCCGAACGGGTCATCTGACTAATGACTGTCTCCACAAGCCAACACATATCCTTTCCAGTGTGTTTTGTCCTCACTCACAGACACCCTGAGAAACTTTCCAGGAGGTCACCCATCCTGAACACTACTCCAGGCCAAGCACACTTAACTGTGGAGTTCTAATTAGACATGCTCCCAAAAAAGAAGGTGCACCTTGTTGACATGAGTCATATCATTTAGTCATTTAACCCTTTATCATTCTGAGGTGTTGCAATATAATAATGATTTTTGAAAATTGAATTATTATTTACTTTTTTATCTTTCCATCTATCAAAAAAATGGAAACATCACTTGTGTGTACATACATACTATTGTCTCAATGAAAATATATAATTCATTTTTTCATAACCAATTTATATGAATGGTTATAAAACTATATATAACGATTTTATATGATACTCATTGTAACATCCCAGACCTTCTAGCTCATTACTTTTCCAAAAATATATTTTTTGATGTGTTTGAGGGTATTTTGGGGTGTTTTAGGGACATATGAGTCATTACAATGGTGACTCATTTCAAAAAAATTCCAAATTTCTAGTTATCCTATGGTGACTCATATTGGCAGTGACTCATCCAACGGTAACTCATCTGGCGGTAACTCATCTGGCAATGAATCTTCTGGCAGTGACTCTTCAGGCGGTGAATCATCTAGTAGTGACTCATGTGGTGATGACTCATGTGGGGGTGACTCGTCTGGTGATGAATCATTTAGCGGTGACTTGTATGGTGGTGACTCATCTAGCGGTGATTCATCCTGGCAGTGAATCATCTTGCGGTGACTCATATAGCGGTGACTCATCCTGGTGGTGACCCATTTCATCAATTTTCCATTTTATATGATACTCGTTGTAACAACCCAAACCTTCTGGCCCGTCACTTTTCCAAAAGTCTATTGTTTGTGGTGTTTGGGGGTATTCCAGGGTGTTTTTTGGACATGTGAGTCATTCCAATGGTGACTCATTTCAAAGGTTTTCTAAATTTACAGTTTTCCAATGGTGACTAATCCTGGCGGTGACAAGTTTGGTGATGAATCGTCTAGAGGTGACTCACCCAGTGGTGACTTGTCCGGTGGTGACCTGTCTGGCGGTGACGTGTCCGGCGGTGATGCGTCCGGCGGTGACGCGTCCGGCGGTGACGCGTCCGGCGGTGACGCGTCCGGCGGTGACGCGTCCGGCGGTGACGCGTCCAGCGGTGACGCGTCCGGCGGTGACGCGTCTGGCGGTGACGCGTCCGGCGGTGACGCGTCCGGCGGTGACGCGTCCGGCGGTGACGCGTCCGGCGGTGACGCGTCCGGCGGTGACGCGTCCGGCGCTGACGCGTCCGGCGCTGACGCGTCCGGCGCTGACGCGTCCGGCGCTGACTCGTCCGGCGCTGACTCGTCCGGCGCTGACTCGTCCGGCGCTGACTCGTCCGGCGCTGACTCGTCCGGCGCTGACTCGTCCGGCGCATCCGGCGCTGACTCGTCTGGCGCTGACTCGTCGGGCGCTGACTCGTTTAACACTGATTCATATGGGGGTGACTTGTTCAGTGTTGACTCTTCCAGCAGTGAATGGTCTTGTAGTGAATCATCTCATGATTAATCTTCTTGGTAGTTACTCATCTAGTGGTGAATCATTTGGAGGTTACTCATCTTAGTGGTGACTCATTTCAATAGTTTTCCAATTTTTCAAAATTTTCCAGTTTTTCAAGTTTTCCATTTTTATGTCTATTTTGAAAAGAAATGAGTTTAATAACATAATTAATAATTTTTAAAGCTGTTTCAAAATGTATCAATAATTTATTTTAAATTTATAAAATCCCAGAAACCTTCTAAAATTTTAAAATATACGGTCTTGATGAGATTCTCTTTAATGGAAATTCAAAACTATATCTAAATTCCAAACATTCAGGATCTAATCTTTCTAAAGAAAATATCCTTCCTTTTATATTTCATTCTAGATTTATCTTGAGACCAGACATCCCAAATTCATCTTTCTTGGATTTGAGTAAGATGGTTTCTATAGTTAGTTCATGTTTTTCCAGAAGAGTTTATTATTGTACGTGCACCTCTATTGTTTGTGAAATAATGATGTGTCGATCATCTTTCTTCCAAGTAGAATTTTCTACACCTTTCCTGATTATGTATCATGCGGGATGGGTATATAAATTTTTATCCCTATGGATATAGTTGATTCTGAATTAAGAAATATAATAAAATTTGTCTAGAATAAATAAAAATGCGTAGGGGAACACAATGTTTTATCTAGTTGTTTTATTTAAATTGTCTGATTTTTTGAATTGTATAGGCTAATTACCCACTAAAAATCACGGCCATTGGTGGTCCTTTCTTATGCTTATATCTTTTGAACTATGTAATTCATGTTTGTGGTTACTGAAAAATAGGTAATATGTAATTGAATAATTACATATAGTCAGTTAATGAATTAAATTCCCCAGGATCTAATGGATTGTGTGATACCACCCTAAATTAATAAAGTTAAATTGAATAATATATCTCTTTCTAAATCTAAAAATATGTTTTGTAGTGGATGAGATATGGTTGTGTGATAGGGATGTGATGGTCTTGATGTGGTTGTACATAAGGGCTACGGTGGAAGATAGATTTGGACTTGGCTATTGGGCTTTTGTTTCATGGTACTGCTCATTGTGTTTTGTACTATGTTAGTTTCTCAGTTGATATTGATGGAGAAATGAATTATAATCTTAAACTTAAATTATTACATGATAATGATTTAAATTTAATTTTTAAATGTATTAATTGATGATGGGATTTAAGTACAAATGAAACTACATGTTTAATGGAATGGGTTGAAAATAGAGAATCTGGAAAATGGATTAATGATAGTTTGAGACTAAAATATAAATTATGTCTTGTGTTTTTCATGTATTGTGTTATGAATTTATAAGTGGAAATAAAGTGGGGAAGTCATGAATAGGTTAGTGTTTTGGTTTTAAACCCATAGGTTGGTCTTATGTGATTTTTCTCTATATATGTGTATACACTTTATATTCTCATGATTTATATGCACATCCCACCCATGTTGAGCACCATGTTCTGACACCCACATAGTAATGTGGGCGGGTATCTTTCCCAACATCTTGATGGGAGAATGGATGGTTGTCCACCCGCTCTTCCTAGCTACCTATTTTAGGTGATAATGGCACAGGTGTCCTCCGATGAGTTGTGATGTGGGGTCTCAGGTGTCTTCCGGATAAGTTGTGTCATGTTATCCTAAGTGTCTTCAATATGAGATGTTTTGCATTTTCATTCCCACAAAAATTGTGGAAGAGGTATAGTTGACCTCGACAGTTGTGTATACTATTGTTTACCCAGATCCAGGGTGTGGATCAAAGTTTATTTATATAAACTTCTTGGTGTAAGGTGATCACCAAGTGAAGAGGATTAAGTCTCAGCTTGAGACTGAACCTCTTATTTAAATTTCCATTATGCCTTTGAAAGTTATATTTTAACTATTTTATATATTCAAAGAAGAAAATATTTCTTTCACTTTGATAGTTATTATTATATAGTTTTATATTATACATTTTTTAGTAAATTTATTTCAAATGTTAAAATAGTATTTCTTATTATTTCAATTGATAACTAATCACTCTTTGAGAAATCTTTTAAAACATCAAAAAATTTATAAATCTATTACATTAGTTAACTAGGCCTTTTATATTTTAAATTGGGTAACTTTTTAATAAATCTTTTAGAAATTTTTTTTTATTGGAACTCAATTCATCCCCTATTGAGTTTCCTACTCCGACCAATAATAATTTTTTGTTTCAAGTTTCTACAGGAACTAAATGAATGATCAGATTCACAACAGTTTCCTATGGGTCATTTGATTCATGGATAGGAAGATTTCTCACACCGTTCTATCAATGTATGATTTGAAGAGAGGGTTTCATCTGCATCACCCACCTGCATTCTCTAGGGAGGAAGGCCCATAGGCATCCAAGTTCTAGATGGAGTTAGTTTATACAATAATTAATCTCCCTAATACACCTACAGATATGAGGGTGAAACTTTATACATATATTCTATGAGGACCATCCAAGTATTGGTGGGACATCATAGAGAAATATGGGTAGTAAGAGGAACTAACCTGGGAATAATTTGAGGAAAAGTTCTTGATCTACTTATATTAGAAGATATTGAGGGTTGAAAGGGATCGAAAGTTCCGGAACCCAATGTAGACGATCATATCAGTGGTGTACTATTCTAGATGCTTCACCAATCAATGGTGTTTTTCTCCTTCCTTGATAGTTTATGAGACTACTAGGGTGAAGAGTTTCTAGGAATGGATCCATTATTAGAAAAATTCATAGATGGATATCTTTCACTTGAACAAATTAATGGACATGATTAATCAAGCTCCCTATAACACCCTAATATTTTGGGAATTTTTTTCTCAAATTTATTGAATTTTTTAATATTTTTCTTTTCAAAAAACACTAAATATAGATTTTGTTATATAAAAGCACTAAGTTTGTATTGCATTATACAAAACACTAAGTTATTTTTGTGCTACATACATTTATTATATTAGATTTTGGTACACACAACACTATGTTTGTCTTGTGTTACATACAATTCCATGTTTCATTGAAATATTTCATAACATGCAAGACCTAGTTTTACTGAACTATAATATACTATTAATATTATTATTAAAATATTATTATAGCTACCACCTATCCATTGGAATGGAAGTTACAAATAAGTTTAACTAAATTATGAAAATATTTTTTACACATGTATATAAAATTAATTATTTTTTTATCAATTAGTAGGAGTGAATGAAAGAACTATTTGAAAAGAAAGATATTTCTTTTATAAGAAAACTATTTTTCAATGTACAAACATAATTCTATATCAATAAATTAAATAAACCACTCTTGATTAATGTTATAAATAAAATTTATATATTATATATTCAATAACTATTTTTTATACTCATTCTATATATTTGATAGGTATAAAATAATAATAAATCCAATTTTATGAATAAAAAGATGAATTTTTATAAATGTTAATTTTACATCCTTTTAATTTATAAACCATTTTAAATCTAAATTTTTACACTTTTATATTTTTTATTTTCAAAAATAAATTCATTTTTGAAATAATAATATCAAAATTTACATTGGGTGAATTTTTCTATTTTCCTGAGAAGTTTCATTTTTTGATGAATAGTGAAAAACATTGAATTTTAATTCAAAACTACTTTTTCATCTAAATAATTTATAGGGTTAAATTATATTTTGAATTGGTTATAAAGTTTAATTATATAAATTTTACATAAATTATTCCAATTTAGTTTATTTTAATAAATTCCACATTGAAATTTGATATAAAAACATTTCAAACTTTTGAACATCTTTACTTTAAAAACCTGCTTTGTCATCCCATCCATGGGATTAAATTTAAATTAACTTCTACCACTTATATGATTGGAATTTGGAAAAACATATAATATATTTGGAATAATAATAATTTATAATTTATAATAGGTTCAACCGAATTTTGACCAAAAATATTAGTGAAAGTGATTAAAATTAATTAGAGCGATTAAGAGAAAAAATAGGTTAACAAAAAACTAAACCTTAAAATTAAGACCCAAAGTGACCTATAAACTTGTTCAAAATCCATTTAATGTTATTAATTATACACTATATTCAATTTTATCTGATTTTTACAGTTTTTTTTTCTACTTGAAATGGAAAAAATATGGGTGGAATTCCCTTTTCAAAAATTAGCAAGAATGACACTCCTCCTTCATGATAAAAAGGCACTCACCCCTCCCACTTATTCACACATATCAAGCCCTTTAGATCAGAAAAAATCTTCCAAAATATCCTATAAAAATTCATAACTTAATACTAGAATCATCGTTTTGGTAATAAATCCATCCAAGGAAGCCCTTTGGTGAAAACTAAAAGGAAATACCCAAAGAAGAGGTAACATCCTTCCCAAACTCTTTTATATTTTTTGCATTCTCCACCCCCTAAACTCTTATAATTTCATGATTATATAATAACCTTAGTATCATAAATATAATTATTTTTTTAATTCTAAGCTTTATACCTACACTTACACACACTTCTATCTAATGGGTAAATAACTTACAGTTCTTGTGTACAGAGAACTATCAACCCACAAAATGATATTGTTTATTTTTTAATTACCAAAATCATGGTTGGTAATTGTGATGTAAAATATTTTTTTATATGATATGTATAATATTTATGATTTATTTATTATTCTATAATTATTATATAACACATAACTTCATGATTTATATTTTTTAAAATATGATAACTTCATTTGTAGACGTGTGGACTACCACCTCTTCAAAGCGATGTGATTCATTCACAATTTACATGGAATGTATTAAGGATGGGTTTATTAAATGTATATAATATATATTAAATAATAATTATACTATAATTATGATATATATATATATATATATTTCATTTACTTTCTTTCTTTCAATATGACAAGAAAACGGAAACAATGTTCAAGCGTACGTACGACCTATCGTCTCCATGAACAATGTATTCCATTTCATATATCTATAATTTATAGATTATTATAAATATTTATATAATAAATATATATGATATATAAATAATTTTTTAAATTGTAGAAATAAGTAAATAATAATCTAATTAATAGGATCAAGAATAACATGTCAAAGCACGTACGATAAACAAAGCAGTTATTACATGAAAAGTTTCTTTAATATAGAATTGTTAAAAAAAGTAATATAAAGTCATAAGTGAATCATTTATGTTATAATATATAGCAATTTTTTTCTTTTATTAGATGTATAATAAACTTATATTTACTATACAGGAGGTTTGAACATTGACAAATAAATGCAAGACTTAAGGTAAGGCTTTTCTCATCTCACTTTTTATATCTGTGAGATACATGCCTTATTCACCACTAATTTATTTTATGTGGTGTGTATACTTCACATTAATGTGTTCTAGGATTATTATAATTAAATTTATGGTTATTTATAAATCAATTTTATGATCTCTATTTCATGGGGTTTATGGTTCAAAAGCTACCAAATTAGTAAAGTAATTTTTGTCTCAAGTTTCCTTCTTTGAGATACATGCCATGTTAGGAAACTATATTTTTATATGGTATGTATATAATACACCATTAACATGTTATATCATGAATATTATTATTTCATTATATTTTAAACTTCCTATAATGTTATTATCTCACATTTAGTATGAGTCAAATTTACCAAAGTGTTAATAGTTTACTACTACAATCTCATCATTTATCAGGATTGTTTATGATTATGCTTCCAATGATGAAATATTTTGATCAATATCTCAATAAAACTCATAAAAATTCTTCTCATATGTTTATACATGATATATTCATGTATTATTACCACTTTCCACTCATTTATACTTAGGATAATTAATAATATTGTTTATGAAAATTTGACTTTTTTTTCTCTTCTTGGTAAGAAATTTGTGTTCTTTCAAAAACATGTTTTCTAAAAATGTTTTTAATTTTTTTATGTTTTAAAATAGTTTTAAATTATTTTTAAATATTGATTTATAGGTTTTAAAAAGTATATTTTCAAATAAAATTATTTCAATGTTTTCAAGTTTTCTTTATAAGTTTTCAAAACCATTTTCTAGAAAAGGATTTACCAAAATGATCTCAATCCTTCATTTTATGTTTTAAAATTATTTTCAAAGAAAAATGTTTTAAAAATGTGTTAAATATTTCTTTATGAGTTTTCAATGTGTTTTCAAAGAAAAATTATTTCAAAATATTTTCAATATTCCTTTATAATTTTTCAAATTTATTTCAAAAAGAAAAGGTTTTCAAAATTCTTTATGTTTTCAAAAATAAATTTTCAAAGTAGAAAATATATTATTCCTCAAGAAATGTTTTAAATAAAATTATAAAGCATTATTTATAAGAAAATAATATTTTAAGTGGATTTATAAAAAGTATTTTCAATGAAAGACTATTTTTTTTAAAAATGGTCCATGTGATCTTTCAAAATACGTATCCATCTAAGATGACATAATTTATTATAGTTTATGATTTATTGGGGATATGATCCAATAATACCATTAATATTATTTATTTAATATATTATTATTTGTTGAAATTATTTTTATGATACTAATTTCTCTTCCATGTGTTATATTCTTTTGAAACCTACTTTTTTCATGGGTTATGATTTGATAAAGTGATTACGAGACCTGTCTCTTTTTTATATGTAATGATATGATGAAATTCTTATGATACCCATTTAATTTCATGGTTTATGATATGTTGATTTTTTATAATCTTGTGGAACACATATATATTATTTTATTACGTGATCGGTGGGACCTATATCTCCCTCAAATTCATTGGATAATGATGGATGACTCATGAGTATATAAGTTATGAATGAACCTGATTACATATTAAAATTTTAATGCGTGGACACAATTACATGCTCAAAATGTTATACATAGACCTGGTTATATGTCCATAAGTTTATTACTGAACCCAATTACATGTTCAAAATATTTTTCATGAACCTGATTACATGTTCACAATGTTATGCATGGGCTTGGTTTCATGTCCATAAGTTTATGCAAGGGCATGATTTCATGTCTTTAACTAAATGAGTGAACCCGTTTCTACTTATACATGTTCACAATGTTATAAATTGACGTGTATTACTAAATTCCATGTCTTATTCTTATATTATGCTTCATTGGATTATTCTCTCAACTACCTTATCATTAATGTATTATAAACTTTCAATATTTATGCCATGACTATTGATTATAATATTTGATATGATGGGTATGATAATATAATGATATGAACCTATTCTCATACCCATTATGATTATGATTATTCTTACATATCTTCTTATTTACCCTTAAATATGATAATCTAATGATATGACCCTGTTCTCATACCCCTTATGATTATGATTATGCTTACATATCTCTTTATTTACCCTTATTGAGAATCTGAGATCACCCCTTTCTCATGTTTCCTTTCCCCAGGTTATGAATAAAGGTTTTAAATTAGGATTACTAAAAGGTAATATATTTACAAATATGTTGATGATATTTCACCAAATTAGAATAATGTATTCCATGTTTCTATAGACACTAAACTATTATGGTTTTTAGGAATATATTTTTATAATGTGTTGAATATTTATCTAAAATTATGTAATATCCATGAATGTTAAGCCTGTGTCACTATATTTGGTATCAATGTAAAGTTTTTATCAACCTTTGGAAACTATGATGAGAAAAATTTAGTGGTATCCCTAGGTATATTTATAAGGACATGTTTAAAAATGAGTTAAAGTATAAGAAAATGTCCTGAAATTTTGGTAAATTATAGAGCGAGTGATTTACTATAAATATATTCATGTATGGATACTAAAAGTGTATGTGGTTCTAGAAAATATGTACATAGGGGTAATAACCCTGAAAACACCATATTGAGCTAGAATTGATCGAGAAATGGTGTATGACAACAAGCATTGCTGCACACCTGGTTTGAAACTCTCAGAGGATATACTTTGGGAACTCGCAAACTCTTTACGAACCATCATGAAGGTTATAGATAAATAAGGACTTTGACTGATTTTGGATAAACCCATGGTTTCAATGATTAAAAATTAGGTGCCATGATTTATATGTTTTATAAGAATTTTTTCATGATTAAGTGGTTTCCACTATGATAAGTGTTTCTCACACTATGCATTCTAGTTTTAGTCAATGGATTGAACCTGAAAGAACTGTGTTAATGAGGAATGAAATGGACACTGTAATCATTGTCCTACAAAGCAACCAAATGTTATTGGAAATGAAATGAAAAACCTCATTGATATGTTTTCTCAAGCTATTAATCATTATTAACATTCAGTATAAAAAAGGAGATAACAATGCTCTATTGAGTCCTTCATAAGGAATATCCCACCATCTTTCAGTGGTTCCAGATCCGTTAGTAGATGAACAATGGGTCAATACCACTAAAAAGATATTTTATATTCTCTAGTTTTTAGAGCATGAAAAGGTCATGTTGGTTGTATACTGTTTGGAAGATGAGGTAGATAAATGGTGGAATCTTATCAAGAATACAATGTGAAAAGATGGAATTTACTCCATGGATTAGGATGAGTTCAAGAACATATTTTTCAATAATTACTCTCCTTGTATTCTTCATATGAAGATGGATAAGGAATTACTAGAGCCTAAGCATAGGGATGATAAATCTTTCGGTTCCTATGGATCAAATTTTACAAGACTTTAAAGGTAATCTTCTAGTATTATAATTCAACCTGAAATTAAGATTTATTGATTCTTCAGTTTATTGAAACCAAATCTTCAAAGGGAATTAAACATAAGGGACTTTGAATGCTATGAAAAAATAATTAAATGATCACTAAAAGTGGAAATGGAATTTGAATACCATATTGGTTTTGGTGATAATAAAAGGAAAATGGGGTTCCATGGAAAATCCAATTATATGTCACAGGAGAGAAGAAAAAGTTTCAAACTCCTACTTGACAAAACTGGGGTAAAGAGCACTTAGGTGAGTGCCTAAAAGGAACAAGAAGGTGTTTAAATTATGGTAAGCCTATACATAGTGAAAAATAATGTAGAAGTGATGTGAAGAGTAAATTAATTGAAATTAATAGAGAGAAAGCTCAAAAGAATGCACCACCCACACTTCAGTGTTTAAAGTGCAAGGAGTTTTAGAATTATGTGAATCAATTTCCCAATCAAAGAGATAATATAGTTGATAAGACACAATAAAGTCTAAGGAAAATGGACAAAGGAAATGTTTATTTAATCAAAATGGATGAAGTGAATCAAGAAAGTTAGCTAAAGCTCATTCTCTCCCTTAGTTGGGAATTTTATGTTTGATTTGGTACAAATAAGCCCAATGAAAATATTATTGTTCATACTTTAGTGATGTTTCATGTGATTATATCCATCTACATGGATTATAGAACAATAAAATCACATTTAATATTCTATCAATGCAATGATGAACCCATGTTTCCAATAAAAATGTTTTTAGTATAATATAAGAGCTTATTTAATGAACAAAGGGTGAATTATATTTTGTAAGGGTTGTAAGGAAAACCATTTATGGAATGGTTTAAGTTAAAATTTGGATGATGTTTTAGAAATTAAATTATTACCTTTCCATACAAGTATTTATGCATATTTTATAACTTATGATAACATTTTTTAGTGATAAAGACAAATGGAATGATATATCATTCTATTTATGGATCTCATGATCTATTAATGCTTCAGAAATTAAAAATTCACCTTCATTTCTTGGAATAAGATATAAATTGGAAACTTATCTAGGCACAAAAAAGTGTAAGGTTATTCTAGAATCATGTAAGTATACCTTCTCATGGAAATTAATAACTTTTGGAAAAAGGGTCTTTAAATAAAATTGTGTTCCATCATCATAATTTTTTTAATACCAATGACCTTTTTCAAGACACTTTGGGTTATGGCTTTGTGATTGTTAACTTTATCCTAACCATGTTCTATATCTCTCTCCATTAGAACTTGATAGTCAGATTTCTATTCCATTTCCATGTCTTCACTTTCCACCTATGTTCTTCTATGTGGAAATCTAGTTATGAGTTACTTTGGGTAAACGTTATGTTTCTAACATTCCATTTTTAAATCAAGTTTTATTATTCATTTTTACGATGTGGGTTTCTATGAAAGGAAATTTCAAGTATTAAATCATTGATAACATAAGAAAATTTCTAGGGAGAAATTCATTTTAAGGGGGGTAGAATGTAACGCCCAGAGATTTTGTGATTTTTTTCTTGTCTTAATTTAATATTTTTAATATTTTTCATTTCACGCAACATTGAATGTATCTTTTGTTATATGAAAGAACTAAGTTTATATTTCATTATATGCAACATAAAATTATTAATGTTCTATATGAAACACTTAGATTAACTTACAGTACATGAAACACTATTTTTGTCTTGTGTTATACGCAATGCCAAGTTCCTTCAATAGATTTCATAACATGCAAGTCTTTGTTTTACCAAACTACAATATACTATTAAAATTATTATTAAAATATTATTATAACGACCACCTTTCCATTGCAATGAAAATTATGAATAAGATAAAATAAATTATGACAATATGATTTATATATGTACATAAAATGAAACCTTTGGTTATCAATTCGTATATGTGAATTAAAGAACTATTTGAAAATAAAGAAATTACTTTTATAAGAAAACTATTTTTCTATGTACAAACAAAATTTTACCTCAATAAATTAAACTAACTAATTTTGATTAATTTTTTAAATAAAATTTTTATATTATATACTGAATAAATATTTTTTATACTCATCCAATAGATTTTATAGGTATAAAATAAGAATAAATCATATTTTATGAATAAAAAAGATGTATTTTTCTAAAAGGTAATTTTACCAGCTTTTAATGAAGAACCAATTTTAAATATAAAATTTTAAACTTTTATAATTTTTATTTGAAAAATTAAAATTCATTTTTGAAAGTGGAATATAAAATTTTACTTTGGCTTATTTTTTGGTTTTTTTCTGAGAAATTTCGTTTTTTTATGAACAATGAAAAAGTAATGAATTTTAATTCAAAACTACTTTTTCATATAAATAATTAAAAGAGTTAAATTATATTTTTAATTATTTTTATAGTTTAATTATATAAATTTTACATCAATTAATCCAATTTATTTTATTATAATCGATTCCACATTGAAATTGGATATAAAAACATTTCAAACTTTTGAACATTTGTACTTTAAAAACCCGCTTTATCATCCCGTCTGTGGGATTAAATTTAAATTAATTTATGATAATTATGTGATTATAATTTAAAAAAATGGATTTAATATTATAAATCATAATAATTTATAATTTTAAATAATTTCAACCTTGTTTTTGACCAAAAATATTAGTGAAAATGAATAAAATTAATTACAGTGATTAAGAGAAAAAATAACGTAACAGGGGACCAAACCATAAACTTAAGGCCAAAAATGAAATAGAAACTATTCTAAAATCCATTTTATATTCATATTTAGACCCTATCCTCTCATAGATATTATTTGGTCCACTATTGGAGCCACTTCACATGGGAAAAAGTTGGGTGGAATTCCCTTTTCAAATATTTACAAGAATGCCACTCCTCCTCCACTATAAAAAGTCACTCACCCCTCCCACTTATTCACACATATAAAGACATTTTCTCCAAAAAAAAATTCCAAAATATCCTAAAAAATCCATAAATTCATCATATAATCTTACATTTAGGAATTAATTCATCCAAAGAATCCATTTGGTGTAAACTAATAAGATTTACCCAAAGAAGAGGCAACATCCTTCCTCAAGCTCTTTTGTTTTATTTTCATTATACAACCACTCAAATATTCTTATTAAATTATTATATAATAACCTAAATATACTAAATATACTGATATTTTTTTATTCTAAATTTTATACCTACACTTATACACACTTCTATCTAATGTGTAACGAACTTACAGTTCTTGTGTTCGGTGAACTACCACCTCACGAAACGATGTTGTTCGTTTTTTATTTACCACCTCTCATGGTTAAGAGTTATGATGGAAACTCTGTTTTTATATTATATATATATATATATGATATTATTATGTATTTATTCTTCTAAAATTATTATATAACACATAACTTCATAATTTACATTTTGTTTAAATATGATAACTTCATTTGTGGATGTGTGGACTACCGCCTCCTCAAAGTGATGTGATTCATTAAAACTTTACATAGAATGTATTAAGGATGGGTTTAGTAAAATAATATGATATATATGACATAATAATACTACTATAATTATAATATATATATATATACATATATTTCATTTAATTTCTTTCTTTCAATATGATAAGAAAATGGAAACAACATTCATGAGTATGTACGACCTACCGTCTCCATGAATGGTGTATCTTGTTTCATATATTTATATTTTATATATTATTATAAATATTTACATAATTAATATATATGATATATAAATAATGTTTTATATTCTTGAAATAATTAAACCGTGATCTAAGTAATAGAATCAAGAATACCAATTCAAAACAAATACCATAAAAAAGTGGTTATTACCTGAAACAATACTTTAACATGGAATTGTTAATAAATGGGTAATATAAAGTCATAATTTTATCATATATGGTATATTATATATGAATATTTTTTGTGTTATATGTATAATAAACTTATATTTATTATACTAGATGTTTGAATGTGTATAAATAAAGCCAAGACTTAAGGTAAGGGTTTTCTCATCTCACTTTTTATATTTGTGAGATACACGCCTTATTCACCACTCATTTTTTTATGGTGTATATACTTTCCCTGAATATATTCTATGATTATTATAATTAAATTTATGGGTATTTACATATCCATTTTATTATCTTTCGTTTATGAGATTTATGGTTCAAAAGCTACCAAAGAGGTAAAGTAATTTTTACCTCAAGTTTCCTTCTTTGAGATACATGTCACGTTATGCACATATGTTTCTCTATGGGGTGTATATACTACCATTTTGACATGTTATATCATGAATATACTTCTTTAATTATATTTGTTAGCTTCATTTAATGTTATTATCTCATGTATAGTATGTTGGGTCGTAGAGGATGGAAAGAGGGGGGGTGAATTGCCTTTTCAAAAATAACTAACAATTTAAAACAATTATAAATGCAGCGGAAATAAAAAAAGGCAAGACACAATTTGATTATGAAGTTCGGCTTAATTCCCAAGCCTACGTCTCCGCTCCCAACAAGAACCGTTGAGAGATTAATACGTCAGATTACTTTTTAATGGTTGTAGCAAGAAACCCACTAGCCATTTTAAGGTAGGCTAGAACACCTTCGTACAACTTGCTTTTTTATTATGGTTGTAGCAAGAAACCCACTAGCCGTTTTAAGGTAGGCTAGAACACCTTCGTACAACTTGCTTTTTTATTATGGTTGTAGCAAGAAACCCAATTGAAAGAAAGAATGGAAATGAGAGGTTTGTTTTAATCCAAACCCAATGAAGAACTAAACAAAAATAATACAAACACACGGAAGCCTTGAGCGCCAAAAGTGTGAGAGCAGCTGATGGAGAGGGAGCTCAAGCTTCAAGGATGGCAATGGATCACAAGAGGCCTTGGAGATTTGTCGTTAGAGCTTCAAGACATTAAAATATGATTCAGTTGTGTTCCCGGCATCCATGGTTTCTTATTTATAGGATAAATACCCATAAACACTTAAATATGGCCGTTGGAGGGATTCCGGAGCCGTTGGGGGTCAAAAGTACAAGTCTGGTCAAAGCCCAACGGCTAGTTTGACTGGGCACACCGGCTGGCCGGTGGTCCAGACAGAGCAGGCTTTCTGTCTGGGTTCCACCGGCTAGCCGGTGGTCATCCACCGGTTGGCCGGTGTCACCAGGCAGTGGGCAAACCTACTGCCTGGGTCCTCCGGCTGGCCGGTGGGCAAGAACCGGTTGGTCGGTGCCCATACCGGCTGGCCGGTGCTCTAACACCGGCTGACTGGTGGCTCTGGCAGAAAGCAATGCTTCTGCCAGAGACCACCGGTGGGCCGGTGGACTCAGAGAGTCCTCTATCAGCCTTCTTGGGCCAACTCCTGGGAAACCTTTTTCCTAGCATCAAAACACTTGAAAACAAGTTAGAACACGATGAGAGTGATTATGGTCATTAAAATCCAAGAGAGAGGGGTATAACAATATCCCCCTATTTTGATGATCACAATCACAAAAGAGAAATCTTTAAAAAGGATATGCCAATTGAAAACTTAAATAAACAATTTTGGACATGAAAATATATTAGAGATCATTTTAAAAAAAATTGAACAGATGTACCATGTATTGAAAATGATCTTAATCTAAAGAGAATGAGTCAATTTGAAATTGTAACCATAGGTCATTTTTTGTTGTTTTTTTTAAAGGAACAAAATCAATAACTTATAGGTTTTTTAAAAAAAATTGAACTTTTAAAAAGAGCACTTTAATCAATTGAAATATGAAACTAGTAAATAGATAAATTTCTCCCCCTTTGGGATTATCAAAATAGGAGGGAAAAAGAAAAAAAATGAGAAGAAATTAGATAAACGAAAAAAAATTGAATTAAAATAAAAAGGAGTTAAATATTGAATAGTTCTCATTGACGAATCATTCCTAACTCCCCCTTAATAAAATCAAAACGTTCAACCGGGAGCAGTTTGGTAAAAATATCAGCTAATTGAAAATCAGTAGAAATGAAGTCCAAAGTGATATCCCCTTTTTGAAAATGGTCACGAAGGAAATGATGCCTTAAGTCTATATGCTTTGTTCTAGAGTGTTGTATTGGATTCTTAGAAATACTAATGGCACTAGTGTTGTCACACCGAATAGGGACATGATCGTAGGAAAGGCCATAATCCAAGAGAGTGTGCTGCATCCAAATAATTTGGGCACAACAATTCCCAGCGGCTACATACTCGGCCTCGGCAGTAAAAAGAGCAACACAGTTTTGCTTCTTGCTACTCCGCGATACAAGGGACTTGCCTAGCAGATGACAGGTTCCACTAGTACTCTTTCGATCTAATTGACATCCGCCAAAATCAGCATCCAAATATGAAGAAAGTTCGAAAGAAGTATTAGAAGGATAAAATAAACCAATGTTTTTGGATCCTCTTAAATACCTAAAAATCCTTTTGACCGATTTAAAATGAGATTCTTTGGGATTGGCTTGAAAACGAGCACAAAGGCAAACACTGAACATGATGTCAGGACGGGTCGCAGTTAGGTAAAGTAGACTCCCGATCATACTCCTATAAATCTTGTTATCAACCGGTTTCCCGACTTCATCTAATGTAAGTTTACAGGAAGTACTCATGGGGGTACTAATTTCCTTTACTTGATCCATACCAAAACGACTTAAGATCTCGTTTGTGTATTTGCCTTGGCTTAGAAAAATACCTTTTGAATTTTGAAAGATTTGAAAACCGAGAAAAAATTTCAATTCCCCCATAAAGCTCATTTCAAATTCTTTTCTCATTAAATCTGAAAAATCAGTACAAAGTGATTCTTTGGTAGAACCAAAGATAACGTCATCGACGTAGATTTGGACGATTAAAAGATCTTTTGAAGTGTGTTTTAAAAAGAGGGTACAATCAGCTTGACCTATTTTAAAATCATTTTCTAAAAGGAATTTTGTTAACCGCTCATACCAAGCCCGAGGGGCTTGCTTTAAGCCATATAGAGCCTTGGTTAATTTAAAAACATGATTTGGAAATTTTGGATCTTCAAAACTGGGAGGTTGTTCAACAAATATTTTTTTTGAAATAAAACCATTTAAAAAGGCGCTTTTAACATCCATTTGAAAAAGTTTGAAATTTAAGTGGGCGGCGAAAGCCAACAAGATCCTAATGGATTCCATTCTAGCAACGGGCGCAAAGGTTTCACCATAATCAATTCCTTCTTCTTGATTATAGCCCTTAGCTACTAGGCGAGCCTTGTTCCGGGTTATATTTCCTTGATCATCAAGTTTGTTCCTAAAAACCCATTTAGTGCCAATAATTGGATGATCATTGGGTCTTTCAACAAGAGTCCAAACATCATTTCTAGAGAATTGATTTAGTTCATCTTGTATTGCAAGAACCCAATTCTCATCATTAATGGCATCATTAATGGTTTGAGGCTCTAGGTGAGAAATGAAGGCTTGATGTTCAACCTCGTTGAGGATTGATCTTCTAGTTTGAGTACCGGCTTGAAGATCACCTATAACATTTTCTAATGGATGGTCTCTAGAAGGTTTCCAAACCTTAGGCAAGGTGGAAGGAAAAGAAGGTGAAGAAGGTTCATGATCATCATCCTCCTTGAGAGGAGAAGAGGAATCATTTAATTCAAGTTTATCAAGCTTATCTTCAACATCTTCAATGACCGGATAGGGTTTTGGATGATTTTCATCAAACTTGACATGAGATGATTCTTCGATGGTTTTTGAACGTTTGTTGAAGACACGATAGGCTTTTCTTGAGTTGGAGTACCCAAGAAAAATACCTTCATCGGATTTGACATCAAATTTCCCAAGGTTATATTTTGTGTTAAGGATAAAGCATTTACAACCAAACACTTTAAAATAACCAACTTTGGGCAATTTTCCTTTCCAAAGTTCGTATGGGGTTTTCTTAAGAAGGGGTCTTACAAGGACTCTATTGATAGTATAACAAGCAGTGTTAACTGCCTCGGCCCAAAAAAATTGAGGGAGGTTGAATTCACTAAGGAGGGTTCGAGCAATTTCTTGGAGAGTTCGGTTTCTCCTTTCAACCACTCCATTTTGTTGTGGAGTCCTAGGTGCAGAGAAGGTGTGATTGTATCCTTGAGAGGAACACAATTCATCGAATTCTTTGTTCTCGAATTCACCTCCATGGTCACTACGGAGCGATCTAATTTTATATCCTTTTTCGTTTTCTACTTTCCTAGAGAATTTCAAAAAGGTTCTACAAGCATCATTTTTATGAGCTAAAAAGAAAACCCAAGTGAAACGAGAAAAGTCATCTACTAGGAAAAAGGTATAGGATTTTCCACCTAGACTTGCTATAGGGGTAGGACCAAAAAGATCAAGATGTAGGAGCTCAAGAGATTTTGAAGTGGACACTTCCTTCTTAGATTTGAAAGAAGACTTTTGTTGCTTTCCAAGTTGGCATGGCTCACAAATCAAATCTTTCTTAAACTTAAGTTTAGGAAGGTCACAGATGAGCTTGTTCTTATTAATCTTTAGAAGTGAATGAGAGCTACAATGCCCCAACCTTCTATGCCAAAGCGAAGACTCATTGTCAATAACACTTAAACATTTAACATTTTGGCTAGCTAAAGACTTTAAATCAATAATGTAAACATTTTGAAAACGGGAAGTAGAAAATATCAATTTGTTTTGAAAATCAAACACATTGCATAAATCATTTTGAAAATTCACCAAAAAACCACTATCACAAAGTTGACTAATGCTAATTAGATTATGTTTTAAACCTTTAACAAATAAAACATCTTTAATTAAAGAGGTGCTACCAAATCCAATGGTACCTATTCCGACGATCTTGCTTTTTGAATTTTCACCGAAGGTGACGTATCCTCCATCGAATTCTTCAAGGGAGTGGAACACGGAGGGATCGCCACACATGTGCCTCGAGCATCCACTGTCGAGATACCACGAGCCTTTCGAAGTCCTACTTCTTTGGCATTTATCCTACAAAATCAGGAGAGAATAGATTTTGGTACCCATATAAGTTTGGGTCCTGAAAGATTAGCTAAAAGAGACTTTTGAACCCATATTTTTCTAGAGGGTTGCCATCTAAAATACTCATCCGAGTAGGTAATGGTTTTGGGGCTTCCATACCTTGAATTTTTACAATAACACTCATAAATCATGTGCCCGATATTTTTACAATAATTACAAAATTTATATTGAGAGCTCCCCCTTACAAAAGTAGTGGGTGCTCTAGAAGAAGTGGCTTGTTTGTTAAAGCCAAGTCCATGTGTTGTTCTAGCCGAACGCTGAGAACCTATTAATTTGGTCAAATTTTGTTCACCTTGGGTGAACTTGGCAAGAGACTCCCTTAGATCTTTAATGGTTGAATTCAAAGAATCAACATTTGGAATATCTTGGATCTTAAGGGTAAGTTCCTCATTCTTTTTGAGAAGTTGTTCTTTTTCAGAAATGAGAATTTTATTTTTCTTTTTCAAAGCCATAAATTTAGAGGTAAGTTCGTGAAAACCTTCCTCTAATTGATCTCTCGCATTTTGGAGATCTTCATAGGACATGTCATTATTGAAAGAGGAAGATGAGGAAGAGGAGTCGGAAGATGATACCTCATCAAATGCCATTAGGAATTGTTCACCTTCATCGCTTGAGTCGCTTGAAGACATGGAGTCATCACTTGCACTCCATGTGGATGCTTTGAAAGCCTTCTTGTTTTTATTTTCTTTTACCCTTTTCTTGAAAATGGAGCACTCCAGTTTAATATGGCCTTTCTTTCCACATTCAAAGCATGTAACTTCATTCTCCGCTTTGGGATCTTCCTTTCGTGCCCTTCGAAAGTTCTTCTTTTTCTTCATGAATTTGCTCATTTTTCTTGCTAGTTGAGCAATCTAGGATTTGCTATCAGCGGAGGAGATTTCTTCCTTTGCTTTTAAATCAATGTTCTTTTTCTCCTTGAAGGTTTTACCTTCTTTATCGGATTTCCTCTTCATGGTAACCTCGTAGGTCATGAGTGATCCAATGAGCTCTTCAACCGGCATTTTCTTGACATCTTTTGCTTCTTTAATTGCGGTCACCTTTGGTTCCCATGAGCTTGGTAGGACCCAAAGAATCTTATTGACCATCATTTCTGCAGAAACATCATCACCAAGAGATTTTCTTCCATTTCAAACGTCAGTAAAACGAGTAAACATTTCAGTAATTGATTCGTGTGGGTGCATGGTGAAACTTTCAAAATCTTGGCGATACATGTCTAATCTAGTGTCTTTGAATTTGTTAGTACCCTCATGGGTTACTTCTAAAAGTTTCCAAATTTCATAAGAAGAGGAGCAAGTAGAAACATGGTTGAATTCATTACGGTCTAGCCCACAATGAAGAGCATTCATGGCTTTTCCATCAAGCTCAAAATTGGCAATGTCTTCGGGGGTCCATTTGGACTCATCCTTATTAGATAAAGTATAGCCTTGCATTACAATCCTATAGATAGGATAACCAATGCTTCTAAGAAAAGTAATCATGCGAGTTTTCCAATAAGTGTAATCGGTTCCATCAAAGAATGGAGCCCGAGTCATAGAATACCCTTCGGGAGCATGCGAGAAATTATCCATCACTAAGGATCTTAAGTTTGTAACCGGTTAAGGTATTACACAAACGCTCCATATGATACCAAATGTTGGGTCGTAGAGGATGGAAAGAGGGGGGGGGGGGTGAATTTCCTTTTCAAAAATAATTAACAATTTAAAATAATTATCAATGCAGCGGAAATAAAAAAAGGCAAGACACAATTTGATAACGAAGTTCGGCTTAATTCCCAAGCCTATGTCTCTGCTCCCAATAAGAACCGTTGAGAGATTAATATGTCAACTTGATTTTTAATGTTTGTAGTAAGAAACCCACTAGCCGTTTTAAGGTAGGCTAGAACACCTTCGTACAACTTTCTTTTTTATTATGGTTGTAGCAAGAAACCCACTAGCTATTTTAAGGTAGGCTAGAACACCTTCGTACAACTTTCTTTTTTATTATGGTTATAGCAAGAAACCCAATTGAAAGAAAGAATGGAAATTAGAGGTTTGTTTTAATCCAAACCCAATGAAGAACTAAACAAAAATAATACAAACACACGGAAGCCTTGAGCGCCAAAAGTGTGAGAGCAGCTGATGGAGAGGGAGCTCAAGCTTCAAGGATGGCAATGGATCACAAGAGGCCTTGGATATTTGTCGTTAGAGCGTCAAGACATCAAAATATGATTCATTTGTGTTCCCGGCATCCATGGTTTCTTATTTATAGGAGAAATACCCATAAACACTTCAATATGGCCGTTGGAGGGCTTCTGGAGCCGTTGGGGGTCAAAAGTACAAGTTTGGTCAAAGCCCAACGGCTAGTTTGACTGGGCACACCGGCTGGCCGGTGGTGTCTCACCAGCTGGCTGGTGGTCCACCGGTTGGCCGGTGCTGAGCTCCCGGCTGGCCGGTGGTCCAAACAGAGCAGGCTTTCTATCTAGGTTCCACCGGCTAGCCGGTGGTCATCCACCGGTTGGCCGGTGTCACCAGGCAGTGGGCAAGCCTACTGCCTGGGTCCTCCGGCTGGCTGGTGGGAAAGAACCGGTTGGCCGGTGCCCATACCAGCTGGCCGGTGCTCTAACACCGGCTGACCGGTGGCTCTGGTAGAAAGCAATGCTTCTTCCAGAGACCACCGGCTGGCCGATGGGAATCCACCAGTTGGCCAGTGGACTCAGAGAGTCCACTATCAGCCTTCTTGGGCCAACTCCTGGGCAACCTTTTTCCTAGCATCAAAACACTTGAAAAAAAGTTAGAACACGATGAGAGTGATTGTGATCATTAAAATCCAAGAGAGAGGGGTACAACATAGTATTATTCAAATTTACCAAAGTGGTAATAATTTATTTCTATAATCTCATAATTTATCAGTATTGTTTACGATTATGCTTCCATTGATGAAATATTATGACCCATCCCTCAATAAAAATAATTAATTTTATTATACTTTGTTTATCCATGATATATTCATGTATTAATACCATTTTCCACTATTTGGTACTTAATATAATTAAGAATTTTTTTATAAAAATATGACTTTATTTCTCCTTTCGGTCAAAAACATGTGTTCTTTCAAAACTGGGTTTTATAAAAAGGTTTTTATTTTTTTATGTTTATAAAAGTGTTTTAAATTATTTTAAAATATTCATTTATAATTTTTCACTTTTTTTTTCAAATAATAGAATTTCAATGATTTCAAGTTTTCTTCATAATTTTTTTAAAAAAAATTCTAAAAAAGGGTTTCCCAAAATGATTCCAAGACTCCTTTTTTATGTTTTAAAATTACTTTCAATGAACAAGGTTTTAAAATTTTGTTTAAGCTTTATTTATGAGTTTTCAAGGTGTTTTCAAAGAAAAATGTTTTCAAAATATTTTCAATCTTCCTTTATAAGTTTTCAAAGCTATTTTAAAACAAAAAGGTTTTCAAAATTCTATATGTTTTAAAAAAGAATTTTTCAAATAGGAAAAGATATTTTCCCTCAAGAAATGATTTAAATGAAATTTTAAATCCTTATTTATAATAAAATTATTTTTGAAAAGGTTTTATAAAAATTATTTTTAAAGAACATTTATTTTTCTTAAGAAATATTCCATGTGATCTTTCAAAATACTTCTCTATCTGAGATGAGATAATTTATTATAATTTATTCTATAATGGGGATATAATCCAATAATACCATTCATATTCTTTATTTAATGGATTATTTTTGTATGGAATTATGTTTTTGAAACCAGTTTCTCTTCCACGGTTTATTTGATTTTGAAACCTGCATCTTCTCACGAGTTATGCTTTGAATAAATGATTATGAGACCTATCTATTCTCCATAGTTAATGATATGATTAAATGTTTATGATACCCATTTCATTTCATGGGTTATGATATGATGATTATTTATAATCTTTTAGAACATGTATGTATGATTTTATTATGTGATGAGTGGGAACTATATCTCCCTCCAATGCATTGGGTAATGATGGATGACTCATGAGTATATAAGTAATGAATGAACCTAATTATATGTCCACAATGTTATGCATGAACCTGATTTAATGTTCACCATGTTATGCATGGACATGGTTTCATGTCCATAAGATTATTTATGAACCTGATTACATGTTCACAATGTTATGTGTGAACCTACTTACATGTTCACAATGTTATGCGTGGACCTATTTTCATGTCTATAAGTGTATGATAGGATATAATATTATATCCTTAATTAAATGAATGAACCTTTTTCTATTTATAAATGTTCACAATGTTATAATATTATGTGAATTCCATAATTCCATATCTTATTCTGATGTTATGCTTTCATGGCTTATGCTCCTGATTACCTTATCATTCATGTCTTATGAATTTCCATGCTTTATATTGTGACTCATGATTATGATATTTGATATGTAGGGTATTATATTTTAATGATACAATCATGTTATCATACCCCTTTCTCTCATGATTATTCTTACATATCTCTTTATTTATCCTTATAGAGCATCTGAGCTCACCCCTTTCTTATGTTTCCTTTCCCCAAGTTATGAAGAAAGGGTTTTAAGTATTAGTACTAATGGGGAAGATATTTATGGATATGTTTAAGATCTTTAAAAAAATTAGAATAATGTGTTCCAAGTTTCCAAAGACACTAAACTATTACGGTCCTTAGACTTGTATTTTTGTAATGTGCTGAATATTCATCTAAAATGATGTAATATCCATGTATGGTAAACCTGGGTCACTATACTCCCAACATGGAAGCTAAATTGAAGGAGGACCTAAGTGGTGTCCATATACCTCAACAGGGTAACTAGGGAGATATTATTCAGGTAACAAGAAGTGTTTATTTGATAGTTACCACCAGGAAAACGGTGGGAAAATCATCCAAGGGAGTGGAAATCCATCTCTGTATCATGGCTAGGGGCAGTGCTATTAGTGTGGAAGGGTTGTTCATAAGCTCTCTAAGTATACTTACCTTGTAGTAGAGTGTCTTGCTTGTGTTGGGGTGGACCATCTATAGAAGTTTTATAATATCCCTCAGCAGTTGAGCAGTGGTAGAGGATTAGGATAGGCGCTAGAGTTTGGGACGAACTTAGTTACCCCTTAACAAACTATATCTTTTGTTCCACTGGATTCTTAGGATGAGGTAGGGGATATGGAATACCAATGTAGGAGTGGTAGTAATAGTCATAGTGAGCCTCATAGGGGATTCATACTAGAGCCTAGGGTAGAGGGGCAAGTCTGTTGCATTTTATACATTCCACTCTAAGAAGTCTAGATATAAGAACTTCCAACATCATAAGTACAATTCTAGTATCATCTACCCTTGGGTGTGTGTGTTTTGATACAAGAGTATCACATTAATTTTTATTGTCTTATTTTTTCAAATGGTTTGGGTTTGTCTATGGAGATTTTGGATGGTGTTATGACTATTGACATACTGCTAGGGGTGTGATAAGAGGGTATCAAATGCTACAAGAAGTGTTCTGTTGAAATTGGTTTCTTTTGTTTCTTTTGGGATAATTTTGTGATGGCGATGGTAGAATTATATTTGATTATGAGTATGTATTTTCTATTTCTATACTGGGATCATATTAGATGTTAATGGAGGAGAGTGTCTTTCCTACCTCTATAAGGGTCCAGCTATGTTCACTAGGGTGAATATGATCTTCAAGGTAGTAATGCATGACCAATTCAGTGAATATTGGATTTTATCATTTCTTGTATAATGGGTCTTAATTTGGATAATGGTCAGTTGTAGAAGATCACTTTTCCTTCAGTAGTGGATCATTTTTAGGATGTCTTTCTTAAAGAGTTCTTTGGATACCACCCAATAGAGATATCGATCTCACTATCGAGTTGGTGTTGAGATATGATCCAGTTTATATCCCATCATATAGGATAGAACCAATGGATATTAGTGATATGAAAGTTTACCTGGAATATTTGGGAGAAAAAATATTCATACGGCCTAGTACTTCACTATGGGATTCTCCTGTGCTTTTTACAAGAAGGTTGTTGAGACTTTGTGGATGTATGTGGATAATCAAATACTAAACTAGATGAAGGTCAAAAAACTATATCCCCTTCCACGCATCGATGAAATCTCCGATCAAATGAGAGGTTCCCAAATTTTTTATAATATCAAATCGAGGTTGGGGTACCATCAATTGAAGTTGAGACCATCAGACATACCCCAAACTACTTTTAGAAGTTTTTATGTCTTGTATGAGTTTGGGGTGATGCCTTTTGCTTTGATAAATGAACCAGTGGTATTCATTGTCTTTATGAATCAAATATTCCATCCATTATTGGATCAGTTTTTTTTAGTTTTCATCAATGACATGTTGTTTTACTCCCATTCTGTAGAAGATCATTCCCGATATCTTGATATCATCTTGAGTACACTAAGATGGAATCATATTTATGTTAATCAATCTAAATAAAACTTATAGAATGAAAAATTGAACTTATTGGGCCATGTTACCTCAGAGACTAGAGTGTTAGTGGATTTGGATATGGTTACAGTCATGGTATATTAGGAGTAACCTGAGAATGTCTTCGAGATTCAGATCTTTCTGGGTCTAGAAGGCTATTGCCATAATTTTATCTAGGACTTATCTTGTCTGGAAACACTGATGTCCTGGCTGACCAAGAATGGGGTGAATTTTTTTGGGTTAGATTCTTATAAGAGGTATTTTAAAGAGATGAAGAGAAGATTTAAATCAGCACTGATCCTAACATTACCTACACTGGGTAAAGAATATACCATGTACTATGACACAACTGGAGTCTTACTCAGGATATTCCTAATGAAGGATAATCGTGTGGTTTTCTATGTCTCCAATAAGTTTAGGTTGTATGAGGGGAATTATCCCACTCATGATCTAGTGTTGGTTGTGATGGTACATGTCCTAATATTCTAGAAATATTATCTTCTATATGAGAGGTTTATAGTGCACACTAATCACAAGATCCTCAAGTACATATTTTCATAATGGTACATTAAAATTCAGTAGAGGAGGTGGTTGAGTATCTATAGTATTTCAACTTTGAGATGACATACACTCCAAGTAAGGGAAACATCATTTCTAATTACTTAAGTGGAACAATGTTGATAGATATAGTATGATAGTCTTGTGATGAGTTGGAATGGATGAAAATCTTTTTAGATATGCATCTGAATGTTTAGGAGTCCTAGGGATGAGAAACTCTGACTTCAAAATATTTTGTACCTTTACTTATAGACCAGATAAATAGAGAGTAGTTATTTAATCCATAGTGATTACCTTGATTCATGGCTACTCTATGGTATTGGCATGTTGTACCAAATACTTTGTTCTCATAAATCCCACAACACTAGAAATATCCTTTTATGTTTCATATACCATATTGATAATAGTAATTCTGTTTAGAAAAATGATATTGAAACCCTTCAATGTATTGATATTTTTTTCTTCGAGAGTTGAATATTACTGATATATTCTTATCTTACCTTGATATAGAATATTTATCATCATTTTTTTATCCCAAACATACCTAGTTTTAGAATTTGAACCTATATTTTTAGTGAAAATAGTTTTAATTTTAATTTTAGTAGGAAAAAATGTTTCTCATAAACTTGAGATCACTTATCATTGACTTACATTTCCTTATTGGAATCGTAATTCATATTCTTCATAGATTTTTTAGCTTCAAGAAAACTAAATTGTGTCTTGATTATATTTTCTTACTTAAAATTTAATTTCTCATCTAGATCTTTCATGATTTTCTCTTACTCAGAGACTTTCAACTTAATTTTTTTTATTTAATCAATATAAGTTACTTATCTTTTGATATACTCATCATTTCCTCTATTATTCTTAGCATCACTTTTCTCCAAAAGATTTATTTCTTTCTTGAGTTTTGTATTATACTAAAAGAATTATTTATGTTATAATTTTATTATTTGTTCTATATAAGTTATCTCACCTTATTTTTTATCACTACTTAAGGATTATTCATGTTTTTCTATATGAGCCATGAAGTTTTTGAACTTATCAAAAACTTCTTCTTTTGAATGGATGCTTGAAGATAAGTAATTTTCTTCCAATTTAATATTTATACTTATTCTTTTCTTATAAAATTATTTTTTCTTTCAATATATTTAGAAAAGTTATTTGAGTATTTACCAAATTTCATCTTTTGAGGTTTCTCATTTTGATCATCAACTTCATACACTCCATTTTTTATATTTAGATAGTTTATAGAAATGTCCCAAATGTGATCATAGTTGAAACAATTAAGTATGAATTTTAATTTATAATTTTATATTATTTTTTAAAAATATTTAAGATAAGAGACATGATTATCTTATAGTCCTTTTACTTTTCTACTTCATCATCATAATCACAAGAATATTCAACTTATTCATCTTTGATTTTGAGTTTTCTCATAGGTTCAAATGTCATTTCCTATTTGAATTTCTTTTTGAATATTGGAGCCTTTATCATCTCATATTTAATGAGAATATTGTGTAATTAATCAAGGGTAAGATCTCTATATCTTCTAAAGTAGATATCTTAGGATCTGACCCATTAAGAATGTTTCTCATTAACTTCTTAAAAATTATAGAATCTTACAACTTTTATCTAAAGCCTATGAAGTTACTAAGTATTTCATTGAATACTATAAAATAGTCATCTATGGTTTCATATTCAACTATTTTCATATATTAAAATATATTTCTCTATATTTTTAGTTTAGATTCTTTAAACTTAACATTTCCTTTATAACAACTTTACATTTTATCCCAGATTTATTTATATATTTGAAGCCTCATATCCTTTGTGTATACTTTTTATGATAGAGACACATGAACAAAGTTTCTTATTTTTCATTAACTTCTAAATTTATCTTATCAGTAAATGAAGTTAGATCATCTGTCTCAATCAATTAAAATCCAATTATTTCCACATTAACAACCTCTAACCTAATAGGTAAAAATAGGTCAACATCCTATTCTTCTAGCCATTATATTTTTTACCATTAAAGGTGGTGTCACATAATATATTGAAATAATTCATGTTATTAATTACAAAAATAAGAGGATCTAATAGAGGGAACCTAAATACTTTGATACCAGTGGATAGAACCTAGGAATGGGTTCACTACTAAGATGGGGGAGAATCAGTAGTGAATTATTTTACAATTTATTCTCTAGAAATACATCTTTGGGATATATTAGGATCTGATCTACTCAAATATAAATATTATCTTTACCTGAATTAAATATAAAGGAAAATACGATAAGGCACACACCATTTTTTACTAGGTTTGGTCCCAATGTTGGTACCCACTTCTTGTTGTGATCAGGGTGAGTCTATGCCATAGATTTTTCACTAATAATTGATTACTAATTAAAAGTGGTTAAAGATATATCATACTCTTCCTAGGTTTGTTTCTTAACACAACACAACATCTCTCTAGAATCACAACATCCCATTTATGATAGTATGATCATAGAAATGCGAGAAACATCATAATAAAATCTAGGTTACCTCAACAATCAAGGATTACGATCATCTTTTTCAAGCCTTAAAGATAATCATATAATAGTATGATTACCTATTTAAGAACATATACCTCTGATATTTAGAGTTTGACCTAAATCAATTGAACTTGATCACTTTATATAATTTTTTTGATGATCTGCTTCTTAATCTTGAATCACTAAATGCTCAGACTTTGATGATTTTCCTTCATAGTTCTAGACACTCAATTTTAGTCTCTATATATTTTCCTATCAGTTTTCTCAATATATCTCCGTTTTGGTTCACTTTCTATGTTTCAGTCTTTTTTATTTTCTTTCTAATATTCTACCCCCAATCAATAATTTCTTAAATATTCTATAAATAAATAAATTTTAAAAATCAAAGAAATCTCACATTCTAGATAATTCTCACAGTTGAATCATTTAACATGTTCCTCTATGAATTTCCTCAATCACTTGTTCATTTCGGCATGATCCAATGATCACAAAATATTCTATTCTAATTTAATAATTTTCCTCTAGTGAAATTATAATAATACTCGCTTTATTTTAGTTAATTAATATAAATACTCTGGTATTTCTTCAGTGGAAATCACTAATAAAAATAATTCACAAACATATATATATATATATATATATATTCATGAATTCCACAATTTTCAACCAATGATCTTACCTTTTCTTTTCACTAAACCAAATTTGGTTGATATATTCCTCAATAGGATTTGTAGAATTAAACATCTCATCATGGAACAATATATAAAATACTCAACTTGAATCATATCATAATCATCAATATGTGATTATTTGAATTTAAGATTAGTAAAATTTCATCCCATTTAAATTATGAAGTATCTTGTGTAATTTATTCTT
Source organism: Viscum album (assembly GCA_963277665.1). Classification (NCBI taxonomy): domain Eukaryota; kingdom Viridiplantae; phylum Streptophyta; class Magnoliopsida; order Santalales; family Viscaceae; genus Viscum; species Viscum album. Next base: position 228,035,931 of record OY728165.1, read on the forward strand.
CTTCATATAATTATGATATGGTGTTAACCCATATAAATCTCCATATACATATTGTTTCATAAGAATATTATAAATCTTATGGTTTCCCTTGTAGTTTTTTTTTCAATTATATTTTTCCGCATCAAGTGATATTTTATAAGAATAAAATAATTCTTATAAACTCTAAAAAAGAATCTTATTGGGTGTCTAAAATGACTCATATAGATTTTCCAAATGAATCTTATGGATTGACCAAATTAATCCTATATAATCCAAATGACACATAAAAAGTTTCATATAACACTTTTAGGGTCATAAATTACTCTTATGAAGATTAATTCCTTTTATAATTCTATAATCCTTAGCAGAGATGACTCTTATGAAGTCTGAATAAATCTTATGAAGTCCTTAAATACTGTTATATATTCATTAATAACTCTTACAAAATCATCAATTACTCTTATAGAATTTAATAGAGTCTATTTATTTTCTAAATTCCATTTTTATTTATATTTAAAATGAATCTTATGAAATCTTTAGGACTTATCCATTTTCCATATCAAACTCAAAAAATTTGGAATACTTCAAATAATATTAGACTTTACTCAAACCATATCAAAAGTGATTCATCCACCTCATATAACTTCAAATTATTCTAAAAAAACTCAAATTCCTTCTCAATTGATTCTAATAAATCTCACAAAAGGTTGCAATAAATAAAATCCTCCAAAAAATCCATTGGGCTATATAAATTTTTTAAAACAATATTCATTCAAATTATTATAATTTTATAAAATAATAATATTTAATTTAATTATCTATGATTAATATATTAAAATTACCTTTATCTATTAATTAAATACCTTATTATTCAAAGATAGAGGCGTATATCTATGATCTAAATAATTATTGGAAAGGGTCACTAGATCACAACATAACTAGCCTATGATCTTCCTGAATATTCCCACAGCATCCTCTATCAAGAACCTAAAACTATTAAATAGTACCACTATCTTCAAACTATTCATATTCGAAACTTCTAAACTATTAATATTTTCCTCTTTAACATTATTGTTTGTATCTGATTGGAAAAAAATTAATTCTATTAATGACTAAAAATTCAATAAGTTTTTTGATATTAAAATTCATACCTATAATCAGGATCTTCCAATGTCCTTGTGAGGTAACTAAAGTGACAACCATATTTTTTGATGCATGATTTTTTTTTCACAACCTAATACCCTACCATCATGATTGTATTGGGTAAAATTATCAATAGTAAGTGTGCTAGATATCATCAAGAGGGGGCCATGGAGTGTTGTGAATATAATCTTAAAGGCATCATCTAGAAAAGTCAATGAATTCTAGATTTTGGGTGGATCATTTATCATTAATCAACTATTGTCACTAAATTTTTTTCTCCTTGATATTACTATCATAAAAAAATGTTAAAAAATATTTAAAACATATATTTTAAAAAAATAAACATTTAAATCATCAAAATTAAACAATTAATTCATAAAAATAAATTTAAATGCAATAACATATGCATGATACTGAAAATAAATAATATAATTCATAAGTTTATTGATAAGTTAATAATTAAAAACACTTATAGTCATTATCTCCTTTAATGGTTTTATGATTATCATGATCTATCATTACTTGTTCTACTTTATCCCCCCTTACAAGAAAAATGTTTTTAATATTTTCGTGGATAAAAAATTTAATGTCACAAGTAAAATATTCCACTTCATCACCTAGATCATACAATTCTCTATATTTCATGTGCATAACAATACTATACCCCTTATATATTGCAACATTAAAATAATATACAATTTTTTCTTATTATTCCAAAATATATGAATCATGATTTTCACAGTCACAAATATCTATCAAGTAAGAGAAGTTAATATAAGTAAATTATAAAGAATATATTTTAATACCCCTAGTAATATTGGCCCATTTCAATTATAATAAAACAACTAAAAGTGAATATGGTAGTTTAATTCTATAATATCTATCAATTTTCAATACTATCTTACTTTATTGATTTTAAATATACCATTATTCTGTATTTTAAACCATCTTTGCAGTAAAATGTATGAAATTTGAAGCCATTCACATTATAAGAATCAAAATTCCTAGACTATTTTAGAGGAACCTGGTCCAAAAACTTCAAATAATATGAAACTTCAACTCAAATATTGATATTCATGATCTATAAAAAATTAATATAAATTATTACTTTTGAAAAATATATATACTAACCTATTATATATATGAATTTTGGTATTTATTAACTTACATGTCATAAAAAACATTCTACAAGATTTTTATTTGCAGATTTTGTTATATATGTATCATTTTTTTAACTTCTCAGGTGTATCTTTATTTATATCCTCAAATATTCAATGAATAGATCAAAAATTTGAAAATTTAGTATTATATATATTTATGATTGTAATAATTCATGTTATGTTAGCATGATATTTGTGTTCCTCCCAACTTTTTAGCCTAAAGTAGGAAATATGACACTCATGTGTCATTATTTTTTTATATTTTATATTATATTGGGGTATTTTAAGTTCTTGGAAGTTTATAGTTTTAAACTAAATTTTTTCTATAAATTTTATTCTATTTCATGATTTTTGTGAACATGCTATGAGAGATCTTTATAGGTTATGAGAGAATGGACACTTACAATTCATTTTTCTCCTACATAGGTTGGAGTGCATGGGTGGAATATAGTTTTGATAAAATCATGTGTGTTACATTAGAAACCATTTGAGACATTTTGGGCTTGGGGTGTGGGCACACGGATTGTGCATGGTTAGGAGAAACTATTCAAGTGACCCTGCATCAATTCTATAGTTTTTTATCAGAGGTGTTTCACAAAGTTGATTCAAGATTTGGTAATCATGTGGCCATACTATAAAAGTGTTTTTTTCTTATCCAGTGGATCCCATGTGCTTTACCAAACCATTCATCATAACCATACAAGTTTCCTAGTTTTCATTAAAATGGGAAAGTCCATTTTCCCTTTAAATTTAAGGGATTTTCCACTCTTCCATTCTACTTGCTTGGCTGGCCTAGGGCATATGAAGGGGAGTCTCTCCCTCCCTTATTAATTTTGTGGACCATTTATCTTGATTTCAATAATTTTATACAAACTAAATATCTTTTCTACCTTTCCCCATATATCTTCTCCATTTTTTTATTTATTCTTGGTTTGGTATCCTCTCTAAAACCTTAGGGGATTTTTGGCCTAAGATAAGGGTTTGGGTGGGTTCTAATCACAGGTTTTTATTTCAAAGGCTTGTGGAGAGAGTTTTTTTTCTTGGGTGAGTGTTCACCATCAAAGGTGATACATTTCGACTATTTTTGAAGGGTTTCCACTTGGTACATGGTAGGTGTTTTTTTGTGTTTCCGTTAAATGATATATCATTTAAATCTTGGTAGTTTTAAATGTATTTTTTGTTAAACTAACCCTATATGTTATAGTTATTATGTATTTAATAGATTTTTAGGTTATATCTCTTATCATAAAGGTGTTTAATGGTTTCTTAATAATTATAAAGTGTTTATTCAAATTTCGTGTTTTTTAAAAGAAGCCTAAGAAGCCTATTTCAATTGATTTTGTTGATTAAAGTATTTTGACTATGTTTGGGTATTAGAATTGGTAATTTTTTGCTTCTAAAGATTTTTGAAAAAGTAAGTGGGTTTTGGATGTTGAAATGATTGAATAAAAAGGGTATTGTTTTTTGAAATTCATTTTAAAGTGGTTTTATATGAATTGGTTTAAAAATGTTTTGAAAATGGATTTACAATAGTGTGAAATGGATTTAAATCTCAAGACTATTTTCAAAATATTATTTGGAACCTTTTAAATAGCTGTTTAAAATATATGAGACACTCTATTTTGACCCTTTATTTGAATTTTTTGATATAAATTATGGACCCTAGAAGAAATATTTTCATCTTTGACATATTTTTTATGTTTATGCTTGTAAAAAGGGTTTTTTTCATGTGAGGGTGTTAAATGTGAGATGTGGGATTTATTTATTATGTTTTATCATTTATTATATGATTATATCCTAGAATTATTATTTACTCACCTCCACTTTGATTGATCATGGGAACCTGGGTTACTAATAAATGGTTTGGTTGTGTGTCACACTAGTTAAGTGTGCACTCATTAGCTAGTGAACTAGGAGAGGTGATACCTCTGTGAGGTATGATTTGTACTCAGTAACCTAAAATGATGTTGAGATGGATGTTTTTATTTTTCTTGGGGGTTTAGAGAGGATTTAACTGAGGAGACCATGTCCAGTATCAATCATGTTAAATCCTAGTGTGTTGCCCATGATACATTGATTTCATTGAGGACTTGCTTAGGGGATTACTTATATTCATTTTTCATGTCCTCTAGACATTGATTGATTGTATAGAACCATGTTTTATTATTTATTTTGATATTATTAATTTATATCTTGGTGACTTCTTGTGTTCATGTTCATTTCTATTTTAGTTTTGTTTACATTACAAATAGATTTGTAAAATGGTTTGAAAACCATGATTTAAAATATAAAGTGGAAATTATTTTATAAAAAGAAGTTAGAGAAATGTTTTGGAAAGAGAAAATGGAATTTGGATTGTTTTTAATATTTTATTAAAGGATCCCCTTTCCATGATTTTAATGGTGTTTTATAAAAGGGATTTAATTCCACCCTTGATTACTCTAAGAATAGGGTGTTTTATAAATTTAAGCATATAATGTTATTTTGTTTTGTTAATATTTCATTTAAAAAACCTATTTTATATTTATATTTAAAAAATCACTAATTAAATTCATTTTAAAAGGAAATAACACAAATTTATTTTGTGAAATCATGTTGGAAATGTTTATCTCCCACTCTATATACACAATTAGGTGTATGAAACTCTCATGTATTTATTTAATGTGAAAATTTTATGATATTACTTGGATTTAGTCACTTATTTTGGACCCATGTGATGGTTATATCATTGAGGTATGGTTTGGGACTTTGTGAGTAACCATGGGTCACATGGAACTAGTTATAGTAGTTTGAGTTTCATTTTTGGTTTACCTTTTTGTGATAGTTTGTATTTTCCAATTTGGATTGATGTTTTATAATTTACACCTTTAATTGTACCTATTTTATATTGAGATTTTATTATTATTATTGTGATGTTCATATGTTATTATTGGAATTGTTTCATATTATTATGTTATTTCTTTATATTGAGACCATTTATTTATATGCATGGGAATCCAATGTAAGAATGGGTCTTTCTAGATTCTTGATATATATCACTATATATTTATATTATTGTGTGAGGTTGAAATAATTCCCAAGTGTATGTTCTTGATAATCATGCACTAGTTTCCATCCCATGGGGATTGGGAATGCTCTTTAGGCTTAGTGCCTTGTTGGTTTGGGTGATAGGTTGGGTCAACCCAGGCCAATTCATTAGAGGAAATATTATTGATTTACTATTGGGTTTAGATTGAGTCAATATGTATTCAATATGGCCGAATTAATTAAATCTTGTCACAATAGGATCCAAGTGCCTAGAATAAAAGTTAATACAGTCCTCTCCAAAGTAACCTTCAAGTTTAGAGCCTTATAGTTTGACTTTATTTTTCACATATGATTTCAAATGGATGAAGTGTCTATGAAAAAAATGAATGAAACATAATTAACAATGTATGTAATGAATTGGAAATAATTATTTACTTAATATTAAAAACATATAAATACTTTATATCTCAATTGGATACATCCATAAATAATGTATTGGCCCTCTTAATTTTGTTTTCTCAACTAAATAAATAGTTACATGAATCATGAAAGTAAAAAATGATATGGGAAATATCATATCTATATGAAAAATAGTCAATAAAATACTTTCCTAAAGATTTTAAAACTCAATTGGTTGTATATTTTTTTAAAAAAATTGTCATAATACTATGAAAAAAACTATTATAAATTAATTTACTTTTTTTAAGTAACAATACACCCAATTAAAAAGGTATTAGCTTCTTTAAAAAATATATGAATTTTTAATTTTTAATTTTTAATCCATGTAACATATAATGATTTAAGTTGAAAAATATTGAAATGTTACTTGTATAGTCTGACTGAATGGTTCGAAGGCCTTCTTTTTTATTGAATTTCTGATAACCCCCATTCCAAGGGATGAGGGGGAACCCTTATAAGGCCCTTGGGCTTAGGAATTACATTGATTGTAGGCTTGGAGACATTAAATGACCCGTAGATCTTAAGAAAATAATATAGACTATGACCAATTGAAACTGATCCTCCCCAGCATCTGCATCATGATCAGCTCTCTACCTTTGCATAAATGTTCGGCTAGCATGTCCATGTGTAGGGGTACATAGGCATGATACCGATGGAAAATTACATACCCTCTCATTCTTCCAAAGTTAGTTTAGCCCTGTTCTGGTGGATATGCCCTACTCATTCCTCCTCTGGAGCGGTTCCTTGTAGAATCTGTCTGTGCAACTGCAAATCAGGTGGCCCTGAGGACCTTGAGGAGGCACGAAGGCCATGAGGTGGCCCAAAAGCCTTACTAACCCGAAGGCCTTGGGTGGACTGAAGACCTTAAGGACTCCAAGCCCAAACCGATGGACCAAGGTGAATCGTTCAGGCTGCTATAGTACTGAATAGTACCTACTACAGTAACTGCTACTGTAACTGCTACAGTACTGCTACAATAACTGCTACGGTATCTAAAAAATATGTCTCCTCTTGGTTTTGAACCTGGGTCTCATGGATGCACTTAGAGAGACCTCATCAACTAGGATGAGGCTCATGTGATAACTTGTATAGTCATCATTCACTTTCACATTCTTTAAAATTCTAAAGAATATATCTTTTTCGATGTTTTTCAATGAAAAAACTATTATAGTATACTTTCTATTATCATATTTTCATAGATCAAGCTTTATATTCATTAATTTTAATTCATTTAAAATGTTAATATGGTCCTATGATTTCCCAAGATCATTAACTAACAAAAAAATAAATTTTTAAAGTATATTATTATCAAGATGTGGACATCAAGATTATGATGTATCAAATTAAATTCCTAATTTTTATGTTTTGAAAAATATAATTTTTTATTTCATTGTTGTGTTTCAACTTCAAATAATGATGTACATCAAAATCCTTTTACAATATTATTTAAATTATGGAACTTCCAAAAATCTCATTCAACATTTACTAGTTGTGTCAATATTTATGATCCTATAAGTAACTTTGGTGGTAGTATATGATCAATGGTTCTATTGAATTTTTTCTTGTTCAACTGAAATATGTGAGATGAATCAACAAAATCTATGATAACACAAGAAGCATTGAAGTGCCTAAGACTAGATTACTCCATTGATAATGGGGGATTAATCAATGGAAACCATTTTTTTTTATAATTTCCAATTAATTAATTCAACCCCTAAAAAATATTAAGGTTTTATACACTCTAGTAAAGAGTTTATACCTCAATTGAGTATATTAAAAACAAAGAAATAAAGAACACGAGGATTTTTATATGGTTTGATACCTTACTAGGTAACCAACTTTTTATCATGGTTGGTTAGTCTCCCCAATCATTGATTATTCACTATAAGAAACAAAAAATTACATGATTAAAGTGTTTCCATAGAGTCACATCATTCTAGTCTATATTCAAACCAGACTATAAATTTTTTTACTACCTTTATACAATAATATATAACTTGAATGAGAAACATATTTTTGAGAGTTTAGTTCCTTAGGAAACAAAATATGTAGATCTCCCTCGAAGAAACTTCGAAAACATTTAATAATAGTTTCTCACTTAATGTAGATATGTTTTATAAATACTTATCAATCTTAAAAAAATCTCATTGAATGCTAATGCTCCACCGGATGAAGATAATAATCATATAGTTTTGAATTCAGATCCTCTCTATTTCTCACACTTTATTCTTATTCTCTTTTGGTTAATTTGATATAAAAGAAAATATATATTTATTTCTTAAATTAAACTCAATATTAGAGAAACTCAAAATTAATATAAATAATTTCATTATAGTAAAATATTTTCCAGTTCAGTATTCTTGAATCATCTCAATGGAATTATACACCATGATATTCTCTATTTACTTATTTGGTTTGTATTGAAAACATGTGTCATGATCTCTTAGATATTATTATCTTTTAATAAATTTATTTCAATATAAAAATTATTATTATACCCTTATTCTTATTTAGTATCTTAGAAAAAAAGATCAACAAATTTCTCTAACTTCAATCAAGCAAAAGAATAATTCACAAAATATGAATTAGGGAATTTCCAGTAAAACCCATCTTCTTCTTCCCACTATTATAGCTCAAACTAATCATCATTAATATGTATATTAAGTCACATATTCATATAAAACGACTCAAAAAATTATCTTCTCGAACAACCATACTCAAAAACTTTATTTATAATTTCCATATATACTAATTCTAGTGATTATTTTATTTTAAGAAAAGTACAACATCATCACATTTGATTTAAAAATTTAATATCCATATTTTCTTAATTTACAACCTCAACTTAGAGTAACAAAACAAATTTTCAAATAAAATCTCTAGAAATATAAAATAGGCATGAACAATGTTTATCATTTATGAAATCTCTCATGAATCAATTTGAATCACATTTTTAATGTGTTGTTTTAGTCATTGAATATCGACTCTTTCATCACCAGGTTTGATTCCTTTATAACATGTGAATTATAAAAAAATGTATTTTTACATATCCAAAATTATAACATGTTATTTTTGAAAAAAAATTACTATATAGATTTGGATCTATGAGAAAATTGGATAAGTTGGCTAGAAATGTTTAGGTATAGAAAAACACATATGTGAATTCACATGCGTGGTTAGAATTCTCATTCACAATATAAATCTAATATGTTGAGGCATTAAAATATCTTGGTATTTCTCTTAGGTATAATTTTATTACATGGAGGCATTCACATATCTGTTTTTTAAATAAAAATAATTCTCATACTTTGTCCAAAACTCTTAGAAATATTTTGTCTACATCGTATTTTTAGTTATGTAAGTCTTCAAATAGATGAATGTTTTCTTATGTAAAAAAACTCATATGTGAACCTCCATTTAGAATAATTTTTTCTTATGTAGTGAAAAGTCATATGAAAGTCTAGAAAATGGAAGCCTTATCCCTAGTATCTTCAGGACCACTTCTATAAACACTAAGGTAAACTCAACCACTTAAAAAACAATCTTCATGAGTTCAAATAACTCCTCAAAAAACTAAAAATATTCACAAAAAATATTGAACACAATTGTAAACCTATAAACACTCCATAAATAAATAAAAAAGTACTTCAATCTCACCCTTTTTGGATTTTTTGGAAACATCTCGTCACTCTTAAAATAAAAACATAGCTTTGTGCATACATCTACAAGTAACATGATAATCATCACATTATATCTTATCCCATATGAGAAATTTCTTGTACAAAAAAAATAGATAAGTCTATGTTTTCTTATATAATTACATCCCTTAAAGTTAATAAAATTTGGTCAAGTGACATAGATGAAATACCCATAAATTCATGCATCAAATCTCATAGACAAAAAACTCATCCATTCAATATTATCCATAACTTTGAATGACACAATAGTGATAACTCCTCCTTTTTTAATAATTATCTTCCCCTTTATAGTAGATTTTTTACACAATTTCTAAATATTTTTCAATATAATCCAAAATCCATATGGGGTTTCAGTTACAAATATTTTTAAGTGAGATTAGAGGGGTGAATATATAGTTTCTACTTCAATTTATAGAACTTATCTCTTGACATTGAATTTGTGAAGATATCTACAATCAAATTCTTAGTAAAAATGTAGTCTATCTTGATAAATCCATTACTCGCTCTTTATTTAATGAAATAATATATGATATCAATAAGTTTGGATCTATAGTTTTGTATATAATTCTTGAATAGATTTATTTCACTTAGATTATCACACAAAATCCTCAATGTATATTCAATTTCAAATTTCAAGTATGATAGTTTCACAACCATCCATAATACCTTTGCAGATTCATGAGTGGCTACCACATATTATACCTTAGTTTTAGTAAGTGTTACCAAGTTATTATTTTTACTATACCAACTCACATAGCACTAGATAATGAAAAAAATACCCTCCTAATGTGAGTTTTATATCTGGATAATCATGTACCTAGTTTTCATCAGTGTGTCCAAGTAGTTTCAAATATGTACGGTATTTATAGACCATGTTGTAATTAATTGTTCCCTTCACATATATTGGTAATATTTTTTCCACAATCATGTGTTACTCACTTGGGTCACTATAAAATTGAACACAAAGTGTAATAGAAAAGGCAATTTATAGTTTTGAAGTTTTCAAATATAACATACTTCCAATGAGTCTACTAAATTCCTTTTACTCAACCTTATATTTATTTTAATCTTTATATAATTTTTTTCTAACTGAAATTGGTGATGAAACTTCTCTTGATTATTCCATTACAAACTTTTTCAATAATTATTTATCATATTTTTCTTTTGGTAAAAATATAAATTTTAGTTTCTTCTCAATCAATTATACCAAAAAATAATTTAGTTTTACCATCATATAAATATCAAACTATTGTTTCATTTTCACAAAAAAAATTCTCAAAAAGTTACTCCTGATCATTAATAATAATTAGATCATCAATATATACTATGAAAAGTTGTGTAACTATTGATAGATATCTTATATATAAATTGTTTTCAACATTAACCTTGGTGAAACCCATTGCCTTCAAGTACCCATCATGTTTTGAGTACAAGGTTCTAGGAGCCTATTTCAGCCCATATAATAATTTTATCATTCTACACATCATGATTCCATAAAAATAAATAATAAAAACATTAGGTTGTTTAATAAATACTTATTCCTCAAGGTCATTATTTAAAAATGGTGATTTCACATCTATTTGATAAAATTTATAGGGATTTTGTGTATCTATAACTAATAATATACTTATTATTCAATGATTTTCTACTAGATAAAATGTTAATTTGAAGTCAATTACTTCAATTTGAGTGTATTATGTGTATACCATCCTCGTCTTGTTCCTGATCACTACTCCTTTTTTACTCAATATGTTTCTAAACACCCATTTGGTGAAAATGAAATTATTATCTTTTGATCTTGGAAAAAGTTCCCAAGTTGAATTTTTTTCAATCTGGTCCAATTCATCATTCATAGCTTATACCCACTAAACATGATATATGAATTCATCCATTATTCTTTGGTAAACATGTGATATGAGTGTTTTGTGAGTTCCTATTACTATCTTTATTCTTGTTTGAATATAATTTCCTTATTCTACAGTAATTTTCTCAGAATTAACATGCTTTTTTAATCATTAAAACTACTTATTCTCATTTTTAATCTTTAAAACTACTTATTCTCAAATATCCCATAATCAATTTCTATTAAAACTTTCCCAGCTTATTACCTTTGATCTTTATAAATCATGGATTTTTAAACACTTTAAAGTACTCAACAATTGGTTTCTTTTTATACCACAATTCATAAGGAGTGAAATGTGTATTGGATCTCAAAATACATCTATTAGGTACGTGTATATCATCACACACATCCTCTCTCTAAAAATAATTTGAAATTATATTTTTAAAAAGCATTGTCCTACACATCTCTACAATTATTCTATCCTTTCTCTATGTGAATCTATTTTTTAGAAGTATATGGTGTCCTAAATTGATTTTTGATTCCAGTTTTAGCAAGTTAAATTTTAAAAGAATCACCTTTAAACACCTTACCATGATAAAATATTGATTTTTTTGTGAAGTACCAAATCATTTTCAGATTTTCTTATGAAAACTTTGAACATATCAACTATGTCTGATTTATGGTTAAAGAAAATTACATTAGTTATTTGTGTGAAATTATCTATGAATTTTATGAAATTTAATCAACATTTTTTGACCTTTATCTCACAGGACAACATAAGTTTGTGTGTATAAGATCTAGTGGTTTAGTAGAGATAATTGATACCTTTTTATGGGTTTTCTAAATCAATTTTCACTTTTAACATGTTTCACACACATCATCTTATTCTATATTCTAGCTTGGGAAGATCTCACACAACATTAGGCTTAAAATTTTTAATTAAAATACTTTATCCCAAATGACCAAGTCTTTTATGACATAATAAACTATTGGTTGGAGTAGATGACTCAAGAGGAGGGTGAATTGAGTATCTATAAAAATTTTTGTTAAAAGGATTCTTTACAAAATAAAATACCCCTATAAAAATAAATGAAAAGTCGGTTTGTATTGAATTTATAAATGTCTTGAAGGTTCAATTTGATTCTCAGAAGATTGATTAGTTCTCAATTTTATTAAACTATTGATTAACAAAACTTTTGAAGCAAACCTACTTATTCAAAACAAATGTAAACACATGCTAAACTAACCATCAAAGTTCAGGTTATCTTAATGAAGGAAATACATATCACATAAGAAATATAAGATAATTAACATAGCGGATAAAACAAGAGGTTCAGTCTCAAACAGAGATTTAGTCCTCTCCACTTGGTGATCACCTGCCACCAAGCAGTTTAAATTAATAAGATTTTGATCCACAACCTGGATCGGGGTTCACAACAACACTCCGTACTATCCAGGCCACATAGGGACCTCTTCCACAGTTCTTCATGGGTACAAATTACCAGGAAACACAAGGACCTCTTCCACACTTATCAGTGGGTATACACAATAGTAAAATAATGGTTGAGTAAGGATATCTTGTATCCTTTAGTTTAATGCAGGAGACAGAGTGTGTTATTAAACAGATAAACACTCTACTCAAAAGTTAATAAAAGATACACAACAGATCTAAGAAATAGAATAGAGTTAAGAATTCTCTGCATGCTACGAAGTAATGCTTTGGACTCAATGGATATTGATAAAATGATATTTGAGTCCTCTTCTGGAAGTTTTCTTCAGAACAGAGTATCATAGTTTCTGTAATCCAGCTTCAAGGAGTGAAAAGGTTCAGCTCTTCAAGGTCTCGATGTACACTGAGCTTTTGGAGAAAGTTTCTTGTTAATATCTTCTTGTAATCTCAAGCACTTTGTTCCTCTCTTTTCTTATTCACAAATTCTGTGTCTCAGTGTGTCTCAGCGTGTAATACTTCGTGTATTGTGCTTATTTAAAGTGAGTGATGAGGTCCTTTTATACTCCAGGATCCTCTAGGCATGAAGATCTTCACACGTGAATGTACCTTGTACTGTCAATAGATTTCCCTATAGAAAAAATTAAAAAAATGTCTGAAACATTAATTTGTCCAAATATGACTGTTATAAATGAATTTGAATTAATAAACTTGAAACAGTTATTTATAACAATTGAGGAGTCATCTTTAGTCTATTGTCTTCAGTTTGATAACATCGGTCTATCATCTTCAGTGTCTCATCTTCAGTGTGTCGACTTCGGGGTGTCATACATTGGTCTGTCGAACTTTGGTGTGCCATTCTTCGGTGTGTCGACTTTAGTCAGTCGAACTTCGGTGTGTTGTTCTTCGGTCTATTGTCTTCGATGTGTCATACTTCGATCTCGGTGTGTCGACTTCAGTTTTGGTGTGTCATCTTCGGTTTGTCAAAATTTGGTGAGTCATACTTTGGTTTTGGTGTGTCAACTTCGATTTCGGTCTGTCATCTTTGGTTTGTCGAACTTCGGTGAGTCATACTTCAGTTTCGGTGTGTCGAACTAACCATTAGTGCCAGGGAATCTAGAAAGATTGCGAATTTTCTGTCTTACCAGACTAAGTGTTATGCAAAATTTTATGTATAAATACATTTGTAAACATATTTATTCATGAATATAAGCGATTGACTTATTAAAGTATATATTTTTGTATTACATAATTGATTTACTGAGATATATTAAACTTTCATGAAAGATTAGAATCTGTAAATTGACATTATTTGTGATTATGAAAACTACAATATCATGGAGGGTCCAAAAATCTCCCCCTTTTTGATAATCACAAATTATGGCATATATTCAAATATATAGAATAAAGATATCTCAACATAGTTGAATGTAATTTTCCATTATAACTAAAGTTTGTCATTGCTAGAATTTAATTAAAACATATCTCCCCCTCAATAAATGGATTAAAAAGAGTATATGCCATCCTTATTTTCTCCCCCTTTTGGTATTAACAAAAAGAGAAAAGTAGTAAGGATAAATAATATAAAATAAAGATACCATAATAATTTTCATTAAAAGGCATAAGATTACAAGGAAAACAAAAAGATCAAAACCCTATCAAAAGATACAATCCATCATTAAGGTTTTGTATGTAGAGGATATTTTCCTTTTTCGGAAGGATCCAAAGGAGAAGGAGAGGGTTTGGGAGTGGCAGAGGAAGGAGGTCTGAGGATAACACCAGGTAGGGTAACACCAGTAGGGACAGTGGCTGCAAGGCTGGTCCTTCTCTCTAAAAACACACGACTTGGAGACTGTTCAGTAATGATCGGTCGAATCTGGGAAAGTTCCTGAGAGACATTCATTGGAGGAGGAGGCTGAGAGGCTGTACCAATTGAAGCAGCTGGAGGGACCACAATAACCTCGGTCCGAACATGCAGATAAGGTTTGAGCAAGTTGATGAAGTCATTAATGATTTCACCACCATATTACATTGCCTTCTCGAATTCATCCTTATTCTCCATAAATTTACTCAGCAAATGTGTAAACTCTTTTAATTGGAGAACTTTATTTTTTAAGGCCTCTGTGACTAGAGGAATTCTAAGATTTTCTACCAGAAACTTGAAATTGTTGATGAGGTCATGCTTGGTGTATATCTTAGTGAAAAACTTATCCACCTTTTCCTGAATTTCTTTCTGCGCTGTAGAGGCTTCATTTGTGCATTGTCTAACCATATTGTATACAAGATCGGTATTCTGATGTACTTTTTCAAGGGTTTCTTTATCTGAAACAATCTGGAGTTTTTTAAATTTCCTCTCTTATTACATCCTTGAGAGACTCCAAATCAACAACAACACTTCTCCCACTGCAGGAACTGGATGGGCCAGTCAGCATTTTTCCAAGCTCTTCTTTCAACTTTCTCAGGTCAACACTGAGTAGATGAGTTATTAAGTTCCTGAGAACTTCCAAAACACCACTAAAGTAGGTATTGAAGTCAGAGTTTAAGGAATTCAACTCATTTCTAATCTTTCTTACTTCTTCTCTTAGCAAGGTGTTGTGTCTAATAATAGTTTCTACTATAGTAATAAGATCCAGTTGAATCTCCTGAATCACCATTCTTGCAATTTTTTCTACATCAACATCTGAGATACTTATGGAGGTGGAGGCCTCATTTCTGGATCCCACTAAAGCTATCACAGACTCACATAGCTCATTCTTAAACTTCTCCAAACCAGCCTTAGTGACATAGTCACTGGGCACTGACTGAGCTATAGTTTCTCAAGGTAGAGATTCAGCTAGCAGAATAAGTGAAACAGGTTCTGGGTTAGAATGGACTTGTAGAACAGGAGGAGGAGGTACCCTTTCCTCATCTAAGTCATAATCTAAACCAAAAAGAATAAATCCTAGATCTCTATTCCACTCTCTAGTACAGGTCCAATCTCTTGGATCAACAGTATCAATTCTTACCCTTCTTCCATGAGGCTCAGTAATAACATCAATATCATCAACTAATTCATCCTGGTCTCTGTCCATAACAACTTGTCTGGGAACAAGAACCAACTAAACTTCAGGTACTACCTGAACTCCAGCTACTTCAGCTTCACCAGGTACCTCCTCAATTTTAGGTACTAGAACTACATATTCTTTCTCTTGTCTAGCAACTATAAGATCATTCAATTCCTGAATGAGCTCTTGTTTTTCAGTATTAGGATGGAGTGGTCTGTCCTCATGTTCAACATCTCTCTGATCATCAGCCTATTGATCAGCAGGCTCAATTCCATCTCCATATCCATGAACAGATTCCTCACTAGATCTGTCAACCACTTGTTGTCCCACTTTTAGAGAGTCACTCACATTCCCAACACTTCCTCCATCATCACCATCATCCTCATCATCATCAGATTCCTCATCTGATTTTCTAACATAACCTTCAACTCCAGTAACTTCAGTTTCTTCCTCTTCTTCATCACCTAATAAAGATTCTCTTGAGGTCAATTCCATAGGTGGACTAGTAGGTCCATAAGTCGTATTCTTGAGACTTTCTGCAATATCAGGATCACTTCTATCGTCAAAAGGAGATCCTTCTTCTCTTGGAACCTCATGTTCAGTATCCTCATCAGAATAAACTGGAACCTCACCTGGTTTGAGACCTAGATCAACTTGATCCTTTGGTCTAGAAGGGTGATCAACTAGATTGAAATTTTCATCCAGCCTTTCTTCATCTCCTACCCAACATCTTTTCCATGGGTTCTATAAGATTTTCATTATTTTACAAATGTCTTTCTAAAGACAAAATCCACTACAGGCACTTATCACTTCATCTCTATCTTCTACAAAATCTAATTTTTTCAACATGGTAGAAATCATCCTCAGATATTATAAGCAGGTTGACTTTTTATATGGATTAATCAAATCGAAGATATGAACCATAAGATATCTACACAGATTCACTTTTATTCCATGTTTCAACAAAAAGATCAAGAATGCATCATGATATTTCACTGTAGAGAAATATCCCTTCCTTGGGAAGATTTGATGCTATATGAACTTAAAAAGAAATCTCACTTCTCATTCAAATTCATTTGAAATAGTCCTTCAGGATTCTTCATTTCCAGTCAGCTCCTTCAGAGCATCTTCATAGAAAAAAAAATTTGATGAAGGTGGAATATTACCAGGATAGTCAGCATAGACACCTTCATGAGGCACCTCTAAGCATTCAGCCCATTCCTTAGATGAAAAAACCACTTCCTTTCCCTTTACCATAGATTTAATCTTTGCTTCCTCAGCTTCATCCAGTGATATACTCAAATATTGATAGAATTCATGCACGAGATGGGGATAATAGTGTATTTCATTGTGGGTGAACCAATTTAGCTACCCTTGAGATTCCAATACCTTTAATTAAAATTATTTTCTTGACAAAAGCCACTCAACATACACCTCCTTTTCATCTATAACTACTCGACTTTCTAAACTCGGTTTCGCAGTCCCACTGGTCTCACCTTTCTGACGCTTAGTAGGAGTATACTTTCAAGGTTCTTCCATTGCGCGCTTAGTCCTATCCATGATGAAGCTTCAGATTCCAACTGTGTTGAAAGGTCAAGAGTCGAGAGAGAGTGTGACTAAATGTAGAAGGCTTTACGGTAGAGGAGAAGGTGAAAGGTCGGGACAAATTATACTAAATATATCATTTATGGATTGCAAATCGTAAAACACAAAATTTAAACGTGGCAAGTTAAAAGAGATAAAATAGCTTCATTTCATTTAAAGCAGATATAATTTACAAAATAGTCCTTAAATATATTGGTTTTAAAGAAAAAAAATCAGTTTCAAGAAGATCGGTTTCACAGGAGATCGGTTTCGAAATATTGGTTTCTGAAAGATCGGTTTCACAAAGATCGGTTTTAGAAATATAAATTTTACAAAGATCGCCTATTGATTTATCATTCCTATTTCATGTCTAATGTAATTAATTCTCTTATAATTTAAGGGTTTAGTGAATATATCAGCAAGTTGATGTTCAGTCCCAATAAACTCAAGAGTTATATCACCTTTTTGATAATGATCTCTGAAAGAGTGATGTCTTACATCAATATGTTTTGTTCAATAATGAGAAATTGGATTCTTATAAATATTAATAGCACTTGTGTTGTCACAATTTATGGGTATATTTCTGAATTGAATTCCATAGTCTAATAAGGTGTGTTTCATCCACAAAATTTTTGCACAACAACTACCAGCAGCAGTGTACTCTGCTTCAGCAGTTGATAATGCAACTGAGTTTTTCTTTTTACTACACCATGATATTACTAACTTTATCAAAAAGTGACATGTTCCAGAGGTACTCTTTCTATCTAATTTACATCCACCAAAATCATCATCTGAATAGCTAACTAAATCAAAAGGTTTTCCTTTAGGATAGAACAATCCTAAATTAGTTGTATACTTGAGGTATTTGAAAATTCATTTAACACTAATTAGGTGTGACTCCTTTGGGTTTTCTTGAAATCTTTCACACATACACACTCTGAACATAATATCCGACCTACTAGCAGTTAAGTACAGCAAACTCCCAATCATTCCACTGTAAGTTGTTTGATCAACTAATTTTCCATTTTCATCAAGATCTAACTTACATGTAGAACTCATAGAAGTTTCACTACTCTTAATGCTATAAAATCCATATATTTTCAAAAGATCTTTTGTATACTTACTTTGATTTATGATAATACCTTATTTATTTTGAAATATTTTAAATCCAAGAAAATATTTAAGTTCACCCATTAAACTAATTTCAAACTCACTTTTCATTATGTTTGAAAATTCATTACATAAATAATTTTTAGAAGATCCAAAAATAATATCATCTATATATATTTGGGCTATTAAAACTTCTTTTGAAATTATTTTTATAAATAAAGTGGGATCTGCAAGTCCTTTTGTAAAACCTTTAGAAATAAGAAAATTACTCAACCTTTCATACCAAGCTCTTGGAGCTTTTTTCAAACCATATAAAGCTTTTGATAATTTGAAAACATGATTTGGAAAATGTGGGTTTGTAAAACCTAAGGGTTGTTCAAAAAAAATCCACAATTATATAACCATTTAGGAATTCACTTTTGACATCCATTTAATAAATTTTAAAATTCAGGTGTGCTCCATAGGCAAGTAAAATCCTAATTGCCTCAAGTCTAGCTACTGGTACAAAGGTATCTTCATAATCAATTCCCTCTTCTTGATTATATCCTTATGAAAATAGTCTATCTTTGTTTCTAACTATATTTCCACTTTCATCTACCTTATTTCTAAACACCCATTTGGTTCCAATGGTCAAAGTATCCTTAGGTCTATCTACAAGTTTCCAAACTTTATTTATTTAAAACTGATTAAGTTCTTCTTGCATGGCCATTACCCAAAATTCATCATTGATATCATCATTGATATTTTTACGTTCAAGCTGGGACAAGAAAGATTGATGTTCAACTTGGTCTCTCGAGGAAGCTCTGGTTTGTGTTCCTCTATCTAAATCTCCAACAATAACATCTAAGGGATGATTCTTAAGGGTTATAGTTGGTCTTGAAGAGTAGGACTTGATATTTCAAGTTGGTCAGGTTGATATGGTTCACTACAGTTAAGGTGAGGAGAAATTTCAGAACTGGATGTTTTCACAGAATCCTTCTCATGATGATTTTCGATTTTATCATTAATGTCAAGATTGGACATATCCACCTCAATAATTTCTGGTGAGGTATCGGGCTCATGTGGATATGCTTCATCAAACTTGATGTTTACAGATTCCTCCACACATTTGGTCTTCTTGTTAAAGACTCTATAGGATTTTCTTGATGTAGAATATCCAATAAATATTCCTTCATCACTTTTCAAGGAAAATTTATCCAAATTATCTTTAGTATTTAGGATATAAACTTTACATCCAAACACTTTAAAGTAACATAATTTGGGTTTCCTATTATTCCACAACTCGTAAGGAGTTTTCCTAAGAATGGGTCTAATTAAGACTCTGTTTATTATGTAGCAAGCTGTATTAACAACTTAATCCCAAAAATAAATGGGTAGATCATATTCATTGAGCATAGTCCAGGAAATTTCTTGTAAGGTTCTATTCCTTATTTCTACCACACCATTCTATTGAGGTGTTATAGGTGCGGAGAAGTTATGATTATAGCCATTTTGTGAGCAGGAAGCTTCAAAATCTTGATTCTCAAACTCACGGCCATGATCACTTCTTAAGGATTTAATCTTAAGTCCACTGAGATTTTCTACAGTCCTAGAATACTTGGTAATGTTAGAACATGATTTACTTTTATGAAGCAGGAAAAAGGTCCATGTATACCTAGAGAAATCATCTATAATGTCACGACCCATCCCCCGAAGCTCGTGTTGTGACTACCCTAAGCCCACCTTCCATAGGCTAGGGGATGGAGACTATCACCAAAGGAATAATTCCCTAAAACTGGGACGGCATTGCCTTTATAACCTGAAAACGCACACAACAGAGTAAAACCTAGAAGCAAAACACTAAGTAAAATTGTATAACAAAGTGTACTGAAAGTAAAAGGGGGGATAGAAATACAAGCTTAGCTATAAAGTACAAGGAAATGGAAAGTAAAACTCAAGAAAATAAAAGCTACTTTTGCATCATCCTCTGAGGTTCCTACCTGAAGGGTAGGTAAAGATTGCCTCCTCAGCACTCCAGGTTCATCTGTCTCCTCCATGTATCATCATGCCATATGGTCCACCTCTAGGTATTGTCTGGTCCTGGTGATCTCAGCCTCAGTCAACATTGTCCATCATCTGCATCCAACACAACAAGGTACGAGAATATCCCATGCAGGGGTGAGAATAACGATACTCAGTAAAGACCCTGAGACTGTCAATGTCTCACAAAATCTAATAAGGATAAACTACAAGGTATGAAATCAATAGATAACCCCACTTAGATATATGCTCATACATATACCTAAGTTATCAATTAATCCATCTCAATCATGAGGTAAACACCAAAGTTACCGACTCAAATCAAATAGGTATACAAATTTTGTAGAGATTTAGAGATGATTAGATGTAGCCACTAAATCATCTATTCTGTCGAACCCACACAGGATCCAAGAACAAAAGTCAGAGCTGTCAAACCCACGCAGGATCCAGGAACAGTGGTAAGAACTGTTGAACCCACACAGGATCCAGGAATAGTAGTCAGAGCTTTCGAAACCACACAGGATCCAAGAACAACGGCCAGAATTATCAAACCCACACAGGATCCAGGAACAATAGTCAGAGCTGTCGAACCCACACAGGATCCAGGAAGAGCGGTCAGAACTATTGAACCCACACAGGATCCAAGAACAGTAGTCATAGTTGTCGAACCCACACAGGATCCAGGAACAGTGGTCAGAACTGTCAAACCCACACAGGATTCAGGAACAGTAGTCAGAGAGCATCCATCCACAGGATTTCTGCACAATCATGCTTGATTCCAATAGGGTCCACTCCTCAATCCAAGTGTCGATACATCAACTTCCAAAAAGTCCCATGAAGAAATATCCCAAAGGTTTGCCTCGTCATAGGAGTCTCAACGCAACAGATGGTGCATCAATCAGACGTCCGGTCTGAGAGTTATTATCCTTTTAGTCCTGATGGCCCGGTTAGATTCGTGCACGATCCAACCAGACCGTATCTCAACTATACCCCAAAATCCAGTGGGGTATACTCAAAGGAATCGTCAATCTCCAAGATTACTAGATCCGCTGACGGTTCGTCAAACGGATGTTCGGTGCCAAAGATATGGCCAAAGAAAGTAAAGGGTCGGTAGTAGGTCTGGGTCCGGTCCAACCCAGTCGGACCAACCCGACCCGACTTAGTCTGGGACGACCTGGTTTGGGTCGACCCGTCCTGACCCGTTGGGTTCGGCCTGGCCCGTTGGGTTTGGCCCGGCCCGCTGGGCTCAGCCCAGAAGGGCGCGAGGGGAGTCTGGCCCGGGCTCGGGGCCGGTTCGGCCTAGAGCACCGTGAGGACATGGCCCTACATGGCTCAGCCCGGATGGGGCAGCCGGGGCCGGTTCGGCCGGGGCGTCGTGAGGGGGGCCGCAGGCTGGATCGAAAGGTCGGCGCGGCTAGGATGCCAGTTCATCCGGGAGGCGGCCGGGCAGGTCGAGAGGCGGTCAGGCAGGCCGGGTGGTGGCTGGGCAGGCCGAAAGTAGGCGGGTGGGCGGCCGAGAGGCGACCGGGCAGGCTATCAGGGGTTCGGCTGGGGTCGGTTTGGCCGGTGGCGGTGTAGGATGCCGCGGGGCGACGCGGGTCATGGAGGCCGCGTGTGGCACAACCTTTGTCTTTGTCGCCTTCATCGCCTCGTCGTTTCGTCGCCATGCCGAAGGACATCACAAAAAGAGATTGACAGAGGGTGTCGGGCCATGTTAGTTTGGATCGCACCCTCCGTGTTTAGGGTGATAGTAATCGGTCCTTTAGAATGAACCACAACAATCCACCCACAAAAAGAAAGCATCCTCGTTCTTCATTTTGAAAGAAAGGAAGAACGTGGAACTTAAATGAAATTAACCCCTACCTTTGTTTGTTGTTCAACTATGAAGACGCGGGAAGGAGACATAGTTGTCTTCGTTCGTCGCGTCCGTCGTACACTTACAATCTTGATCTCTCATGTTGTTTTTGGAAGACGTTCCACGTCGGTAGGAGTCTGAGGAAGAAGATCAAAGGTGATCATTGCCGGCGTTCTTCATTGAATGAACGCGTTCTTCATTCTTCGTTGGGAGATGGGGTTCTTCGTTGGAGAACTCTATTTCTCCCAAGCTCTCCTCTCCAAAATAATCCACCCAAAAGACAAATTCCAACCAAAATAATAGATTTAGTTTATCTATTATTTAGTTGTTGGCACAAAATTCAAATGGGTTAATTAATTAGGTGAGATCCAATTAATTAATTCAAGAGGTTGGCACAAAATTAATGTGGAGGATTTGGAACCATAAATGCTTGTGCGTTGGCTCAATGAAGGTAGACGGGTGGTGGCACCATTAAGTGGGGAGCTCAAGAGGTTTCTCCCCACTTAATGGGGAGTTCAAGAGGCTTTAATCTCGGGTGGTCCCCACCATATTAACCATGAAGAGGAGATTAGGTTCGGGTGGGCCCCACCACCATAACCTCTTATGGGAGGTTAAGGTGTGGTGGTCCCCACCTCCAACTTCCACATGGAATCTTCAACCAACCAAATAAAAATAAAGCTACAACTTTATTTTTATTTAATTATTTCATTAAAAACCCAAAAACTATATTTTATTTCCGACCATCTGTCATCGAGGTGAAAGTCTTCTTAAGAGAATATCGGCGTTGCGAGTTCAACAGTGCCCTCATATTTCAATTCCGAGCACCGGTTCAAAAGTTATAAAAAACATGCTCGTATATTTACTGAACATACCTGAATAAAACTTCAGAAATTAATTTTAGGCACACCGGGCCTCGGAATCACGCGCCGTCAATTTTCACGGACTCATAAAATTCCCATTTAATTAAAAAAAATTACATGGAAATTCTGGGTCTTTACATTCTCCCCACCTCAGGGCTTTACATCCCCATAATCTACAACTCGAACTAAGGGAACAAGTGGGGGTACTGAGAATGCATCTGAGCCTCCCACTCCCATGTTCTCTCCTGTAGGTTCCCGTGATGCCAAAAAACGCGCACCAGAGGTATCGACCGTCCACATAGGACCCGCTCCTGTCGATCCTCAATCTCCACTAGAACCTCCGTGAAAGTCACCCCATCATCGACGTCCAACTCTCCATGGTCAATGATGTGAGGAGGGTCGTACACGTATCTCCTCAGCTGGGATACATGGAAGACGTCGTGCACCCGATGTAACTGAGGTGGAAGAGCTAAGTGGTATGCCACCTCACCCACTCTGAAGAGGACCTGAAAAGGTCCGATGAATCTCATAGATAACTTTCCACCTCGGCCAAATCTCCATAATACTCATCGAGGTGATACCTGTAGAAAGACGTGGTCGCCATCCTCGAACTCCAGAGGTCTCCATCTCCTATCATCATATGACTTCTTCCTACTCTATGCAGTCTTCATCCGTTCCTGGATGATCTGCACCTTCTCTATGATAGCCCGTACCATCTCTGATCCCACTAGTGCTGACTCCCCTAGGTCTGTCTAGTATAAGGGTGATCTGTAAGGTTTCCCGTATAACACCTCAATAGGTGCCATCCATATGGTGGAGTGATAGATTTTGTTGTATGAAAACTCCACCAATGGTAATTGGTCCCCCCAGTTGCGACTAAAGTCAAGGACGCATGCACATAGCATTTCCTCGAGAGTATGAATGGTCCTCTCATTCTGGCCATCCATCTGAGGATGGAAGGCAGTGCTCAGACGAAGTTGTGTCCCAAAATCCTCCTACAACCCCTTCCATAGCCGGGAAGTAAACTGTGTGTCATGATCAGAGTTAATAGAAGAAGGTTCTCCATACAGCCGCACAATCTACTGCACATAGAGGCATCCCAAGCTCTCTACTGAACCCTGCTCTCTGATCGGTAGGAAGTGGGCCGACTTGGTGATTCGGTCGACGATCACCCAAATCGAGTCATGACCTCTAGATGTACGTGGAAGTCCTGTCACGAAGTCCATGGATATCCCATCCCAATTCCACTCTGGGACCTCTAAAGGCTGAACCAAGCCTGCTGGTACCTGGTGGTCTGCCTTCACTTGCTGATGAGTGAGGTATCGAGAGACAAACTCTGCTACTTCCTCCTTCATAACTGGACACTAATGCTATCGTCGAAGGTCCTGGTACATCTTCACCACTCCTGGATGTACCACCAAAGGGGATGTGTGGAACTCCCTCAACAATTCCTCCTGAAGTGACACTGGAACCATATTACGTCCTCTAAATAGGATGACATGCTCCCCAACTTCAAAAAATCCATCAGGTGCCTGCCCTGTAGATATCTGGGCACGTCGTGTCTCGCAGTCAGCATCCCCACGTTGCGCCTCCCTGACTTGCTGAAGGAGTGGGGGTGTGACTGTGAGAGACTGTAGGAAATCTGCTCCATCTCTATCCACAAAGGATATCTACAAAGCAGCTAGCTGCTATGTCGCTTCACCTAACATCTGTATACTAGACCTCCTGCTGAGTGTATATGAAATAACATTCCCCTTACCAGAAGTATAGACTATCTCAAAGTCATAGTCCTGGAGGAACTCAAGCCAACTTCATTATCTCAGATTCATATCCTTCTGAGAGAAGATATACCTGAGACTCTTGTGATTAGTGTATAGGGTAAAATACTCTCCCATCAGATAGTGTCACCACATCTTCAAGGCAAAGACCACTACTGCTGACTCTAGGTCATGGGTAGTGTAGTTCTGCTCATGTTGAATCAGCTGTCGAGAACCATATGAGATCACTGCTCACTCCAACATTAGGACACACCTGAGTCCGGTCCCTGATGAGTCGTAGTAGACTATATACCCTACGCCTTCCTCTGGAAGTCTCAAGATGGGGGCACTAGTCAGCCTATGCCTCAGCTCCTAAAACCTCTGCTGGAATCTCTTCGACCACACGAAGGGTTTCCCCTTCTTAGTTAAGGCTGATAGTGGTGCTGCAACTCTAGAGAAGTCTGGAATGAATCTTCGGTAGTAACCAGACAAACCCAGGAAACTGTGTACCTCTGTCACACTCCTGGGTGTCTCCCAAGCAAGTACCGCCTCAATATTCGCTGGATCCACTGCAACTCCATCCTTTGAGATGACATATCCCAAAAAGTGAACCTCTCATATCCAAAACTGGCACTTTGAGAGCTTACCATAAAGATGGTGCTCTTAGAGTGTGTCTAGTACTACCTTCAAATGGTAGGCATGCTCCTCCTCAATAGTCGAGTAGATCAGAATGTCGTCGATGAAGACTACGAAAAAGCGATCGAGGTATGGCTAGAAAATCATGTTCATGAGTCCCATGAACACTGCTAGATCATTGGTTACACCAAAAGGAATAACCAAGAACTCTTAGTGGTTGTACTGACATCTGAAGTCCATCTTATGCACATCCTCATCTTGAACTCTGAGCTGGTGATAGCCTGATCCGAGGTCTATCTTTGAGAACCACTATGCTCCCTTCAACTGATCAAAGAGGTCATCAATCCTCAGGAGTGGGTACTTGTTCTTCATGGTCACCTAGTTTAGGAGACGGTAGTCGACACAAAGCCTCAAGCTCCCATCCGCCTTCTTGGAAAATAGAATCGGGGTTGCCCATGGAGAAACATTGGGTCAAACGAATCCCTTCCCCTACAAGTCCTCTAGCTATACCCGCAGCTCACGAAGCTCTGCGAGAGCGATCTGATACACTGGTGTAGATATCGGTGCTATCCCGGGGTACATGTCAATGTAGAAGTCTGCCTCTCTGTGAGGAGGTAGACCTGGGACATCATTAGAGAAAACATCCATGTACTGGTCCACCACTACAGGATAAGTCAGACTCTCCACATCAACTACTCCGAGTGTAAGGCTAGCCAACTGATGAGTGATTGGATGCACCCTCATCCGGGTAAGTCTGTCATGTGCTTAAAAGGATCCCTTCTCGTCGGTGAAGGTAAACCTAGTCACATCCTTGTGGACACACCGCACTTTGCACCTAATATAGTCTATTTGATCATGGACTGTAGATAAACAGTCCATACCCAAGATGATATCGTAAGGCCTCAAAGCCGCTACTAGGAGATCCCAGCCGAAGATCTCACCTCCTAGAGTAAGCTCACATTGTCGGCAACAGTGCGTAATTGTCGAATATGCTCCCATAGGAGTATCTAGCCTTAAGTATCGAGCCAACGGCTCCGTCAGAATCTCTGAGATCCGAACAAGGGCAGTGGCAATGAAAGAGTGTCTGGAACCTGTGTCTATAAGAACTGCATATATGGTGGAGTAGACACAGAACATACCTCGAATCATCTCCGGAGCGCTGTGATCATAAGACTTGACTGCCTGGAGCTGAGCTCTCACCTGTCCACCTGCTCCCTACGGTCAGGGTGGACCTCCTGGTGGTGGTGGCGGTAACACCTCAAAACGTCGCCCACTGCCAGCTGCATGGCCAGCTCCTCTGTCACGTCTGCCTGCTCCCTGCGGACCACCTTGATCAAACCTATGCCTCTACCTGGGAGGTCCCTCAACTGTCTGTTGATCATCTGAATGGCGGGTCAAACAGTCATGAGCCATGTGACCCTGCCTGCTGCATGAGTAACACTGCCCGCTCCTGGCATGTCTGGCTTGGTCTCCTTTGCCCCTCACAACTAAACCTGATTCATGAGGTCGTCCACCCGTGGGTCTGGTCATCTTAGACCTCTGTGACATATGTCTACTGCCTGCTGCAGGAGACTCTGCTACGTGTCGACTGGTGGTGGATCTTGCTGCTGGAGACTGCTCATCAAGGAAACTCTTCACTAGGAGGGCTCTCTCTAGCACCCCCGCCTACATCAGGATGCTGAGTGAGATCGTCGAAGCCATGATCTCTTGCTTGAGCCCCTTCTCAAAGGTCCAGGATCTAAAGAATGGGTCATGCACCATATATGTGGAGTAACGTGAGAGTTCAGTGAACCTCGCTGAGTACTGTGCCACCATCATGTTGCCCTTCTGTAGATGAAGTAGCTTCTGTATCCGCACTGCACATTGGGAGTCTAGAACAAACTCCGCCTAAAACATGCTCTCGAAGTCTGCCTAGAGAAGTGTTGCCTTATCATGCACCTAGAGCATCAGGATACACCATCTGCCTGTTGTTTCCTGAAAGAGACTCACAGAAAAGATCAACATAAGGTCGGCTGGTGTCCCTACCAGTCTGAAGACTCTCACCACAGCCTCCAGCTAATCCTCAGCTGCCTGCGGGTCTTTCTCTCCCCTGAACCTAGGCGGCCTCTGGCACTGAAACTCGTGCAATGTGCTCAGGCAGTGTGCACTCTCTGTTGATGGGTCTGGTGGCATCGGTGGCCCAACAGGGAGTGGTACCGCTGGTGTCTCCGCTGGAAAAGGGCCCTACACTAAGGCCTCATCGCTCGGTGGGATATCTGTGTGACTACTCTCGGAACCCTAGTTCGCTGTCTGCGTGGAGGCATCCTGAAAATAAATAGGTGCTCCATGGTCAAAAAGTTATACCTGGTGAGATGACTCAAATAATTCAAAGAAAACTCTTCAAAACACACATGCAATTAGTGTTTTCATGCACTGAGTCGTAAATCAGAAGTCAGGGTCCTGGTGTATGGATACGTCGGTCTTCGCACCAACACTGGACTCCCTGAACTGAAAATCACACTCAATACCCTTAACATTATTGCTTCATTGAAAATATCAGAGTCTTAAGTTCTGCGGTAGAACTGACTCCTCTGATACCAATTTTTCATGACTCGTCCCCCTAAGCCCGTGTCGTGACTACCCCAAACCTACCTTCCATAGGCCAGGGGCTGGCAACTAGCACCAAAGGCGTAATTCCCTAAAACTAGGAAGGCATTGCCTTTATAACCTGAAAACGCACACAATAGAGTACAAACTAGAAGCAAAACACTAAGTAAAACTGTATAACAAATTGTACTAAAAGTAAAAGGGGGGCGGAAATACAAGCCCAACTGTAAAGTACAAGGAAACAGAAAGTACAACTGAAGAAAATAAAAGTTGTCGCTGGGTCATCCACCGAGGTTTCTACCTGAAGGGTAGGTGCATATCACCTCCTCAACACTCCAGGTCTGTCCATCTCCTCCGTGTATCTTCACGCCATATGGTCCACCTCCGGGTACCATCCGGTCCTGGTGCTCTCAGCCTCAGTCAGTGTTTTCTATCATCTGCATCCAATACAATGAGGTGCGGGCATAGCCCGTGTAGAGGTGAGTATAACGATACTCAGTAGGGACCCTGAGATCCTAAAGGTCTCACAAAATCCAACAAGGATAAACCACAAGGTATGAAATCAATAGATAACCCCACTTAGGTATATGCCCTTACATATACCTAAGTTATCAAGTAATCCATCTCAATCATAAGGTAAACACAAAATCTACCGACTCAGCTCACATAGGTATACAACTTTTGTAGAGAGTTAGAGATGATTAGATGTAACCACTAAATCATCTATTCTGTCGAACCCACATAGGATCTAGGAATAGAAATCAGAGTTGTCGAACCCACACAAGATCCAGGAATAGCGGTCAGAACTTTCGAACCCACACAGGATCCAGGAACAGTAGTCAGAGCTGTCGAACCCGCATAGGATCTAGGAACACATGTCAGAACTGTCGAACCCACATTGGATCCAGGAACAGTAGTTAGAGATGTCGAACCCACACAGGATCCAGGAACAGTGGTCAGACCCGTCGAACCCACACAGGATCCAGGAACAGTAGTCACAGATGTCAAACCCACATGGGATCCAGGAACATCGGTCAGAACTGTCAAACCCACACAGGATCCAAGAATAGTAGTCAAAGATATAGAACCCGCACAGGATCTAGGAACAACGGTCAGAACTATCGAACCCACACAGGTTCCAGGAACAGTAGTCAGAGAACAGCCAACCAAAGGGTTTCCGCACAAGCATGCTTGATTCCGAGAGGGTCCACTCCTCAAGCCAAGTTTTGATAAATCAACTTCCACAAAGTCCCACGAAGAAATATCCCAAAGGTCTGCCTCATCATAGGAGTCTCAATTCAACAGACATCGCGTCAATCAGATGCCCGGTCTGAGAGTTATTAGCCTTTCAGTCCCGGGGGCCTGGTTGGATTCGTGCATGATCCAACCCAATAGTATCTCAACTATACCCCAAAATTTAGTGGGATATACTCAAAGGGACTGTCAAGCTCCAAGATTACCAGCGCTGCTGACAGTTCATCAAACGGACGTTCGGTGCCAAAGATTTGGCCAAAGAAAGTAAAGGGTCGGTAGTAGGTCCGGGTCCGGTCCAACCCGGTCGGATCGACCCGACCCGACTTAGTTTGGGACGACCTGGTTTGGGTCGACCCAGCCTGACCCATTAGGTCCGGCCCGACCCATTGGGCGGGCCGACTTGTTGGGTTTGGCCCGGCCCACTGGGCCCAGCCCAGCAGGCCGTGAGGGTGGTTCGGCCCGGGGTCGGGGCCGGTTCGGCTAGGGCTCGGGGCCGGTTAGGCCTAGGCTCGGGATCGGTTCGGCCTGGGCTGGGGGCCGATTCGGCCCGGGCTCAAGGCCAGTTCGGCCTAGCCTGGGGGGCCGATTCGGCATGGGCTCGGGGCTGGTTCGGCTCGGGCTGGGGGACGATTCGGCCCGGGCTCGGGGCTGGTTCGGCCCGGATCGTCGTGAGGGCGCGGCCCGGAGCAGCTTGGCCTGGAGGTCATAGTCGGGGTCGGTTCAGCCAGGGCTTTGCGAGGGGGTCGTGGGCTGGCTCGGAAGGCCGGTGCGGTCAGGGTGCATGTTCGTCCGAGAGGCAGCCGGGCAGGCCAGGAGGTGGCTGGGCAGGCCTGTGGGCTATTGGGAGGTAGTCGGGCAGGTCGGGAGGTGGCAGTCTGCCTTCACATGGCCTTTTCTTTTGCACTCATAGCAGATTATTTCATTTGAGTTGTTATTCCATTTTCTGTCTTTCTTCCATTTTCCTTTACTATCATACTTTCCCTTGTAGTTTTACTTCCTAAAGAATTTCTTCTTTCGGTAGAACTTTTTGAACCTTCTAGCAAGATGAGCCATTTCCTCATCATTGTCTGAATCTGGCTCTTGACTAGTGGACTTGTCTACAGGGACTTGAATCTTTTCTTTATCTTTGCTCTTTGAAGTTGAAGTCTTGAATGCTACTGACTTCTTCCTTGGTTCCTCATCTACTTCTTGATTTACTTTAAGTTCTTCTTCATACATCATAAGATTTATAATTATTTATTTCACTAGAAGTTTTCCTATGTCACAAGATTCTCTGATAGAAATAGAAGTTCCTCTCCATCTGTTAGGTAGGCATCGAAGCAGTCTCATGATTTGGTCCTTGTTGTCCATTAGTTTCCCAAGAAGACTCGTGGTGTTCACTATTTCATTGAACCTGAGATATATTTCAGAGATAGGTTCATCAGGCTTCATTTTAAAATTATCATATTTAATAGTGTATGTATTTAATCTCATTTCTTTAACATTATTTGTTCCCTCATGAGAGATAGCTACAGTATCCCAAATTTCATATACAGTTTTACAGGCAGAAATACTATTAAATTATTCATCCCCTAGGGCATAGTACATAGCATTCATTGCTTTACAATTATTGTTATAGGCATATTTGGTAGATTCATCCCAAGTGCTTTTAGCAGTTTCAGGTATTTGTATATTTACTTTCAATAGAAGTCCAGATTTCAAAGCCCATACTTTCTAGATGTATCTTCATGTTAAGTTTCCACTGACCATAGTTAGTTCCATTAAAGAAAGATGGTCTATTAGTAGTAGCCCCTTCTAGTCTATTTTCCATGATAGAGATTGTAAACTAATTTGAAAGAGATAAAAATGTAGAAATAACAAAAAAAATTAAGATCTTTAGAAAACAACTATAATCACAGTTGACACGATTTCAAAAACTAATAATAACATTCAAAATTCCTCTGATACCAAATGTTGGTTGTATTAGATGACTCAAGAGGGGGGTGAATTGAGTATCTATAAAAATTTCTGTTAAAAGGATTCTTTATAAAATAAAACCCCCTATAAAAATAAATGAAAAGTCAGTTT
Source organism: Viscum album (assembly GCA_963277665.1). Taxonomy (NCBI): domain Eukaryota; kingdom Viridiplantae; phylum Streptophyta; class Magnoliopsida; order Santalales; family Viscaceae; genus Viscum; species Viscum album. The sequence goes on from OY728165.1 coordinate 228,067,459, forward strand.
GTAGTGAATTTATAAATGTCTTGAAGGTTCAATTTAACTCTCAGAAGATTGATTAGTTCTTAGTTTTACTAACCTATTGATTAACAAAACCTTCGAAGCAAACCTACTTATTCAAAACAAATGTATACACTTTCTAAACTAATTATCAAAGTTCAAGTTATCTTAATGTAGGAAATACATATCATATAAGAAATATAAGATAATTAACACAGTGGATAAAACAAGAGGTTTAGTCTCATGTAGAGACTTAGTCCTCTCCGCTTGGTGATCACCTGCCACCAAGCAGTTTAAATTAATAAGATTTTGATCCAAACCTTGGATCAGGGTTCACAACAGCACTTAGTACTGTCCAGGCTACACAAGTACCTATTCCACATTTCTTCATGGGTAAAAATTACCAAGCCACACAGGGACCTCTTCCACACTTATTAGTGGGTATACACAAGATTAAAATAATGGTTGAGTAAGGATATATTGTATCCTTCAGTTTAATGCAGGATACAGAGTGTGTTATTCAACAGATACACACTCTGCTCGAAAGTTAATAAAAGATACACAGCATAGATAATAAATAGAATAGAGTTAAGAAATCTATATGTTCTACGAAGTAATTCTTAGGACTCAATGGATGTTGAGAAAATGGTATTTGAGTCCTCTTCTAGAAGTTGTCTTCAGAACTGAGTATCGCAGTTTCTGTAATCCAGCTTCGAGGAGTGAAAAGGTTTAGCTCTTCAAGTTCTCGATGTACACTGAGATTTTGGAGAAAGTTGCTTGTTACTATCTTCTTGTAATCTCAAGCACTTGGTTCCTCTATTTTCATATTCACACAGTCTATGTCTCATCATGTCTCAATGTGTAATACTTCATGTAATGCGCTTATTAAAAGTGAAAGATGATGTCCTTTTATACTCCAGGATCTTCTAGGCATGAAGATCTTCGCACGTGCATGTACCTCGTACTGTCTACGGATTGTCCTACATAAAACATTAAAAAAATGTCAGAAACATTAATTTGTCCAAATATGACCATTAGAAATGAATTTGAATTAATAAACTCAAAACAATTATTTATAACAATTGGTGAGTAATCTTCGGTCTTTTTTCTTCGGTTTGATAACATCGGTATGTCATCTTTGGTGTGTTATCTTCGGTGTGTCGACTTCAGTGTGTCATAATTCGGTCTGTCGAACTTCAATGTGTCGTTCTTCAGTGTGTTGACTTCGGTGTGTCGACCTCGGTGTGTCGACTTCGGTCTGTTGAACTTCAGTGTGTCGTTCTTTGGTCTATTGTCTTCGGTGTGTCATACTTTGATTTCGGTGCGTCAACTTCGGTTTCGGTGTGTCGGCTTCGTTTTGTCAAACTTTGGTGATTCATACTTCAGTTTCGGTGTGTCGACTTTGGTTTTGGTGTGTCGGCTTCAGTTTATCGAACTTCGGTGAGTAATACTTCGGTTTCAGTGTGTCGAACTAACCATTAGTGCCAGGGAATCTAGAAAGATAGTGAAGTTTCTATCTTACCAGACTAAGTGTTATGAAAAAGTTTATGCATAAATACATTTTTAAACATATTTATTCATGAATATAAGAGATTGACTTATTAAAGTATATGTTTCTATATAACATAATTGATTTACTGAGAGATATTAAACTGGCATGAAAGATTATAATTTGTATATTGAAATTATTTGTGATTATGAAAACTACAATATCATAGAGGGTCCAATATAAACTTTCCTTTTTTAACTCACATAACAGGAATTGGTAGGATCACCTATCAAAAATAGATTTTCATTGGTTCTTTTTTCCTTCCGAAATGATCTTTCCATCCTTAAATACTTTATTTTTTTCTTTAAATTAATCTATTGGACATGATCACATAGATGACTAACACTTAAGAGGTTATTCTTTAGCCCATCTACATATAAAAAATTATTTGATTTCAAGTTTTGAGGTTCAATATCAGCTAAAAAACACCCTTAATTTTTAAGAAGAAATCATTATCAAATTTAACTACTCCTCCTTCATGGTTTTCAATATTCTATAAAAAAAATTTATCACTAGTCATGTGGGGGGATCACCCAATATTAAGAATATTTTATTTACTTTCCTTTAGAGCGACGTCAATGAGACATGCTATCTATTCCTTTGGTTTTTGAAATTATTTTCCTTTCTCGATATAGGAATTTTGTCTAGGTAAGATTTTCATACATTTTTCTACACAATGTCCCTATTTATAACACCTTATAGAAATATCCTAAATATATTCAAATATATTTTAATTTTTTATGCCTGAAACATTTGAACTTATAGCCTTCCTTCTATGAATATTCCAATTTATCTATTTTAGATAACTCCCCCTAACATAATGCCTTATATCGGGTAATGACATGTTATACCAACATGTGTGGGATTAATTCAAAAAACACTACATATCACTAATAGTATCCTTGAGACATGAAAATTCCTTTGTCATAAAAAAACTACATGTACCATTGTCCATAATTTTTTCTTTATTATATCATTTTAGTATGTACTTGATTTTATTTGGGAGATGTAGAGCTTCTAGGGTTCCTCTTTTCTTCTTCTAAAATGAGAGATGATTTCTACCCATTTATCTTGGTCCAATATTATCTAGGTTTTCAATTATAACCTACAATTTTAGTAAAAATAGAATTAATAGATTTTTATGTACATATTCAACCTTTTATTTTATTAAGATCTTCTCAGTTGATTCAGAGGATTCATATTTGACTACAATAGAATTTTTTAAATTTTCCATAAACTTATTCATCACTTTTTGTAGATTCAATACACTTTGATTTTCTCTTAGATAATTCTTTATCTTTTAAGTATAACTTTTCATAAATAACTTTTATCATCTTCTCATGTTAAACAACTTTCAACCTAAATATTTTGATCTCATCAAAAAGGGTTTCTTCATTCTTTTCAAGATCATTATTTTCTTAAAAGGGATTATTATTATTATCTTTCATTATCTTTTTATTTTTATTCTAGAGCATGTTATTATTCTAAAAAATTCTTCTATTTCATCCTTCAATATGTATTCAATCTCTATTGTTTTTAAACCATCTTCTCCACTTCTTGAAGTATCAATGACTTTTTCAACATGAGAAATAAAAATGATAAATTTCTCACTATAATCACAATCAGATTCAATACTATATGAGTTTCCAACACCTTCTTCTTTTCTCATCAAATTTATTCTATTAAAAAAATTTCCTTTTACTCCTTCCAAATTTGGATGATTATTTTGAACTCTTACTCCACTTTTTTGAAAGGTTTTTTTATCATATTTATATTCTAAATATGGTTCCTTCGTCTTAAGATAGTCAATGAAAAAGTGCTCAATGTTATTACATTTATAAAACCATAATGGATAATCATATTTTCCCATGTGATTTCCCTTATTGAATCTATTTAAAATAATATAAATAATAATTTTATATTCTTCTTCATTCTATTCATTTTCAAAGTCACTTGAATTAACATTATTAAAAGGTTATTTAATTTACAACTTTCTCATAGTCTTAAATGACATTTTAACTTTTACATTTTAGATTCCCAGGTAGATCATATAGTTACCCTAATAGAGGGGGTGAATCAGTGGTGGGAAATTTTTTACCAATTATATTCAAATTAAACTCTTTCTTACTTTAATTTGATTGAAAAACTTTTATTAGTTAAGATATATCGATATTTAGAAACTATTACTCAATTTTTTACCCTTATTCTATGTATATGATTTAAAGAAAATACCATATGATTATTTTTAAAAGGATTAGCCTCAGTATGAGAACCAATATCCTTATCATGGAGACTCTTTTAGGTCTATAGATTATTCAACTAATAATAATTTCATCAATTACAAGTGAGGTTATTTATACTAAAACCCATAGTTGAGGTATCTATAGAAAATCTCCACCTATCTACCGATATGTAATTATACTGACTCTCATAGTTACAAACTTTTCTTATCTTTCGAGTCAACATAAGATAAACATGTAAGAATCTCTCTAAAACTTCATCAAAGAAATTTCTATCTAATTAATATATCCATTATGTCTGCCCACTATGACTTTTAATTCATCTAATTTGACTCTATATGATTCATCTCATCCTCTATATAGTAATCCTCTATCGGGTGAACCACTGATATTTGTGCCTCAACCTCTTTCAGGTATTACTTCATTTGGTTCTCCTTAACACTTTGTGCCTTTGATCAGTGCTCTGTATGATGAAAAACATCCTACACCTCTATTTGGTACTTTTTTCGGTGAACCTGATCAAAAACCTCTATCTGGTATACTTTTGATAGATAACCCTCTACCAGTTTCCTCTGATCATAACTTAATAAGGAACTATTTCTTTAACCAAATTATATATTTTCTGGAAACTCTTATTACTCTAAAGTCTTCATTAATTCACCTCTTTTCACATACACGAACAATATTCTTCAACCTTATTTTACTACACTATTTTACTCATTTATATAGGTGTGATTTATAGAAAAAATGGTAACTAAAATTTGTCTTCTTACCCGAATCAAATTCTAAATTCAAACTTATCACTCATCTCAATTTTTATAGATGCTTCTCAACTTTTATAGATGTTCCTAAAGCTTCATGAAAACTCCATCATCCTTAACCTATTTCTAACTTTATTAAACTCCATGTTAAATAAATTATTAGAAATTACTTATCTCAACTATATAAAAAACTTTGAAAGGATTATTTCAGCATCATAATTATAATGGGTACTTATAAATTTATGTAAAGATTCACAGAACTCCATTCGGTGAGTTTTTGTTAAATGAATTCATAATAACATATTCATCCGACTATACTTTGTCTAACTCCCTTCTATATGATCTCCATCTATTGAATGACTTAGTCTGATGGTTTCTGTACTTATTGGATTAGTGCCCTTTATATACTTAAACTGATAGATGAAATCATATTCATTCTTCTAGATTTTTTGGTATGATGACTCAATCTTCCTTCATCCGGTCATTCTACCTCAGATCAACACTTTATATAGGACCTGGTTTACAAATCTTATTTTGGTTAAACATAATAGTATCATCTATCTAATGACATCACATTTCATTGTCTAATGTTCATTTGTCTGATAGCTTTGATAATATATCCTATGTACCTTTATGTAGGTATTATAAATCATAGATGAAATTTAAATAGACTACCATTACATAGAATACCTTTATGTTGAAAACCATGATACCTTTACATATGTATTTCTCTGTTTAGTGCACTTCTCTTCTTCATAACATCAAAATTCATACAGCTGGTAACATAATCTTTTCAACTTGAACTCCATAAAAACTGTTTTCCAGGTTAGTTTAGTGGCCTTTATCTAATGAACTCAAGATTTTTACCATCATATAACATTGTTTTAACTTCTAAAGTCTTATTTCAAAAAATCCTTCTATGTTTTATAACTTTTTCCAATATATTTTTTTGATCATAATTGAATCTTCAATGTTTTACTTACATATAAACTTTAATATTTTTTCACCATTGTACTTAATCCACCTTTTTAATTCTTAAAATTTGTAAAAGAGTGTACACACACACAAAAAATTTCTTCTTGCAACTCTTTTTCTAGTAACATCATCCATGTTTCTTCTGATATTTTGAGCTGTTGGACTTCAGTTACCTTTAAACATTGGGTATACTACCCTTACATAAGGTATAATGATATTAATCCTTATGAATGCTTATATTTATTACCTATACCTTTATGAATCCTTGAAAACTCTATTTTTACACTTACAAAACTGATAACAAACCTTTACACAACCTTTGTAATGTCACTTGAACTTCAAATTCATACAAATAATTTATCTAGTAACTTCATATATGGTAAATCTAGTAATATTGTGTATTGTTCATCTAGTGATCTATATTTATAGATCTATTTATGAAGGTATATGATCGTAGATCTGTGTCTGATGACATTTTTTTCTTCTCTTCCTTTGTAAAAAAGTGTACAACTTATTCTTGTATCATTCGTTTCCTTCATGATATTAGAGACTTTGAGACCAAATTATCATCATATGACTTGATAATAAAACTTTCTTAACATCCTTAAGGAAATTTTACTAATCTTTAAAATGAAATTTCCATAACATGGTTAAGTAAGAGTTATTAAACTTCTTTGGTACTTCATATGGAAACTTTCTTAACTTTCATAAGGAAAGGTTCCTTAGTTTCTTCAGCTACTTGAACTTACTTTCAGTATACTTCTTCAACATTCTTCTTTACTGATACTTAGTTATTCATCTCTAAATATCAAGGATAGTTTTCAGTATCCCTATCCTAACTTTACCTAATTAATATTTTCCTTCAGCTTACTTATTTACTTTATAATGAACTATTGACAACATATACAATATATCAACATCATAGTATGATGGGTACTTTAATCCCCCTTTGTATTTTTTGTCAATACCATATTATATTTAAAGTAAATGAGAACTCCCCCCCCCCTTTATTGAAAATGAATTCAAAGGGTCCTTATTTTCAAATAGATTTCAGAGAGGGAACACATTTTCTCTCCCCCTTAATGACTTGAATTTGAATTCCCCTTTTGTAACATCTTTGGGTGAGGAAGGAAATTTCTTCACATATTTTATACTTTATTTATTTTATTCTAAAGAACCTGAAATTATCTCTAAACCTATTAAGAGAAGAAAAGTATCAATTTTCTTAAATAAATAAGCTCAAGATCAATCTAATCTAAGTCAACATGATCCATTCTCGATGTAGAAAATAAGAGTGATTAAATCATATAATAATGTTATCCATGAAATCTTAAAAAGTGATGCCAACTTTTCAAAAACTTCTTGAAAGGAAAAAATTTATCTGATTTTTATTCAAAAATATTTCCTACATCCATCTTAATAAATATATAAAAAATGACTAGACATAAAAAAATTAGGTTTTCTACCCCTTTTTAAGATAATGCAATCTTTTTCATCAACAAAACATTTTCCTTTTTATCATTTATACTTTAGTTTTTGTTATGAAATTAGGAGTATAGAAAACATACCTCGAGGATAACAAAAAATTTCAATATTATGAATTTTTAGTATCTAATGTTAGAACACATTGTCTATCTAGAATTACTTTCCACAATACCTTTATAAATATTCTAAAAAAACTACCTTCATATTTTTATATCAGGACTCCCCCTGAACATCATCACCTTTAATCCTTTTTTTATATAAGCTCTTCATAAAATCATAAGTAAATGAGGTGTAATTTTCCTTGATTCCTTAGAAAGCGAAATAATTTTGATAAGTTTTTCTCAAATTATAATCTCTCTTTTATATAACTTAAATTTTATTCATTATTTCCCCCTTGTGTTTCCAAACCATAATCTTCTTGGGTAGCATGGATTTCTTCACCTCACCTTTCCTTCCAAAATTATGTGGTGGGATATTATTTAGTTTAGCAAGCAAGGAAAAATCACTTTTATTATTATATTTTTCTTCTAACCTACTTTTTCCTCCAACTATTGTTACTATAAAACCATGAAAATCTTTTTAATATATTCCAGTTTATTCTTGTTCTCAATTTTTCTTACAACACTAATTTTTTCCTTCTAAATAGTTTTATTCTTCTTTACAAACTTCTCTTATATTGGAAAAATTATCATTAAATTTTTAGGAGTCTAGCAATCTAATATTCATATTCTATATATATTATTTTATTTCAGTAATTTACTCTTCTTGGGTAACTTCACATGTACTTCTACTTCTTCATCAGAGATGTAATCCACCATTCCAATCTGTTTATGTTTTTTTGGATTGATTTAATTAGTTTCTTAATATTCCTTATGTTATTTTAAATATTCATGGAAAATTTACAGCCATCCATGAAGTGGCCTTTTCTTCCACAAAAGCAACATATTTTCTTGTATATTACATCTTATGTGAGTTTCTTCTCAGATGTAACATTCCATTTTTATTCTGTTTGTTTTCACCCCAAGGTAAACCTTCGGTCTAACTTCCTTACATTTTCTTTAATATTATTTGTCCTCTTACTATTATTATTCATTGTGTTGTTTTTGGTAGAATTAAACCAAAGTTTTTCTTCATCATTTCTATTTCTTTAACAACTCTAATAAAAATATTAAATATATTCAAATCTATTAGATTTTGATAGATATTTTTTCTTTTGTGAAGGTTGTGTAAACATAACTAAGTTTATTTTTTCTTTCACTTTACTCCTCTCAATTTTTTCATTCTATATTCTTTATACCTTCTAAAAATGTTTAAAAAATCAATATCTATGTTTCCAAACATTCCATATCTCTAACGGTAAAAAATAACCATATGATTCTTTCATTTTGTTATATTTCAGCTAGTGAAAACTTTATTCTTTGGGAAATATCTAGGGAAACTCTTTCCATTTTCTTTAATATATTACACCTTATTAGAAGAGGTGGGTTTCAAAAATTTATAAACTAATTTTTTTATGAAATTTTAACTTTCACTTAGATTATGAGAGTTAGTGCTAATAGATTCATCGAAGTAATGGGTTACATTTTTCTTCATCTTATCGGAAGATAATGCTTATGATGTTTTCACATTCATCCTACTATTGAATAAATTATTTCATAAATCAATAATTTTATTAGAAACTTCAAAATATATTAGTATCTTAGTATTATGTTAATATTCATCTTGAATAGATTCTATGTTTCTCAATCTCACTACTTTCTCAAGACACTTTACATTTCAAGTGTTCTTCTGATTTTCCAGGATTATCACTTTATCTTAACATACACATTCTAAATGTTGTATCTTTTCTTTATGAATCTTACTCATATCTTTTAAGTAAATATGAATTTCCTTTCATTGATATGATTTAATATCGAATTGATGATCCTTAACCTCAACAATTTATTTGTGGGTGTTTTATAGTGCATGGATATTTACTTTTATAACCTTTATTATCACATATTCTTCACACTAAATTCTCAGAAAATATTTTTCCATAAGTATGAAATTTAATTAATATAATACTAGTGATTCTTATTTATGTTCATTTAATTTGTTGAATGTTTCACACATGTACTTATTCTAAATTTTTTCTTCATACAGTTTACTCTCATTTTTAGAAACATTTCATGCTCTTTAATTCTTCTATCTTTATCAATTAACTGAGACTTCTTGTCTTAAACATAACTTTATAATGAATATCATATATCCTTAATAACTTTATTAAAAATGAAATTCTCATAAAAAATACTTTAAAAAATCTCCTCCATAAGGAAGAAATTTTCTTGAGATCATAAAAAAAATTATTCCTTGGCACCAAAAAATTTAGAGAGTGATCTACATTCTCAAATCTTCTTTCCAAGTGCTTCCTCTGAGTTATAGATTTCTAATTTTAGTTGTGATATTTCCTCCTGTTTCTCCCTAATATGTGAAATCATATATGTAGTAACTTCAATGGGGACATTTTTTTATTTAAGAATTTATTTCAAAATAAAAATTTTCTATAGTTACTATAGAATCACAATCTTCATATCTTGAGAAAGATTATTTTAGAGGATTAAATTTTTTATATTTATAATTTTTCTTACCACACAAAAAAAAATTATGGTGTTGAATACTCCTTTCATTGTTTTTTTGAGTGGATGACTTCTTCTACTTTTGCGATTCTCTCTTATTTCTATTTTCAAGGTTTTGGATGAAAACTTAATGTTTATAAAATCAAAAATAACTTTTTTATTATTCTTCTTAGGATAAAATTTATTAAATTATAGTGATATAATTTCATTAACTTATAGAAATATAAACTTTATAAATACTATTAAACATAGTCTAGTTATAGATCCAAAAAGGGGAAACTTTGTTCTGATACCAATTGAGATTCGTAGGTGGATCATGTAGTCACCTTGAGATGGAGGTGAATCAGTGGTGACCAATTTTTTTATTGATTATTTTCAGCTTAAACTCTTTAATAATTTTATTTTATTTAACATAAATTATTGGATAAGATGTATGGATCTTTATAAAATATTATTCACTATTTTATCCATATTCTATGTAGATGATATAAATAAAATTGTATATATATATTTTTACAAGGTTTGGCCTCAGAATGAGAACCTACATCCTTGTCGTAGTGACTCTCATTGGTCCATTATTCTTCCACTAATAATATTTTCATCAATTAAAAGTGAGGGTATTTATTATACATCCCACAGTTGTGCAATATAATAAAATTATTCACCTATCTCTTTATAGGTAATTATAATAAATATAATTAGTTATATTATTTTCTTATATTTTTATCCAATATAAATATAAATTTTAGAATATATCTAAAAATTTATACAGAAAATATTCATATGATTACTATGTCTGGTGCGCCTCTACCTTCATCCATTTTGAATCTGTTCGATGCACCTCACCCTCTATTCTATAAGCCTATATATAGTGAACCTTTAAACTTTGTGCCTCAATAATCCATGCCTTAATCTCCCTTGATTATTTCTCCATCTAGTGATCCTTGACACTTTTTGTGTCTAATTGGTGCTATGTCTGATGAACAACATCATATGCCTCTGTCTAGAACTCTTCCCGATGAACCAAATAAAAAACTATCTCTGGTATACTAATGAAATAAAAATATATATCTGTTACCTCTGATCAGAACTCATTTTGTCACTATTTTTTCAACTAGATTCTATATTGGTTGGAAACTCCTACTACTCTGAAATCTTCAGCACTTTTCCTCTTTACACATAAGCGAACAATGTTCTTTACCATTATTTTTTCATATTTTTTAACTCCATTATAAAGATGTGATTTTTGGAAAAATATGGGAACTAAAATTTGTTTTCCCACCATGAAAAAATTCAAAATTTGAACTTCTCACTCATATAAACTTCACTGGATGTTTCTTAACTTTTTTAATATTTTCTCGAAGTTTCATGAAAACTCTAGAATCTACAAAATTCTTTTAAATTTCTTAACCTCAGTGTTAAGGAACTTCTTAAAAATTCCTTATCTCATTTACATATAATACTTTTAAAGGATCATCTCAACATCATAATTATAATGGGTCCTTAAATTAATTATGTAAAACTTCATAGAAATCCATTAGGTGATAGTTTTTTTGATGAATTCATAATAATATCTTCGTATAGATTTGTTTTATCTAACTCACTTCTATTCGATCTATATTAATTGAATGACTCGGTCCAATAGTCTAAGTACTTCTCATATTGTTTCACTTCATTTACTTCAACTGACTGATGAACTCACATTATTTATCCCAACTTTTTCAGCATGATGAGTTTATCTTCCTTTATTCGATCATTTTTCCTTAATTCAACACTTTATACTGAACTTGGTTCATAAAACTCAGTTTACTTAATATTCATAGCATTGTCTATTTGAGGAAATTGTATTTATCTATCCAATGTTCATCCATATAATATCTTTGATAAGCTATCCTTTATACCTTTATGTTGGTCATGTAAATCATAGAAAACCATTACATAGACTATTGTGATACCTTTATATAATCCTTTATCTATCTGATTCACTTATATATTTTATAAATTCAAAATTTATATAGCTTGTAACATAATCTTTTCATCTTGGACTTCATAAAAAATTTATTTCATGTTACTTTAGATTCCTCTATCTAGTTCACTCAAGATGTTGATTATTAGATAACATTGTTGCAACTTCTAAATACTTCTTTTACAAAATATCTCTATGTATAGTAACTTTGTAAAACATGGTTTCCCAATAATAATTTTCACTTAAAAATTATTCTACAATATAAACTTTAATATTTTCAAACCATTGTACTTATTCCCCCTTCATACTTCTTAAACTTTTTTAAAAAGTGTACAAACTTGACAGCATTAGTTTCTTACAACTCTTCATCTCATAACACCATCTATGTTACATATAGTCTTTTGAGCCACTGGAAGTCAGTTACCTTTATGAATTTGTTATACTATCCTTACACAATGAATAATGGGATTAACCCTTACACATTCTTCCATATGTTTCTTATACCTTTACATAGCCTCCAAAATACTATATGTACCCTTAAACATCTGATAAAGGACCTTTACATGACCTTTGTGTTGTCACTCGAACTTCAAATTATTACAAATAATATATCTGGTAACTTCATATTTGGTTCATCTAGTAACATTTTTTATTTTTCATTCAGTAATCTAAGTCCAATGATCGGTTTTTAGATATCTACATCTGGAGATCTAAATCTGGTGACATTGTTGTGATTATATCCCTTTGTATGAAAGTGTATGTCTTTGTATTGGTTCATGAGTTTCCTACATAATATTAGGAACTTTGAGATATACTTTGCATCATATGACTTGATAATAAAAATTACTTAACATACATAATTAAAGTTTTATAATCTTCATAAGAAAAATTACCAAACATGGTTAAGGAATGTTTTTAAAATCCTTTGGAAATTCATTTAAAAACCATCTTAACTTCCACAAGGAAAATTTTCTTATCTTCTTCAGTAACTTGAACATTCCTTCATCAAACTTATTCAAAGTTCTTATTTCTTGGTTCTTACTTCTTAATCTATAAATATAAAGGATATTTATTAGTGCCACTATCCTACAAACATTATTTAGGAACCTTTACCTAAGGAACCTTTTTTTCTTTCAACTTCCTTATTGACTTTATAACAAATTATTAACAATATATATAATACATCATCATCACCATATGATAGGAAATTCAATGTGAAATATCTCATTAACTTTAAAGAGAATGTGGTATTTACAACAATACATTATATCAATATCATCATCCAATAGAAACTTTAACCTTTTTCTTGAATTCTAAAATGTTTATCATTTCATAAGATATGATAATGTTTTATAGTTCATCTAAGGAAATATCCTAACAATATTCTATAGTAGAGATCTTAGGATTAAACATGTTTGGAAAGTTCATCATGAGCTTCGTAACAATTATGGAGTTTGTTTTTCAACAAATCCTTGAATATTACTAACAAATTCATTTACTTGAGTTAAATAGCCATAAATTTTATCTTCATCAACTATCTTGATGTATTCAAACTTTCTTCTCCAAATTTTAAATTTATCCTCCTTTAATTTTAAATTTCCTTCATATCTATATTTAAGTTTATCTTAGGTTTATTTAGCTGATTGAAGTCCCATCACTTTTTATAGACCTTTTCTAAAAGGGACAGGAGAATATAATTTTTTTTCTTTCTATCATCATTCATATTTATTTTTCATCCAATTTCATTGGATAATTTCCTTTAATGGGTATAAAACTAAATACAACAACATATCTAACCACTAATCCAAGGGATAAAATATATGGAAACATATGATTCTTCCAATTGTGATAATTGTTTCCATAAAATATTGGCACAACCCTATTGTTCACAGAATTCAGATTATCCATTAATAGAACTTGAATGAATCAAATAGAGGGACCATCACTCTGATTCTATTTGAAGTGCCTAGGATCATATTACCCCGTTGATAAATTGGGATGAATCAATAGAGACCAGTTTTTATAATTTCTTCTTAATTAAATCAACATTTGCAACCTATTAAGGTTAAATCCACTCAAGTAAAGAGTTTCTACCTCACTCATGTATACAGAAAACAAATAAATAAAGAACATAAATATCTTTACAAGGTTTAACCCCTTCTAAGGTAACATGCCCCTTTTCATGGTTAGTTATTCTCCTCAATCGTGGATTTTTCACTATAAGAAAAAAATCACATACTAATAGTTTTAGCATGAAGTCACACCATGTAATTATAGACCCACACTAGACTATATAAGTTCCTACAACCTTCATACAATAATATGTAAATAAGATGAGAAATATGTTCTTGAGAATTTGTTTACTTTAAATTCAGCAGAATAGGATCTCCCTCAATGATCCTTCATAAATATTTAAGAATATTTTCTTATTTCATATATATATGATGTATAAATACATCTAAATCTCATAAAATCTCACTTATTATTACTAATCCATCATATGAAGGTAATGATCATAGAGCTTCGAATTCATACTCTCTATTTGTCAAAATTTGTTCTTATTCTCTATTTTCTTATTTTATACATAAGAATATCTCTATTTCATTATTCAACAAACCTTAATGTTATACAAACTATGAATTATTGGAATTAATTTAATTCCAGTAAAATATTTTCCAACTCATTATTCTTGAATCATCTCAATAAAATTTTACACCATGATTTACTCTATTTCATCATTCAGTTGGGCTCACAAACATACACTTTGATCTCTTGAATATTCCTAACATTTAATAATACCATGTCTACAAAAAAATTACTCTTATACCCTTCTTATCATTTGGTATCACATAAAATCAAATTAAGAAACTTCTCCTAATTTGATCACAAGAAAAATAATAATTTACTAAATATGAATTTATGTATTTCATGTAAAACCCTCCTTATTTTTCCACTATTTTAGTTTAAATACATCATATTTTAAATTTCACCTTAAGTCACACTTTCATAGAAAAAAATAAAAAAACCATTGACTTGAACAGCCATACTCAAAAACTTTAGCTAGAATAACTACATATACTAATTCTAGTGACTATTTTCCTTTAAGAGCGTTAAAACATTGTCACATTCTATTTATAGATTTAATATCTTGATATTATTCATTTATATCCCCAACCTTGATCATAATGACATATTTTAAAGTAAAATATCTCAAAACATAAAATAAGTATGTAACATTTTCAGAATTTTTAAAATCCCTCATAAATCCTCTTGAATCACATTATAGATGTGATGTTTTGGACTTTGATGATTGGTTGTTTCATCATTAGGTTTGATTCCTTCATAACACATGAATTTGACAAAATTTAGTTTGCACGTCATGAAATTTTTCATATGTGGTTTTCTGAAATAAAATCCCCTATATAGATTTGGATTTATGATAAAATCGAATATGTTGGCAAGAAATGGATATAAAAAAGAAAAATTTATATGTAAATTATCCTAGATGATCAAAATTATCATACACAATAGAAATAATATATTCTAAGGCAATCACATATATGGTAATTTATCTTATATAGAATTCACTTACGTGGATGAATTCACATACATGGTTTTTGAAAATGTGAATAATACTCATACATCATGAAAACCTATTATATATATTTTGTCTATATAATAGTTTCTCTTATGTAAATCTTCACATATCCAAATAATTCCTATGTAGAAAAAATCATATGTGAATATTCACATAGTAATTTTTTTTATTATGAAATGAAAACTCATATTCAAGTTGGTAAAATGAAAGAATTATCTATATGAAACTCAAGACCTATTCTGTAAACTCCAAGACAAACTCAACCACTCAAAAAAATTCTTCACAAGTTTAAATAATTCCTTAAAAAACTCAAATGGTTCTCAATAAGGACTGAAAACAAATGAAAATATATCATCAGCAACTCCAAGGTACTTTAAGTACTATTTTTTACTCTAAGGTAGTAATTAAAATCAAAAATAAAAAGTTATAAAGTAGAAAATAAAAAATAGTGTAGGTGTTCTAACCAGATAAGTTCCTAAGTTTCAGGAAGTCAATAATATTCCACATTAGAGAATAATGCATTTTGAACATTTCTGTGGAAGTTGAATCATATGTTTTAATACCATTGTTCCATAACTCCTTTAATTCTTCAATTAGAGGATTAAAGTACAAAAAATATCATTTACAAGAGGTTTTTTCTTAAAATAATAATTGAAACGATGAAGGAGGTTTATTTCATACACATTCATGGAGGTAGACTATAAGGGATCATATAAACTAGGAAAATTTTACAAAAAGTCATTAATAGGATGAATCCATCGATAACCAATTAAAAATAACACATCCCCACGAGAATTTCTCTTCACAATCTTGAATTTCTACTAGATATTCTATAAAAATTATATCATCCTCAATATATAAATTGCTTAAATAAGACACATTTGAAGGATCATGATAATAATTTCAATGTTTTAAGACATGAAACACATCATGAACCATTTAAAACTAGATAGGTAGAATAAATTGATAATCTACCTCTACAAATCATCCCAACATTTAAAATAGTCCAGAAATCGCAATGATAAATTTTTTCCCTTACCAAAACATTGATTCCCACACTGAGGATAAACTCAAAAAAATACATGACCCCTACAAAAAACTTCAGTAGTCATCTCCTCTAATCCACATGGGATTATTTTCTACTCTAGGTAATCCTCGTGAAATCAAGAATAACAAGGAAACATTTTATTATATCATGTACCATCTCTGGTTCAACTACAATGACCTCATTAACCTAAATCCAATATAGAAACAAGTGACATAGTCACCCATACAAAGTCTCATAAGGTGTCATACCAATGAAATTAATTATGATTCGTTTATTAATAATGAATTGATGGAATAATCATTTGTATTGAATAAATTAATTGAGATAGATTATGAAATTTATCCATTATTATTGAAATCGATAATCATTGGAAAATATTTGTGAAAAATATTAAAAATATAATTCTATAAATATAGAATAGTGAATTGATAGGAATAGAAAATGATGAATAGTGTATGTTAATATAATTAATGAAATTATGGTTTAATATTGATTATAATTCATATATGAATTATTTATAAAGTGTTTACGATGGAATATTGATGATGATGAGTTTTTATGGATATTTAGGAAATATTTTGCAAGTCCCTAATATGAATTTAGAGCCCAAGTTAGTGGAAATTAGTAAACAAATGCCTTGGAGGTGAGTGGATGAAATTTATAAACTTTGGAAAGGGTCATTCCAATTCAACACAGGGATCGTTCTGATTCAACATGTGGTTCGTGTCATTTTTTTGAATTTAATTGTATTTCTGGTAGTGGGTTTCATGAGGTGCTTCGATTTATATAGGGCTCATGCCACATTTTCATGGGGTCATACCATTTCTAGTAGGGGTCGCGCAATGTGATGTTTTTATTATATTTATATGCTCACCCCTAATTTCTGTAAACTCTTTTCCATATTTTTTGGATAGAGTTTGTGGTGGTGTCATCAACCTTATCTCTAGACATAGGAAACTTGTTGGTGGAGGCGATTGTATTATACCTCACTTAAGGTATAGATCATATGTTAACTCATGGTTTATTTTCCATATATGGATTAGAATTGTATAACATGACATGCATTTATATGAATTATTTGTGTATTGGGATTGGTAATTAAATTATATAAGTTTTTTTATTGTGGGGATTTCTTTTAAAAATGTAAATTTCTTCCATAAATATTTGAATTTATACCCTTGGTTCTAGTCATCAACACATGTCCTATTTAAGGTGGGATTCCAGGGTCACACTCTAACTCATTGTCGGGTCAAGTGGAGTCCTGGTAGTGATGGGTTATAAAAACATAAGGGTGGAAGTTTTATATCTATTTTTTATTAGGTGTTATAATCAAAATGAAATTATCTTATCAAAGAGTCTGATGAAAAATTATTAGTCAAAACATATTTATATCAAGAACCACTTCATCAAACAAAAGGTATAACATTGATATATTTCATTTGAATGATGCTATGACATATTGCGGACTTCTCACTCAGGGCCTTTTGGCCATGTATTGGCCTTTGAGCTATTGGGTCTATGGGCCATGTTGTGTTGGTACTATATGATTCTAGGCCTCCAAGTTATATAAGGGTTTCCTCTCAACACCTTTTAAAATATGATTTTATTTTTCATTATAAAAGGGGTTTTATCCCTAACTAGTTTTAAAAAAAAGGATGTATTCTGCTACTTAAGAGTGTTATTGAGAGTGTATTTTCTCCCAAAATCACTATAAGTCCATTGTTATTTCATATTTCTTTCCATTTCATTTTTTGAAAAGGGGGGAGAATGTCAAAGTATTTATACTTATAATGGGGGTGACTATATATTTTTGTAGGAAATTTTCAAGGGGTATAAGTGGATAAACTTTTTCTTATAGGGGAGGCATGATGAGCTGTAGCTAAATCTTAGTGAAGAAATGATGTTTTTTCTTTTTTATATTGAAAATAAATGAAAATGGGGGGATAAAAGATCCCTTGTGAAGTAAATTAACAAAGGAGGAGTTGTGATTTTATCACAATTGAGACACGGTCTATATAGTATTGATTTTTACGCCAACTATAAAAGATAAATTTTCTATTAATAATGGTTTTTGGATGGGTTATTCACAACACCTTCTAATTTATTTTTCTGGGTAATTTAGTGGTGGATTATAACCGTCAATTTTTTTAACGAAAATTTTAAAAAAAGTCAACAGGGTTGTAAATTGTTGTTAGATACTTATATTAGTGATGGTTAAAAACCCCCTCTGTTTAAAAAAATCAAAAAAAAATTAAATTAATAATGATAATAATAAGTAAATATGTTTTATAACTACATATATGTTAATATATAAATATATAAATACACACATATATGTATTTATATATAATTAAATGCATCTTTTTATATATATTTAAACACATACAGACACATATATAAGTAAATATATATTAATTTACATATATGTATTTAATACGTGTGTGTATGGGTGTAATAAAAAATATTATCACACAAACACATTACATGAAGGTATTTTTTATTTTAATATATAAATATTCTATACATATATAAATGAATTTAAATATATTATTATATAAACATGTTATGTGAATGTGTTTATTATTTTAATATATAAATATGTTATTCATATATAGATGAATTTAAATACATTATAGACTAGGCATAACCTAGTGGTTACATCTCTGTAGGGTCTCAGGGTGGTCTCATTATCTAGTCTCCCTAAGTACTATGTATGCAGAGCATATTTTCTTTGTTTTTTCTAACTCCCCCTTGACCATTTTTAGATATGTTATACATATATAAATGAATTTAAATATATTATAAATATATAAATTTGTTATATAAATGCATTTTATGTGTATAATGTATATATATATATATTAAATCCATAAATAAATTTATGTGATTTGTATATATAAATATATATCATTTATCTATTTATATGTTGACGTATATAAATACATTATATAAAAATGATATTTAAATGAATTTATGAATCTTGTATGTAAATATATTATATATACATTTCATAAATATATTATAGTATGTGATTGATGTATTATATAAATTCATGTGTGTATTTAAATATATAAATATACATTGTATAATATATTTAAGTGTGTGTGTTTCTATATAAATACACACACACATAATATAAATATATATAAATATATATGTAATATATATATATATATAATGTTACGTGTCTGCATATAAATGTATTTATATAAATTATTATTAAATATATCATATAAATGTTCTTATAATATAAATTATATAATTTTTTATATAATGATATAAATATATATGTATTTAAGTACAAATATCAATATATATATAAATATATATTTCATTATATATCTCCCAGGGGGCATCTCAAAGGTAGCAACCCATGTGGGGTCTTGGTGTGATCTTGGGTTTGAGTCTCACCAAGTTATTTTCTATTAGTAGTATAAGATTTTTTTATTTTTTTACCTCAGGGTGCACTTTATTAGTAGGTTCCCCTGTGGGTTTCGATGAGGTCTCAATTTCAAGGTGATTATTTTTTATACATTGTTTTTAAAAAAAAGTGATTTTAACTATCAATATTTTTTTAATATACCAACAACCACTAACAACCACCGCTAATCAAATTAGGTGATCATGTTAGCAGGTATTTTCCGTAATGAAAATAAATTATTTAGTTGGGGTTATAGTTACTACTAACTTAAAAACAATCCCCTCTAATTTTTTTAATTTTTTTCAGTGTGATAGTTTGAGAAATATCAAAATCATCATTTCATCTTGTGGTGTGCTGTTTAGATAACTTTCACATTTTGATCATGTTATAAATTGTTTCTTGAGACAATTCTTCATGAGATTTTAAGGTGATTATATATTTTATTTATCGATAATATTCTCATGGGTGAGTTGGAAGTAAATTAGAGTTCAGTGGGATACAATGGAATGAATATTTATTGAGTTCTAAGAAATCACAATGTGTAGGTATTCTCATTACCGCATGATTGGTTTCGTCAGAGAAGTATTATACTCTTATGTAAAAATTACAATGCAGCCTTTGGGTATTTCACCGTGGGTAGTTTTCTTTGAAGATTTTTGAGGTAAGCCTCAAGACACAACATAAATCCATGGTTCTTATTTATGGGACTATCAATAGTATCTATATATCTTCACACAACAAGATAAAGTTTATGCCATAATAGATTAATTCATGTCACAAAGCATCTAGTCATGCTATGAATATGATGTAATTTTTAAGTATCTCTTGAGAATTTGGAAGAGTCATGGGATGAGAATTTTGGATTACAATATCATGTTACAACATGTTCCATCACACTATAACACATGCGAGGTCTATAAATATGAGGTGAATCTTCCGAAGATATGTATAAAGAAACTTTGAGATAGTCATCCATATATCCCATAGATAATTCTATTAAGGATTTGGCTAGGGATAAGGGGAAGAAAAAGGATTCACACTTGATATAAAGTTCAAAGAAATGTGTGAAGGCTATGCGAGATTTATTTACTTGTCAATTATCATCTAGATATTTCCTATACTTAGAGTTTTAGACCACATCCCTACTCTTAGACCTATTCTTATTGATAATAAAATAAGAAATTGGATAGTGGGATCACAACTGTTAGCACCAAGGATTGTCCACTCAATATAAGAGTGTGATCCTTGTAAAGTATCTTATGTTGTGTGTGTCCTTAATCTCTCCATCTCATGTAATAACTTTGTTTCATTCATGATCCTACACACTAACCCATGATTGGAAAATTGTTCAAGGGTTAGTGTTTTGGTAACCACTGATTCACCCCCCCCCCCCGCCCTCTTAGTGGTGGTATACTCTCACCTATGGTCTCACAATATCATGTAATAGATGTCCTATAAGATATAATTTTATATATTATAATTAAAAATGTGGGTTTTTGATTAAATATTAATAGTGATATAGGGATATCACCTTCTGTGATCCAAAACACATGTGGTGGTATAGAGACATCACAGTATGTAATTCATGACAATGATTATGATAGTTATGTGATAATTATTTTTTATTATATCATAGTGATTGGTATAAAATATCACCATTTGTGATATATGAGGCAACCCAAGCATTAGATACATAAATATTACATCATTTCAAATGAATATTCAACACATATCATAATAATACATGCCCCTCAACTATAAAGGTTTGGTGTCTTTTGAGACTAAACACGTAATCAAATTATTTTATGAAATATTTTCAAAATATCCCAAAAAAGTCTTCTCAAATAGATACATTCTTTGATATTATCTAATTAAAAACATTCTCCATAACCTGGGGAAATTTAAAAAAATAATAAAGGGTGAGCTTGGATGATCGGTAAGGTTAAACATAGGAGATATCAAACAATGAAAATAAGTGAGAATAAGATAAGTATAAGGGTATGAGAACATGATCATAACTTAAAAAATTCATACCTAATTAGTCAAACATCACTAATCATGATCCATGAAATAAGGCTTAGTTGTAACAAAATACATAATTCATAAGAGTGTGTATTCATCAATATTCAATAACAATCCATGAGAACATTTCATAAGCATAAGTCATAAATTTATGATATACACATAAGCATAGAAAATCATTTCATTGGTCAAGGTTTACTTCCAAGACTATCACAGTGGACAAATTCTCATAGTGGGTCGATTTCACTCTCCATTACATCATTTCCTTAGTGAGGGTTCACTCCAAAGACTATCATAGTGGACAAAGTCCCTTACTAACTGTGTTTTCCCCTCATTCCATCAATTCCTTAGTCAAGACTCATGGTCAAGACTATCATAGTAGATAGACTCCCTTATTTAACTAGGTTCACTTCTAGTCGTATTTCATATTATCTTATGAGATATAATTCTTTATCCAATGTATTGTGGGGCTATATAATTTTGGGACCACCTATCACATAATGAAAACCATACATATGTCACAACTCAACCCATCAGTACCCTTCCTGGGTGGTAGTAAGCCATGGGTGATACCTCAACCTCATCTTCAATAGGTCAGGGGCTAGTGACAAGCATCGAGTATAATTATCATATAAATGGGAGTCCTTAGCCTAATGTAACTATATGCATGAACACAACTAGCTCCATGAAATAGTACAGATATAAAATAAAACACTGAAACATCTATAGTGCAATCAATACATACAAAAACCTCTAGGAAATATATAAATGCGCAACAAGGTAATATAAAAGATATAAATGGGAAAATTACATAACAAAACCATAAATGAGATCCCAACCTTAAAACTACTAGAAAAGGGGGAAATTAAAGAGATCCAGGCATGCAAACTCTGAGGCTAACCACCAAACACAGTCAGCACCACCTATACTGTTATTCTCCTCCAACACTGGGTCCACCAAAGTTATCATTGATCTACTTATCATCTTCATAAGAAACAAAATGTGCTATAATAGCCTATGTAGGGTTTTATATATTCATAACAATTAGGATTCCTCAAAAAACAAGAGGGTAGAAATATAATATGATAGTCAGGTCACACCATAAAAAAGAGGGTAAAAGAACCCAATAATAGATATTATCATACTAAAACTCCATTCATAAAAATAAGATATTTCTTAATCTATATAGCCATATAAGGATGATGATGAGTCTACTTATAACTCTAAAAGTCCAATATCTGATGCCCAGTACCACGTGAAACCTCATAAGAATCAGAGTGGAGGGACCACTCCTCGCTATTGTACTCTATATCTGAGGGGCCACTAACTCTAGTAGCGGACCTTCTCCATGTTGGATCTCTAAGATGTGGGAGTTCCACTACATGGATAGTGGACCTACACCCTCATTAGTATGGGGGAGTGATGACTCTACCTATATAAAGTCTATGGGGGACCCACACCCTGGTGTGATAGGGGATTACCAACCCTGACATATCTTATATGAGAAAACCAATTAAATTCCATCAAAGAATCATCACTAAAAGAAGTGTCCCAGACATAACACCTTGTGTCATATATTTGATACCAAAACAAAGGATACCATCACACCCAATGAAAAATACTACCTAGGATAGGCTATCCAGGGGCCCAATTTTGAGTCTCAGATAAGGATATATATAAGGTATAAGTTCCTATAAAAGTACATGATATATATATAGGGTCACACAGTGCATGAATATACTCAAACACTTGGGAAATTCCTTCCCTATACATAGCTTGTCCCAATGGGGACATGATGTGCATGTTCAGCTGGGGTCTTGGGCATGTTATATTAGAACATGTATCAAGAATCCATGTACCCTCACATAATGTATCTCTTTAGGGACATGATGTGTTTCTCATCCAAGGTCTTGGACATGTGCTCTTTGCACATAGATCAGGTAGTCATGTACCCTCACACGGTGTGTATCTCTAGGGACATGGTGTGTCCTCTCACCTAGGGTCCTGGGAATGTGCCCTTGGTACATGGCTCAGCTACTCGGGTAGGGTCACACAATGTGTGGGAATGGGAACCCAATGTGTGATAATTATATTGGGCTGAAAACCTTATCCAACATGGAAAAATAAGGTGAAAAACATTTTTTCATTCGATATACATGGTGTGTATTTTCATTTTTTAAAAACTGTGAAGCCTGTCTTCACACAGATGCCACATCTACCAATTCATCTATTTTTTATGCCTATTAAATCACCCAAATCCACTAAAACCATATGTGAAATCCACGAGTCACTGATTCACTACCTCCGGTGGCCAGAAATTAAAATTTTAATCTCCCAAGTGGTAGCTGGTGTACCTATCATCATCGTTCAAGGTTCCAAACCTTGAATAAAACACCCAAATCAATAAATACATCCAGATCAATCCAAAAGACATTGAATATTTTTTATTTTAGGCATATATCGTGAATTTGGGGGTTTTATCATGTAATGGACCAGACCTCTCTAATCAAGTAATTTTTGGGAATCTAGTGATTGAGGTGTTATGGGAGGTCAAGGTGACTCATTTCAACTCTTTGAAAAATTCTCAGTCTTCTAATTTTTCCAATGGTGGCTCACCCTAGTGGTATCTCACCCTAGTAGTCACTCACTGGCGGTGGATCACTGGAAGTGGCTTTCTAGAGGTTACTTGCTAGTGGTGGATCACTATAGATGACTCGTTTATAGTCACTCACTGGTAGGAACTCTCCAACGGTCGCTCATCCAGCAGTGCCTCATCCAGCGGTGATCACATCACAATTCACTACTTTATTTCACCCTTACATCACTGTTTTAAACTTGTTTTGTATTTAAAATTACAAATATTATCTCAAATTTCACATCCCATTTGATTCAATTATTATATGTTTATCACTGTTAAAAATAGAAATTATTCTTGTTTTGGTAATTTTGTGGTAGGGGGAGGTGATTTGGAGGGTCAGAGATGATCCAGAAGGAAAATGGGTCAAACTGCATGAAAACCCAAGGACATTTGTCCACTCTTTTACACATTTCTAAAAATCCATGCCTCCAAATTGGATGAAATTTTTTGGCCCGGTCAATAACTTCATGGGATACAACTTATCTCAATAAACCAAAGAAAAATTCATCAATTAAGGTGGATATCCAAACCAATATGTCTAGGGGAAAAAATCTGTATGAATTCAAAGATTTAGTTCCGTATTTCAACTATATATCCAGTTGTATTCCTCCATTGGATACCAAATTTGACATGGATATATTAAATATTCTGGTATAAAACTTTTCTATTTTTTAAAAATCTATATAAGTCCATTTACCAACCCAAAACTGAGACACAAATGTTATCTCAAAATTTGGGTGCCCAAAACCACTTCCCATTTTTTCTATAAATTGACACCTTGGGCACCTCAATTTTAAGTTTGACCAAGGAGTGAAGTGTTTCCAATTTGGAGTTTAATAGGATCCCTCTCATCACCTTGGACGTTCTGTAACTCTCTATACTCGTAGATAGAACTATTTAATCAAGTATCCCTTCATCAAATCCTTCCTCTCTTTCTCATGTTATAATGTTTGTCTTTTCATAATAAACTTCTTTGTTACTCTGTTATTTCTTATATTTTATTCTATTTTGTTCAATTATCTTATTCTTTACTCATCCGATTTGGGTTGGAATCAATAGTAGAAATTATATTGGGTTATACCCTTTATAAACCTTTTCACATGAAAAATATTTCTATGATGACTACACCGCCCATGGAAGAGTAGTTGTTTTTAGTAATTGATATACCTATAACCTTCTTCATTCATTTATTTTGAATAAATGAGATACTTTAATTCACTTATTATGGTATATTAATTGAGTTTTTAATTTAAATTAAATTAATCAAGCAATTGAACAATAAACATAAAACACGCAAGGTTGAGAATTGTGAGAGCGCGATCTTAATCGGTAATACAAGACCACACATGATCAATTTGTAGAGTTCAAACATTATACCTAAACTCAATTAGTACTAATTTCTAGAATGGATATGTGCCTTAATTTACCACTTATCAAAATCTATTCTTAGAACATCAATCAAATCAGGGTTCTTCAATTTCATATTCCGAAGATAGCCTAGGGTTTAATTCACTTCATCTTTGTGGTAAAGTTAATTCTCATAGGGTTAGAGGGTTAAAAATTTAGGGGATAAAAATTAATAAGATATTAATTTAAATGATAATTATTAATAAGTAAATAAATAGGTAGAGTTATATCTATTACACCTTCTAAAAAAATATTTTCTAAAAAACATCTTCTCATTGCATTTTCTTTAATATCATTTAAAAAAAGAAAAAAAAATATTATTCCAGCATACTTCATCTAGCTTTATAAATGGTAAAAATCCCCCATACCTTTTAATTAGTGTGTTTTTATCTTTTATTTTTTTATAATAACTTTATTAGGTTGTAAAATTTACTTTCTTCTTTGAGAGACGACCTTGGTCAGCCACTCTGTAGCACCTAAGTACCCTAAAATCACACTTAATTTGAGAGAACTCATGACAATGCCTTTCAAATTGGCATCATTTCTAGTGAGGAAATTATTTTATTTAACTAATTAGAGGTATTTTTTTACTTTTATTTGATCCTTTTGTTTTTTCTTGATTCTTCCTTCTTTTTTACCCTTTCTTAATTTTTGTTCTCTCTCTATCTCTTTCTTCTTCCTCTCACTTTTCTTCTCTATTATACCTTAAATTGAAACTTATTCTCATGGTATTGTGGTTTACTTTTATAAATTTCTATGATTTATGACATGATCTCATCCCAAGTATCCCTTTTATCTAGACCTCGATATTGAACGCAGCCTTAGGGATTGAATCAGATAATCTCAGTCTATGGGAAGTGTCAACATTTACCCCACTAGGGAATTACTACACTCTAAGAACATTGAAATTGGAAAAAATTATGAATCCAACATAAAAAAAGAACCAATGTATGAAAATAATAATAATGAAATTAATATAACCATTCGATAATTGGTTTCACTAGATATTAATTATCAACCAAATTTTATTGCATACCCAAATCTTGAATCTGAATTTGAACTGAAATCTATGTTAATTCACCTACTTCTAAAAAATTAATGGATTATATGGTGAGGATCCAAACAAACATTTAAAATAATTTAATGTGGTTTTCTAAACCCTAAAACCAAGAAATGTCTCTAAAGATCAAATAAAACTAAGAGCATACCCATTTTTACTTGATAGAGCTGCAAAGGATGTGATGTATTATTTACAACCTAAAGATGTAACATGTTGGAACAATTTGAAACATCCTTACTTGTAGAAATTTTTTCCATAATAAAGGACCACTTACATTCATGTTGAGATATTGGAGATCAAGAAAGCACAAGGGGAGTCAATGTATGAGTATTGGGAGAGATTCGAGAGGTTGTGCGTAAGTTGTCCACATCACCAAATTAGTGAGAAACTCCTCATTTAGTACTTATAT
The DNA here is from genome assembly GCA_963277665.1 of Viscum album. NCBI lineage: Eukaryota > Viridiplantae > Streptophyta > Magnoliopsida > Santalales > Viscaceae > Viscum > Viscum album. The sequence goes on from OY728165.1 coordinate 228,094,647, forward strand.
GAAGGACTCACACATATAGAGAATAACATGGTGGATGTCGTAGCTAGAGGATCATTGTTGGATAAAGAGATATTAGGTTCACATGCATTGATTGACAAGATTGCACAAAACTCTCAACAATTTGGTGATCACGGTACCCCACATGTTATAGGAGTACAACAGGTAAGTCCATATTCTCTTGAAAATAATTTAATTGATACCAAGTTAGAAGAATTTACCACTATGTTTAGACATATTTATTTGGATCAAAAGACATCCCAACCCACTCATGTGAGACCTTGTGTAATTTTCACTGAAACATACCGCCCAACTGATTGTTTCCCCCAACTACAAGAGACAGAATATTGTTCAACAATATTCCCTAGAAGATCATATAAACAAAAACAACCACATCCCCAGAAGAAGTATGATTCATTTTATCCAACATAAAACCAAGGGTGGAAGGATCAATCGTATATGAGGTATGGCTCTAGACAACAACAAAGTCCCCCTTTTCAACAAAATTTCCAGTAGAATCCACCTTACCAACAAGGTTTCCAACAACCCCAAAGGATATTTGAAGCCCAAGCATCAACAAGACAACAAAAAGGGAATTATCAACCAAAGGTATATTCTAAAACTGATGATCTTTTGAAACAAAATTTTCTTAATCAACATAATGATTTGAAGAGTCAAGATTCTGAGCTGAGAGAGTTGAAGACACAAATGAGCTAGATTTACACTGCCCTCTATGAGCTGGTAAGTAAGAACTTTGGAAATATTCCTTCCCAAACTACTCCAAATCCCAAGGGGAATGTTAGTGATATCACATTAATAAGTGTGAAGAAAAGTAATGTTACTTCTACACCCATCATTCCATCGAGATTCACCTTAACTCCGGAGAAGATCCACTCAAGCCCAGCTGATGAGAAACAAAAGGAGAAAGAAAAAGGTAATAAAAAAGATCGATGATGTTATGCTTAAACCCCTTTCCTTTCCAAAAAATATTGTACAAACCAATAATATGACATAGGATTCAATGGAACTAGAAGTTTTGGACACATTCAAGCGTGTGGAGATTAACATCCCTCTACTTGAAGCCATTAAAAAAATCCTAAGGTATGCCAAATTCTTAAAAGAACTTTGTAACAATAAAAGAGGGGTCAAGGGAAATAAGAGAATCAATCTTGTAAGTAATGTTTCATCACTCATTAAACTAACTCTAGTAATGACAAAAAAGTTAAAGGATATGGGGACATTCACAATCCTATGCACCATAGGGGAGTTGCACTTTTCTGATGCTCTTCATGATTTAGGAGCTTCCATAAATGTAATGCATCACTCTGGATTTTCTTCTTTATAGGTTGGTGGGTTGAATCCGATGAGAGTAGTGGTGAATTTGGTTAATGGAGCTATAATATATCCAGTAGGATTCCTTGATGATGTACTTGTTCGGGTAAGAGACATAATATTTCTAGTAGACTTCTATGTACTTAACATGGTGGATGATTAGGTAAATTCTTGTACTCCCATTATCTTAGGTAGGACCTTCCTCAAAAATAAAAAAATAGTTATAAACGTCCATGAGGGTACACTTTCCATGGATTTTGGAGATGAATTTGTGATATTTAATGTTATAGACTTCATGAAGTATCCCTCAAATGACCGTTCTTCTTTTTTTATCTCCCATTTTGAACCACCAAATAAAAACCCCATGGAATTTGATTATCCTGTGCTTAGGTAGATTATGAGTATTAGTTATAGTTTGATATCTAAGAGCACTTCCACATCTATTTCTAATACAAAAAATATCTTAGATTTGATTTTGAAAAGGATTCATATTCTTATTTTAACAATTCTCACTCTGATTATGACATGGTGGTTGAGTGTGCTGATAGATTTGATGCTTTATTCTATGATTTTAATGGTGTATATTCTGATGCTGATGTTCATTGTGAACATATTTCAATTCCTTCAATTTCTACATCAATACATCACCCCCTACATTGGAACTCAATCCATTTCAACCAAATCTAAAATACTCATACTTGTTAAGTGGTGAGAAATTACCTATTATCATTTCTAAAAATATCCCTTTTGAACATGAAGAAAAACTTTTGAATATTTTGAGGGAGAAAATTAGGGCAATCAAGTGGACCTTGGATAATATATCTGGTATTAGCACATTCATTTTCATTCATAGGATTCTTTTGGAGGATGGGGATAAACCAATGAGATAACCACAAAGGAGACTGAATCCAACTCTTCTGTAAGTTGTTAAAAAAGAAGTTGAAAAATTGCTCGAGGTAGTTATATTTTAACCCATTTTAAATTCTCATTGGGTGAGTCCTATTCAGGTTGTCCCTAAGAAAAGTGGTGTTACTGTTGCTAAAAATGATAAATAGGAGTTAGTTCCAATGAGGGTGAAAAACAGTTGGTGCGTGTGTATTGATTATAGAAAACTAAATCATTCCACTTGCAAGAACCATTTCCCCTCCCATTTGTTGATCAAATGCTTGAGAGACTAGCTGGGAAAACACACTATTGTTTCTTGGATGGATTTTCAATATATTTTTAGGTTCTTATTTCTTCGTAGGATTAGAAGAAGAAAACATTCAATTGTCCATTCAGTACTTTTTCCTACCGAAGGATGCTATTTGGACTTTGAAATGCCCTATGTACCTTCCAGAGATGTATGGTGAGTATTTTATTTAGATTTTATTGAGACCTACATGGAGGTATTTATGGATGATTTTAAAGTGTATGGGTCTTCATTTGATGATTTTATCTCTAGTTTGGGAAAGGTTTTATATCATTGTACTGAGAAGAATTTGTATTAAACTTTGAAAAGTTTTATTTCATGGTAGAGCATGAGATTGTCTTATGGAATGTAGTGTCAAAACATGGGATAGAGTTTGATAGATGTAAGGTAGATATTATTTCATCCCAACCCTATCCTTCATGTGTGTGTGATGTTAGATCTTTCCTAGGGCATGCAATATTTTATCGGGGCTCCATCAAATATTTTAGTAAGATTGCTCATCCTATGTCACGATTACTTCAAAAGGATTCTGATTTTGTGTTTGATGATTCTTGTAGGACTTCCTTTGATGAGATAAAATAGTGTCTAACAACTCCAACAATCATACATCCCCTATGGTGGGACATTCAATTTGAGCTGATGTGTGATGCTTCAAACATTACAGTTGGACCAGTCTTATCAAAGATGGTGGAGGGATGTTCACATGTGATTGTCAATGCCTCGAGGACATTGGAATCACCAGATTCACTCACACAAAATAATGTAAGTCAAGTAAAGTAATATAGAAATAAAATTGATGATAGGGTACCCCTCATCACTTTCCCAATGATTAGATGCTCTCACACCCTAAAGGAAAACATCATAGCGCTCCCACATCTTCTGAAAGAACCACATCACAACCCACCTACACACACCTCGTCCACATACCACATCACATCCTTCCCACACACACCTGGGCCTCGCAATTCCATCTCATTCCACTTTCACACACTTGGGCCACAAACCACACCACATCCCGAAGACACGTGGGAACCACAACACATATCACCCCAAAGACACCTGGGAGGCACGACTCTCTTGCACACACCTGGTCCTCACAAACCACAGCCTTCCCGATGATTCTTGGCATATCACCACCTATAAGAGGGAGTATGGAAGATTGGATAGCCAACCATCCATCTTCCCATTAGGATGTTTGAAAAAGACACCCTCCTCCATGACAATGGGGGTGTTAGGTGCATAGTGCTCAACTAGGGCGGGGTGCGTATAGAATCACAAGAAAGTACAAGTATATATATGTAAGTACCAAACAATCACCCCAACTTATGGGCTCTTAAGAAAACAACAACCCTATAACACTACCACCTTTGTTGATACCTCTAAATGCGCATATCAGGATAAACGACCATCACTTCCAAATTTGATAAAAGAAAGCCTCTTAACACCCAATAATTTTGACATTATTAAGTATTTACCAATTATTCAATCCCTACATGAGAAACTAACGACCACAACACAAAAATAGCCTCACAAACAAGCCAAATAGAGGAAGGAAACTATAATAACACACCCCACTTCACACTTCCTCCCCACTTATCACCCCACTTCCATTATCATTCTTCCTCCCCAATTCATTACATCACCCTCCAACATATCACGTCACAACCATGCTCGGTATCCCCACTATATAACAACACCCATCCCATTAATATAAACATATCAAAACCTGAATCTGCAGCCCTATGGCCCAACCACTATTCATTAATTCTACAATCAATCAATCTCTCAACCTGAAATTCCATTACATTATTAAACCATCCACACATATTGTTGTTCTCTCAACAGCAGCACCACACAACCCGTAAAAGGAACAACATAGAAAATATCCACACACAGTGAACAACCACACCAAACAAGGAAAAGTGTATTCAGATTTAACACACTCATTATTTAATTCCACTTTGATAAATAAGGGGTTATCATAGAACAAATTTGATCCTGGGGCATCTATTTATTTAACCGAGTATACGTGTCTAATCAGTTTCATAATTCCAGTAGTTCAATAGGGGATCTATAAAAATTTTAAAGTGTCACCCATGTACAAGAAAAGACCACAAATGGCCCTGATTTTTAGAAGTAATACAATTAACAACATGGATAAAAGATAATAAATAAAACAAATGATCAACATCAACACTTCCCCTCCCCTCATTTATCACTAATGTAACCAAACTAATTATCATAACAGGTCCAATTATCTTTATAATAGGTTATATTATCTTCGTAACAACCTTAATTAAAAGTTGAGATTCGACTATAATCACAAAGGGAAATTAGATTATCCACCCTACATGATACACAATTAAATAAGGACTAAGGGATCCCTACCTTGAAGAACAGATTATCAACAACTCCTCCGTATGCCAAAACAGGGGGTGCATGAGCGGCGGGAAAGACTGCAAGGAAAATAGGATTCAATGGCCATAACACAACACATGACTCAATGGGGAATAGAGTATTTTTGTACACCAATATAAAATTGAAACACACGGGGAATATAACACCTTATCTCTAGAAGGCCTGGATCCTATATCAATGGAAGGAAATGGTTTTAAGGTCCATTAAAGTCGGATCATGGTCAAGACCACGTGACTTTGTTGTTTCAAAGTCTCGAGATGTTAGGATATTAAATATATAATTAATATCCTTTGAAACTACTTAAAAAATAGTCAAAAAACGTTTTAAAAATGACTTACGTCAAATAAAACATAAGAGGGGAAAAATAGGAAAAACTAGGAAAAGATAGAAATGACTCACTCTTGGGTGAGTCACCGACGTGAGTCCTTGACGCGAATAACCGATTACAATCATTGAAGCCACTCATAGATGCCACATATAGATGCCAATCACCAATTCCACTCACTGATGCGACTCATCGATGCCACTCATTGACAGCGAGTCACTGATGCGGCCTACCGATGCGACCTAATGATAGTGAGTCACCGATGATACCCACTAACGCAACCTATCGATAGAGAGTCACCAACGTGAGTCACCAATGTGAGCTAACGATGGAGAGTCACTAACACCACCCACCTACATCACCTACTTATTCCACCTTCTAGTTCTACCTACCTTTGGAAAACTAGAATTTTGGAAAACTCTTGAAATGACTCGCAATGACTCCCCAAAACACCTCAAACACTGAATTTTCACAAAATAATGGACCAGAGGGGTCCAGGACATTACATTATGATAAAAAACATGGAATTATTTTTTTAAAATTAAAATCATATATTTTTTAGAAATTAATTAAAAATTAATCTCACAAATGGGATGAAACAACGAGTTTTTAAAGTAAAAATGTTCAAAAGTTTGAAATATTTTTATATCTAATTTCATTGTAAAATTGATTCAAATGACCTAAATTGGATTAAATGATATAAATTTTTTCTAATTATACTTTAAAACTAATCAAAAATATAATTTAACACTATAAATTATTTAGATAAAAAAAAATTCAATTAAAATTCAATATTTTTTCACTATTCATCAAAATATGAAAATTATCAGAAAAATACCAAAAATTAAACCAAAGTAAATTTTGATATTATTATTTCAAACAATAATTTTATTTTTTCAAATATAATTTATAATATTTTCAAAAACTAAATTTAATACAAGTGCGCCATCAAAAGGCGGTAAAATAATTTTTTAGAAAAATATAGTATTTTAAGTATAAAAATAGATTTATTATTATATCATGTATAAAAAGAACATAAGAAGAATTTTAAACACTATATTGAATATATATTAATACAATACAATAATAGTGGTTTTATTATTTTATAAACACAATTGTTCTCATTTATATAGTTTTTTTATAAAAAAATCCTTTTATTTTTAAAAAGGTTTTATTTTCATTTATAATTAATTGGTCACCAAATAATTCATTGTGTATACATGTGTAAACCATATTTAAATAATTTATTTAATCGTGTTCATAACCACCATTCTAAAAGATAGGTTATAATGGTAAGATTTAAATAATAATATTTAGTTGTTCGTTTAAGCTCGATGTGGTGCATCACGTATGCTATCGAACATAGTGTTTCTTTCTTAAAATATTGGGATGTTACATCCCCCCAATTTAATAAATGGTGTACTTGAAACTTGAACTCAATAATGGTAACCAGGTTTTGACTATTTAAATTACTTTTATTGAAATACCATATCAGAAATAGGATTAATAAAAATTCCACATTAAAATAAAGAAAGATAAGTATAAAGGTAACATAAGATAACATATACTATGTTTCCATGTAGGAAAATACATAAATATAAGATAAAACTAACTATAAAGTAATTATGTAGAGTGATAGAGAACATGGTCAAGAGAAAGTTAGAAATAACAAAACTGAAATCTGTGATGGGTTAAAAGGTCATTGATTTCTCAATAAGAAAAGTAAATGGATAAATTTTTTCAAGAATATTTTCATATATTTGAGGAATTCCATTAATAATTGGACTAATAACATAAGAAAATATACTTATTTGACAAGTATAGTTTCATAATTTAATCAATTTATACTACAAACTCATATTTTTCTCTAAATAGTGAGTATTCAAGATGAATTTTTCACTTATGAGGCACTAGAATAAACTTCTAAAGACTCGTATGATCTATAAAATATTAACTTTATATTTATCCTATCATTAAACATTAATCAAAACAAAAAAAAATTAGTACAATATAATTCAATTGTCCAAAAAATAATAAACCATTATATGATGAAAAACTACTTTAATATCAAAAATTCAATAGTAATATCAAAAGTTCAATATAGACCATTTGATAAATAATTATCCTTAAAATTTTCTCAAAATAATCCAAACTAATATTGAAACCCAAAATCTATAAGTATTTGATCACATGGTCTTCTAATATAAATTTTAATAATTATCTCCAAAATAACATCAATTACTCATGAAGTCTTATAACAAAAATTAATATCCCTAATAATATTCAATATATGCTAACCACTTCCATAAATAACATGAATCACTATAAATACACAATAAAATAATATATAATTATAAAATATAATTAAAACTTTATTCTTCAAAAAATCCAAAATTATTCTATTTACCTTAATCATATAGGGTTCCCAAAAAAGTAAACGTCTTCCAAAATAACATTAATCACTTAAAAACCAAATCATTTTCTAATAAAACATATGTTCCCAAATTACAACAACCCATAATTACCACAAAAATGAATGTCTCTAAAAATACCATTAGTCACTTCAAAATTTCATATATTAAAGACTTAAAAGGGTTTGTAAGATATTAAAAATACGATAAAAAATAAAATTATAAACTCATTATGGCATCCCTAACTCTTAATATTACCTCAATTGAAGACATACCAATCTCTAAAGTTGTTTAAACCATCCTTTGATACCAACTGTAAATCCTTGACCTTAAACATTACATATTATAGTGTTTTTGAACTAAAATTAATATTCAATGATGTTTTAAGTTTAGAGTTTTAGAGAATTAAAAAAGACTCCTACAAAGTAAACCCATACATTTCAAGGGGACACTTTTACTCATTATCTATTTTTTTCACCAAAAAAACATTCTAAAATAAAACATGGTTTCGTTCCATGATATAACATCACAATTTTCATCTTGTCCTCATCCTTGTCCTTACTCATCCTTTAACCCTATGAAAAAAATTAAAACTTGGTAGGAGCACAAAAATCTCATTAAGAAACAAAAAAACCATTAGTCCAGTGAAAACCATGAAAATCCATTTAATGTTATTTGAGTGAATGAAATAAAACATTTTCATATGAAAAACGCACATATGTTTTTATCATAAAAAAACATCAAAACCAATAGAAATAAATGAAAACTTCTTTAGGTGACTTTGATAATAATATACATAAACCCCTTTCAAAACCCTTTCAATTGGAATAAAAATATGGATGAATTCCATTATTATTATTATCCAATGCATTGGATATCTATAATGGAGATCACCCTTCATACAAGCTATATTGGGCTCACTTGTGAGCTATAATGAGGATAAACCTTTTTTATAAGCTATGTTGGGCTCACCCGTGAGCTATAATGGGGCTCAACCCTTCATATAAGTTGTATAGGATTCACATGTTTCATATAATTCTCAAGTTCCATTTCATGAATAAAACACTTTCATCATAAAACCCTTTTAAAAACTCTTTTAATCCCATATGAAAAACACTTTTGTATAGAAGTGATATTTTATTTTAAAAACCATTTTCAATTCCAAAATACCCAAAATGGAAAATATTTATTTTTATTTAATAAAAAATTAAATGTTTCAAAGGAATTTAGAAATTAAATAATATTCATGGTAGCATAAAAGTCATTGTTGTCATATACATTAAGAATAGAACATTCCTTTAGTCGTTTGTAAAAACATTTTGTATAAAACATGTAAAAAGATTCATTTTTAAAACATTTAAATTAAATTAAAAATAAATATAAAATTTAATTTATATTCCTTTTATATCTATATTAATGAAATTATAAAATAAAATCAAGAATATTGACATGGGGAAAAATAATTCTAAATTAAATATTTAAACATATAAAAATAGTTTTTTAAATCAAAGTGTCCCATTATACTTTGAAATATTTTAATATAAGCCCCATGAAGAAATAAAATTTAACAAAACATTAAATAACATTATAATAAATAAATTCATGACATTATATTTCAATGGGTCCGTATATACACCTTATAAAAGAAGGTGGGTGTATAACATCAAGATATACCTCAATGAAAGGAGATTGAGACAAAGTCCATTACCTTGAGTCAGACTCATCATGTACAATATTTTTATTCCTGAATAATAAACTTAGATTAATTATTTACTTTCTTGATAAAAATTTTCAAGTTTATTATCCCTTTTATATCACTTATTACTAAGTTACGAAAATTACTTAATTATTTAAGTTCACATCGGATGTTTTGATGATATTCGGTACATGATTCCAAAATGACTTTGGTAAGATGACTATAGTCAAAATTGGTCATTAGACCATCACATATAGAGTAATATTCATGAACTAATAATCACTTTTATAAATAAATTATAATTTTAAATCCATCCATTAAATATGGATATGAAAAATGAACTATGATACAATCATAGAGATGGTAAGTCGCACGTACGCATGAGTTATGTTTTCATTTTTCAATGATCATTATGGAAAGAAGGTAGGTATAATTTTATAATTAAATAATGATAATAATATCATTAATATCATATTAATAATTTAAATATACTTATATATATCATTTTATATGATGTGGTTATGAAAAATGAATCACATCGCTTTGTGGAGGTGATAGTTCACACATACGCACAAATGACGTTATCATTTTTTTTTGTGCATAGATTGGTAAGAATGAAAATTATATATTATTATTTAATAATTTTAAATATCTCATGAATATAATATATATACACATTAATTAAATAATTATAATAATTATTGAAAAATGGTAATGGAAAATGAATTTTATCGGTTCGCGAGGTGATAGTTCGTCGTGCACACGAATGATTAATTTTTTCTAATTTGATTGAAGTGGAGATGGATTTAGGTGAAGATATTAATATAATAAAATATAAGTATATTTATTATATTATATTTATTATTTCATCATGGTTTAATAATATTATTAGGAAGTGTAAGAAGAAATAAAACAAAAAAACTTGATTAAAAATGATACCTCTTCTTCAAACCACCTCCTTTTCTTAACACCTTAAAACCGCTAAGGATGATGTTATGTATAAAATAATATCTCTATATTTATGGGAGGTATTATAGGAAGTTATTTGGGTATATCATGGAAAAAATAGGTTTTTAAGTGTGAATAAAATAAAATAAGAGGCGTCCTTTTATAAGAGAGGAGATGGGCACTCTTATAATTGTTTAAAATATTAAATTAACATAAATTAATTTTCTATTAAAAATGGCTCCAAACTGATTTATTTATAATAATAGATGATTATGGTTCTAAATAAATTCATATAATTAAATTTATACTTGTTTTGAATATTTTTAATTCTTATTTTTTTAACCATTATTTAACATCTTTAACTCTTACAGTGACAACATGTGTTTTTACTATTTAAGGGTTAGTATAGTTATTATAAAATTCCAAAAACCATAAATGGATCATTAATGAAATTTTAAACCTTATACAAGTAATTTTTCCAATTTTTATATTTTCATAAATTTTATATCATTTAATAAATTAATATTTATTTTAAAATATCATTAATGTCAATTTTACACTATTTAGTACTTGACTTCTTAAAAATATCTTAACAACAATATAAATTTTAACAAATTACTATAAAAAAAATAACATGTATAATTAATAGATAAAATTATTTTATTAAATTAATTATTTAAAATTATATTTATTTTAATATTTTTAATATCATTTATTTGATATTTCCATTAATTAAACAACTACTGCATCATCATTGTGTTGGCATTTAAGGTGATAATTTTATCACATAAAAATTATAAATAAATTACCATAATGTAGATAAATATTTTAGATTTCAAATTACTATTTATATTCAAATATATATTCTATATAACCCTATATTAAAAATTTTATAGTTATTAGAACAAAAGTATGACATCTTTGACTTTTCTTTAAAATAACATACTATAAAACTATTAAAGCCATCCAATTGAATCCAAGAGGTCAAAAAATAGATCCAAGTATAATTTTGGTCTAAAATAACTCATAAATTAAAATTAGGACAAGTTTTAGGTTAAATTTATAATATTTATAATATTATTTTTACCATTAATTACTTGATTTACCCTTAACTGTGTTAATAAAAATTTACTAAAGTTATTATTCATATTGTTAGAAAATAAAAGGGAACTATTTAATAAATTTGTAACTTATTATTCCAAAAATGGAATCATTTTTTCAAAATTAAAATAAATTAAGTTTCAAAAATTAATTTAAAACTAATCTCACAGACGGGGAAAACAATGGGTTTTTAAAGTAAAAATGATCAAAAGTTTGAAATATTTTTATATCCAATTTCAAAGTGAAATTGATTACAATGAAATAAATTGGATTAAATGATATAAAATTTATCTATTTATTCATTAAAACTAATAAAAAATATAATCTAACACTTCAAATTCTTTATACAAAAAAGTTATTTTCAATTAAAATTTATTATTTTTCATTATTCCCCAAAACATAAAACTTATCAAAAAAATACCAAAAATTAAACCAAAGTAAATTTTTATATTTATATTTAAAATAAGAATTTTATTTTTTCAAATATAATTAATAATATTTTTAAAAACTAATTTTAAAACAATCATGCCATTAAAAGGCGATAAAACTTATTTTTAGAAAAATATAGTTTTTTAAGTGTAAAAATGGATTTATTATTATATCATTTCTATAAAATTCATAAGAACAATGATAAAAATTATACTGAATATAGATTAATATAATACAACAAGAGTGATTTTATTATTTAATAAACACAATAGTTCTCATTTAGATAGTTTTTTAGAAAAATATTCCCTTTTATTTTAAAAAGGGGTTTATTTTCATTTATAATTAATTCATCACCAAAGATTTAATTATATATACATTTGTAAACCATTTTTTCAAAATTTAGTAAATCTTGTTCATACCCTCCATTCTAATATCTAGTTTATAATGGTAACATTTAAATAATAATATATAGTTGTTTGTTTAAGCTTGATGTGGTGTATCATTTACACTATCGAACATAGTGTTTCTTTATTAAAATATTGGGATATTATAGTTAGAAATAATCAAGTATAAATACAACCAATGGATGTACCTAGGTTGTGAGTAAAAGTACATTAGGATATCATCGTGAATCTACATAATATCTTTCACATTTCAAACCATTATTACTAGTTTAAAAATAGGTTTTTGAAAACACTTTCTTTAAGAAATACCTTTATTGATTCCCAAAACAAAATTATTTAAATACTATTTAAATCCATTTTTTTATAAAGATAAACTAAAATTTATAAATAATGATAAAATTTAAAGTTTTAAATATAACCAAGAGTTACATAAAATATTAATCAAGCAACAATATAAATAAATACATGTATCAAAAATACATTACAAGGGATCTAACCTATGATTAATGTAAGAAAATAAGGAAGTTGGTAACTCAAACCTCACTAAAGGATTATTGGTCCCCTATGTAAATCTTGATTACTAACCCCAGTTTACCCTCTTGGTCTCACTGGGTGACATCCCCTAGAAAAATAATAATATAAACTAGGCACTAGTCATAGAATAATCTACACTAGTGTATCACTCATCAAATTATCCAAAACATACCCAAGGTTTCCCATGTAAAACATATATAATAATTTATTCTCATAAAATAACTAATATCATGTAATCGATACAAGAAGTATAATTATTTTTGAATAATCACAAAAACAAAAAGGCTTATCATAAATTCAAGGTTTCCAAATCAAATAAATTTTAGTCATAAAATGATTCTCTTTAAAAACCCTTTTAAAAACCCTTTGGAATCAAAATGTTTTTTAAGGAATTTTATCAAAAACCTCATGATCATAAAATTGGTTTTATAATAAAAATAAAGAAAACCCTTTACTTTAAAAAAAGGTTAGTAAAACACAAGTATTTAATATAAATAAATCCTAAAAAATTAATTTCAATCATAATATAATATGAAAATCCATAAAACTCAAGTATTTGAGGTTTACCAAAGGAACAATTCATTACGTCATTCCTGAATGGCTCGGAGGCCTTCACTTTTTATTTATTTTTTTATAACCCCCCTCTCAAGGGTGATAGGTAACCCTTACAAGGATTAAAGTCTTAAGTGAAAATTACATGACCCATAGGTCTTAGAGGAAATCATCCAGACAAGACAACTTGGAACTACCCCTCCATAGAAAATGTCATGATATCATTATTCCACCTTCACAAGGATGGTCATCTAATTGTCCTATGTTGAGATACACAGGCCTGGTGAGAATCCATTAAGAATAAGGAGGGATATCTCTAACTTTAAAAACCCCCATAAATAGTTTGGATAATATAAAACATGGTTTTTAATGGATATCAGGAAAGAATAAAAGTAGGTAGAAGGGTAGATTTGAATAAATATGATAAAGGAGGACCACTTACTAGTGATTTATTAAAGAAATATCCACCTAAATAAAAGGGGAAGGGAATAGAGGTGAGAGGTGTCACATCCAGGATTGGGAAGGTTTGATATAGTCCCTTTCCATGTTACACTAGTAAAATAATATAAGCATATATTTATAATTCATTTAAGTAATTTAATAATATTTTTAATTAATCTAGGAACACCATGGTATGATGTGACCTCCCTTTTCACAACATGACACTTCACCCCCAATGCTAATTCAAAATCGTGACTCCTCTCTCTAGGTTCACATCATGACATTTCTCTTGTCCTTCATGGCATGGTGATCCCACGACACCCTTATCCAAACATGGAACACGACCTCCATGGAAGGACCACCGTCCTCCAAAAATTTTTAATGTAAAAAGTCTTATATAAGAGTAAAATATTATTCAAGAGGGTTCTGACATGAATTATCAAAGTGTGGCCTCCCCTATCACACCATGACCTCCCACTTCTTTAGTTTTTCATAAAAATTGGGACTTTTACACAGTATTTTCTATACATAAGAGTTAATTAAATGATTCATTCACATGGGACTTATACATTTTTGGTAGTCCCAATACTTATCACGTCATGAGGCCCTTGACCACATCATGATCATCTCTCCCTAAGAAGAAACAGGCAAAGTTCCAATTGAAGAATAGAGATATATTATTTCATGATGACCTTGGGACATGACATGACCCTTATATGGCCTTAACACAACTCACCTACAGGCCTCTATGTTGTGATTCCTCCCTTGTCCATGATGCGGAATCCCTCTAGCACTATTCATCACGTCATGATGCCTCTAAGACACAACAAGACCTATTACAGTTTAAAACTACAAAACTCTAAAAATACCCAAAAACACTATAAATATAAAGAGATAGAGAAATTAAATAAAAATTAATGGATAATAAATTATGTTTCTAAAAATGACATCTGGGTGTCATAATTCTCCCCACCATGCCACTTTCTACCCACAAAAATTTCATAGTGATCCTTATTAGAGAAATGGTGAGTCTATTGCTCCCAAAAAAAGGATACACGCTCCCAAGTCTCATGTCTATCTATACCAAACTACCATAACACATGGACTAAGGGGATGGATTTACCCCACAACACAATTACCTGATGATCTATGATATTGATAGGCTTCTCAACAATGGTTGTTTCATGATATAAATCCACATTTTCCCACTCAACCATGTGAGATAAGTTTGGATGATTCCTATTCAATTGATATGGAAGAAACATTTCGTGAATATAAGTCAATTTATACTATAATTATAGTTATTAAGACACTTTCATAAGATTCTCAACTATCTTATAAATATTAAAATGCTACGATATGAAATTACCTTTCTTCCCAAACCAAATATGTCCCAATCAAGGAAAAACATGGAGAAACACCTAATCAAAAATGGTGAAATAAAATGTATGATGATGATAGTATACACAATATTTATAGTGAATTTGATTCATAACCAATCTCTTCTAAACCAATTAAATCTTATCAATCATCTCTTGAATGATATTTAGTCCCAAAAAAGAAAAATAACCCAATTATATCCAATAAATAGGTGACTAACATGGTTGTCCTTATAATTATTTGAAAGGATCCATCTTTATCAATTCTTAATAAATATTATTATAAGAAAACTCAACAAATGATAAATTTTTCTCTCATGATCCATCGAAATCAAGTATACAAGCTTGAAACATATCCTCAATAATTTGAATATCCCACTCTATTTGGACATCGATTTGTGGATGATAATATATGATTAAATTTATCTGATAAACAATTTCTTTCTAGATACCCTTATATAAATGGTAATATAAATATGGGTGTTGGTATAAAATAATAGCCTAAGGGATGATATGAATCTTCACAATCTCTTGGACATAGAGGTGTCCAAGCTCTTCCACCTTCATCGATGACTTTATAGGAAATATATGGATCATTTTCATCAATTGGTCAGTAATCACCGATATATAATTTTTTCCATTAAAATACTAAGGAAATAAAATAAAAAATTATATATAAATTTCATCCCACTTCCATACTATAATAGATAGATATTGCAACAAACATACAAGATTTTGGTGCTCAGTATTGATTTTATGACAGGTGATGCACTGAGACACAAATTCATCAATTTCCTTTATATTGGGCCACTAATACTGGTTTTTGAGATCATAAAACATATTGTTATCCCCAAGGTTCACTGCATGACTAGAATTATTTCCACCCTCCATCACCTCCCACCTCAAGGAAAAAGGATCCACCATTATCTTCCTATAACAAATGAAACCATTGGGATATTGAGACCAATCATCTAAGGACTCCCTTCCATTTAAATTTATTCTTATACACTAAAAATCATGATCTGGAACCTGATTTAGCTGAATATGATAATATAATGTGGGTGTTAATTTTACACTAGTCAAGCATATCTGATTATCCTCCTCTTTTACATCCAAATGAAAATCATTGAATAATATCATCAAATGTCTCTCCTATGATTCTTTCACTTCTTGAGTCGGAATATTATAACTCAAGGAATAGACCACTATATTCCATTTACTATAGGTGTAGGATAAATTGAAATCAAAGGTTTGGAGTCACCCAACCTAGAAACTTTAAATAATATTGATATCCCCCTAATAGTTTATGTACATAAAACATTTATAATCAGTATAAATGGTAAACTTCTCCCCAAAAGACATAATGGTTACAAATTTTTGAGGCATGCATCACCATTTCTAACTTAGGGATATAGGTGAGGAAATTATTCTTAATAGGGCATAACTGGAGATATCCATATGCCAAAACATAGTCACACTACATCAAAACACATCCCAACCCCATACCCAAGGAATCACAATATAATATATATGTCTATCCTAGATTTAGAGGAATTAGAAAAATATATAATGTTAATCTCACTTTTAAATCCTCAAAGTATATTAATCATTTTTTATCCCAACCAAATCTCACTCCCTTTCAAGTCAAATTCATCAAGGTACATGATAACCTAGATAAATTCTAAAAAAATACCTCTAATATCTTGATAGATCCAAAAAACATATAATATTGAATACATCTATAGTTATTTACTATTATATAACCAATTTTATCTTCTTAGGGTCAATATAAATACCTTCCTCGTATACTATATGGCCTAAAAATTTCATTTCTTAGATCTAGAATAGACATTTAAACAATTTCTCATATAGGTGATGCCCATTTAAAGTTCCCAAAATGACACCTAGATGGTTTTCATGGTCTTATTCAATCTTGAAATAAACCAAGATATCATCTATGAACTCATAATGAAGGTGTCAATATACTATTGAAATACCGAATTCAACAACTCCATGAAAATAGTAGGGAAATTAGTAGGTCCAAATGGCATAACAAGGTAATCATAATTCCCATACCTTCTCTTGAAAATGGTTTTGGTAATATTTTCTTCCCTCACTCTCAGATGGTTGTATCCCAGCTTGATTTCAATTTATAAAAACCATCTTATCCCCCTTATTTGGTTTAAAATATCATAATTTTTATCTAATGGGTTCTTATTCTTGATAGTCACCTAATTAATCTTTTGATAACAAATTTAAAATCAGAGACTTTTATCCAACTTATTTGAAAAGAAGAATAGTGATTCCCATGGTGATACAATCAGATGAATAAAACCTTTACTATTAGGATCCTCTAGTGGATCTTTTAACTCCTTTAACTCATTGGATGAAATTTTATAAGATGTAAGGGAGATAGGTTGCATTCTTAGGAGTAGATCAATCAATAATTCTACATAATCTAAGGGAAACAACATTGAAAAGCATCAGGAAAAACCTTGGTATACCTATCCATAATTAATGGAACCTGACCATTTAAATTCTCCTCAAAAAAATTAAATAGAAAATTAGATAAATTAAATGAAATCAATTTTATATCTGGTATAATAGGTCATGTCCTAACTGATCTCAGATCACACTCACCTTAGAATCTGTGAGTGTTTCCATCAAGAGAAATAAATCAAACTCTAGGATGATAATATTCGATATAATATTTTCAACTAACCATATAATCTATACTAAGGATATGGTCAAAGATATCCGGATCAAGAACCAAAAAACACACACATGATTTTTGTATTGAAAATAATCACACTACACTTGGGGTATTTAAATCCTTGCTCATTAATCTTTCCAAAAAGAGTATAAAGGTTCATCAAGCATGACATCAACTAATGTCGAACACCCAAGGAATTAATCAACTTAAATGAGTAAAAATAATGGGATACACTCATGTAAATAAATGTAAGTCTATATAATAATCAATAAACATTATACCTCTCATGGTTATTGTCCTAACATCCGATTACTTAGGAACATGCTCTAATGCATATAAATGACCAATTTTAGTCCAACTCTGAGACTTATTGGTATGATTAGAGTCCCCACTCATCTTAAAATGTAATCTCACTCCCTTGGATGCATCCAATTTTTCTTGAGTGTCACTAGTATGAGAATATCCATCTTTACTTATTTGAGGAGGGTTCCTGCAAAAGTGTTATAGATGACCTAATAATTCACACTAATGGAAATCCCTTAGAGTTCCATAGAAATTTTATTTAATATTACTAGACATAACTTACTATAATAAAACTATTGGTATAAATACAAAATTAACAATGGGATTAGAATTAGAGGGTCACTACACACACTCATTACTGATTTGATGAGATTCCCCATGATTCCTCTTCTAACTTGAAGAGAATATATGACTTACACCTCTAGCAGTAAAGGCCCCACCCAAACTAGTTAGTCCTTCTATATCTATCTCATCCATCACTATCTTATTGACCACCTTATCATAATTAAATAAGAATAAAATAACAATCCTTGATCTAACTTCGAGTATCATACCTATCTCAAACCATCAAGCCTTTAAATAATAATTTGTGGGAAGTTTAAGGGAAAGGTGGACTAAATAAATAATCTGAGTGGTATAATTCATCAAATAATGGCTCACATGCTCCATCTTCATTAACTATATGTCCTTCTCCACCCTTAGAGTCTTTGGAAAGAATTTATAGTTAAGCATTTCTTTGAACTTATCTTGAGTAAGATTCTCATACAGTTCGGCCTACATGATGGATCCCCACAACTTTTTGCTCAGTCCCTCTAACACATACATGTAAAAACTAACCTTATGTATCTCTTGATTATTGAGAAAACCAAATATTCATTCAATGTTTTCCATACATTCCTCGGGTTCTTGAACCCATCAGTCGCCATAGAATATGGTTGTATTCTTCTTAGTGAATTCATAAACATAATCCACCACTCAAACTAGCTCTCACCCACCTTCCTAATGTAGAGATATAATAGTCATGATGACTAAATCTATGAGATTAGGTACCATATTAGGGTTATCTTATGGTGTATTCTTTACAAATCCCTCTATATGATTCACTGGATACCTTCTAGGAGGAATGGTCTTTAAAATATGTAACATAAAACTCAATAAAAACATAATTAAATATGAATGAAACAAAAAAGTACACCCATTCACTCATAAAAAAATAACAATAATAAAAATAAAAACATAAAATACCAAAATATCCAAGATAAAATCTCAAATCAAGACACAATTCTTGACCACACATGGTAAATCAAGTTTTAGTTGTAAGAAGTGTTATCCAGGCACTTCTCTACACTAAACTCTCAAGTTTTGAGGGTCTTATATCTATTTTACCATTACTCTCCCATTAAAATGATATACATGGTATCATTTTATAATTAATAATACTAGTCCAACCTTCCATTTCATATAAACTATTCCACTACAAGGTATGATACACATTCTTGATTACTACGACCTGGAGATAGGTGATGAGGGTATCAAGTAAAACCATTGGGAATTATTTCACCTTAAAATGCACATAAACCAAAACAAAAACTCCACTCTAAAGTTTAACATTATGTATCTATACATTATATATCCATGCATATGAATAATCAGTAAAAATAATAAACAACATATAAAAAGAGTATAACACAATATAATAACCAAAATAAATCATAATCCACATTATTTTATAAAATGAAAATAAAGAGAGTTACAACATTTAACACATAAATACAATTTGACAAGAATTGTGAAGTAAATAATCAAGTTTCAATACACTCAATGGATATATGTAGAGTGTGGTTAAAATAATAGTAGGATTCCACCATGAATATACATAATATCTTTTACATTCAAAACTTTTTGCACTTGTTTGAAAATGGGTTTTTGAAAATAATATCTGTAGGAAATACCTTAATCAATTCCAAAAGAAAATTTTTGGAAATAAACTTCAAAAAACCTTTTATTTTATAAAGATAAACCAAAATTTAGAAATAATAATGACATGGAAGTGTGAGATATAACCAAGAGTGGTATCAGATAAGAATTAAGAATCAACATAAATAAAGATA
Source organism: Viscum album (assembly GCA_963277665.1). NCBI lineage: Eukaryota > Viridiplantae > Streptophyta > Magnoliopsida > Santalales > Viscaceae > Viscum > Viscum album. Next base: position 228,114,933 of record OY728165.1, read on the forward strand.
TGTCTCAAGAATACATCACATGGGATCTAACCTATGGGTCAAGTAAAATAATAATAAAGTGGATAGATTAGACCTCATTGAAGGATAATTGTGCCCCTATGTGAATATTGATGACCAAACCTAGCTTAGCCTATTGGCATCACTAGGTGTTAATCCCTAGCTAGATCACAATCTAAACTAGGCACTTATCATAGAATCATCAACACTAGTGTATCACTCATTCAATTACCCAAAAATATATCAATAGATTTTCATGTGAAACTCATATAATAAAAAATTATAATAAAAAAAGATAATATCATGTAATCATAACAATAAGTATAACAATTTATGAACAATCATAAAAACAACTAGGCTTCTTATAAATCAAAGGATTTCCTATCAAAGTAATATTAATTATAAAATTATATCTTCTAAAACCCCTTTTTAAAATACATTTAGAGTCAAAATAATCTTTGAATCATTTTATCAAACACCTCATGAGCATAATTATAGTTTTAAAATGAAAACCAAGTAAAACCATTACTTGTTAAACATAAATATAAAAAACATAAGGAATGAACATGAATCATTCCTCAATGATTAATTTTCGTATTAATATAATAACAGAATCTATAAAACTCAATTAATTGTGGTTTTATAAAGGAAATATATATTACATAGAGACACCTACCTCAAATCTGTAGAAATATTTATTTTATGATGACAATACACTAAGAAAAAAGAGGTAAAACCATAACATAAAAAACAATAATCAAGAATTTGTAAAAAACAAACACTAGTTCATCATAGATAAGGTTACCCAAACATTACATTCATAAATATTACATCATTTTAGAAGAATATTCCATACATATCATAACAATAAACTCACTATAACAATAAAAAATCATATTTGAATATTATCTACATAATCATCTTATTTTGTATAATATCTTCAACATATCCCACAAATTTCTTCTCAAAAATTATACTTCTTTGTCATAAACTACTTAAAACCTTTCTTTATAACTTAGGGAAAGGAAACAAAATAAAGAGTTAGTTCATATGCTCAGTAAGGGTAAACAAGGGAGATATATTTCATTGATCATACAAAATCATAATATGATAGTAATAGTATGATAATATGATCTTAATATTTGAAAATCATACCCCGTAATTCATAGATCATTATCATGGCATAAGGATTTGGTAGTTCATAAGATAATAATCATAAAAAATCAAATATCATGAGCCATCTGATCATGTCATAAGAAAAATAAAATGTCATAAGAGAGTAGCATAAAGTGTGGTATATTCATAATCATAGAAATATTATTGCAGGGATACCCACCAAGACATTTATCATATGTTAGTCTTAGGATAACCACTCATGTACCAACTTTTGGTTTAGGATAACCACCCATGTACCATCTTTTGGGATTGGGATAAACTATCATGTAACATTTGATCCCATAAAAATTAATCATTTACTAATTCATTTGAGGGATATAATAGACACACTCATCACATAATAATAATCCATTCATATTTATTTAATAAGATCATGAAAATATTTGTCATTTATTTATAGATTAACCCATATAAAATAAAATGAGTTTCATCAATATTTCATCATAATCATCAATAACAATCCATTGAAAGAAGTATAATTGTATCATTGGATCATATCTCTAGTGAATCATAAGTAACATCAATACATGTTGTCATAGATGAAAATACCATTAAAAGATTACTCGACATTTCTTGAGGAAAACACCCTTTTTATTTTAAAATCATATATTTAAAATTAAAAATTTTATAGAATATTAGGAAAAATATTTTCTTTAAAAACATCCATGTAAAATTTTAAATGAAGTTTCAAATCAAAGATTAGTCATGATTGTGGGAAAATCCATTCATGCATTATAATTTTAAACAATGATTCCATTCACACCTTTGGTAAAAATACCTCATTTGGAGAATGACAAAAAAAATTCATTTAAACATTTTTATATAAATAAAAACATGGGTAAAAATTAATTTAATTAATTATTATGGAAAATTAAAAACATTCATTAATTTTTTTTAAAGAAAATAGGGATATTGAAGAAAATTATTTCCAATTGAATAGAAAAACAATGTTGGTTTTCCTTAAAAATGTTCTTCTATAATTTTGAGTACTTAAAGAGATGAAAACGAAAGGAAAAATTTTAATTTCTAGAAATAAATAAAGGAAAATAAAATACATAATATTTTTGAGATATGTATCATATAATTTCATCAACATAAATTTAATCATTAACAGTCCCAGAAAAAAGTGAGATTGTAACATAAAACTCTTACCTCGAGTGTGACTTGCTTCGTAATTGAATTTAACATTCTATATAATAAATTTAAATTTATTGTACTTATATAAAATAATAATATTCTTAATTACAATACTATAAATTTTTTAATTATAATATCATATATTCTATTCATTAATAATCTTTCATTACTATCATCACTTAGGGTGTTAACTACTTCATTTTTCATATATGTTTTGATTCGGAAGTTATAGTCCTTGCATCTTGATCATGGTTCCATAATCTATAGAATTTTAATTATGATATAAATATCATATAAATTAATTATATACATATTTATAAAATTTTATAAAAGTTATATATAGAAAAATGAATTACATCATTCATGGAAATGGTAGTCTGTACGTACGAATGAGCATTGTCTTCATTTTCTAAAGAAAATAGGAGAGAAAGATAAATGATATTTTATCATTACATAATCATAATTATATCATTAATATCACATATATTTATTAAATCCATAATTATATCCATCAATGGGAGGTGGTGATGAAAAATGAATCATATTGTTATATGGAAGCGGTGGTCTACACACACACATGAGCGATACTTTCATTTCTCATTTGATGGAAGGGTACTAGAAAATTGTTATACAACAATAAAAAAAAGTATATTTATAATAGTAGATTAATTATTTTAGTATGGTTTAAATATATTTATATTAATTATAAGTAGAAATAAACTTTAAAAACATCGAGTAAGACAATTACCACATCTTTGAGAGGCCTCATTTAGCTTACACCTTAATCCTTATTAGGATGGTCTTAGGGTAATAAAAGGAGATCAAGAATTAATTTAAGGCCTATATTAAGGTTTTTATGGAATTATTGGACAATCTTAAGTGATCAAATATTTTAAAAAATGGAGGAGTAGAATAGGTTCCCTTCTATAAGTGAGGGTAGGGACACACATAGAATTACTTAAAAGATTTACATTATATAAACTAATTTTCCTATGAAATTGAAAACAAATGGACAATAATTAGAAGGTCTAAATTTATTCAAAAAATATATTTAGATAATTTTAAGTGTCCTTTTTACCCTAATCTCTCAGTTTAACCCCCCCCCCCCCCCCCCGCCACGGTTAACCCGTTTTAACTCTAACCATGATAAGAAATTTTTTTACTATTCATTATATATAAATATGAAAGTGGAATCATTAAAAAAATTAAATGATGATTATAAATATTTAATTTTTTTTATAAAATTCAATTTCTAAAATTGGTATAAATTAATTTTAAAATAAACGTGCAAAAAAACAAATATTATTTTTTAGAGAAATGCATTTTTTATCATAAAACTGGATTTACTTTCATTTATTTCCCTATAAAAACTATTAGATGAATGTTAAAATATTTTATTGAATATATATTCTATACATTTTATTAACATAATTAATAAATAGTGTTTTATTTAATTTATTAATATAAAAATACATTGCGTACATGAAAAAAAATCTGAAAAATAGATCTTTTTGCTTCAAATGATTTTATCTTCATTACTAACCATTGGATAACTAATATATGAATTATTACTAATAAATTATATTAAAATAATTTTTTAATAGTGATCAATATATTTTTTTAAATAAAAAATCATAACACCTAGAAAAATACATTTCTTCAGAAAAAAAGTATTTTAGTCTTGAAATGATTTTATTAAAATTTAATGATTTTTTATTAGGAACTAATAAATAAATTGTAATTAATGAAAAAATCTCTATAAATTTTATATATTTGTTAAACCAATTCATATCCTCCAATAAAATATCTAGGTTTTAAATGTTGTAATATATCGTGGTTCATTCAAACTAGGAGTTACGTGTAAAGAAAACTATCAAATACTTGAAATTTATTTCAAAGGAATTCATATTAATCCTCAGGGTGTTATAGTGGCCATTAGTAAAGTATAAAAATATGGGTAAGATGATATTATAAAAAATAGGATAAATGAATATCACTTATCCATGATATCTCAAAAAAATCCACTTAAATCGAAGGGGAGGGGAAGAAAGGTGTGAGGGATGACATCAAAAACTATTAAGATTCAAGATAGTAATTTTCCAAAATATGTTGGGAAAATAATAAAATCCCCCATTTATATTTTATTTAAGTAATTAGATGATATTTTTGATTAATATGGTGACAAAATTTCATGACACGGCCTCCCCATCCACTGTATGACACTTCTCACATGAAGTTAGGCCGAAATTGTGACTCCTCTATCTAGGGTCACATCATAGCATGGACATTACACTTCACAGTGTGGGGAATCCTAAAAAATCCCATCATAGTAAAGAACACACCCACCAAGGTGTGACTTCATTCATCATGAAATTTTACAAATAAAAAAACCTTACAAAAGAGTAAAATCTTACATAAAAAGGTTCTGAAATGAATGATCATGATATAGCCTCCATTATCATGTCATGAACTCCCCCTTCTTCGATTATTTCAGAAAAAATAGGATATTTATGTAGGAGATTCCATGAATAAGATTTGACTCAATTATTCTTAAACATGTGAATTAGCCATTTTTTTGTTCTGACACTCATCATGTTGTGAGGTCCTTAGTCATGGTGTGACTATCTCTCCTTGAGAAGAGATTGAAAAATAAACCAATAGAAAGTAGATACCTTTCATACCATGATGTGACACTTAAAAAACCACACCCAAATCACCTCTAGATATCCACATCATTATGTATCCCATGTCCATGGTTTGTCATCCCTCCAGTATTAGTCATCACATCATAATTACTCTAGTCCATAATGTGACCTTATACAATTAAAAATTAAAGAACTCCAAAAACAACCAAAAACACTAAAAAAATAATAATATGTAGAAATTGAAAAAAAAAAAATAAATAAATAATTTAAACATGAAAATGGCATTAAGGTGTTATAATAACCTAATACACCACACGATAAACTCCATATAACCCATCATTGTCTCAAAATACAAAAACATCCATCAACATAGTACAAGAATATTAACCAACTTGAGATTATAACCTGGGCACCTATAAAAAATATAATATCTATATACATATGAAGGTGTGTTTGTAGTGTGTGTGATTAATGTTCCCATTAGTATTTCTATAAATATTATATTAAATTACTTTTATATGACATTTTATAAACTATAGTTTGAACATTAATTAGAAAATAAGTTTTCATATGAGAAATAGGTAAATAAAATAAGTATCATTCTTCTATCACTAGGAGAATACATTTCCCCATTTATAAATTTTAAAGGTAAAAACCTTTTTGGAAAACAAAATAATGTTTTGGGGTTGAAATTTTTATTTTGAACTTATGAAAATAAATCAAACTTTCCTTTGGAACATCTCTTACAAACTCCCTTTTTATAACTCAAAATATAAACCACTAATTTAAAAAAAACAATAAAACCCTTGTAAAGGTAGGCTTTAAGTTTATAGAAATAAAAAAAGTTGTTCATCCCATTTAAAAAATTTCTCAAAACCCCCTTTTAAAAACCTATTTTGAGATGAAACTAACCAAATAAGTCAAAATGAGAATAGCGACCATAATCATAAATCCAAATATACATGGTAAAGGTACCATAATAAAGATAAAAAATATAAAATGAAGTCTTGATGAAAACAATAATAAATGGTAAATATTATCACAATAAGTAAATAAAAAGGATTTCACAAAAAACACCTAGCTCAATAACCAAAATCAAGTCTCTTTCAATAGTGAAACCCAAACCATATAATAAAATGGACTCTACAATCACTAAATAACTAAATATATGAGATTAGTTTATCTCAACCCCTAGGTTTGACCACCATGTCTTTTAGATTTTATGAGTGAAGAAACTAAAATAAAATTAAAGAAGGTAGAGGAATTACTACTATAAAATAGGATTTTAACAGTGCTAAAAATGGCCTTTATTAGTACTAGAGAAGCACTGACTACTAGAGCTATATTAAAATCCCTAGGATTTTATCAATGCTAAAAAATTACTTTTAAAAGGGTCCTCTATTAGCTCTAAAAAAACACTAATAAAGGGTTCCTTTATTATCACTTTTAGAAGAACTGATAAAAGACAACATTTATCATAGCTTTTATTTAGCGCTAATAAGGGGACCTTTAACGGCACTTCTAGAAGGGTTGATAAAGGGGACCTTTATTAGAACTTCTAGAAGTGCTGATAAAGGGGAATACTATAGTGTGTTGTAACAATACACTATAGAACCAGTGTAGTGTACTATAACAACACACTATAGCACCAGAAACACCACCAAAAATCAGAAAAATCAAGTACCGATATAGAATTTAAATAAAATAAAATTTAAAACATAAATACAAAAAAAAAGAAATATATTTATACATTTAAAACATTGGTTTATATAATTACATAAGTAAAAATTATTATATACATTCAAAAACATCAATATTTATTTTTTCTTTTGATCCTAACCCAGAATCGTGTAATTGTCGAACAAACCACCTCTGCTCGAGAAAAATAATGCACCTGTATAAGAAAAAAAATATTATGTTTGTAATAATATAAAGAAATAAATTAATAGAAATTGTTAATTTTAAACTAAACTTTGTATCATACCAGGAACAATGTATATCGGATTGATTTGTTGTTGATTCTTGCACGTCACACCATTTCTCATTCATCTTCAAGAATTATCTTTGTGAAAATTAAATAAATAATTATAAGATAAAAATGATAAATTAATTAATTAAGTAATATTATATAGAATGATGAGAAAATAATCTAGGTTCATTTTCTCGGTTTTGGCAATGTGATGTGAGTTATAAACTAAAATGACACTTATATATTGAAAAATGCACTTGGAGTCATATCGGTCACACTATGTGTCATATTGAGGTGACTTTGATTCCTACATGTCCTAAATGAATCATGGATCATTTTACTAAAGTACCGAAACAATCTGAATGCATTTTCTAGGTTTTGAGTACGTCACTTATCTTTTTTACTAAAATGTCATTTTAAACTGGAAACACACACTTTGAGTCATACTGATCACATCGTGTGTTGGTTTTACATGAGGCTATTTCCTAAACATCACAAATGAATTACAGATTTTTGTACTAAGTTATCAAGATAATCTGATCCCATTTTCTTGATTTTCAGTGAGTGATAAATTTTGAAATAAAATGTCAATTTTAAACTAATAACGGGCAATTTGATTCATACCAAGCACATTGTGTATTAGATTGAGCTGAGGATGATTCATACACATTATAAATTACTTATGGATTGTTTTACAAAAGTATAAAAACAATAATAATGTTTTTCTCAGTTTTGAGTATGTCGATTTTATGTTTTACGAAAATTAATGTCAATTTTAAATAAAAAGACACACTTGGTATCATACCGGTCACACTGTGTGTCAGTTTGAGGTGAGGTTGAAACCTACTCATCCAAAATGAAATATGGATAATTTTTATAAATTATCAAAACAATATGATTTTTTCTTGGTTTTGAGTATGTCACTTGTCTTTTTTACTAAAATGTCATTTTAAACTTGAAACATGCACTTTGACTCATAATGGTCACATCGTGTGTTGATTTAACATTATAATGATTCCTACATGTAAAAAATGAATTTTGATTAATTTTATATAATTATAAAGACAATATGAGTGTGTTTTATAGGTTTTCAACAGGTGACACTTTTTGAACTAAAATGTCAATTTTAAACTCATTGCGGGCACTTTAATTCATACTGGGAACATCATGTATCAGATTGAGGTATGGATGATTCCTATAAGTCACAGATGAATTATGGATCATTTTCTTAAAGTATCACAATAATATGAATGTGTTTTCTTAGTTTTGAGTATATTAGTTATCTTTTTTACTAAAATTAATGCCAATTTAAATAAAAATATGTACTTGGAGTCATACCAGTCACGTATTGAATTATATTGTGGTGAATCTGATTCTTACACATCTCAAATAGATTGTGGATAATTTTCCTAAAGTATAAAAACAATTTTAATGTGTTTTCTTATTTTTGAGAACATCACTTTTCTTTTTTACTAAAATGTCATTTTAAATTGGAAACATTCACTTTGAGTCATACCGGTCACATCATGTATTTATTTGATATGATAATAATTTCAACACATAAAAAATGACTTATGAATCATTTTCCTAAATTATAAATACAATATGATCATGTTTTCTAGGTTTTCAGTGAGTGATACTTTTTGAACTAAAATATCAATTTTAAACAAATAATGGAAACTTTGAGTCATATCGGACACATTATGTATCAGATTTAGGTAAGGTTGATTAATACACATCATAAGAGACTTATAGATCATTTTAAAAATGTATAAAAACAATATCAATGTGTTTTATTGGTTTTGAGTATTTCAGCCTTCTTTTTTACTAAAATTAATGTCAATTTTAAATAAAAATATGATCTTTTAGTCATATTGGTCACACTGTGTGTCTAATTGAGGTGTGGATGATTCTTACACATACCAAATAAATTATTTAACATTTTCCTAAAGTATCAAAACAATGTGAATGTGTTTTCTTAGTTTTGAGTACATCACTTACCTTTTTTACAAAAATGTCATTTTAAACTAGAAACACGCACATTGAGTCATACCAAGAACATAATGTGTTGGTTTAAAATGAGACTGATTCCAACATGTCAAAAATGACTTATTATTTTTTTACTAAATTATCAATAAAATACTCTAATGTTTTATTAGTTTTCAGTGAGTGACACTTTTTGAAATAAAATATCAATTTTAAACTAATAATGAGCACTTTGAGTCATATCAGGCACATCGTATATCAGATTGAGGTGAAGATAATTCCAAAAAATATAAAAATTACTTATGGATAGTTTTCCTAAAGTATCAAAACAATTAAAATGCATTTTCTTAGTTTTGAGTATGTTAGTTGTCCTTTTTACTAAAATTAATGTCAATTTTAAATAAAAATATGCATTTTGAGTCATACCAGTCACACCATGCATCGTATTAAGGTACATATGAAACATAAATGTCTAAAATTACTTATTAATAATTTTATGAAGAATAAAAACAATAAGAATGTGTTTTATTGGTTTTGAGTACATCACTTGTCTTTTTTACAAAAATGACATTTTAAACTAGAAACACGCACTTTGAGTCATGCCAATCACATCATGTTTTAGTTTTTTGTGAGGCTAATTCCTACACATCGTAAATTAATTATTAATATTTCAATAAATTATCAAGAAAATATGATCATTTCTTCTTGTTTTTTAGTGAGTGACACTTTTTGAACTAAAATGTCAATATTAAAATAATAACGGACACTTTGAGTCATACAAGGGACATCATGTATCAAATTGAGGTGATTATAATTCATACATGTAAAAAATAAGATATGGGTATCTTTTATAAAGTATAAAAACAATCATAATGTGTTTTCCCAATTTTGAGTATGTTAGTTGTCTTTCTTACTAAAATTAATATCAATTTTAAATAAAAAGGCGCACTTAGAGTCATACCAATCACATCATGCATAAGATTGAGATTAGGTTAGATCCTGCATATCCCAAATGAATTATGGATAATTTTACTAAAGTATCAAAACAATACGAATGTGTTTTATCATTTTTGAGTACGTTACTTTTCTTTTTTACAAAAAATTCTATTTAAAACTGGAAACATGTACTTTGAGTCATACCGATCACATCGTGTGTCAGTTTGACGTGAGACTGATTCCTACATATCAAAAGTTAATTATTAATATTTTTCCAAAATTGTCAATATAATATGAGTGTATTTGATCAGATTTCATTGAGTGTAACTTTTTGAACTAAAATGTCAATTTTAAACTCATAACGGACACTTTGAGTCATACTAGGCACATCGTGTATCAGATCAAGGTGTGGTTGATTCTATCACATAGAAATGACTTATGGATAGTTTTAATAAATTATTAAAACAATAATAATGTGTTTTCTTATTTTTTAGTATGTTAATTTTCTTTTTTACTAAAATTAATGTCACTTTTAAATAAAAAGATGCACTTGGAGTCATACCAGTCACACTGTGTGTTGGATTGAGATGCAGATAATTAATAAAAATATAAAATGACTTATGTATCACTTTACTAAATTATTAAAAAAATATGAATTTTTTTATTGGTTTTGAGTATGCCACTTTTCTTTTTTACTAAAATGTCATTTTAAACTGGAAACATGCACTTTGAGTTATACTGGCCACATCGTGTGTCAGTTTGATATGACAATGATTCCTCCACATAAAATATGACTTATGAATAATTTTAATGAATTATAATGACAATATGAGGGTATTTTCTTATTTTTTAGTGAGTGACACTTTTTGAACTAAAATGTTAATTTTAAACTGATAACATATACTTTGAGTCATACTGGGAACATCATGTATAGGATTGAGGTGAGGCTTATTCATACATGTCAAAAATGACTTATGGATTATTTTCCTAAAGTATAAAAACAATTTTAATGAATTTTATTGATTATGAGTATGTCATTTTTCTTTTTTACTAAAATTAATGTCAATTTTAAATAAAAAGACGCACTTGGAGTCATACCAGTTACATCGTGCATCGTATTGAGGTGAGGATGATTACTACACATCCCAAATGACTTACTGATTTTTTTCATAAAGTATCAAAACAATATGAATATGTTTTCTTAGTTTTGAGTAAGTCACTTGTTTTTTTACTAAAATTCCATTTTAAACTAAAAACATGTACTTTGAGTCATACCGGTTATGTAATGTTTTGGTTTGATGTGAGATTGATTCCTATACATCAAAAATGATTTATAAATCATTTTAATAAATTACCAATACAATGTTATTATGTCTTCTTGGTTTTTAGTGAGTGAAACGTTTTGAATTAAAATGTCAATTTTAAACTAATAACAGACACTTTGACCCATACCAGGAATATCATGTATCAGATTGAGGTGAGGCTGATTCCTATTCATTAGAAATGAATTCTAGATCATTTTCCTAAAGTATAAAAACATTATGAATGTTTTTTTTTTGGATTTTAGTATATCATTTTTCTTTGGTGTAGCTAATTACTACACATCCCAAAGTCTCAAAACAATCCCAACTACCAATGTTACCATGATATTTATTGGATTTCATTGTGGAAATATCAAAAATGAATATTGAGTTTATGTTCTTAGCCAAAAAAAAGTTTTTTAGTTAATAAAATCAACTCAATATGTAGTGTTGGAAGTTTGACAAAGAAAGACAATGGAAATCATGGTATAATTGGCAGAAAGAAACATTTTTTCTCTTTTTTTCTTAATACAGATAGTTTAAAGAAAAGTATGACTTCTCAAAATATCTGTGAAAAAATAATTATTATTAGATAAAAATGATATGGAAATTAACTTTAAAACAGTATATAAAATGGTGACAAAATTAATTAAATAATTAGTAGGAATTCACCTTTTCATGATGATCTTATAAATTATTAACCCATTTCCATAATTTCATTATCTTAGTTTTAGTTTTGAATTCCAATCTCTCATGAGCATGATAATATTCAAATAAACCAACCCCACTTGAACAAATAATCCACCTGTATAAGAAAACAATTCTTATGTGAGTAATACTAAAAATAAATAAATAAAACATAAATATTAAACAATACATTAATTCTATGGAAAATTATTTTAATGTGAAAACATCAATATTACCTCTTTGATTGAGAAGAGGAAACATCATTTCTCTTTCTAAAAAGGTTGTGTAGGGAACTTGAAGAAAACGGTTAAATGCCAACACTGTAGGGGTGAAAAGGTTTTGAGGGAGAAGAAGTCTATAGAAATTTTGGTGTATAAAGGTGTTAAATATGGATATAAAGATTCTAAAATAAACAAACTATAAAAATATTAATTCCCAAAAGATCTATGAAAAAAACTAAATAAGTATTAGATAAAAATGATAAGGAAATTAACTTACAATTAGTAGATAAAATGATGACAAATTTAATTTAATAAGTAATATGAATTCAACTTTTCATGATAGTTGTATAAATTATTGACCAATTTCTTTTTTGTAATTATCTCAGCTATAGCCTCAAAGTAAAATCCATCATGAGCATGAGAAACTTTGAACAAACCACCCCAACTAAAGAAAAAGAATCCACCTATATAAGAAAAAAATCTTATGTGAGTAATACTAAAAATAAATTAATTAAACATAAATATAAATAATAAATCAATTCAATAGAAAATATTTTTATGATACAAACATCAATATTACCTCTATGATTGAGTAGAGGCAACATTTTTTCTCTTCCTATATAGGTAGTGGAGGGAACTTGAAGGAAAGTGATAAATTCCAACACTACATGGGTGAAAAGGTTCTGAGGGAGAAGAAGGCTGAGAAAGTTTTGGTGCATAAAGGTATGAAATATGGATAGAAATATTCTAAAATAAATGAACTTGTCAAGGAATAATGAAAATTAAATCAATATTCCATTATATAATATTTTAGTAAAATAGATAAAGTATATCATAACATTACCTTTAAATATTATCAAAGGGTTACTTTCGTTATAGTTTGTTCTTCCATGGGATCGGTAACATCATCACATGTAGAATAAATTGTTTTCATGAGTAGTCAAACATTTAATTTATATTATGTTAATTTAGTAAATAACATATCATATTATTAGGAAAATATATTATATTAAAAAAAATTACCTTCTCATTTAACTCTATCTATTTTTTTAATGGTTTTAGATATTTGACTCCTCTATCGAGAATCCAAATCCTCTATCTATGGTCCCCTATAATGTACAATACATTTTCTATATTGGGACTGTCATGAAAATATTGTGATCTCTCAATGAAAGGTTCATCCTTGATTTAATTTTCATCTAAACTGAAATTTGTTTTAGTCTCCAATAGGAAAATCAACCAATTCTTGTTTGCTAGATCTGAGACATAAAATACTTTCATTGCTTGTGATGTCATAATGAAATGCTCATCTTTTTCCCCTTCCACACTAAAATTCACCTTAACAAATCCCATTTCATCAACTTTTACTACACTCCTATTTTCAACCCATTTTCAACAAAAAATCATAACTTTAAAAGTTGTATAATCCAACTCATATATCTATTTGATAATGCCAAAATATGGCATATTTTCATAAATTGGATTTCTATCCTCAGAACCAAAAATGTACATCACTTACTCTATAAGCATAACTCAACTATTTTTATTATACTATATCCATCATGTTCTTTTGTATAGAACATATAACTATTGATTACAAAACTAGTGTAAAATAAAACATTTTCATTTCATCCCTTGGCTATCCATTGAAATTGTTCGGCAATTGAATTTTTATTTTCAAATAACTCCTTAAAAATTTGATCTTAGATATATTCTATAAACTATTAATTATGTGTATTTGATATCCATACTTCATCCCTTGATGGATTCAAATCTCTAATAATTGCTTTGTGGGATTCAACATATGGATCAACATCTTTATTATTATGTGAATGTAAAGGTGTGTTTTCTTCCACATTGTGGAGGTAATTGTAACAACATCTCTTTTGTAAATTCCTTTAACCATAAGGTGTTCAGTGTGATAAGACTCTGGGATATCGATGCTATCAACATATGATGGGTAATCGGTACAAAATTTAACATATTATTAAACAATTTATCATTCTACAATACGAACTTCTGGACAAATTTTATTCTTAACAAACCCTTTAAAAATCTTAATATAGCATTCAATGGGGGTACATCCATCTTTAATGGATAGTACCACATAGTTGAACCTCTATAACCTAGTGAAAAATTATGTGGACCATTATATCAAAGAATGATGGTGGTAAGAACATCTCTAATTCACATAATATAACTTCATCCTACTTATTCATGATTGGAAACTTCATCGAGTCTATAACTTTACTACATAAAGAAGTAGATTCTGGTAAATATATATCGTACATTTTTAATAATAATTCAATAAAAATAAGTTGGCATCAAAACTTTCATCGAAACATTAAATTCATGTGATTTTAGTCTATGTAACGTCAAATTAGTCATTGACGTGACATTATTGATATTTTATGAATGCCCATCAAGAACATTTAAACTATTAAGTAAAAGAAAAAATTGAAATTTTTTCTTGTCTGGATAGAGTGTAAGGTATAAGAGGAAGAAAATTCTTCCCTTTCCCATCACCAGTGATGACTCTTCCCTTATCCCCATGTCAATAATGTCTAACCTATCCCTGATTCCATCTTCCTTTTTTCTAGGAATATTTAGTAAAATGACAATAGGACTATCAAATATATTTTATTCCACATGCATGATATAAAGAAAATTTATAACATACAAACAATTCTAATAAATTGATTAAAATAAAATTGATCTCTTCTTCCAACTAGATTTCGTAAGGGTTTTCAAAAATGGTTTACCAAAAATCGTGTCACTATATTTTACTTTATCGAATAATTGATCACCTGTTAGTGGAGATGGTGTTGTTCCTTGTTTGATATTCCCATCAAATTTTGTCATCCAGGATTGGTATTTATTTCATCGAGGTAAAAATTTCTAATTTTCTAAAAACACATTCTTCATGGAATGTTTCAACCAAACTAAGTGTGTGAATTCTTCACAAATGGGACACCCCAGCAATCCATTAATGCTATAGCATGATAAATTTCAATAAGAAACAAATTATTTTATCATCCCATACAACATGGCCCATAATGCGAATTCTTCACTTTAATGAGTATCATACATTATAACACCTATATCCTGCATCAATTTCAAATCTTTAATAAATAGATCCAAAATAGACATCAATATCATTACTGAGTTTCTTTGGTCTAGATATAAGCAGAGACAACATAATGAATTTGTGCTTCATGCATAACTATAGCAGCAAGTTATAATTTACCAACATGATGGTCTGTGTACTGTGAGTACTACTATATAGACCAAAAGGATTTATTACATCTATATATAATGCAAGAAAAAAGTTTCTCTGCTCATTTCCAAATTCAAAAAACTCATAATCAATTTTCTTCCAATGAGGAGAATCTATTGAATGACGTAGGTTCTCATCTTTAATTCATGTATATTTATACCATGTAAATTGTCTAATGGTTTCCCAACATCGATATAGTCTTCTAAACTATGGAATGATAGTAAATTACCATACATCTTTTGAAGGACTTGATTCATTTTTCTAGTATTGATCCATGCCAAACTTAGGGAATTTTTTGAGTGATTCATGGTACCTGCGAAACAATATGCAATCATTTGGACAAGAATGTATTTTTTATAGATCATTCCCATTGAACATAGAATTGTTTAGTGTTATATATTTGACATGGTAGTTCATTTTATTCTAGTATCATATCATTCAAGAGACCAAGTAGTTTTGTAAATATTGTGTCACCCCATCTGCTACCATCTTTCAAATTATATAACTTTAATACAACTAAAAATGTTGTGTATTTAGTACAACTAGTATAAAATGGTCTCTTAGCACTGATATTTAACTTATAAAACAAATTTGGACAATCACAAAGGTTATCATCAATTGAAATTTTCATTTCTTCCATGATATCTTCATCATCATTTACACTGGTATTCATATCAAATGATCTATAAATTGTATTATCATCTCAATTAGGGTGAACGTTCAGTTTTATCCCTATTTAGTCAAACATTTATAGCTTTGATCTATTTTATGGCAAATCAAATGTTCTTACAACTCTTCCATACTAATTTTTCTTGAATAAAAACAATGTAAACATGGAAAAAGGATTTTACAAGGGTTGTATGCATGCTCTATTACAAAATTGATAAACTATTTAACTCCATATTCATACTCTTTTTCCAAACGATTAGTGTTCATCTATTTTTAATTCATATTAATCTTATTAGGTTCATAAAATATTCATTTTTTACAATAAATAGATAAATACACATAAGATATTTAATATAAAAGGTGAAAGTTATTGATAGTTCTAATAAGGGAAATCCAACATTTGATTATTTAAAATAATTTCAGAATGCTTTGAAGGAAATGGGTAATTGAATTTAATAAAAGAACTACTCCACTATGGTAGGTTTCATCCTATGAATTCATCCAAAGGTGAAAGTGATCAACAAATTTAATCCTCATTAGCTTCATATTCCAAAAAAATTATTATTGCATTTTTTATTTTAGACTCATCCTCCATATCTTGCGGACATGAAACTATGTTGCTTGAACTACTCTAAGCAGTAGTAATCCATGGTATGACAACTGATCAGAATAGTTCAAGCAATATAAAAGATATGGGGGATGAGTCTCAAGAAACAAATTTCAATAATAACTATTTAGGAGATGAAGCTAGAGAGGATTACAATTGAAGTCCATTATGTTCTCTAAAAGGGTTAATGTATCCCATTTGTGATAATTATACCATTGGAACTAGTTATTAAATTGTGTCCTATTGAAGGTGATATTTGGGGGGAATACATGTTCTTATCTGTGATTCAAGGGGTCTTAGTGGGGACATGTTATGATATATTAATCCTTAGGGCCTCTATGAATTATATATTTATAAAATAAATACCAATTTTAATAATTTAAATCCTCTAACTATGACTAGTCATATCTCTATTAAAATGATACATCAAGTATTTCTTAAATCCCATAAACAAAAGAAAATATAATATAGGTAATTTATGAGTAATAAGAAACTAGAATATGGTAAAAAAGAATAATAAACTTTCATTCCATCAACTATAAGATATAAAAATGTATTGATAAAATATTTTAAAAAATAAAGAGTTATTTTATATACATAGAAGGTAATTAGAGATTCTAAGGGGTGGAACCAATTCATGTAGACCTAAAATGATGAATACCTAAAAAATGTTTTCTAATAATTATTCCAATATATATAGAATTTTATAACCTCCATTCTATTTTTTTGAACAAGTTATGTAACAACCTAAGGAATTATTACATTTAATATTAATGGTATATCAAATTTCAATAAGCTCCATAACTTATCTTAATAAATATTTTCACCTTAAAAACAGATATTTTATTGAATGAAGATACTTATAGACTCTATAAATATTCTAGGGTTCTTGAATACACCTCTTTATAAACATACTCATGAATAATAATATATAATAATAAAATGAAGTATTAGTGAGAAAAATATGTAAATCAATACAACTAAAGAAAAATATAAAAAATCGGTCACATTATAATGGATAAATATTAAACTTGGAGTAAGTCAGAAATAATATACATGTAAATAGTATTAAATGAAGCATATGTAATCTTGAGAAATTCCAAAACATCCTATGAGGTGACATTGGACATACTTGGGTTGGAACCACCTATAAGCATGATGATGAGTTACTATTTTTATAACCTACTAGAGACTCACAACTAACCTACCTTGTTGAACTCCTATATGGACTTTAAAACAAGTGGAGACCCATAAAATCTAATCAGGAATACATTGTACATATCTCTCATCCCTCAATAAGATGCATATAATCTCTATTATGATAGTAATTAGAGGTATGGTATCCTTTTCAGAAAACATATCCATTGATAATCAACATAACCCAAACATGTATATCAAACATCCTTCCAACACCCATCAATATGATCTCTGTATTTAAAATAAAAAAATCTTACCTCATTAAAAATAATATAGAAAGCTTCCATAGATGGTGATAACTTTTTATAAAAACCATTTAATGGTACCAATAAGGCCATAACACTTGATACTACTACTATTTTTCAATGCAAAAAATTCTTTCTTTCAATATTGTTCAAAATAAAAAATTGAGAATCAAAGTAATTTAAAAAAGTTCCAAAAATAACTCAAATTCATAATTTTGAAAAACATTCATTAATAGTCTCTCTTGGAATGCATTTTTGAAACCAATAAAAATATTATCATCTTCTTTATTGAATGAATCCTGACTATATTTCATATGACTACATACTTACATATATATATGAAATAATGTGTTCATATATATATATATATATATATAAATGAATATATATATATATATGGATGTTCATATAGGATATTAAGAAAAAAATAAAGAGATAAAATTTAGGACACTTAACACAAAATAAAAATCTTTATGTAATACCACTGAAGCTTCAAAATTGAAAAAACCCCAACAAACCGCAACTCAGCTTCAAGAAATCATTACATGAAATCCATTTAAATTTATTAAATAAAAAATGTGGGTGGAATTTTAAAAAACACTTTGTGTGCATTATTTACATGGAAGGAAGTTAAAAATATTTAAAATTTATATGATACAAGGATGAAATTAGTGTGTGTAATTCTTAATACGCTGCAAGGCATAAATAAAATCACTTAAAGGGTAAAAAAACCTAAAATCATTGAAACTCCCAATTATAAATTCATTATATAAGGGAAATAGGCAATGTATAATGAATATAAAGAGATAATTAACAAAAAAAATGCAAATAGACATCATCAAACAAGAAATCAATGAGTGGGGAGAGGAGAAAATAACATACCTTGGATTGAAGCTTTGAATTTTTTGAGAGAAAGTATAGATATTGTCAAACCTTGGATTTGTTCAAGCCTTGGATTAGTTCAACCCTTGAATCATTCAAGCCTTGTATTTGAGCCTTGAAATTGTTTGAGCTTTGATTCAAGTCTTGATTCAAGCTTGGATTCAACAAGCAGAGGTGCCAGTAGTAGGGGATTCCATGGAAAGCTTCAGATATCACGATCGGTTTGTGACAGGTTAGGGTTATTTAAATAGATCAATGGAACTTTTATCAGCACTTCCAAAAAAGCATTGATAACAATCCCTTTTATCAGTGCTAAATTAATAAGTGCTGATAAAGATGAATTTTATCAGAACTAAAACGTTAACACTAATAATGGATTTATAATTATAATTATAAATAAAAAAATTAAATATCTTTATATAATTATATATATATATATATAACATAAATATATATATAGTAAATATATTCATTATTTAAATATATTTATTATAATTTTATAATTACATAAATATGTAATTATTTATTTATAATTATATAAATACTTTTTTAACAAATAATATTTATATATTTATATCAATATATATATATATTTATATAATTATATGTATATATATATTTAATAAATATATATAAATATAAATATAGTAAATATATTCATTATTTAAATAAATTCATTATAATTTATAATTATTTGAATAAATGTATATTATTTATTTATAATTATATAAATAATTTATTAAAAAATAATATTTATTTATAATTATAAATATATAAATGTATAAATATACTAAATATACATTTATAAATATATTTATTTATAAATGTTTATTTAAAAATATATTTTTAACATTATTAATGAATATTTAATCTTAAGTTCATGATATTAAAAATGATTGAAATTGAATAATTAAAAATAAGTATACTTTAACAATATTGAAAAAATGGATAAGTTTTATTAATTAAATATAAATTATTAAAAATATATGGATATATATTTAAATAAATATAAATACATACTGAAAATATTAAAACATATTAAATATATATATATCAATAAATAATAGAAAATGATTAAGTTCCCAACAAAATAAAAAATAAAAAATATTAAAAATGAATTAATACCTAACTATAATAAAATTTACCGATTAAAGACATAATATATTAAATGTATAATTTTATAATGAAATTCTAAAATAATTTCTAAAATTTGAATAAATTATATAAATATTAGGTGTATGTGTTTCTATATAAGATTTCATTAATTACGTAAATAATTATGTGAGTGAGTTGTATATAAAAATGCATTAATTACATATATGTATGTGAAATCAATATAAAAAATGTTTTATATATGTTAAATTGAAAAATAAAATGACATTAAATTATGTCTATTACTCGATGCAATTAGTCAGTGTTTTTAATTCATGTTAATTTTTAATTATAAACCATTCTTAACTAAATATATGACTTATTTAATGTAAAAATAAATATTTTTTATTATATTAATCATATTTAGGAAATATTATATAAATTCATATATATATGTATAATATAATATTTATTAATATTTAATATCTATATATATTCATATTAAATTTATTAATTTGTATCGATAATTATTTAATTAATAAAATGTTTAATATTTTTCTTAATTTACTTATTTTTACTTTTTATTTGTTTAATTATTTCCTTTTACATATCTATATATTTAATATATACTATATATTAGTATTTATAATTTATATATAGTATATTAAATTTATTAATTTTTATCAATAATTATTTAATTAATAATATTTTTAATATTTTTTAATAAAATCAATTTTAATTTTAATTTTTTTAATTTTTTAATTTTTTTCGTGACCTTTATCAGTGCTAAAAAACTGATAAAGGAACCCTTTATCATCACTAAAAACAAAGCATTAATAAAGGGTACTTTTTATCACTGCTAAAAACAAAGCACTGATAAAGGGGTATTTTATAAGTGTTAAAGAAAAGTCCTGATAAATGTTGCCCTTTATCAGTGCTAAAAAAATGTGCTGATAAAGGGTGCATTTTATTAGCACTAAAAAAAGTGTTGATAAAAAGTACCCTTTATTAACACTTATTTTAGCACTGATAAAGGGAATCTTTATCGTCACTTTTTTCTAGTGCTGATAATGTTTTGTGCTATTAAGGGTCTATTTTGTAGTAGTTAATAAAGTGAAAAACACAATAGATTCCAAATACACTTGAAATAATTATATAGGAGATTGTAAAAAAGGAAGAATAATTAGAGAAACTCGCTTTAGATCCTCGTCGATCATTCATGTGAAATGAGGAGGAGAGGAGGTCCAAATGGGTATAAATTTGAGTAAGGGAGAATGGCCATTTTAAAATTCCAATTTTAAGCAGCTTGCACGGTTTGGATGAATGGTTTATCAAACCATACACCAACCATGTAGCCTCTACTAGAATCGATCTGAAACACCTCACATGGATAGACCACATTGTTTTTTAATCTATATACAAATTATGTGTAGTTCACTGTGACGCCCCAGGTTTTATGAACTGGTCCAAGTGAACAACGTTATGCTTTTAGTAATGTATCTTGTTTTATTTGTTATGCCTTTAATGATGTATCTTGTTGTTTTTTTGTGCTAATAAGGAATTTGAAATAAAATAAAACATGGAGAATAAGGTAAAATGATATATATTAAATTTTACATTGCAAAAAGACCCAAATAGTTGAAAATACCATGCATAAGACCTAACACAGCCACAACAAAACTACTAAGAACCACAATGCGAGTAATCAGATAGTCCTCATCTTCATAGTCCATCAGCGTGAAAAATATAACAGTCAGGGCCATGACACACATACTTAACACCAATGGTATGAGGAGAAACATCCTTCCTAGCTCAAGTGTTTTGATTTTAAGAAACACCCTACACCCCTACTTTTATAATGATCCTGTGAATTATGACCGTTGGAAAATATAGTTGTTGGGTTTTCAAAACAACGTTTGGTTTTCCTTTGATAAAGTTTATGTTTATATTAAAACATGTTTCAATGATCTTATAATTTTATAATATTTCAACTATTATAATATGTTTCACGAAAGAATTATAGTTTTAAAAAAAAAAGAGTATTCTCGGAAATAAATCCTTTAGTTTTCACAAGATCCTGATGGATACTAGTATATTGAAAACTTAGTTTTATTTTTTTGTAAAAGATATGTTTAAAGGGTATCTATAATAAATTGTATATTTTGACCGCAAAAAAATTATAAATTGGGGTAAACTTTTGGTCTTTTAAAGTTTATGAGACAAATAGTAGTTTATTTTAAAGATCCAAATAGTTATACTAGTTCTGTATGAAAAATATGAGAGGTAGATCTTTTAAAATATTTATAGAAAAGGGATTTAAATTTTAAGTTGAAACTATTTGTTTTTATTTTATATTTACTCATTTTTGTACAAATATTTATATTATACACTATTTTGAACTAAGTATACTTAAACTAGTTATTTTGAAAGTCTAAATAAATTTTTATAAAAAATTATGTTGATATGAAATATATTACATAAGCTAGTAAAATGATTTAGATTTTAAATTAAAACTATTTGTCTTTATTGAATGAACCCTCTTTTGTATATTTATACTACACTTATTTTGAAATAAGTATACTTATTCTAGGTTATTTTATAAATTTAAATAAGTTTTAATAAAAATGGGTTGGGGCCCGGCCAAGCTGAGGGCATCCCTTAAGGGACAAGCCCTCTAGGCTGAGACCAAGCCCCTAGGGACCCGAGGTGCCGACCTCGGGGTCCCCAAGCATCCATTGGATGTCCAAACCGTGTCCCGAGCCATGCATAGGTGTTCTAGGTCGTGCGTAGGCCCGTGTGTAAGGTCGCGGTGCGCGCTGCGTATGGTTGGGCTGAAGCCGCATGGGGCCCGTGTATAAGGCCCCGGTGTGTGTGTGTTCGTGTTATCGAACCGAAGCCGGTGCACTTTGTATTATAAGTCGCGCCACAACCGCGTTCTGTTTCGATGTGGGATGCGCTCCGTGCGATCGGGACCGTCTGATTGACTTCAGTGTAGATCTCGACGATCCGTCCCTTTTAGTCGCGTGATCGCCCCACGTATCACCGCGAATGTTCGATCTTCCCCGAGATCTAATCCCGACCGTCCATTCCTTTACCGCATCGACCCCGTCATCTTCTTCCTCGCAACAACACTCGACCAGTAGGCCTGCGCAAGGATGCCTCGGCCTCACCCCCGCACTGCTCCCCTTGACTTCCAAACACCCCCTCCTAGGGCTTTGTTCCTTCATCTTCCCCACGTCGGTCTAGCCTCTTGGGTCGAGTCATCATTGGATACTGAGGCCTATATAAATGCCTCTGGCCTCATGAAACCGCGGTGGTTCCTCCTCCTTCCCTCCCACGAACTTCCAGCAAGATCAGCGTGGTGCACCTGGTCTGAGCTTCTCCTCAAGCAAGGTAAGGGTCCTTGCATGCTTTCCTTCTTTTAAAGAAAACATCGGTATATATATACCGCATATATCTATTTATATATACTTAATATATAGACCTCTCGGATGGTATCACCTTCAAAGAATCTGTTTCGTGTTCTCTGTAGGGTGCATACATAAGGGCGTTTACATGTTTTGATTTTATTTGAAGAAACCCATACCTTTATACTCTCAGTGTATATATATACAGTATATATATATATATATACTTAAATATAAACCCTACGGGTTGTGATGTTTTCAAAAGGGGCTTGAAGCCATGTTTCCAGTAGGGTGCAAGTGTGGTGGTTTTTATGTTTTTACCTCATAATATTACTCTTCTATGTTTTGGTATATACGGTTTATACATATACATAGTTATGTATAATGAAATCCATGCGGTCTTAAAACGGTTTTTTCTAAAGTTTATTATAAAGGTTACTAAGGTAAAAGAGTTATCTTACCTTATTCTAAAACAATCCTTAATAATATGGTTCATATATATACGGGTTACCCTTTATATATATAGGTTATATTTTTCTTTTTGGATGGACCTATGTTGGACAGGGCTTTGGGGTGTTATGTTCTGATTTCTTTCGGTTTTATTTCATAAAACCTATACAGATATAAATATACAGTTTTCTATATATATATATACAGATATTTATAACCAAAACTCTATCTATTCTTCAGATTTCAAAATGATCCAACATGTAATACTATGCATTATATATTAATGAGGGTTGTTTGAAGTTGTTTTACCATGAAAACCCCTCGTTGTAAACTTGGTATCTATATATCTCTATGTACTCATAAACATGTAAACCAATACAAATCAAATTTATGATTTCAAGGGGTGGGTACCGACATTTAAGTAAATTATTATTTTATGCGAACTATGTTTTATTAAAGAAGCATACTGGGCATCGCTCATGATGTGTTTTACTATGAAGGGTGTATTTTGGTTTGATTTAAGATGTATTAGAGGATTTAATATTTAATGGGTCATGATATCATGTTGTGTTCATGTATTATCTTAAGACATAATGAACCTACTTTGGTGAATGTATTAATTAATCAAGTTATGAATTAATTCATTTACAAGATCAAGGGCCTATTTATCACCATAACAAATTTCAAGTGTTTTCCTTAAGCACTCCTTTTCCATGGATTTATAATGACAAATATTCATCATTTAGTATATCATTATTTTATATGCTTTATTGAAAAGGATGTTTTACTAAGCTATGTATGACTTTGATGAGTTATTGACACATTTTGCAAGTTAACTATCATACCTTGTATTAGAAATATTTGTGGTGGTTCATTATTTATTATTGTACATAATGCATGCTTCTGACATATCACTAAATGAACTAATAAATTGGATTACCCAAAGTGGTATGGGACACCTTGGGTAAAATAAAAATGAATGAGATATTCAAGTTTGTATGGGACATCTTGAATATACAAACCATTTAAGTAAAGCATGAACGATATGTGGCTCACATGATAATAAAGACAAATTAAGGGTGCGCCCTGATAGCGCTCCAATGCATTGGGTAATGATGTAACCACTAGAGATTACAATTTTAACGATACCTTGGGGTTTACCTTGGTAATTTCAAATGACACCTTGGGGATGGACCTTGGTGATATGTTCATGATTGTCTAAGTTAAATGTTGATGCCACATAATTCAAGTTATTTAACAAGTTATTTTTAAAGATAAAGTTCTTTCACGACTAATGCCTTTAAGTTTTCATAGAGTTCTCATTTCACTGGTATAAGCTTGGAGCATGACTGGTGTTTATCACTTAATAGAATAGTAACGAGCATATGAAAATTTAGTTGTTTCCTTTATGCGAAACTCTGATTATGTATTACTTTTAACTGTTTAATTTATGCTCAAGTAAGGCACATGACCTACTTGTTTATGATAACCATTTTTTTCCTTCGATAATTAACATAATTGCTTCATGTTCTTCCTAAAAACCTTGATTGAGCATTTTTGTGTTATAATTTTCCTTTAATGAGTGTTCAATCTCTTTTAATATAATGTTTTCAAATTTTACAATGTTTTAATTTTTTTTTAAACCCCTTACTGAGTATTTCAATGCTCACCCTACGTTTTGATTTAAAATTTTCAGGTATCATCTATTAAAAGATGAATTGTTTCAGAAGTTGCCGGTTTCCCAGAACCCAAACCGCACACAATCCTTTGTATGGGACATGATGTGTTGTTAACAAAGTGTGTTTTATTTTAAGATAACACATCATGTTCAGAAGGCACCGACTCCTGGGTTTCTGGGGTCGGAGTCTCTACAGTTGGTATCAGAGGTTCGGTTTGGATAACTCTAGAAAGCCAGAAACTGAAACAAAAATATATATATGTATATGTATTTCAATTTTATTAAAAATTGGGTTTTCTTAAATTTAAGATGGAAAATGAAGGCACAAATCTCTTATCTCTCCCCACAGAGGCCCTAGAGACCATTGTGTCTTTAGCTAGCCGTGAGGATTTTCTAAACTATGCCCATATCTGCATGACATGCAAACACCTTTACGACGTATCCAATTAACCATGGGTGCTTCAGTTACACCAAGGGGTAGGAATAGATTACCTCCTTATGATGATAACCCAATTTCCCTCATATGTGCATCGGGGAAGGTACCATGAGGGACTTTTCTGGATTTTCACGGTGGGTGAGAGCTTTTGAACCATGATTGATAACCCTTTTCAAGAAGCTGCTGCTGACGGAGACCTTCGAGCGGGCTACCTTTGTCAGATTTTAAACTATGGCTTCTGGGGTCAGTTGTTGGACTTCAGAAGATTAGAAGATGATTCCACCCGACTGTCTTGCAGACTACAAGTGTATGGGGATGTCTCTCAACTTCATACCCCTCATTCTAGACTCATAAGACGTCATAGGTGCCCCCATGAGTTTTCCCTTGAATGCTCGGCTTGTGTTTGGTTCGAGGAGTTAGGGAGTTTTGCTTCTCTGTGTGGAGTTCATTTAGTCAGTGGATAAGGGAAACTCAAGCACTAATAATAAACGTATGTTTATTGAAATTTTTCCTTTCCCCTTCATTGCCTTTACTTTGTTTTTGTCCTTGAATTATTTTCAAGTGATTGAATTCCTGTCTTAAAACTTTCAGATGGAAGGACAAACCCACCTGTTATCTCTTCCCACTGAGATTCTGGAAATAATTTCAATCAAAACGTGTGAGGACGAGTATGACCCCTTAAAAAATTTGCGAAGAACGTGCAAGCAGTGGTTTGAGGTAACAAACGGTCTGGAGATTCTCCGCACTTTCCAGGGGAATGCCTCCATCTATTACCGCATTGGCTCTGCATAGCTAGCCGGATGTGAATGATGAGGAAGTTACCACGAAGGGATCTTTCTATGTTTCACCCTAGGCCGAAACTACACGGCCAAAGTGAAATTTCAGGAGGCTGCGTTAGAGGGAAATCTTTATGTGGCTTATATGCTCCAACTTCTCAGCTTTATCCTGTTTGACCATATCTATGGCTTCGATGTCTTCGACCAAGACATGATTCAGCAAGTCCTTCGTACTTTGGTCTGCAAAGACATTTCAAAACTTTGAACTATTCAATCTTCCCTCGGGAGGCCTGAAGGCCCGGAACATAAGTGCAACCCCTCCCGTCTTAGGTGTGTTTGGATTAGGGAGCTGGAGGAGTTGAGCATCGCTACGGGGATTCCGCTGAATGCACATGTTGACCCTATACGTTGGTGGAGGTGGTAGGAACGTTGCTGAACCTTGTAGTGTTGTGAAATAAATTGCGAGGACGCTATTTTCAAAAGGGGGGAATAATGTGACACCCCAGGTTTTATGAACTGGTCCAAGTGAACAACGTTATGCTTTTAGTAATATATCTTGTTTTATTTGTTATGCCTTTAATGATGTCTCTTGTTGTTTTTTTTTTGTTCTAATAAGGAATTTGAAATAAAATAAAACATGGAGAATAAGGTAAACTAATATATATTAAAATTTTACATTGCAACAAGACCCAACTAGTTGAAAATACCATGCAAAATACCTAACACAGCCACAACAAGACTACTAAGAACCACAACACGAGTAATCGGATAGTCCTCGTCTTCAGAGTCCATCAACGTGAAAAATATAACAGTCAGGGCCACAACACACATGCTTAACACCAATGGTATCCGGAGAACCATCCTTCCTAGATCAAGTGTTCTGATTTTAAGAAACACCCTACACCCCTGCTTTTATAATGATCCTGTGAATTATGACTGTTAGAAAATATAGTCGTTGGGTTTTCAAAACAACCTTTGGGTTTCCGTTGATAAATTTTATCTTTATATTGAAACATGTTTTAATGCTCTTATAATTTTATAATATTTCAACTATTATAATATGTTTCACAAAAGAATTATAGTTTTAAAATAAAAAGAGTATTCTCGGAAATAAATCCTTTTGTTTTCACAAGATCCCGATGGATACTAGTATATTTAAAACTTAGTTTTCTTTTTTGTAAAAGATATGTTTAAAGGGTATCTATAATAAATTGTATCTTTTGACCGCAAAAAAATTATGAATTGGGGTAAACTTTTGGTCTTTTAAAGTTTATGAGACAAATAGTAGTTTATTTTAAAGATCCAAATATTTATACTAGTTCTGTATGAAAAATATGAGAGGTAGATCTTTTAAAAGATTTATAGAAAAGGGATTTAAATTTTAAGTTGAAACTATTTGTTTTTATGGTATATTTACTCATTTTTGTACAAATATTTATATTATATACTATTTTGAACTAAGTATAATTAAACTAGTTATTTCGAAAGTCTAAATAATTTTTTATAAAAAATTATGTTGATATGAAATATATTACATAAGATAGTAAAAGGATTTAGATTTTAAATTAAAACTATTTGTCTTTATTGAATGAACCCTCTTTTGTATATTTATACTACACTTATTTTGAAATAAGTATACTTATGCTAGGTTATTTTATAAATTTAAATAAGTTTTAATAAAAATGGGTTGGGGCCCGACCAAGCCGAGGGCATCCCTTAAGGGACAAGCCCTCTAGGCCGAGACCAAGCCCCAAGGGACCTGAGGTGCTGACCATCGGGGTCCCCAAGCGTCCAGTGGATGTCCAAACCGTGTCCCGAGCCGTGCATAGGTGTTCTAGGTCGTGCGCAGGCCCGTGTGTAAGGTCGTGGCGCGCGCTGCGTAGGGTTGGGCCGAAGCTGCATGGGGCTCGTGTATAAGGCCCCGGTGTGTGTGTGTTCGTTCTATCGAACCGAAGCCGGCGCGCTTTGTATTATAATCTGCACCTCAACCGCGTTCCGTTTCGATGTGGGATGTGCTCCGTGCGACCGGGACCGTCCGATCGACTCCCGTGTAGATCTCAACCGTCCGTCCTTTTTAGTCGCATGATCGCCCCGCGTATCACCGCGACCGTTCGATCTTCCCTGAGATCTAATCCATGCTGTCAATTCCTTTACCGTGTTGACCCCCGTCATCTTATTCCTCGCAGCAGCACTCGACCAGTAGGCCTGCGTAAGGACGCATCGGCCTCACCCCCGCACTGCTCCCCTTGAATTCCGAACACCCCCTCCTAGGGCTCTATTCCTTCGTCTTCCCCACGTCGGTCTAGACTTTTGGGTCGAGTCATAGTTGGATACTGAGGCCTATATAAATGCCTATGGCCTCATGAAACCGCGTTGGTTCCTCCTCCTTCCCTCCCACGAACTTCCAGCAAGATCAGCGTGGTGCACCTGGTCCGAGCTTCTCCTCAAGCAAGGTAAGGGTCCTTGCATGCTTGCCTTATTTTAAAGAAACCTTCAGTATATATATACCTCATATATCTATTTATATATACTTAATATATAGACCCCTCGGATGGTATCACCTTCAAAGAATTTGTTTCGTGTTCTCTGTAGGGTGCATACATAAGGGCATTTACATGTTTTGATTTCCTTTGAAGAAACCCATACCTTTATACTCTCAGTGTATATATATACAGTATATATATATATATACTTAAATATAAACCCTTCGGGTTATGATGTTTTCAAAAGGGGCATGCATCCGTGTTTCTAGTAGGGTGCAAGTGTGGTGGTTTTTATGTTTTTACCACATAATACTACTCTTCTATGTTTTGGTATATATGGTTTATACATATACATAGTTATGTATAATGAAATCCATCCGGTCTTAAAACGGTTTTTTCTAAAGTTTATTACAAAGGTTACTAAGGGTAAAGAGTTATCTTACCTTATTCTAAAACAATCCTTAATAATATGGTTCATATATATACGGGTTACCCTTTATATATATATATATATATATATATATATAAACATATAGGTTATATTTTTCTTTTTGGATGGACCTATGTTGGACAGGGCTTTGGGGTGTTATGTTTTGATTTCTTTCGGTTTTATTTCATAAAACCTATACAGATATAAATATACAGTTTTCTATATATATACAGATATTTATAACCAAAACTCTATCTATTTTTTGGATTTCAAAATGATCCAACAAGTAATACTATGCATTATATATTAATGAGGGTTGTTTGAAGTTGTTTTACCATGAAAACCCCTCATTGTAAACTTGGTATCTATATATCTCTATGTACTCATAAACATGTAAACCAATACAAATCAAATTTATGATTTCAAGGGGTGGGTACCAACCTTTAAGTAAATCCTTATTTTATGATAACTATGTTTTATTAAAGAAGCATACTGGGCATCGCTCATGATGCGTTTTACCATGAAGGGTGTATTTTAGTTTGATTTAAGATGTATTAGAGGATTTAAGATTTAATGGGTCATGATATCATGTTGTGTTCATGTATTATCTTAAGACATAATGAACCTACTTTGGTGAATGTATTAATTAATCAAGTTATGATTTAATTCATTTACAAGATCAAGGGCCTATTTATCACCATAACTAATTTCAAGTGTTTTGCTTAAGCACTCCTTTTCCATGGATTTATAATGACAAAGATTCATCATTTAGTATATCATTATTTTATATGCTTTAGTGAAAAGGATGTTGTACTAAGCTATGTATACCTTTTATGAGTTATTGACACATTTTTCAAGTTAACTATCATACCTTGTATTAGCAAAATTTGTGGTGGTTCATTATTTATTATTTTACATAATGCATGCTTCTGACATATCTCTAAATGAACTAAGAAATTGGATTACCCAAAGTGGTATGGGACACCTTGGGTAAAATAAAAATGAATGAGATATTCAAGGTGGTATGGGACATATTTAATATACAAACCATTTAAGTAAAGAATGAATGATATGTGGCTCACATGATAATAAAGACAAATTAAGGGTGTGCCCTAATAGCTCTCCAATGCATTGGGTAATGATGTAACCACTAGAGATTACAATTTTAACGATACCTTGGGGTTTACCTTGGTAATTTCAAATGACACTTTGGGGATGGACCTTGGTGATATGTTCATGATTGTCTAAGTTAAATGTTGATGCCACATAATTCAAGTTATGTAACAAGTTCTTTTTAAAGATAAAGTTCTTTCACGACTAATGCCTTTAAGTTTTCATAGAGTTCTCATTTCACTGGTATAAGCTTGGAGCATGACTGGTGTTTATCACTTAATAGAATAGTAATGAGCATATGAAAATTCAGTTGTTTCCTTTATGTGCAACTCTGATTATGTATTACTTTTAACTGTTTAATTTATGCTCAAGTAAGGAACATGTCGTACTTGTTTATGATAACCATTGTTTTCCTTCGAGAATTAACATAATTGTTTCATGTTCTTCCTGAAAACCTTGATTGAGCATTTTTGTGTTATAATTTTCCTTTAATGAGTGTTAAATCTCTTTTAAAAGAATGTTTTCAAATTTTACAATGTTTAAATTTTTTTTAAACCCCTTACTGAGTATTTCAATGCTCACCCTATGTTTTGATTTAAAATTTTCAGGTATCATCTTTTAAAAGATGAATTGTTTTAGAAGTTTCTGGTTTCCCAGAACCCGAACCGCACACGATCCTCTGTATGGGACAAGATGTGTTGTTAACAATGTGTGTTTTATTTTAAGATAACACATCGTGTTCAGAAGGCACCAACTCCTGGGTTTCTGGGGTCGGGGTCTCTACATTCACCAAAGGAATTCAACCTATATAAGGATCAATTTCATGGTTTCTTCTAGCAGTGATTTGGATATGAACTAACCATGTTGCCTCACCTTATATAAGAGTAAACCACACGCATAAGAGTAAACTACATGGTTTCCCATTAACCATACACTAACTATGAACCATCAATAAACTATAATTCATATGCATAAGAGTCATCCACATGGTTTTCCCCTACATAAAGGGAATATCCATGGTTACTATAGAAAGTAATCCCATATAAGTTTATCCCTTATAATTTACTACAAACCATTCTCTAATCATAAATAGTTCACTATTAGATACCCTCATGTCTGAATAGACCCACATGGTTATTACCATATATGAAATAACCATGCGATAATTGTGCAATAGAGAAAACTATTAACATTTTCAAATTCTAAGTTTAAAAACTCCTAAAAATTTAAAATAACCAAAATTTATATAATATATTATAAAATAGTTACACGGGGGTGTCATAGTTTTGGTTGAGGTTTTCTTCTACATTTGGATAATTTTTATCCACTCTAAAACACTTTAGTGGTATTAGAGTCACTTCTATATTTATTGCACTAATGTTTTGGATAGATGAAGCAACTAGAAAAATAATTTTTTTTAGAACCATGACATGTTTTTTGGAAAATAGTCATGGAATAGTTTCATGAAAAACAAATCATCATAAGATGATACAATTATAATGTTATTTATTATAAAAATTCTTGTGGTTAATATTAAAATTTTATTTCCATAAGAAAACCATGACATAGTTGGGTGAAAACTGCATCATGGTTTCAAAAGTGTGTCTTATGAAGGCTCATGTCTAAAACAACTTAATCTATATAAAATGGGTTTCATTCTATGTTAAGTTTTGTAACCAGTCATAAACCACATAGTGGTTAATATAAAAACTATATTTTTTAAATTTTAAAGAAAAAAATCGTTAAAATTTTCAAAAGCCTTCACGGGCGTGGAATAATTTATAAATGTAAAATAAGGAAAAATATAAAGACCTTATATTTATTTAAGAAGTTTTTATAAATATTAATATATAATTTTCATATTAAAGTCATTCTTTTAAATTTATTTAAACTATGTTAATAGAAATTCTGATTTATTTTTTCAATGTTTTAAATAAATTTAAATGTGTGATATTTAGTTTTATGTAAATTTTTTATACAAAATTTGAAATGTTTATATGATTATAATTTTTTTCATAAATATCATATATTTTAAAATATGAAGGATTTCATATAAAATACCATGTAAATAATTTAATATAAAGTAGTCATATTTGTGATATAAATATAAAAAAAATTATATTTTTATATTATGGAATATGTATAATAGTGTGTTTAATTATAAAATTTGTATAATTGTTTATTCATGAAATGTATATAAATTTTTATATCATGTATAAATTTATAAACTATTCATTTATTTAGTTTATTCATTGCTTTTTTATTCATGAATATAAGTTTTATATTTTGAATGTATATATACTTTAAAGTATTAAATTGCTTCTTATAAATGTTGGTCCATGAATTTAAGGAGTTACATTCTAGGTACGACATAATATTTAGTTACATTAAACCATAAATATGATTTATTTTTGGGTTATAGAATTTAAAGTGAAGGTTGGTTATGATTTATATATATTAGATGTTAGGATTGTATTTGAATTGTGGTCTCTCTTGAATATTGATCCATGGATGGTGGGACTTTGGGTCGACCAGCTCACTGGCCTGGGGACTTAGGATCTATCTAAGAAAATTAGGGGTTATCTACCTATAAAACCATTCTTTCCCTTGTAGTGATTTTGATTTTTTTATTATAAGCCTTTTAATGAAATTTTTTCATGTACCTTTTGTATATGATGCATTCATATATGTGTAAATATAGTTTAATTTTATTTTTGGGTAAGTTACACAAATCATGAGTTATATAAGGAGTTATACATTAACATGTTTTAAACATATTGATTTATTTGAAGGTATAAGATATTAAAAATAATTTTTTAGAATCATTCATGTATTAAGGGAATACATGAGATAATATGGTGAAATAAAAATACCCTTTAAAATAATAACTATTATATTCCTTCTAATTTGAACACTTTTTAAGACCTCAATCATCAAAATGGGTAGGCCATTCCAAATATGGGTACCCATACATTATCATGTGTAAGGTACGCATGATATAGTTGTACCTAATGGTTAGGTTCATATTCTTGGCATGATATTGGGTTACACTTAGCTGGGAAACCCTAAAAAATAGGATAGTAGAGGAATAGAGTTAAGATAATACATGTGATACATTGATTAAGGATTTTTTTCACTCAACTATCCAAGATTTATTTGTTATACGATTGAAATTATTGTCCACCAGATATAGGAATGGATTATGTTACAATCTTAGCTATTATGATTCATAATGAAATATAGATCTTGACCCACTAATGGATATGATGTAAATTAAAATGGGTCATCATTTTAGTTGGAGAATATTTAATAAAATACCTTATTAAACAAATTTAAAATATGATACTCATATGATAAAAGTTTTTTTATAGATAAAATGGAATCATCATTATCAAACCTGACTTTAAGATAAATTATTGAGAAGGAAAATATTAATAGAAACTTATGAATTGTTATTAATAAAATGATAAATTCTATATGTTAGTGAAAACCCTTGTTTAGTATCCAAATGTTGATGTTGTTCAATAAGTAGGTATATATGATTATGAAAAGTATAGAAGGATTTAATTGAAGTTTCAAATACATTTTTTAGAAATAATATGCCAAATTAAATTCAGTATCCTCACTTTCACTCAATATGAATGGGTATGTTAATGAATTGGGGAGGCAATAGGTCTCTTTTAAGACTTAATTTGGATAACTAATTCATCATACAATCATTATCAAAAAGTTTTTGAAAATAATAATGAGTTAAATAAAAATTTACAAAATCTTTTCAAAGTGTTAAGGATAGATGAACTAAGTATGAGATGTCCTGGTTCTAGTGATGTCTTCATGGATCTACATCCTTGGTAGATGAACCTAGTCATGTAACCCCATGGGTATCATGTAATGCCTTAGTTTCCTTCCATAACTATCCCCATAGGCCAACACATGTTCTTCTAGTGTGCTTTATCCCCACTCACACACACCCTGAGAAACTTCCCATAAGGTCACCCATCTTGACACTACTTTAGGACAAGCAAACTTAACTATGGATTTATAATTTTTTAGGCTCCTAAAAATAAAGGTTCACCTTTTTGACATGGGTAGTGACATTTATTCTCTTTAAGTCTAACATTTCTAGGGTTGTTACACTCCCCCCACTCCCTTAAAGGATAACAGCCTCACTATTGACCCCACATCTCTAACCCAGGTAATTACACTACACTTACGACTAGGTATTGGATCTAATACCACTTTAAAATGTCCTATACCAAAATCCACTCAATAAATTCCTTGTATAGGTGGTTCCTCATGACCTCAAGAAATCCTTTTTGTATGTCATAGGTTGCCGACTATCGGCTAGGTTCTATGTGGTTACCTTGGGGAGACTATACCCTATGGTTAGAGTGAAATAAAAATATAAAAATATCAATCACATAAAACATACTATATAAGCATCAAAACCCAAAAAGTGTAGGTAAAATAAATACATCATCTCATGAAATAACAAAAATGAACATGCCATACATAATAAGATAGATTCACCATGGGTGGATCAAAAACACATAAACAAAATAAATAAAATAAATCTGAGTCCAAAAGATCATCCCCAATAATTCTTGAGTCTATCCTGATCCCATAATCCCATAATCCATCCTATAAAGTCAACCATCAACATAGAATGGGCCTTTCCCCTCAACTTGTACTTGTGACCAAATAGTGATAGCTACTCCAGTACTCAAGTGTCATGGTGGACTGAGAAGGGTGTGAGTATAAATCAGTTGGCCACCACCAAAGAAATTTGTAAATATAAATAGTATAGATAAAAGTTCATGTAGAATTGATACATTTTAAAAAGTTAAATTATTTAAAAAATTAATTAAAAAACATTAAATAACCACTGATGCTTGGGCTCTGTGGTGATACCCAAGATTGATCTATACCATTTTTTATCATCAAACTCATGACCCTGATCAACTATACCTACTTCTTCTATTGTT
This sequence comes from Viscum album, assembly GCA_963277665.1. Lineage (NCBI taxonomy): Eukaryota > Viridiplantae > Streptophyta > Magnoliopsida > Santalales > Viscaceae > Viscum > Viscum album. Next base: position 228,150,715 of record OY728165.1, read on the forward strand.
AGGGTTTCTATAAGAATATCATGAATACCATTCTAACTATATATTGATGGCCACTTTTTAAGATGTTTTTTCATAAAAGTATCGTGACCACCCCATGGGTTGTTTTCACAACTTCCCACAATGGGAGTTTTCACAACCACCCTTATGGGTGTTTTCACATCCTCCCCATAGGGAGTTTTTACAAACTCCCTATATGAAGTTTTCATAACTTCCCTATAGGTAGTTTTCCATATGAGTGTCACAACCACTTCAAATAGTGTTTTCTAATTATATTTCAATAACATTCATAAATTTTCATTCAACTTTAATTTACAATACCATTTTAATTTACAATTCATTAATTCATATAATAATAGTCATTATCCATTTCATAAACTAGGGTTTACCAATTACCATATTAATAATAATTCAAGGTTTCATACTTTCATTTCACGAAAGGAAATTCCTATTAAAGGAAAAAAATCTCACAACATCAACCCAAACCATAATATTAAAATGATATTTTAAATCATAGTTCACACATTTTTATACATTACTTACCATTCATGAAGTATATTTTTAAAACATAACTTTTATGGACCCCTTCATGAAACATTTATATCTATTACCAAAACATAACTCCATGCCACATTTTAAGAACTACATCAGGATTATGGAACTCCTTAACAATTTTCAATTAAAATCATGAGACTCATATTTAACTATTTGAAGTATAATTTTCCCATTTATCCAAAACAAGTTAAATAAGTTCTATAATTCTAAACTTTTATAATTAAGTTTCTGTAACATTTCATTATTCAAGGATAAGGTCAATTTTTAAAACTGAGCATCCACTTAGGACCCCCCCTCATGAAAGTTCTTTAATGCATTTAAAATAGAGAATCAATCTAGAATAAAACCACAATCAAACCAGTTAAATTAAAATTAGGTCAATGTATGGAAAATTCTGTATAAACCCACCAAGATTTAATTGGAAAAAATGTGATACTATGGGTTAAATTTAGGGACCACCTACCTTAGCCGTACATAAGTTAGCTCATCCACTATAGGCTTTCAGTTTGGCCTAAAATATAAGAAATTGATAAATCAAATGAAAGTCTTGAAAATAGGTAATATTATACAAACATGGTGGAATAACACTTTAAACCAATATAAAATAATAAAAAATTTAAATGGATTCATAGACCTACCCCAAGGTCTTGATCACACTAAATAGAAAAGGAAATTGTCAAGGGTTAAGGGAGTTCCACTATGAAAGAGTGGATAGGGTAGTTTCTCACAAATGAGAGATCTCCTAGATAAAACAGTGAGTAAAATAGGGTAAGGGGTATTGAGGTATTAGGGAATAAAAGACCAAAATACCCCCTTTAAAAAATCACCCAGTAGTCGGTGTGGGACTACAGCAGCTTGGTACAATCCCAACTCCTATTCCTGGGCCCCTAGTTCACTCCCATTACCCATCCTACACCCAAAAAATAATAAAATAGGGGGTTTTATTGAAGTTCAAAAAAATATAAACATACTCGGTCAAAGGATGAGGTCTTATAGATGTGTTGACATTAAATATGGTTAAAATTTTAAACCATATAAGAATATTATATAGTATAATTATCAGTCTAGGTCAGTTAAACTTAAATGTGGTTTTAGGATGGAGGGGTGGTGTTTCTATTAAATATGGAATTATTAAAAATACCTTAAGGGGTTTAAGAAATTCCATGGAAATTCCATGATATCTATTAATGTTATAGATATAAATTCTTCAATTTTAAAGGGTATATTATATCAAATTTATATTTTCTAATTGTTAAAAATATATAAAAGATAAAAATTAATGAAATAATTGATGGTGCTTATATAATTCATTAAAATAAAGTGAAAAAGGTCGTTACTGTGAATATTTTTAATGAAAAGGAATATTTCAAGAACAAATGGTTCTAAACAAAAGGTTTTTCATCTTATTTTATCTTATATGATAAGAGATATTGTTTTTAAACAAAGAGTTTTTATGAATAATATGAGATGATAACATTAATACACTTGGTTTGTGATTCATTATATTCTATAACATATTTTAAAAATTGATAAGTATAAAATTATTTTATCCAATATTAATGACTTTATCGAATATATTTGTTAAAATATGAGGGAAATTTTCCCACCACCCAAAAATAAAACAATTTAAAGAATAAAATATTCTTTTCAGATTATTTATTCAAACTCATAGAATTAAATTTAATATATGATTGTTATTAGGTTATTTTTTAAGTATTTTCACTAGAGAAAATATTTTTTTTTCTATCAAAAATGATTTTGTGTCTTAGAAATATATTTTTGAAAAAGTATAGATTTTAAGAAATTTATGGGAGTATGTTTCGTCTTAGAGAAGTTCAAAGTATGACAAATGAATGAATATATCAATCTAACTTAAAGTTAAAGTCTCTTTATATCCTAAAAGAGTTTATGGTAAAGTAGTAAAAATAGTCTTAATGTAAATAGTAATATTTTAAATACCAAGTGATCAAAAAGAAAAGTTAAAAAATGGAAGTGTTATGAAGAAGAAGATGATGAACTTTGAAATAGTTATAAGTAGAAAATAAAAAGTTATAAACATCATAACATTGGATATTATTAAGTAAAGATGCTTTGATATTATACTCATAAATTTAAACATGAGTATTATGAATACAGGTATCATAATTATTTAAAGATTATTTCTTTATAGATGATACCCATTGAAAGAATTTAGTGTGAGGTTTTTTTAGATGGTAACATAGAGATATGTTCATTATTACTTAGAGATGTGATGAGTTTAATAAAACCCTAAAAGTGTAGTAAACATAAGGCCTGTATGGAGGAATATAATATGGGGTATGATATAATTGGAACATATGTATGGTTTTTTTCAAATTTTTAAATAATTTTAAGAATATAAAATGAATCATGTTATAAAAAAATCATTCTCCACTTTATTATTCTTTCATTTTGGTTTCATATATTTATGAAGTGAAATGATAATTGACCTCTAAAATTATGACTTTGAGTTATTAATTATCAATTGTCAACATGGATTATTATATATTACAATGGAATGTGAATATTAGTGTAGGTTGGGTTTAATATAAAGATATATAATTCTCTCATTCGGCACAACACAATTTTTGAGTATTGGATGACCCACTATGTATACCACATGGACTGTCATAAATTATGTTTTTTCCATAATAAGGGTGTATGTATCATATTGAATCTACATATCTAAGGTTGAAAAGTTATTTAGATTTTAAATTTTTATACTTAATTTTCTATCTTATGCCAGCCTTGAGGTTGAGAGAATCTGGGGTGGTTGAGTATGTTTCTGATCATGAAATCAGTTAATCTCTAACCAAGATTGGAGTTGTCATATTATATAAAGAGTATAAAATATGAACCCTAGATTGAGATAGAGTGAGTAAATTCATGGTCATACTAAGATAAGGTACATGTGATGTGATTATATACTTTGATAAGGTTCATGTGATGTGCCTATCCATTTATGTAAATGACATGTGATGTGTTCATCAGTATAGTTAGTATACACTCGAAAAATTAAGAATATGTGAGTGGGGTATATGGGATTGACATAATCCATGGTTTATGATCAATTAATGTCTTGGAAAATGGGATTATATGATTATGAATACTTTTATATGATATATTTTAGGAATATATATATATATATGTGTGTGGAGATACATGTGTTTGATAGAGATCATTCTAGACCACTTTGTATCTTGTGTAGTATAGACACTTTTCTAAAGGCTAATCTTTACTTACTTTTATGGATTAAGGAATTTATAAATTTTTTTCAACATTATAAAGGCCCATGAGGTCACACTTAGTGGTTATTTGAATGATGATTAAGTTTTGTTACAAATTACTTCTATAAAACTTTGATAGATAACTGAAAATTATTTTAGAGGATAACCAAAAGAAGTTTTGGATGGATTTTCACAAGTTATTACATATGATGTAACATATAATGAAAATGGATAATAAATTTTCCAAAATAAATTATATAAGATATATAAAATGTGTTTTGGATATAGTTTAATATGTTGTTACACATGATTTCACATAAGGTGAAATTGTGCTAAGTCTATGAGGCTTTATTGTAAGTGATAAATTGTTAGAAATATGCATTAAATGTAAAACCATGACGTAGTGGTTTAAACCTTGTTAAGGTTTTATATAGTGAAAACCATTACATAGTGAATGTAACTTCGCTATGGTTTGGTGTATGAAATTTCATGTGTTATGTGATAATAATCCTCCAAATACAGGTTATCATACTCAGTTTAATCATCATGTGATTAATATTTTTGGATTTTTAATATCAAAAATAATTATATAATGTAAAATTATTGTTATGAGGATTGAACTATATGTTGTAAAGATTTTTAAATTTTAAACATTTAATAAAAATTTCATCAATGATGATCAAATGTTTTAGCTTCAAGGAGTGTCCTTGGATGGATATATAAATATGTTTAATACTTGTAAAATTGATATAAGAAATTTGTATCTGAATTCTATATGATAGAATTGTGAGATCCTCAAACCAAAGCTCACTTTCTCTATCTCTCTCTATATAACTAACAAGGGTTCTATAAAACTATGAGGAAAATGAGATCCTTCCCAAGAATTGGGAGATTCATATAACATATGGATACCCTAAGAGGATGTATTTTTTTGGATACTTCTCAGTGATCTTTATCAAGTTCATGTAGAAGGCCTTAGATAGATTCAGAACAATAGATAAAAAGTTATGTATTATTCATTTATTTTATTCATTCTAAATGAATTTAATTATCCTTTGGCATAAATTGGTTGTGGTTGATGTTTTTTATTGTGTTTTGATAAGTTTTATCCCCTCCAAAATCCTTTAGGGAATAAGGAAACTTGGATGAGTGAGGACTTGGTTTTGATATTATAAGATATTAAATACTTTGTACATGTTGTAGGGATCATCTTGGAGATTGTTAAATAGTTTATTTATCATGGTAGTGTAATTATTAGGGAATGGTACACATTCATATGGATGGTGTTGTTTGAAATTATGTCTCATCATGACCCTTTTTTATTTAAAATGAACATATAATATATTCTATTTTTTCTAAAATAGGTTATAATGGGAGAGTAGGTTAATATGAACCGAATGGGTTTCTTTTTGATGTGTTTTAGGATTTTGTTTGAAGAATGCCTTATAGAAATAGGTTTTGGGTGTGTTGGACTTTGATAATTACTCATTTTCAAAAAAGATAAACCTATAAAATCACACAATGAGTGCATAAAATGGTTTTATAAATTGGTTTCACGTGAAATGGATCATGTATCCAATGGTTTTGGAAATGGTTAGGATTTTCAGGTGTTGAGAAAATTAAATAAAATGGTTTTGGAAACAAATTTCAAAATTTGTTTAAAAAAAAGGAATGGTTTTTTAGGAAAATAAAATCCTAGTAGAAGATTTTAGGACTTTTAGTTTTGATAAAAACCTTGGATTAAAAGGAGTAATTTTTAAAACTTTTAGGAGTTGTGGCTTGTGTAAAATGATTAGGTTGGTTCTTAAAATAATCAACTGTTGTAATAGTTTGGAGAGTGCATATTTATGCTTATAGAATGACTAATAGAGTAGGTATCATGTAACCAGATATGTGATTCGTGGTTTCATGGATGGGATCACTTCTGATGTGTTTTTAGTAGATGATTTATATGAAGCGTAGTACTATTAGATGGAATAAACCTTTTTCAATGAGTTATTAGGTGGGGAGATTTATAAAGACTATTTTTTTATTGGTTGTCTATGTTTTAATATCAGTTAGTGAATTCATGAACCATCTTGATATGAGGATTGTGGATATTAGTGGGGTGATCAGGTGATTGGTTTTTAGTTGTGTGAACATGAATGGGTAATATGAGGTAAAATAATGTTAGTGATATGATGGTGATAATATAGATATCAGTGGAAATATAGATAATTAGGGTGTCTAGTGATTACTAAATAGTATGTTGGTGTTTTGAGGCATGTATTGGAAGTGTGATGTGTGTTTAGGTTAGTGGTGAATAGATGATAAGTATAGGTTAATATTTAAGGCTGGGTGGTCAGTGAGTCTTTTTAAGGATGATAAGAGTAATAGTGAGAAGTTTGTAATGTCTCGTACCTTCATATATTAGTGTACTAGAATAAGGGTCAAGCTTTCATAAAATTTTTATAGGAAAATTTAAATTTTGAGAAAAAATTGAAAGAAAGAAGTTTTGTACATGTTTTGGGAGTTTAAATAGATTTTTTAGAAATGATGTAGGTCTAAAAAGTTCATGTTAAAGGGTTTCATTATGTGTGGAGTAAATTGGTTCTAGTGTATTGTAATAGGTCTCTATAGGAACAAATATGGATATCCATTGGAGTTTTGGTGAGTTGGGAAATAGTGTTGAGCCATTGTCTCTACCACTAAAAGTTTGGTGGTAGGATACTGGACTTACAATGGAGTTACTTGACACAGATTTAAGTATATGTAAGTCTAGTAATTTGGGAAGTGGGTGAATTTAAAACCCTATCCCCCCTTGGTCTCCTACTCCTTTAGTTATCTAGGAAAAGGGGATAAACCCCTTTCTCCCATCCTCTTCTCCTCTTAATGTCCCCTTGATTCAGGGTGGTTCAAGAGTTGTTATTTACACAAAATTTATATAATATATCCCCATTCCTCCACCCTTGTTCATATTTTAATTTGGTTTATCCTAATTATTTATTTGATGTACAATTCCACAAAATCATGGTGGAATCACATTTCATGATGGGGATTTTGCATGCAGTGTGTATAGGAGGCTTGGGAAGCATGGATTATTGTCGTCATGCATTGTTGGCCTGAGCTATGTTTCCTATGTATTATTTTAAGGATTTTAGTGAAATTAAATAAAATTTACCATAGATTTATTTTAACAAATTGTGGATTCTTTACATTGTAGGCTTGTGTGTGTGCTTTGAGTGGACCACACACCAATACACATGGTTTCTATGTCGTGGAATTGCTTGATGAGTTTCAAATTGATTATTACAAATTTGGGGTCTTAATTTTAATAAATTGGTTAATTAAATTATGATGATTCTTGATGATATAGGTGTCCATTATAGTTGACATGGGTTGGTAAAATCTTGGGATTATTAAATAGAATTGTGAATATGATAGGTGTCCTTTTATATTAATAATAATGATTATCTGAATTGTGTGGATAAACTACTAGATTTTATGTTTCTATGGTTATTATTAATATTTATGATATCATTATATAACACTATATATCTCTATAAATAGGATAGGTTTATGTAATACTAATATTAAACAATGATTGTATAATTTTCTTAACAGTTCATTTGTGAAACCTTGGTCAAACGAGTGTAGGTGGCCCATTTTATGAATTTTATTGGTGGTGTGATTTTTTCATTGACTTGGTTTTCATAAAAGAAAATGTTTTTAACTTTAAAATAGTATTTAAAAAGGAAAAATAATTTTGATATATATTTATAAAGTAAAGTTTAATTTAAAGTAAAGGTATAAAATTAGTATTTTAAAACAAAGAGTGGGCTTTTCTAAAGGTATTTTCACTATATTTTATAAAAGGTCCTAGTATGGGTAAAAGTTTTAATGTGATGACTTTATAAATTTATTTTTAAAATGTTTTTTCTTTTTATTTGTAAATTAAAGTAAGGGAGTTTGATAAATTGTTTGTTTGTTAACCTCATAAAAGCAATGCCCTGTTTTTTAAATCTTTTATGATTTTGTGAGCCCTATTAATGTATGTTTTTCTTTTATTTAATCTCTTACTGTGTGTTGATTCATGGTAGAATAAGAGTCATATTCATGATACATTCCCTTGGGTGGTGGGTCAGTTAGACTAGGCTAGGATGTCTAGTGTGATTCGTGAGGATAGAATATTCACATGACCTTAGAAGGAGGACTTTAGAAATTATGATCATGTCTAGGATTATTATATAATCATGATTGATTATAGTGAGTTATGGGGTGTGTTGTGGAATTCTAATTGAATGATTTCATGTTAATTGTGATCAGGTTTCAAAGCAACCTTTGGGAATGGTGTGAGCCACATATAATAATGGACTGATGGGTGAGATTGGTCACTATCATCCTTTGGTATATGATTGATATTATTAATGATTTTTTAGCCTCTTTGGTTCTTTTATAAGTTCTATCTTGATGGGACCTTAAAGGTTATGATGGGAGATAGTCCGATTGATTTTTAGATGAATAATTATGGTCAATTTGAGGGTAATCAATTCCCATATTGAGATGATCCATGGAGAAGATAAAAATTTGGGACTAGAAGATGAGTGGGTGTAACAAACCAGCCTAGGCTAACTTGACACATCACCCATCCCAACCCTCCACAATGCCTAAAGGGTGTTCCCAATCCCTATGAGTTGGAAACTAGTGTTAAGGAACCAAAAACACACACAAGGGAATTATTTTACCTAAAAAGTAATAACCAAAGTATCACTCCCACATGGGGGGGTATGACATGAAAATTTTGTAAGTTGGGTAACCATGCACCCAAGAAATAAGCAGAAACCATAATAATCATAGACGAACATGGCATTAACTGATGAACATAACTCATGAATAATAAAAAATTCCAAATAACCATATACAATACATCCCATCATCAAATTAAAACTAAACTTTAATATAACTAAAAATAAAATCAAAAAATGAAGTTATAACATAAGTATCAACATGGAATAATACAATAGATGGTCCATAAACCAAAATCAATAAAAGTTTATAAGAACCTATCTCTATGCGCCAGTGAATCACCCTCACTTGTTTCCACAAACATATATGAAATGATACCCAAAGTATTATCTACTACATCTAAGAGGTACCATCTAAATGTATAATATGATTGGTGTGAGCACAAATCCTATTATGTAACCTCCTTGAACCCCATGGACAACCTTTTAAAATGAAATTAATTTCATGTTGGTTTTAAAATATAAATACAATGTAAGATTTATTATTTTTTCTTAAAAATAATAATAGGTGACCATAATTTAAAACACCCGCTTTAAAATAATGAAGGTATTAATTTCAAAATAAATTAGTCTTTTAAAACTATTAAATAAAATAAATCATTTTCTATGAGAAACCCCTTTAAAATCCCTTTAAAAAACCCACATGTAAGGGAAAAATCCCAAGACTTTGAAAATTATTCCATTTAAAATAAATAAACCCATTTATCCTTTATAAATAGAAGAATAAAAAATGAAAAAGTAATAGAAAATAAATTATAAAAAAATCATAAGTCAACCATCATGAGAATAGAAGTGTCACGACCATCTTGATATAATCGAGAACCAAAAAACATGGGAACACCTAAGAGCACTAGAAAAATATAGGATAGTACTAAAAAATACATCATATAGGTGTTCCTAATCTAAATAAATTTCTATAATGGTTGTAATTTCCCTAATTGGCCTAAACAAGGGGAAAATCCCCCTAAGCAGATTATATTTCTACTTGGGTTAACTAGCAGAGAATGTTTATACACTAGTTAAGCATATGAACTCAGACATCCCATCTATATATGATTTTTCTCCCATGATATATCAAATGGGGATGATCTATAAAACAATAAAAAATAATAATGATACTAAATAAATCCATAACACAATCTCACCTCTAGATACCCCTCATTGAATCAAACCCTTTTTCATTAAGAATATTGAAATAATAAAATATATCCTATAGTAAGGAAAATTCCATTCATTTTATACAAAAAAATATTTGTCACAACTAAAGGGATAATTTATCTTTAGAAAAACTTTTTTTAAAGTACCAATCAAGCCTTAAAAAATCCTTAAATAAATAATTTTATAAAACCCACTTTAAAAACCAACTCATGTAACCATCATCAAATACATTCCATAAATCAATCAAAGAAGCACAAGATAATATTTTCATAAAAATCACTCACACCCCTTAATAAAATCATTTTGGAAATATCCTCTAAGTTATTTATAATAAGAACAAAGTTTTCCTCATTTATATAAAAATAGGTTTTGAGCATAGAAGCATGAGGAAACTGACTTCCTTAAATAAAAACAATTAGATAAAATTATTATAAATTAAAAATATCTCAAATAAAGGATTAAAAAACGATTAATAAATGGATTTAAATTTAAAGGTTTGATCATGGAGAAACCTACCTCAAACATGTCGCTTCCAAAAAACACCACACAAACTCACCATAACAAGGCATGGAGAACCCTAAGAAGACCATAATGAACCCTAGAACAAGGAATCCCCAAATTAAAAATAAATTCAAGTCAACCATAGGTCATCAATACCATTTTAATGTTACAGGTGAAGAGGGGGAAATATTAAGGAGATAAGTTTAAGGATTCTATAGAACTTTACCTTTAACAATCACTATGAAATCATGTAGAAACCCCATAGAGAACCCCTTTGAATAGGGAGAACCAAGAGAGAGATGATATTAGGATATAAGGATTCAAATAGGAGAACAAGAGGGGGATAAAGGGTTAAAACTTGAGGGGTCAATAAGATAATTTCAATATTTTAATAATCCTAGGAGTACTACATGGTTTTTTCAACTAAGCCAATTGTGTGGACCCACCTAAGACAACTAAAGGATTTACATGGTTATGTTGCACGGTTTGCACTAACTGTGTGCAAACCATGTGATAAGATCTAAGATACCATTACTTTCAAATGTCAATTAATTATAGACTAAAACTCAAGTTAAAGCATAATAACCAACAAATAAATAAAATCATAAGGAAAATGAGATCTAGGTGTGATAGTGGGTTACCTTTTTAGTGTCATAAATAGAAAGAAAGTAGGTTCCTGATTAATATTATTGGATTATGCTGGTATGTGATAGAACAACTAGGAATTTAGCATGTGTGGTAGTGTTTTAGCATAATGAAACTCTTGATTGGGATATTAACTTATGTTAGGTGATGTATAATATCACTTTATATTTCAGGATTTGTCTTTAGGATCATGACTACTTTTCTTATGAGGTTGCGTGCATTGATTATTTTCCTAATTGAGATAGTCCCACTCTAGAATTTCTATCATAATTGACAGTTTGAACATGGTGTAGTGACTAACATAGATCTATGTTAGATTATGAAGGGCACTTGGGAAGGGTTTCCATCTCTATGTGATATAGAAAACCCACATCCTTCAGGTATCCACCTATGGTAAGACCATGGTCATGATAGAACTATGCTGCAATTGATAATGATGTGATGCACAATTTAAGGGATCATTTTAAAACTATATAGTTGTATAATCATGTAGTGGGATCCATTCCCTATAAAAACTTGTGTTATATGGGAAAAATATGGAGGTTCCTTTGGGGATTTTATTAAATAGATTGGTGAGGATCGGTGCTTTAAGATAGGGTAGAGTATGAGCTCTTGGATTTTTATTTCATGTAGTTGGGCCTCATTCTTTATTTTCCTATTTTTTTATCATGGGATTAATTCTATGATTCATATTTGACTACCCTTTTATGGTTTTCATTATTATTTTATATTTATATTTATGGTTGGTCCATCTTTGATTCTAATTATCATATTTCTTAATATGGTCATTATTTCTTAGGATATTTCAAGTTTTAATTATTAATAGACAATGAGATGACTGATAGTCCATGTGGGACTTTGATAAGAAATTATTTATGGATATCGTAATACCTCTTAATGATTATATATGATGATATTAGAGTGACTATATGGCATACATCATTGAGTTATGAGGGTATAAGTGTTTTTGATATGGGTAGGTATCACATAGCTAGGGTTAGGAAGTACCAGTCAAGTATATAGGGTGAGGGTGTCATTTGGACATGATTGGAAAGAATATATGGATTTTTATATGCATTAATTGGTTATGTTACTGGATGGGTTGAGTAACACTCACCACATACTTTCATACACCATAAAATTGTACATGAATTCACTTGATCGCTATTACTCAGTGAGTCGAGGTGAGTGGGAAATCCTACAAGGTCATTAGAATCATACCCTACTCACAAACATGATATGGGTTTTGATGTAAATATGTAGACCTTCATGAATCATTTGAGGAACAAAAATTATCTTGGATCTGGATTCGTAGCTCGGTACAATCCATATGATGGATTTTGATTATTCGACAAGTGTTGACTTGTGAGTTGGGTCAAAGATCATTAAAGATTTATTTTTCAATTATATTGTATATTTATTGACTAATTTTCCCATTTTTATCATATTTATTATACTATGTTATGTATACTATTACTACGAATCGGTTGTATGTTAATGAATCATGTTGATTATTTACTTGATATACTAGATTATGAAATGCCATCTTGGTTCCTTATTTTTATGTATATGGGTACTGGGTATGTTTATTATACATACAAGTCATGCTAAAATTTCTATATATTCAAGCATAACCCTTTTACTTGTAGAGTATTGTGCACTAAATTACAAACCATGACACGGTGAAAGTCAACACATCATGGTTCGTGTCTTCCCATGGTTCTTAGTTTAATGTAAAGGTGTATGTGATCAATGATATATGATATCATTAAATAAACTCTCCCATATTTATTATTATATTTATTTCAAATTATTGAAACATCATATAATGACATGTAGATAAAACATTTATTATCAAAGGAGTTTAACAATCTGATTAATAAATGTTGTGGAAGAAAAATAGTTTGTTCATTTCCTATCGAACCATTCAATGATTCTAGTGGCTAGTGGATAATTTAAAAGGTAGGAATCCATTGGTTACTAAGGAGGGTACTTGATAAACCTTATTATCATATATGATCAAAATCATAGACAATGAGGTGCATTTTTTATAGTTTTAGTGTTCCATATTATTGGACTGTTTTATGTTTTCTTGGATTTTTTTGCGTAGGATTTGGATTTGGATCAGAATTTGGTTGTGTGATGGGTTATGTACCACTGGGCTTTTGAGCCACTGTATTTGTAGTCCTTGTTCCAAACCTACGGGTTTGCTATGGGATTTCGGGTTCCCCTTTTCCCTAAAAAGGGTTTGTGTTTTCTTTTCTTTTTAATAAAGGGGTTCACCCCCAACTTTCCTAGTAGTATTATTGATTACACTCCTAATAAATCTTGGTATGGGTTTTGTGTCTTCTCTTAATAGGGTAGACTCAAATATAACCTCAATTCCCTAGAACCATAAGAAATAATAATATGATTAGGCATATTCTTATGTTGTTTGAAAATATCCTCTAGATAGTGGTGACATATATATCTCCATCTCTAAGTAGGGAATGAGGTATCACACTACCAACATAAAAATTAGGATAATAATCATAGTCATGGGTAAATTCACCGACCAACCCCTAGAAGTCAGCTATTAACCCATCACACCTCATGTAGGACATATCTTTACATATCTATAACCAATGATCATGCCACATAAATTACAAAACCAAAACACTCATTGGGGATCTAATATCTCTGAATCAGCCTATCACTCTCAATAAACACCACTTCGGTGATACAGTCCCCTAGGCTATAAATGATAATTCTCATTCCCAAGATCATGTTGTAAACCCATAATCTACTAGAAACATGTAAATATACCCTCGTTATACCATCACTCATAAATATATTATACCGCCTTTGGTCTACACTATTTCCCCATCCATCTCAAACATAACCTCCCACACCATGAGATAAACAAAAAGGATCGACTCATATTATAATCACACTCAAGCCTAAGGAAAATTGAATACCAAAAAATGACCAACTATTTAACCCTTAATATAAATCCTTTAACAATTATACTAGGACTCATAATACCTCACCCACCAAACACAATTCCAATACATAGGTCACCCCTCCTGATGAACCCACTTCCTCAATAAAAGATGAGAAAATGAATCAATATACCCCCTATATAGCCTATTTCTTTCCACTGAGTGATTCATATCCATGACCAATACCTCAATAGGTTACTCATCCTATCGCTAAATTCTTGAAACCCTATATGATTTCCTCTCAAAATTCAATCCAAAACTCATTAGGTTGAATAGTTGCAAAGAAATCATAATTCAAGGGGGAACACACTGACCATTAGTTCGATCCAAATAGGTTACACTTATTTCCCATGTCCCTTTAAACCTCATTGTCTCTCACTTGGTTCAATCACACTTTCTTTTCCCTCTTACAAATCACACGGCACAAATGATTATATATAAATCAAGGAAATTAGTGACCACCTACCATAACCATGGAGTAAGATGGTTAATGATTCTCTCACTATCCATTCTCAACCACCATGATCACCCATGATTTCCTAACTCATGAAAAAACAATTAATTAATTAATTAATTAATCATCTTCTACTAATTCCCATAATTTTTATAATTGGGTAAAATTTCATTAATCAATGTCAACTCATCAAAAACTTGAAGTAATAATTTTCCAATGACCTATGAAATGCTCCAATTAATCTAATGACTATAATACACATGATTCAAAAATCAAATTATCATCAATTCATTTTAAATCTAGTGAAATATTTATAAAAAATTACATTGTAACTTTCTAATGGAAAAAACAATATCCAATTATTTGTTTTACTTCTCGAGCTCCCTTTGACCTCCACAAAAGAAATACTTATCATTTGGAATGTATTTTACCATTATTAGATGAAATATGATATCAAATAAAAAGATTTAATTTCCATAAATAAGATGAAAATGGGGAAGGAAATTGTTGAATTCGATATGCTTACTCATCCTGAGACAACATGGATCATTAAAGGATAAGGGAGGAGGAAATAGGTTAAAGGTATCCCCCCCCAATTTCTTATCATACATCCCTTCAAATGTTTTCTTAATAGAACCCCTAAAAAGGAAAAAACGCTCCCACTTTATGTGGCAGTCACAGCTGTCCATTGGGTCCCTGGTTCCCTCCACTCAACCCTTAATAAAGGGATCTCGGCTACTAGAAGGTCACTGGAAATCCAATGGCCTCATCCGAGTTTTCTGTAGTTTGTTTAATAATCCACCCATGCCTCCACATTTACAAAATGCTTAAAAATCCTATCTAGGTCTCTTTTACCCAAATTTACATCTTCATAACTTTATTTTAATCATTTTAAACTCATTTATAAACTCTCTTTCTTGATCTGAATCAAAAATTCTAAATACACCTCAGTTGTGGTTTTAATGGAATCAATCCTTCCTCTAATCCCACCAAAAACTGAAGACTTCGATAATTATAAATATTATTAAATGGAATATTTGATGATACAAACTATACTCTTCATTTTATGTTTTATTCTCTTAAACCAATCATGGTAGATCCCATGACAATGAGTTTTGTTATCTTATTTCATTACAATTGAGAAAGGATTTTGTTAAAAAAATATTCACTCTAATTTAATGTTGAATAATTCAATTTTTAAATAATTCTATTTTTAACCCCTAAAACACATACCCTATTATCATTACAACCAATTAAATACAACATCTGGGGAAAATTAAAGAAACTCCTTAGTAATATTTTATGGAGATATAACCTAAATTGTTTTTACATATGATATAATCTGGAACATATCGTAGTGTATGATATTTAGTTTTTCATAATTTATTAAATACTAGGAATCCAGGGAATATCATCTGATTTGAAATGGAATATCATTATCTTTGATATAATAATATCATATCCACTTTTATAGATAAATTATATTATATGATATCTTCATATCATAAAATCATACTATAAGCCTTATAATATGTGTAATAATTATGTAAAATTCATAAATCACCATGATATTAATGAATGAAAGTAAAACGTTAAGAGTAAAATTTTGGGGACCTTCCATGTAGGTTATCATAACTTGTAATGTTCCATATGATGGAAAATTCAGAGGATTTTTATTGGCTAAGAGGTTATAAAGAGTTAAAATTGTGATCCATTTACTAATAATCTATAAATGTATGATTAATGTCCAGGAGACAAGGGTAGATTCCTCAAGACCTTTATGAGGATGTGGATACCATTGAGATAGTTTTTTCACATGATCCTTCAACCAATTCAATCTCTCCCTAGAATCCTTTTTCTTCCTTATCCCTTTTCAATTGAGAGGAACTAGCATACATTGGGAGTTATGAAGAATTACACCTATGAATTAGGTGATTTAGTTCAGACTATGGATATACCTCTATGGAAAAAATCCTTTGGTTATTCCTAGTGATATTCATTAAGCATTAATTTGAAGACAAGGTCATCATCCATCATTGGTGTAAAGTACAAATTATTCTTTATTTTGTATATTCGTGATTTATATTTTGTATAGCATGGTGATCTTGGGTTTTTTATTTATATTTCTTTATTATGTATTGAATAATTTTTATTCTATAACACCCTAATATTTTTTAATAAATATTTCGCTTTAAATAATTTTATTTCTTCAACAACTTGTGTTATACGCAACATCATGTTTAGATGAACCGTGTAACATTATTAAAAAATTATGTGTTTGTTATAAACTAGTCATTTCATTGAAGGGTATAAATATTAATAACTAAAATATTAAAAATATATGAAAATAATTCATTATTTATCAAATAATTAGAATCTAAAACAAAAAATATTTGAAAATAAGTTGACATTTTTTTGTGAAAATTTGGTTTTATGCATGCAATGTATTTTTATTGATAAATTAAATTAATTATTATTGGTTAATTATTTTAATTAAATTTATATATTAATTAATTTATCAAATTTTTTAAATATTCAACAAACATTTTTAGTCATAGGATAAAAATAAATCAAGTTTTAGTCTTTAAAATGTATTTTTCTATAAAAATAATTTTTTATCACATTTTGCACACTTAAATTAAAATTAATTAATTTAATTTATAGGTATTGAATTAGATAAAATTAATTATGTATTTATAATCATTAGTATTAAATTTGGTAATTAGTCCCCTTTAATTTTTGTCAATATGAATAATAATTGTGGTAAAATTTGTCACCCCGGTAAAGGGTAAATCAGGTTAATAAGGATTAAAAATAAGTGATAAGGCTATGATTTTTCGTATTAATTCTTATTGGATGAATATAATTTGAACATTAACACCTTAGGTTCAAAATTTAGTAGTTTAGTGGACACTTTTCCATAAAAATTACTTCTAAATTATTAAAATCAAACAAAGTTACAAAATGTCACTATCTTTGTTGTTAATATATCTTATGTGTCCACATAGGAAAAAATGTATATTATGAACAAATATATGTGTTTATTTTAATATTATTAAAATTATTTTCATGATAAAAATTTATTTTTAATTTTTAGTAATTATATAATGACCTTAATTTCTTATGAAACGATGATGCAATATTTCTCTATTTAATAAAATAATAATAAATTATTTCAAAAATATTAAAATTGATTAAATTTGAATAAATTAATGCAACCCATGAATTTTATACATCTATATAAAATATTAGGTCAGTTTTAAATAATTATATTCTAATTCCCTTTTTATATTAATGTATTTAAATTTAAATTAAATGAATAGTTTCAAAATTGATAATAATTGTATTTTATAAAATTAATATTTTTTAAATTATTTTAAATAATAAAAATCTTGAAATAAGATAAGGTGGATATTATATGGTCTAAAATTTTATTAATTTTCTATTTATAGTCCAATTTTCACCTTATAAGTAAAAAATACAACCCTTTAATATTGAAAACTTTGTTAGTGTAATTAAAATTAAAATTTGTTAACTAAGGGTTAATAAAAATGATAAGGTTTAAAATTAAACTAAAAATTGTCTAAATTATATTTGATAATTTTATTACAACCCTATATTATATTATCTTAGAATAAATTACCATTTAGAGGCATATTTTTTGATAATTAATTTATTATAATTTAATATTTTTATAAATTCAAAATTTTCCCCTCACCTCAATTATAAAAGAGAACATCCTACCTCCCTTATTCACATCACTTTTATCCCTATAGATTGAACAAACTCTACCAATTTCCCTTATGAAATTTAATATACACATTATAGATATTTTTTTCTACCTAAAATACAAACACTAGAGCCTATTAGAATATATATAAAGGATTCATTTTAAAGAAATGGTAATTGCCTAACCCAATCACTTTCTTTTCTACTCTTATCTACCTCATCTAAATCTATGGTATTTATCATAAAATAAAAAATTAAGTATCCTAAATATTCTTAAATTTTATTATTATTATTAAAACACCATTATACACCTTCTTTCCCATCAAACTAGAAGTAAAAGTATCACTCATGTGTACGTACAACTTATCGTCTCCATGTAGCGATACAATTCATTTTTTATCACCATATTTTATGGATGAATATTATAATGGGTTTAATATTTATATATTATAATTATGACCTAATTAAACTTCTATAATTTTAATATAACATCTATCTTCTTACCATCTAATCCTTTGGGAAACGATAACATTGTTTGTGAGTACGTGTGGACTACCACCTCCACGAAGCGATGTGATTTGTTTTTCATTTATATTTTACTTGGATGGTAATGAGGATTAATTTAATGGATATTATATATATATATATATATTAGATAATAATTATTCTGTTAATGTGAATTATTATTTACCTTTCTTTTATTCCATATGTTGAAAAATAAAAACATCGTTCATGCATACATATGGCCTACCATCTTCATAAACAGTGTAATTCATTTTTCTATCTATATTTTTTATGAATGATTATAAATATGTATATAATTAATATATATTATGTTTATAACATAATTATAATTATTTAAATTATTTAATCATGATCAAAGTATAACTATCGGGACTTCCAAACTGAAACATGCTTAGAAAATGAAGCAGTTATCACTCAGAACAGTGATTTTAATAAAAAATTATTAATTAATGGATGATAAGATATCATAAATAAATAATAAATGGTATGATAGATATTAATATGGTTATTTAATAAATTTATAATAAATTCATATTTATTATATAGTAGGTTTTAACATGAAATGGGAAATGTGATACTTGAGGTAAGGGATTTTCATCTCACTTTTATTTCAGTGGGACATATGTCATATTTACCACTAGTTTATTTTGTGTGGTTTATATACTACCCATGAATTTAATTTATGAATATTAAAAAGAAAATTATAACATATACATAAACATATATGGTTATTTATTTCATGGGTCTTATGATTCAAAAGTTACCAAAGTGGTAACCGTTTTATTTCACAATCTCATCAATATTTAGGATTGTTTATGTCTAAGTCTCTACTAGGAAATATTTATCTTCCGTATCCATATTTTCTTAAAAAAATAATTATTTTTTACAATTATCATATTATTTTTTAAATCAATTTTTAACCATTTTTTAATTTATAAAAATGTTTTGAAAGGAATCTTCTTATCATTTTCCAAAAGAGGTACTTTTTAACCATTTTGCAACAGTATAAAAGGAATTTTTTTAACTTATACTACATGAACTGATTTTCATTTCATCATGAATAATCTTTTATTTTGAATATTCCTATATAATTTCACAATTTTATTTTAAAATAAAAAAATTCCTTCGTAATTGCATGGTTTTTTAAAAAAAAATAAGCCATTTCAAAAGGGAAATGGTATTTTCCACAAGAAATGTTCTGAGTGATCTTTAAAAACTATTTTTTATCTAAGATGAAATCCTTTGATATTACTTAAGATTTACTGGGTATATGATCCAATGATTCCATATTTATTCTTTATCTGTATGGTTTATGAATATGATGAAATAATGTTTATGAAACCCATTTCTTTTCCGTGAGTTATGCTATGATGAAATTATTATGAATCCCATTTATTTTCATGGGTTATGATATGATGAGTGTTTTATGATTTTTTGTCACACATATGTATTATTTTCATTATGTGATAGGTTGTACCTATATCCCCCTCCAATTAATTGGGTAATGATTAATGTTTTATGAGATAAAATGGAACACAGGAGGTTATCCCAATCCCTAAAGAGGGTACATGGGAGGTTATCCCAAGACCAAAGCATGTACATGAGTGGTTAGCCCAATACTAACATGTTATTAATGTCTTGGTGAGTATCATTGACATAAGGATTTTTATACTTATGTGTATTCCACAATGTATGTCTTATGTTAATGTTGTGATAACATGGATCATGTTCTTTGATTCATTTATGATTCATTTCTTATGAACTACCAAGATTTATGCCATGACTCATGTTTATGATCTATGATATGATAGGTATGGTTTTAAAATGTTAATATCATACCCTTATGATCATTTTATTCTTATTTTATTATTTATATATCCCTTTTTCACCCTCATTGAGCATCTGATATCACCCTTTATTATTTTTTCTTCCCCATGTTATAAAGAAGGGTTTTATGTATTATAATTCTAGGAATGGTGATAGATGTGAAGAAATTAGTGAGAGAATATATATTTCACCTATAAACCAGTATTTTATGCATTAAAGATTCTAAATGAACTAGAACTAAGAGATTCTAGAATGGATCATTATGTTATGTAATGAATATCCATCTATTAAGATGTAATATCTATGTATGAAAAGTTTGGGTCATTATAGTTGGTATCAGAGAAAGGTTTAGTTGACCTTTGTAAACTAGGATGAGAAAAATTTAGTAAGAACTCTAGATATATGTCTAAGTATAGGATAAAATCAGAAATTTTTTATAATGATCATGAAGGGACTAGGTTAAACCTAAGTTTTCATAGTGTAATATGTCATGATTTAAATGCCCTATAAATAATTTTTCATTATTATGTGGTTTCCTATTATGATTATTTTTTCTCAAACTATGTTTTTTGGTTTCTAGTTAATGGATGGAACCCAAATGAATAATTTTAATTCTAAATGTGATGGACAATATAATAATTGTACACCTATGCAACCAAATTTAATGGGATATGGAATGAAAACTATCATTTTTATGCTTATGAATCTTTATTAAGCTATGAATCATGTTTAGCTTCCAAATGAGAAAAGTAGGGGGAAATGTTCTATTGATTCTTTCATAAAGTAATGTCTAACTTATTTTAGTGGGTCTACAGATCCACTAGTTACTAAGTAATAGATCAGTACCACTAAAAAGATATTTTCTATTCTCCAATGTTCGAATCATGAAAAAGTTATTTTAGTTGTTTATCATTTAGAATGTGAAGCATATTAATGGTGGAATATTATCAAGAACATGAGGGAACATGATGAAATTGACTCCATGGAGTGGGATGAGTTTAAGAACTTATTTATTAAAAAAAATATTTTCCTCGTATTATCCATATGAAAATGGAGAAGGAAATCCTTAAGCTAAAATAAAAGGATGATGAATCTATTGGTACCTATGAGGAAAATTTAACAATACTTGTGAGGTACGCATCTAGTATTATCATCCAACCTAAAAGTAATATATATTGATTATTTATTGTATTAAAACCAAGTCTTTAAAAGGAGTTAGTCATAAGGGGATTCAATAGCTATGAAGAAATCATGTGATATGTTATCAAGGTGGAAATTAAGATTAGATTTATCTATCAATATCATGGTTTTGATAAGAAAATAAATATGGAATTCAAAAAAAATTATAAAAACCATGGAGAGAAGAAGATGAGACTTCTCATATTCCCAAAGTGTGGAAGGAAACATTAGGAAAATCATCTTTAGGGTACTAAAAAAAATTTAATTGTGGAAATTAAATCCATCAAGTGACTGAATGCTGAAGTGATAGGAATAAGTTATCAAATGATATGAATAAATAGAAATCTTCATAGAATGTATCCCCCGAAATTTAGTGTTTCAAATTAAAGGAGTATGGGATTTATGATACTTGGTGCCTAAATTCAAATATTAATGATGATTATTGTCATCAATAACCTCTTAATCCTAGAGACAAAAGTAAATCTCATGTGATCACTATTTTTGTTGAACGATGTGATAAAAATGTGGTGAAAGGTACACTTATCATCCACTCTAGAACCACTAATGTCTTATTTGATTCTAGGTCTACCCACTCTTTTATTTCTAAGGAATTTTATAAGGGTATCACAGTATCACCTTAACAATTAGATTTTGAATTAGAATTAAAAATCCCTAATGGTATGATGATCGCATCCCAAGTCTATGATTCTCCTCTAGTTGATGTTTGTGGGAATTTGATTCCTATAAATATTTTTATTCACCCTATGGTTGAGTTAAATGTCATTTTTGAAAATGGATTGTCTTTCTCTACATAAATCCCACATAAATTGCTAAGTAAGGGAATTCAAATTTGATATTACAAACAAACCTATGATTTTTTAATAGTGTGACAGTAAATATGAACTTATGATGGAAATAACATCCATTGTATACATCTTGATTACTATTCAAAAGGGATATTTATCTCATATGGTTTGGGAGAAACTCAATGTTGAGGATATTCCTATTGTACTAGAGTTTTTTATGTCTTTCTAGAAGAATTTTATGGTCTTACTATGAGTTGTGAAGTTTATTTTTCAATATAACTCATACTTGATGATACACCTATTTCCAAGACTCTTTATAGAATGGCCCCAATATATTTTCAAGAATTTAAGAAGAAACTCTAGGATAATCTTGATAAGGGATTCATTTGTCCAAGTTCATCACCTTGGGTTGCAATTTTTTTGTTTATTAAGAAGAAATATGGATCAATGTGGCTCTTTATTGATTATTGAGATCTTAAAAAGATCACTGTCAATAACAAGTATCATCTGCCCTATATTGATGACTTGTTTGATAAACTGAATGGTGCTCAATACTTTTTCAATATTGATCTTCATTTTGGATATCATCAATTTAGGGTTAAGAAAGAGAATATACCAAATACAACATTCTATACAAGGTATAAACACTGTGAAATTATAGTAATGTTATTTCATCTTAATAATCCCCTGTTATCTTCATAGATTTAATAAATAAAGTCATTAGAGATTACCTTGATCATTTTGTAGTGGTATTTATAGATTATATTCTTGTATATTCAAATACAAAGGAAGATCATGAAGATCATTTGATAATTGTGCTGAAGTCCCTAAGGAATGAGAATATTTATGCTAAATTTACCAAGTGTGAATTTTGGCTTTGAAAAGTTTCATTCTTAGGTTATATAATCTAAAGTGAGGGTATATTATTATACCCTTCAAAGATAGAAGTTATTGAACATTGGACCAAACCAACCACTATGACTGAGATCTATTGTTTTCTTGGTTTGGCTAGATATTATCGACATATTGTGTAGAATTTTTCATGGCTATCAAATCCACTCACCAATTTAACTCATAAGGGATCTAAGTTACTTTGAATGAATGAATGTGATGAATGTTTTAAGGAACTGAAGAGAATTCTAGTCATCACACCTATTCTTACTCTACCCTATAGTGAATAAGGGTTTTTAATCTATAGTGATGCATCAAAGAAGGGGTGGTGATGTGTCCTCATGTATAATTATATTGTTATAGCTTATGCCTCATAAAAATTAAAGGTTCATAAACAAAATTACCCAAATTTTGATTTCGACTTATTTTTTATTAAAGATATGGAGGAATTATTTCTATGGAGAAAGGTGTGACATATATATCGATCACAAAATTTTAAAGTATATTTTTCACATAGAAAGAGATTAATATGATCTACAGAACATGGTTGAAACTAATTAAATATTATAACTTCTCAATACATTACCACCCTAGTAAAGCAAACAAGGTGTAATATACTTTGAGTCGAAAGGGTATTGCTATCTTATCTATGATGAGGATCAAAAAAATACAATATTTATAAACTTAAAAAGGATGGATATTTAAATCTTGAAGTAATGGAAGAATATTATCATTCTCAAATGAGTGTTCAACCATCTATCAATATGAAGATTAAATAGGCATGGAAAGAAGACATAGAGAAAAAAAAAGAATGTGAGAAATTTTCCTGAATTCAACCTTGATTGTGATAGAATAATAAGGTTTTGGAACCATGTATGTTTCCCTTTGGTACCAGATTTGAAGAAGGAGATGATGGATGAAGCTCATAGTTCTTCATTATCTATTCATCATGGAATTTTGAAGATTTATAGTGATTTTAAAAAGTATTTATGGTGGGATTTCATGAAGAGGGATATTAAAAAATTTGTATCTCAGTGATTGGTATATCAATAAGAGTCTAGGAGATATAAGTATAAGGGGTTGTTATAACCATTATTCATACTATAATGGAAATGGGAAAACATTACCATGGATTTTGTCTTCAGACTCCACAAAACATCTAAAGGGAATAATGTTATATGGGTTGTATTCGATCACCTTATGAAGTAATCACACTTCATCGCTATTGAATAATATTTATATATGGATTATCTTGGAAGGATCTGCATTAAGTAAGTGGTAAGGTTTCATGGAGTACCATATTCTATTGTATCTAATCAGTATATGAGATTTACTTCAAAGTTTTAGTGAAGCCTCCAGCAAATTTTGGATATAGAGTTAAGTTTTTTACAGCTTATCATCCTCAGATAGATGGTCAGTTTGATAAAACCATTCAAAACCTAGATAATATGTTTAGATCTTGTTTTATGGATTCCAAAGTTTTTTATAATCAATTCCTTCCTTTTGTATATTTTTCTTACAATAATATTTTTCACTACAGTATTTAGATGGATAATTATGAATCACTTTATTGTAGGTTGTCCAGAACTCTAACATGATGGGATGAACTTAGATAAAGAAATATATTGTGACCTCAACTAATTGAGGAAATATCAGATAAGTTTATATCCATTCAACATCACATAAGATCCATTTATATTTGACAAAAAAGTTATGCTAACAATCATTATAAATAATCTAGAGTTTTAAGTAAGTGATAAGTCATTCCTATGAATATTTCCCTAGAAGATTATAATGATATTTTGAAATATGGTAAAGTTAATCCATAGTTATATCAATCCTTTTTAAATTCATTATCATATCATGATAGTAGTTTATCGATTGTCGCTTTCACCGAATCTCTCTCAGGTTCATGATGTGTTCTATGTATTTCTACTGAGGAAGTGTATACCTAATACTTCACATGTAATAAACTCATAGATAATACCATTGGAACAAGATATTTCTTATGAAGAACAACTGATATAAATATTGGATCAAGAGGATAAAGTACTATAGAACATGACTACTCACCTGGTGAAAGTTCTTTGGAGAAATCACAAATTTGAAGAAGTTACATGGGAAACCAAGGATGTAATGAAATAAATATATCCTCATTTTTTGTATAAAAATGGTGAATTTTTAGATCAAAATTCATTTTAAGGGGGTATAATGTAACACCTTGAGATTTTTTATGAAATATTTCTCTTTAAATAATTTTATTTCTTTGATAGATTGTGTTACATGCAACAACGAGTTTTGACAGACCATATAACATTATTAAAATATTGTGTGTCCATTATCTCCTAGTAATTATATTGGTAGGTATGAATAATAATAACTAAATTATAAAAAATATATGCAAATAATTCCTTAGTTATCAAAGGATTATAATTTTGAAAAAAAATATTTGAAAATAAAAGTGATGTTTTTTGTGAAAATTTATTTTTATGTGCACAATGTATTTTTATTAAAAAAATAAATTAATAATTACTAATGAATGGTTTTAAGTAAATGTATATATTAATTACATCATCAAATTTTTTAAACTTTAAACAAATATTTTTGGTATAGGATAAGAATAAATCAAATTTTAGGCTTAAAATGATTTTTTTTCTAAAAAGTTGTTTTTGTCACATTTTGCGCACTTACTTTAAAATTAATTTATTTCATTTTTAGGTATTGAGTTAGATAAAATTAATTACATATTTATAATTAGGAGGTTAAAATTTTCTAACTATGCCCCTTTTATTTTGTTCAATATGAATAGTAACTGTGGTAAAATTTATCACCTCGGTAAATTGTAAATCAGGTTAATCTAGATTAAAAATAAGTGATAAGGCCATAATTTTTCATCCTAATTCTTATTAGATGAATTAAATTATACTCTTAACACCTTAGGTTCTAAATTTTGTTTTTTAATGGACATTTTTTATGAAAATGACTTATATATTTTTTAAATCAAAGAACGTTACAAAATATCACTCTATTTTTTGAATATATCTTTTGTTTCCACATATGGATAAAAGTAAGTTATTAATGAATATAAGTGTTAATTTAGAGATTAATAAAATTAGTTTCATGATATAAATTTATTTTTAATTTTTATTAGTTATATAATGATCTTAATTTCCTATGCCACACTAATGCAGTATTTCTAAATTTAATAAAACAATATAATAAATGATTTTAAAAATATTAAAAGTGACATAATGTGAATGAATTAATATTACCCATCAATTTTATAGATAAATATGACATATTATGAATGTTTTAAATCATTATATTCTAATTACCCTTTGTATTTATATATTTAAAGTTAAATTAAATGAATAGTTTCAAAATTTACAATAATGATATTTTATCAAATTAATATTTTATTAAATTATTTAAAAATAATAAAAATATTTAAATAATAAAATGTGGATATTATATGGTCTAAAGTTTCATAAATTTTCCATTTATAGTCTAATTTTAACCTTATAAGTAAAAATTACAACCCTTTAATATTGAAAATTTTGTTACCATAGTTAAAATTAAAATTTGGTAACTAAGGGTTAATCAAAATTATAAGGTTTAAAATTACACTAAAACTCGTAAAAATTTGTTGGTTAATGGGATTACAACTATATATTATATTATATTTTAATTAATTTCCATTTGGAGGCATATTTATTGATAATAAAATTATTATTACTTAATCTTTTCAGAAATTCCAAAAGTCCCCTCACCTCAGTTATAAAAGGGAACCTCCTTTCTCACTACTTTACACAACTTTTATCCTTTTATCATGAAAAAAATCAGAAAATTCCCCTTCTCAACTTCCCTATACACATTCTATAGGTTATTTTCTTCCTAAAATACTAACCTAGATCCTTTTATAAGAGATATAAAGGAGTCATTTCAAAGAAGATATAATTGCCTTACTCAGTCACTTTTTTATATTCTTATTTAATTCCTATAAAACTATTTTATTTATCATAAAATAATAAATTTATTATAATAAATATTCTTAAATGTTATCATTATTATTAAAACACTATTATTTACCCTCTTTACCATCAAACGAGGAGTGAAAGTATCGCTCATGTGTACGTACGGCTTACTGTCTCCACGTAGTGATACAATTCATTTTTTATCACCATTTTTAATGGATTTATATTATGATGGTTTTATTTTTATATATTATTTTTATGAAATATATATAATTATTTAATTTTCATATAACATCTACCGTCTTAACATTCAATCCTTTGGGAAATGATAACGTCGTTCATGTGTACGTGTGGACTACCACCTCCACGAAGCGATGTGATTTGTTGTTCATTTATATTATACTTGGATGGTAATGAGAATGAATTCTATGAATATATATATATGATATATATAACATAATAATTATTCTAGGATGGTGGATTATTATTTACCTTTCTTTCATTTCATTCAATGAAAAATTAAAACATCATTCAAGCATACGTACAACCTACCGTCGTCATGAATGGTGTGATTCATTTTTCTATATCTAATTTTTATGAATGATTATAAATATTTATATACTAAATATATGTGATTTTTATACCACTATTAAAATTATGTAAATGATGGAACCATGATCAAAGTATAAGGACTGGGACTGTCAAACTGAAACATGCTTTGAAAACAAATCAGTTATCACCCAGAACAGTGATTTTAATAACTAATTATTAATAAAAGGGTGATATGATGTCATAAATAAATCGCACATGGTCTCAAATATATTAATATTGTTACATAATACATGTATAACAAATTCATATTTATTATACACGTTTTTTTAAAATGAATGGGTAAAGGTGATACTTGAGGTAAAGGATTCTCATCTCTCTTTTATTTTAGTAGGACACATGCCATATTCACCACTTTTTTCTTTTTTTTAGTGTATATACTTCCCATGAATGTATTTTATGATTCTTAATAATAAAATCATGAGATATGAATAAGAATATTAGTTTATTTATTTCATGGGGCTTACGATTCTAAAGTTACCAAAGTGGTATTGGTTTTGTTTCACAATCTCATCAATATTCGGGATTTATTATGTTTTTAAGTCTCTACTAGAAAATATTTATCTTCTATATCCATGTTTCATAAAAAAATAAAAAAAATATTATCATTTTCTGAATGATGTAATTTTTAACCTTTTTACAATGGTGTTAAAGGAATGTTTTTTATAACTTATATGGTGTGAACGGCTTTTCCTACCGTCATGAATAATCTTTGCTTTGAATCTTCCTTTATAGGTTTACAAGGTTATTTTCAAAGAAAATTTTCTCCTTCATAATTTCACATTTTTTTTAAAATAATTTATTTCAAAATGGAATGGTTATTTTCTACAATAAATGTTCCATGTGATCTTTTAAAATCATTTTCCATCTAAGATGATATCCTTTGATGTTACTTAAGATTTACTGAGGATATGATCCAATGATACCATATTTATTCTTTATGTGGATGGTTTATGAATATGATGACACAATGTTTATGAAACCCATTTCTTTTCCATGAGTTATATTGTGATGAAATATTTATAAAACCCATTTCTTTTCATGGGTTCAGATATAATGAATGTTTTATGATCTTATGGCACACATATATATGATTTTCATTATGTGATAGGTGGTACCTATATCTTCCTCCAATGTGTTGGGTAATTATTAATGTTCTATGAGATCAAATGGTACATTATAGTTTATCACAATCTCTAAAGAGGGTACATAGGTGGTTATCCCAAGCCTGAAGTAGGTACACAGGTGGTTATCTTCCACACTCGGGTTTTTTTTCTTTTCATGTCATGGTTTTGATCTGGTTCATTGAAAATCATGATCCTTTTATTGGGAATTTGGTGGGATTAATTTTGAGTTTTAAACTACCATATATTTCTAATCACCCTAATTTGGGTTCTCCATTGCTTGTTTAGGATTTTTTGGAGAAAGGGTGGTTACTTCATGATTTGGGCCAACTGTGAGCCCATTTCTAGATTTAAAAACACATATTTTTTCTTTTATAACTCATTCATTTTTTATCATTTTTGACTCATTACACTTTCCACTTTTCCTAAACTGAAATATTAAAGCTACAATATCATTTTTACCGCTTAGAAATTCGTAATCATGGTGAATTGGTGTTACTTATTTAGGTATTGGGCCAGTCCATTGGCCCATTTCTAGTTTTAAAAACAAATTCTTTTATATATAATTCAATTTTTAATATTTTTCAGTGATTACACCTCCCAATAAAATTCAATACCACTATCCTCACCCCATAATCTATTTTACCTTTTTTGAGATCATATGGGTCCGTATTAGGGAAAACTTATCAATGTATCTCAAATCGTCCAAAATTGCGAAGGTAAATTCTTTCATCCATAAGTCATTACATTCATACTCTTTTTCCCACAAATCATCTTTAAATAGTTCTTTCAGACCTTATTATACTATACAAGAATTTTCAATCCATTACCATTTCTCTAAGGGTTCATATCTAATGGAAGACGAAGAGTTTTCTAGTTGAAAAGGTGAGATTCTTTCTCTTTTCTCCTCCCTCTTCTTGCTCCTTTCATTATTTCTTGGTTTTATAATCTACACTAGTCATGATCACCCTAGTTTTCTGATATCCTATGATTTTTTATGGGGTTTTTGTTCGTTTGGGTCTAGTCATCATAGGATTAGGCTTTGTAAACCCTCAAATTGTGATATTGGGTGTGGATTTCCATTACGCCTAGGATTTGAGGTAGGATATCCCTTGCACATGCCTTTATATTTTAGGATTAATCATTTTATTATTTTTTTCATCTTATATATATGTTTATTATTATTTTTTAGCATTTGGATAATTTTATTGGCGTGCAAAATGGTTTTTAATCCTTGTTTGTTGAAAGGTAGTGTTGTTTTGTCATAAAAGTGCACACCGAGTGATTTTTTAAATGTTCAACTATCTTTCAAAACTATTTTGTGGGGTTTAAAACCTGGTTTATTGTATTTTGAATATGTTACAGTATCTTTTATAAAATATGTCATGTAATTGGTGTTTTATTCTTTGTCAAGTGCTTAAAATAAATTGTTTTGTTTAAAAGGGAATGTCATGTGTTCGGTAAATTGTCCAGTTGGATTTTATGTGTTATGTTTGATTTAAAAATTATTTGTTTGTATTTATAAATTAAATGGAAGAATTATAAATATTATTTTTGATCCTCATAGGTCTTTCTGATTTGTATTTGGTTTTACAAACAAATGGGTTTTGGTTTACAACATGTTTTGGTCCGATTTGTCGGAAAATGGCCCATTTCACATCCTTATGAAAATGGTTGTGTTTTGAATATGTAACCTGAATGTTTTAATGGATTTATGAATGTTTTTTTGCTGTAAATGGTTTTTATACACCTCCTTAATAAAATTGTAATGCATACCTTGGTCAAAGGATAGTTTTGAGAAATCTTAAAGTCCCATTTTGTATTTGTTTTTTTTTTGTAAAAATGGTTTCCATGTGTATTTCATGTTCTATCTTTTGGAGAAATTTTATGGTCCATGAAAATGATTTATTAATTGGTTTTGGGGGTTCCAAATCTGGTTTTTTATGTTATTTATGGGTTTTTGGCCTTAAAAGAGCATTTTGAATGGATTTTCTGTGCAAGGCCTTGTTATACTCCTTGAAATTGTTTTACAAATCTTTTTAGTGGTTTATTGATTTGTGAAAGAAATGTGAAACATGTTTGTGGGATGTTTGTGGGTTTATGGTTTTCTAATGTAATTTTTATGTTTAAAGTGTATTTAATAATATGTGTAACTTGATTGAGCACTAATGGGAATCCCGGGTATCTAGGTGGGCAGATGTGTACTAGTATGCTAGTGATTCTGTGGGGTTTGGCCACTGTTTCACATAGAAAGTTTGAAAATGACAACACTAACTAAACTATGATGATGATGTTGTTGGGGGACCACTATTTTATGGTTATTCTCCCTAATAGTGGATCATATGTACGAGAAAAGATATTTATTATGGTTACTTTCACAGATATACGAGGTAACTGGGGCTCACAACTAATTAGTGCCTATGGGTGTTCCCATGACTTGTGATCATTGGCTATTTTGTACTCACCATCGGTATACAATTTTTTTAGTTAGAAAATTAAGTAGTGTGTGTGATTTATTTAAAAGGTTAAATTCTTTAAAGCATCCCTCTTGAAAACTATTTTCATTTTAAAGTCGCACCTCTTTGAAAATTGTTACTAGAATTATTGTTTATAAGACATGAAAGTTTTTGTCTGGTAATTTTTTTATATAGCATGGGACCTCATTTGGAAAACATACCTTTATATCTTGTATTTAAACCTTTAAATTGATGTTTCTTTTATTTAAAAGGATGTGCATTGGGAATAGAATAAGGGTTGAACTACTGAGTTTTAATACTCACGCCTGTAGTCTTATTCTATTTTTATCCCTTGTGTAGGTTGCAGCTTGAGTTTGATTGCCTTGGGAGACGTGTGATCATTATGTTGTAGAGTGACCAGAAGGTTCACATGGAGTTTTTTGGTTATCGAGTTTTGTCAGATGAGTTGTTGGTTTAGTTTTACTTTCAATTTCTTGTACAAATAATGTTCAGACCTGTTTTCATATACATGTATTTTGGGATGTCCATTTCTTTCCGTTGTTTTTTTTTATTATTTATATATGGGAGAAATCATTCCCTTGTGTACTCTATTTATGCCCTTGGTGCTTTTCTCCATCCCGAGAGGATCGATAACACCTATCGGGACTTGTCGTGGGTTGGCCCTTGTGACCGGTTCAGGGTCGACTCAGGCAGGTTCGTGACAAAATGGTATCAAAGGAGGTCGGCTCTTAGCAGACCTTTCTTTTAAATCTCCCTTGTTATTTGGGGGTATGACAAGGTAGATGGAGTAGGATTTTTGGGAATTTAGGGTACTTTAGGGTTAATTACGGGAAGAGCGTCGCGAACTCTTTCTCGTTCTGATCCTTGAGTTTCCATAGGATGTCCAGTTTTATTAGTTTTCTTTGTTCTTGTTGATTGTTTGTTGTTGGGATATGATAAGCGAAGTCTGACTAATGGCCTTCATGAGCTCATAGGGCCTGGAAAACCATGTGGAGCCGGGGCATGGTTCTAATAAGTCTCTTTGTGTTGGTGTTGTGTTTGACATATGGCCACCAACCATATGGTCAAGTCACCCACCGACACTAGTTCATTTTTTTTGTCTCTTGGACCTTTCTTGAATTCTAAATTTTTGTTTTGAAAATACTTTTGTGAGAATTGTAAAAATGAGTTCTAATGGAGTGGTTGATTTTTGAAAAGTTTAAAAGGGGTTTTCAAAAATTAAATATAATAATGGTTTTGGAAGGTTGTGTTTTTTGTGAAACAATGTTTTGTTAGGAGGTGGAAATGATTTAACGGGATTGGATTTTACCTAATCTAAACTTTTGGTTTGTTGAAATAAAATGCTTTGAAAGTGTGATTCATTTTAAGGTGATTCTGAATATTTGTTTTAAATGGGGTGTTTTGGGATGTTGAAAAGTGTTTAAATCTGATTAATTGGTTTTGGAAATTGGTTTTGAGCGTTTGGTGTTTTACTAGAAAGGGCATTGGTCTCAGTGGCCATCATATTATGAAAAGATACCTTGCTGAATTTTAGAAAATGGGAACATGTTGTTTAGAGTAGCTTGGTTATTTTAAAATTTGTTAAAAATGAAAAGGGGTAGGTTTTTAATAAAATGATTCTTGATGAAGTGTGGTTTGTTTTGTGAAATATGAAAAGGGTTTTTGACTTGGTGGTTTGTGTTCCTTTTGAAGGTACATGATTTTTGGGATGATGTTGTTTTGTTTTAGCCTTTGGTGTTTTCATGGGTTCTCGCATGCATGGTTTTATTGATATCTAGAAGGATGGATTATATGGCATGGTGGTTGGGTACCTGGGTGGCATGGAAATGTTCATGTGAGTGAGACTTAATGATACACCATTGGTGAATGTGAAAAACTACCAAGTTAGTTTATTTGTTTTTCAAAAGTGTTTTGAGCAGAAAAATTGTGGCATTTGTTATGATATGACGGTTATGTGGATGGTTTATCCTATGTCTTAGAAGTGTTGTCTATTTGGTATGATTCCTTTTAATCTATAAGTCATACTCTTATTGCATCTTGAGATGGGATCTTGTTGGTGGCTCAGTTTTGGGGTAATGTTCAGTGGGTTTCTAAAGATGTGTTGGATGTTGTGATGTGTTCACAAATGGTTCTCCATTGTTATGATTTCCAGTTGATCAGCCTAAATATTTGTTTTAAATGTTAAATCCACCTCTTATAATGATACCTCAGCCCGTTTGTTGAAATAAAGATCCGATTGGGATCGATTTAAAGTGTTTCCAGGTCGTGATAATTCTTTTGGACATAGAAGTTGTGTTGAGTGATGTTGATGTGTTTCGTTGTATTCCTTGCCCATTCTGCCCCTCGTTCGGAGTGAGATAAAATTTTGATATGTATATATGAGTTCTTATTTAGATGAATGTGTTTTGTTGATAATGTGAGCTTTTTATGAGTTGTGTGATCCTTAGCACCCTGACTACGGTGAAGCAGATGCTTCAAGAATCATGGCTCCAGCCATAGGCCTTAGAGTGAAGCTTTTCACGCAGTCAGGAAATCTCTAAAGGTGTGGGAAGCTTGACCAGGATCCTACCTCCACCATTGTGGTATGGTAGTTTCTATGTCTCTATTGTGGTTCCTCATTTATATTAATTTCTATTTTTCTCAACAATCATGGTGGACTTACCCCTCACAAAGTTTCTATGGTTATGTCTTCATGGATGTGGGTTTTCGATAAATGTCCATGTGTGGATAGCCTGTGAAAATAGGGTGCGGTCTTGGTGTTACCTTTTCGTAGGTGGAGAGTGTTGGGTAGTTACTTTGTTTCTTTTATAGTTTTAGTGGCATATTTATTAGGTCCCCTTCCCTCCCCTCCCCGAGTGGTGGGAGTCCGGATCAGTGCCGAAAGTGTTGGCCCAGTTCTTGTCCCCTCCGTTCGGGAGTAGGTGGTTTAGATTTTCATGTTATAAACCTATTAACTTGGGTTTGTAGGTTTTTGTGGGAGATTTTTGGTGGTCCTGTATAAGTGATGCCCAATTCTATTTAATTTTGAATTATTTTTTGTTCATTATAAGTTGGGTTCTAATGGTGGGGAGACACACAACGAGTCTCATTGATTTTTTTTCTCCTAAGAACTTATCTAGTGCTTGTTATTTCTTAATGGTTGGGATTGCATTCCATAATCCACTGGAATCATTGGTTTTCATGAGTTCTCTTTGGTTTGGGTGATTTTTGGGTTCATTGGTAGAAGGCCCAACAACCAGGTTCTTGGTTTGGTTGTGGAGGTAGTGACTCGATCTTTAGGTTTATTCTCGGAAAGTGGTAGAGAGTTGGTGTTTTGGTTGACATAAGAGGATTAAGTTCCATTAATGGTTAATGGTGTTTCATTGTATTATTATGATGGACCATATAGATAATTAATCATTATGTGTTGATCAATTAGCTGTAATGTGCTATGTATTTTCGGAGGTGGAAAGCTTTAATAGTGGGTAGAATTGTCACACCTGGTTTTTTTTCTTTTCATGTCATGGTTTTGATCCGGTTCATTGAAAATAATGATCCTTTTATTGGGAATTGGGTGAGATTAATTTAGATTTTTGAACTACCATATATTTCTAATCACCCTAATTTGGGTTCTCTATTGCTTGTTTAGGAGTTTTTGGAGAAAGGGTGGTTACTTCATGATTTGGGCCAACAGTGAGCCCATTTCCATATTTAAAAACATATTTTGTTTCTTTTATAACTCATTAATTTTTTATCATTTTTGAATCATTACACTTCACAATTGTCCTAAACTGACATATTAAAACTACCATGTCATTTTTGACCCCTTATAAATTCGTAATCATGGTGAATTGGTGTTACTTATTTAGGTATTGGGCCATCCCATGGGTTCATTTCTAGTTTAAAAAATAATAAATTGTTTCTTTTATATATAATTAATTTTTTAATATTTTTCTGTTATTCTACCTCCCACTTGAATTCAATACACCTATCCTCACTCCCATTATCTATTTTACCTCTTTGGAGATCAAGTAGGTCTCGAATTAGGGAAAACTTATCAATGTCTCCCAAATCATCCAGAATCACAAAGGTAAATTCTTTCATCCATAATTCATTCCATTAGTACTATTTTCCCCACAAATCATCTTTCCATGGTTCTTCCAGAACTTATGAGATTCTCCAAGAAGTTTCAATCCATTACCATTTCTCTAAGGGTGCAGATCTAATGGAAGATGAAGAGTTTTCTAGTTGAAAAGGTGAGATTCCTTCTCCTTTCTCCTCCCTCTTCTTCCTCCTTTCATTATTTCTTAGTTTTATAGTCTACATTTGTCATGATCAACCTAGGGTTCTACTATAATATGATTTTTTATGGGGTTTTTGTTTGTTTGATTCTGGTCTTCATAGTTTTAGGGTTTGTAAACCCTCAGATGGTGATATTGGGTGTGTGTTTCCGTTATGCCAAGGATTTGAGGTAGGATATCCCTTAAACATGCCTTTATCTTTTAAGATTAGTCATTTTCTTATTGTTTTAATCTGATATATATGTTTATTATTATTTTTTAGCATTTGGATAATTTTCTTAGCGTGCAAAATGGTTTTTTAATCTTTGTTTTGTGAAAGGTAGTGTTGTTTTGTCATAAAAGTGCACACCAAGTGTTTGTTTAAATGTTCAATTATCTTTAAAAACTATTTTGTGAGGTTTAGAACCTATTTTATGGTATTTTGAATATGTTACAGTAGGTTTTATAAAATATGGCATTCAATTGGTGTTTTATTCTTTGTCAAGTACTTAAAATAAATTGTTTTGTTTAAAATGGCATGTCATGTGTTCGGTAAATTGCCCGGTTGGATTTTATGTGCTATGTTTGATTTAAAAATTATTTTTTGGGGTTTATAAATGAATTGGAAAATTTATAAATGGTATTTTTGTTCCTCATATGTCTTTCCAATTTGGATTTGGTTTTACAAACAAATGGGTTTTGGTTTACAACATTTTTTGGTCCGAGTTGTCGGAAAATGGGTTGTTTCACATCCTTATGAAAATGGTTGTGTTTTGAATATATAACCTGAATGTATTAAGGGATTTATGAATGTTTTTTTCTGATTTAAATGGTTTGTATACACCTCCTTAATAAAATTGTAATGAATACCTTGGTCAAAGGATAGTTTTGAGAAAGGCTAAGGCCTGTTTGGTATTTGTTTTTTTTGTAAAAATAGTTTCAATGTGTATTTCATGTTCTGTCTTTTGGGGAAATTTTATGGTCCATGAAAATGATTTATTAATTGGTTTTGGGGATTCCAAATATTTCTTGTTATGTTATTTATGGGTTTTTGGACTTAAAGAGCATTTTTGAATGGATTTTTTGTGCAAGGCCTTGTTATACTCCTTGCAATTGTTTTACGAATCTTTTTAGTGGTTTATTGATTCGTGAAAGAAATGTGAAACATGTTTGCGGGATTTTTGTGTGTTTATGGTTTGGTAATGGAATTTTTATGTGGAAATTTTATTTTATAATATTTTTAACTTTATTTAGCACTAATGGGAATCTCGGGTATCTCGGTGGGCGGACGTGTACTAGTACGCTAGTGATTACGTGGGGTTTGGCCCCTGTTTCACGTAGCAAGTTTGATGATGACAATACTAACTAAAATATGATGATGATGTTGTTGGGGTACCACTAGGTTATGGGTATTCTCCCCACTAATGGATCTTGTGCATGATAATGGATATTTATTATGGTCACTTTCACCGAGATACAAGGTACCTGGGGCTCACAACTTACTAGTGCCTAGGGATTTTCCCGTGACTTGTGATCATTGGCTATTTTTTACTCACCGTCGGTATGCAGTGTATTTGGTTGGTAAATTCAATAGTGTGTGTGATTTATTTAAAAGTGTAAATTCTTTAAAGAAACCCTCTGGAAAACTATTTTCATTTTGAAGTTGCACCTCTTTGAAAATTGTTACTAGCATTATTGTTTATAAGACATGCAAGTTTTTGTCAGGTAATTTTTTTTATATAGCATGGGACCTCATTTGGAAAACATAACTTTATATATTGTATTTAAAACTTGAAATTGATGTTTCTTTAATTTTAAAGGACGTGCATTGGGAATAGAATATTGGGCTAACCTACTGAGTTTTAATACTCACGCCTATAGTCTTCTTCTGTTTTTTAGCCCTTGTGCAGGTTACAGTTTGAGTTAGATCGCCTTGGGTGATGTGTGATCATAATGTTGTAGAGTGGCTAGAAGGTTCAAATGGAGTTATTTGGTTATCGGGTTTGGGTAGATGAGTTGTTGGTTTAGTTTTACTTTCAGTTTCTTTTACAAATAGTGTTCAGTCCAGTTTTTATATAAATGTATTTTGGGCTGTCCATTTTTTTTTCTGTTTGTTTGATTATTTATATATGGGTGAAATAATTTCCTTGTGTACTCTATTTATACCCTTGGTTCTTGTCATCATCCTAGGAGGATCGGGAATGCCTCTAGGGACTTTTCGTGGGCTAGCCCTTGTGACCGGTTCAGGGTCGACTCGGGCAGGTTCGTGACATTATCTGTCACACTCGTCATCTTTAAATAAATTATTTTATTAAATTTTTTGGGTATCAGGTAGTCCAGGTTGAATCCCAACTTAAAATTTTTGAGTTCTTTTTTTAAATGCTTGATTTTTCCTTGACAGTGTTTAGCGCCCTGCGGTCGAAGTCGCGTGGCCATGCCTGAGTCACCACGTGACCTCGCCCGCTTCACCCTACAATCTGCCCGATGTTCGAGGCAGATAAATAAAATGTAATGAATAACGAAATGAATATAAAAAGTGTAATAAAATAAAATTTAAGGATTTTTTTTAATGATAATAATAATATTATTATTATTATTTAAGGATATTATTATCCTTATTATTATTAGTTCTAAGGATGATAATTTATTTAAGTTATTATCATTATTCCAAATATTATTATTATTATTGATATGTTAATTATTATTATTATTATTATTATTATTTATATTGTTAGTACCAATTTTTTTAAATTTTCATTTTCTTTTAAGTAGGTTATTTTTATTAACATTATGATTATTCTAGGTTTAAGTTTTTTTAAAAGTTTTTATCCATTTTTTTATTTTCCATTTATTTATTTATTATTATTATTATTATTGTTTCTTATTTTTCTATTTCCTTTTATTTTTTTATCCCTCCTCTCCCTCACTTTCTCTCCCTCGTCGCGCTATACTCTCCCCCGAACCCTAATCATGCTTCCTCCCCTGGCCTCTCCTCACTCCGCCGCACCCCATCTCAACGGATCCTCCACACCAGCCGGCGCATCCCTCATCCCCACCTCCAATCGCACCACACTACCGACCTCTCAGCCATCCCTGCCGCCATCGCGCCACCCACCCAGCTCGCCCCCTGCTTGTCAGACACCTCCCCGGCCAGCTCACTCACCCGCTCGCTGACCTCCCTACCAGCGTTCTCTTTTTGTCCGGCTGACCCCTCCCCTTCTGCATCACCTCTCTGTCGGTGTGAGAAGACTCGTGACACCCCCATCACACACCCCTCTGCGTCTGGAGATTACTCCTCCAGCTATCCCCAACTCCGGTGACCACTTGCCCGACCACGCCCCTTCCTTCTAACGGTTTCGCCTCACATCAAGCTAGCTTCACCCCACTACCTTTGCACACTCGTACCCGCACTGCCTCCCCCTTTAGGTTGGTTTTTTCAGCATGGCGCACCTTCAACGACATCATTTAAGCTCCAAATATCCTCACATATCTCTGCTGCAGGTGCGTTCTATTGTGATTAGTTGTCCTTCCTTTTTAGTAGTTGTGGGTAAGTGTATCATGTTGTTTGTGGTCCAAATTGTATTGATTTTTTTTTTTGGTTTTAATGCATTTTTTGATTTTTTTTTTTAAGGTTCATTTTGAAATCATTGTGGTGTGTCTGATGAGCAATTAAAGTTTCGTGCAGAGTGTTGGGATCTTCGACACCCGAGGTAGGTGGTTCCGCATTTAAACATTATTTAATGAATTATTTTCTTGCTTAATTAATTTATAATTTTCTTTGATAAATTATTTTGGGTGAGGATTTGGTTTTCTTAAAGTTCCCATATATTAGTTTTCTTCGGTAGCATGTTCATGTGGTGTGGGTGTGTTCTTTGGTTGAAAACTTTTATTTAGTCAATCGTAAGTGTTTAATAATATTTGAGGTTAGTTTTTTTTCTATTTGTGTGTGTGGTGTTAATCATGTTTTCAACATGGTGCTGCATGTTCTTGGTCACAAGTGAGGGTTTTGTGTGGGTTGAGTAGGTTTTTGTTGGGAAAACCTATATTGAGCTGTCTACTAGTGTTTTATAAAGTTTGTGTTTGTTTTGTGAAAATGTGAAAAGTGAGCAGTTTATGTTATGGTGTATCCTTCATATGCGTTTTGTCCAAAAAGAGGGTTTGAGTGGACTTTTGGTGTTTAAAGACATGTGTCATATTCTGAAATTGCTTAATAAAATTTCTAGTGTCTTGTTTAATCGGGAAAGTGGTCTTTTAACCATGCAGTTGGGTTATTAATTGTTGTGAGTGGT
The DNA here is from genome assembly GCA_963277665.1 of Viscum album. Lineage (NCBI taxonomy): Eukaryota > Viridiplantae > Streptophyta > Magnoliopsida > Santalales > Viscaceae > Viscum > Viscum album. The sequence goes on from OY728165.1 coordinate 228,190,724, forward strand.
GCATTTTGTGTTCTTGATGTGAAGTTGGGTGTGTTTGTTCATGAAAGAGGCCCGAGTTGTTTTTGTGTGTTAACTCGTGTTATGTTTCTTTTTAAAGAATTTTTTTACAAAAAAAATTAATATGTTTTAATAAAAAAATTATTAACGATGCAAATTTAACATGTTTGTAATAAAAAATTATTAGCAATGTGGAAATTGTTTTAATTGAGTTGGGTAAAGTATTTTATTGTGCATACTATTTCAAATGGATTTTGTGTGTGTGTGAAAGTGTGGCATTGGGTTTAGGTAACACCCTGTTTGTTTTATTTGTCTGAGTTTGACATGAGATGTGAAATTGGAACATATTGAGCACAAAAAGGGAAGCATGGGTACTAGGTGGGTGGACTAGATCTAGCGTGCTAGTGATACGGAAGTGGCTCTGGCCCAGTTTCACTTAGCTGGTTTGACGATTACAACACTAACTAAACTTTAGATGATGATTGGAGACCACTAGGTTATGGATGTGTTTCCCTACTAATGGCTCATGCACGAGAACGTATTTTGTTGTGTTTCCTATAATATAGTTCACCGAGACGTGATGTTCTAGGGTCCCATTCCTTTTGCTAGTACCGATAGGGCCTCTATCACTTTTGGTGCTCTTGGACTACTATACACTCACCTTCATCATATGGCGTAGGTTTTGGGTTTTCATGAAGGTTTGGGTTTTTTATTAAATGAAAGTGTGTTTCTTTTTTATTTAATTTGTTTCCTTTGAAAGTGTTTTCTTTATAAAAACTATTTCTTTAAAGTCGTTCAAGCTTTGGTGTTGTTTTATTAATTAATCCTGCAAACATATTTGTCATTTAATGTTTATACGTGGAACCTTTTTGTTGGGTGATATCCTACTAGGCTCTTGGCTCACACCCTACATACACCTTTGGGTGTATGTAGACTTTGTTTCTTGTGTATTCCAGGTTGTGACATCGTGCTTAGCGATGGTGGTTTGGGTTTTGGATGGTCTTCTCATGTAGGTTGGTGTTTGTAGCTCATGGTTGTCTCACCTCCCTTGTTGATCGGAGGTTTGAGTTAGAGATTTAGTTTCTTTTGTTTTCATTACCTTTTGGATGTTGGATCATGTTGTAAATATTTAAATTTGATTTTAGTTTAAGGTCCTGTTTGGTTGTCTATTTTCAGTTTTATTTTATTTATCTTTTCAGTTGTTGTGTATTTACCATTTCGGGTAAATCGTTATCATGTGTTAGTTTTGATACCCGGGCACTTGGGCCAGCCCGTGGGGATCGGGAACACCCTTTGGGCCATGTCGCGAACCGGGGCGGGCATTGGTTCTGATGGTGATCTGGCTTGGTTCTTGAAAAAATGGTATCAGAGGGAGGTTTTCTCTTTTGGGTCGTGTTCCTTTGGGATAGAGTCAGGGTAGATCAAAGTTAAGGGTGTTAGAACTCGACATTCTAGCTACGAGCAAGGTGTTTGGCCAGCACACCTCGTGGTGGGATTTGAGTTACCAAAGTAAGTTGAGGTTTTTCTGAGTCATGGGTTCTTGTGGTTAATCTTGTTTAGGGGAAATGAAAAGGGAGTGGGGTCAGTGGTCCCAGTAAGCTCGCAGGGTCTAGAAAGCCAAGTGAAGCTGGGGACACTATCTTAAAATACTCTCTATGGCATTGGCGTGATTGTCGTATGGCCGCCAACCATATGTTCCAATCACCCACTGACACTAGTTTCCTCCTACAATGTTTCTCATCTCTTTGTTTTGGATTCACAGAAATATGGTTTTTAAGTGAAAAACATAGATTTGGTCTTTGAAAATGTTTTGAAATGAAGCGCTTTAAAAAGAAAATGGTTTGTATGGTTTGAAAAGCATGGGTTGAGTGTTTGGTTTTGAAAAATGGAAAATGTTTGGTTTTGATCCTTGGTGTTCTCATGGGAAACCACATGCATGAGTGTACATGGAAAAAAGAAATGTTCAATGGCAAGAGCGAATGAATTCTTGGGTGGCTATGAGGTGAGTACTGGTGTGGCACAAGAACATGCATGTGCGATGCCCATGGGACACCATTGGTGTTTGTGCAACCCACTATCTTTGCTTATTTTTAAAATGTTTTGTTAATTGAAAATTTTTTGTTTTATTAACCAGTGATTTCATGGTGTGTCCTTGTGTTTTTCTTCATGTTGGATGTGAGGTATTTTGAGCTGAGAATCCTTTTTTACGGAATTTTGTCCGAGTTTGAATTTTTATTTGTAAGTTGGAGTGAAAGCGTGTGGTTAATGGGTTCTTTTAAAAAGTGCTTCGGGAAGCCCTTGCAGTGGATCCCCCTGCACGCTTAGTGTTTGATTGCGATATGTCTTGACCATTGGACCAATTTGATTGGGTTCACGGTTCTCTCTCTTGACTAGTGTACGCCCCCAATAAAGCATTAACATCCTATTGAAGTGCAATAATGGGAAATTTGATGTTGTCCAACCCTCTAGTTGATTAAATAAATCACTCTCCCTTTTGAGTGATAGTGCTAAGTCTATTACTTTTTCTTTTCGGTTAAGTGGATCCTCTCATAGCGGGATGACAGACACAAGGTAAATTGATAGGATTTTTGGTCCCTTTAAGTTGTCTAAGTCATCGAGTATGAAGTTTGACATCATTGTGTATGAAGGTCTCCCCTGGAAACGGTGAAAAGAATTACAGCGGGTAAGGGTGAAGGCGGTTTAGAGTTAGCGGTGCTGACCAATGTTTTGAAAGTCTCATAGAGCATTCATCGGCTACAAGGGTCATGTTTTGTGATTCCTCACAGCATGAGTCCTCTTTGAAGATCAAGGGTGGATTTTGTAGGATCCTTTGGGAATCACTATTTTCATAGGAGTGTGTCCTCTTAGGGAGTTCTAATTTTTTCTAATTCAAAGGGGAGTGTTTTTCGTGCATCTTTCTTTCTTATGTTTCTTGGTTAAGGTGACAGGAGATGCATGTACATCCTCTAAACCCCTATTTTGGTGGATGTGATGCAAGCGAGTAGTTGTATGTCATGGTGTGTTGTGTTTGTTGGTGTTGTCTCGGTTACGGTATGGTTGCGTGTACCAACAAAAGGAGAAGCCTCGCTTGGGAGTTTTCATTGCCTGACTATGAGGAAGGAGATGCTTCAAACATCAGGGATCTAGACATAAACCTCAGAGTGAAGTTGGTGCGTGGTCAGGAACCCTGAGAGTGTATGAGACCCCAACTTTATTTTTGTCACCGATGTTGAAAGTAAAATCAGTTTAAATTTTTTTCTGTGGTTGTTCCGTTCTGACGACCCATCTGGGTGTGTGAGGTTTCCTGTGTCTAGGAGGAGGCATTTTTGACTCATTACTTTAAGGTCCGGGGGGTTACATCCCGCTGGATGAAATCACTCTTAGTGGTCCTTATAGGGTCTGTTGGGTAAATCAATATCAAATTTGAATAGTACTCATCCAGGGATGTGAAGAAGCTGGCTTGTCTTGGGTCGTGGTTTTGACGCCCCGATAGTTGGGCCCCACCCTCCCCACCCCTTGTGGTGGGGTTCTTGGTCCCCATTGGAAAATTTCCAAAGTTTTGTGTCTTCTTTCAGTTCCAATGGTGAGGAGACACATGTTGGGTCTCACACGAATGTCTCTGGAATGAATCGATGTTGGACTTCTCTTTAATGATGGGGAGTCTGCTCAGACCTCCCTGTATCGGTTTTCCAGACTCGTCTTGGGCGTTGGTAGGTTCTTAATGGTGGGGAGCCCCTCGGGCTTCCCCATGTTGACCTTTTGGTTCTGTTTCTAAATATGGCTTGGTGATAAGTGACAAGATTGTTCCTTGGATGTGATTTGACCTTGTTTTTTTTTTCATTCTATCCAAATGGTGTGGTTTTCGTTTAATAGTGCTAGAGATGTTTTGGCTTGTGAAGTTAGTTTTTGTGGGTGTGAGAGTTCCTTTCCTTGATCAGTCAACTGGAGGCGTTCTAGCTCTTTGGGGCGGATGACACATATGAGAAAGTCTTTTTATGAGTTTCTTGAAGTTGTCTTTGAGTCTCTTTCTCTGAGCATAATGTTTTTGCCTCTTTTTGCTTATTGATTGTGGGGATCCACTTTGAACCTTAGTGGGGTATCATTTTCTTCTTTGAGGCTCAACCATATTTGTGGCTTTCCGGGGACAGAAAGATTTATGGTGGGGAGAATTGTCACACCCATCGTCTTTAAATAAATTATTTTATTATTATTTTTGGGTATCGGGTAGTCCGGGTTGAAGCCCGACTTAAAATTTTTTAGTTCTTTTTTTTAATGCTTATTTTGTCCTTGACAGCGTTTAGCACCCTACGGTCGAAGCCATGTGGCCATGCCTGAGTCACCGCACGACCTTGCCCGCTTCACCGTATGATTTTCCCGATGTTCGAGGCAGATAAATAAAATGTAATGAATAATGAAATGAAAATAAGAAGTTTAATAAAATAAAATAAAATAAAATTTAAGGATATTTTTTATGATAATAATATTATTATTATTATTTAAGGATATTAGTATACTTATTATTATTAGTTATAAGGATGATAATTTATTTACATTATTATTATTATTCCAATTATTATTATTATTATTATTGATATGTTAATTATTATTATTATTATTATTATTATTATTATTATTATTTATAGTTTTAGTACCAATTTTTTTTAAATTATCATTTTCTTTTAAGTAGGTTATTTTTATTAACATTATGATTATTCTAGGTTTATGTTTTTTTTAAAGGTTTTTATCAATTTTTTTATTTTCAATTTATTTCTTTTTATTATTATTATTTTTGTTTCTTATTTTTCTATTTCCTTTAATTTTATTTTTTTATGCCTCCACTCCCTCATTTTATCTCCCTCGTCGCGCTATACTCTCCCTTGAACCCTAATCAAGCTTTCTCCCCTAGCCTCTCCTCACTCCGCCACACCCCAGATCAATGACACCTCCTCACCAGCCGGCGCATCCCTCATCCACACCTCCAGTCACGCCGCACCGCCGACCTCTCGGCCAGCCCTGTCGCCATCGCGCTTGTTGACGCTCCTTTCTGTTACAGAGTCCAACGAATGGAAAAGGGTAATACCTTAATCCCAATGAGGGTCACCCTTTGAAGAACATCAAAAATTAACGAAGGGATAAACCAGGAACTCATTTGGAGGGCGTCGTGAAAGTATCATGTGCGCCGCACAAGTCACTTGTGCGCCACATATGGGTCGTGCAAGTCACTTGCGTGCCCTATTAATTTTTTCTCCCAAGGTTCCTAGTGGCCTATAAATAGCCCCTGTGGGCCCCCCATTTTGAGGAGGAATTTTCCAAAACTCAGATTCAATCTCTGGTCACCCAAGTCTTTGTCTGACGTCTTCCGAACACTTCTAAGGTAATTCTTTACCTAGAGTGGAAGCTCTAAAGAGGAAGAATAATGACTAAGTGTTAGAACTCATCAATGCTTGTGTGCCTAAGTGTCCATCCCTTAAGGGAAATGGAAACACTTGCTCACCACCTTTCCCTCTCAAGGGAACTTGTGCGCCAACCTTTTGGAATCCTCTAGGGTTGATACTAAGGGCTTGAGTTCAAAGTCACCCAAGTACTACCCTATGGATTCTTCATCGCCCAAGGTGACTCATGTCGCGCAAGTCTACTTGCGCGGCCAGGACTTGTGCGCCAGAATAATACTTGCGCGCCTCCTTCCTAATCACCTCCTTTCCTCAAATTCACCTCTCCTCTTCAAGACATGGCCTTCAAAACCTTCTTCAAATCCATTTATGGCATGATTCTTTTGTTGGCTTCCTTATCTTAGAGGAATTCATTGGGCCTCCTTCTCAGGATTAAGTCCCAATCATAAGTTCCTTTAACATTGGACCTCCTCCTCAGGATTAAGCCCCAATCATAAGTTCCTTTAACATTGGGCCTCCTTCTCAGGAGTAAGTCCCAATCATAATTTCCTTTAACTTTGGGCCTCCTCCTAAGGATTAAGCCCCAATTATAATTTCCTTTAACATTAGGCATCTTCCTTAGGAGTAAGCCCCAACCTTATTTTCTTTTGATTTGGGCTTCCTTATCAGGAATAAAATCCAATCATAAGTCCCTCTTAATTTGGGATTCCTTTTTAGGAGTAAGTCCCGAGTTAAAATTCTAAATCTCCATAAAGTACAAATACCTTTATGGACCCTGCTCCTGGGATTCTTTCCTGAACTAAATCCTAATCTTCATTTACTCGGGTCGTCATACATACGTAATCCCTACATTATTTCTCATGACTGCATATTTCATGTCACCATTTTCAAATTTACTGATACCTCTTGTATCTCACACCGAGCATGACTCACGTGGGCTTAGAGTGTAAAAGTAATAATGACATCTCTTTTTGGGCCATTAACCATGCATAAACCCCATTTTTCTTTACCCGAACTATGTGGAATTTGATCTCTACCTTAAAAGTAGAGTACGTAGGAAGACTTTATAAGGTTCAAGCCCATCTTTCATTAATTCTTTCCCATCCCATATGACGTTAAACTATATCCTTATTATCAAACTATGTGGGTTCCGATTCCTTATTTAACGAGCATACGTAGGTAGCCCATCTGCAGGTACGATCCCAACTCTAAAATAATCCATGTCTTTCTCAATGACAATAAACTTCAAGTTCACCACTGAGTGGATTTAAAACCAGTATGGTCATCATAATGACCAAGAGATTTTTATATAATGTATTTAAGGATACCATTGAACAAGAATATCTAATTCATATCGATGATTATCTATTAATGAAAAACCTCAAATACATATAAAAGATTCTCTAAATCTCATACATATCAATCATTTATTGCAAAATATAAAGTAAAAACTCATTTTTATGCTTGGTAAATTAATAAGGATTCATGAACATAACTTAAATCTATAAGAGAGTCTTGGAGTAGAAAATAATTCCCCCCAAAAAGGTGTGATGAGTCTAACCTCCCATACTCTTGACCAATGAAAATTATTAAGCCTCATCAGTCCACAACTAATGAGAACCTACCTTTGGAAAGTAGGTCCAAATGTATATAGAATCATTGGATGTTTCTGGTTCTATGAATAAACCTGTTAGAAACCAATTGGAAAGTTTTAACCTTAAACAAACAAGGCCATCCCCATTTCCAGAAGAAACAAAAAATGGTGAACCCGACATGAATCCTTAACCAAGTTAAATGATGTTTTACTTATTTGTTAGGCCCATATTAAATTCAATATGAGGGACAACAAAGAAATCAAACACATATGTGTTCTTCCAAAAGATGTAGTCTAGCCAAGCTTATCTTGATTATGTTTGTTATATAAAATAGGCACTCTTTTCCAAGATCTCTCTGCAATACAGAAATGGCTTCTTTAAAGTTCACACATGTGAATGCCTCGGCCGCTACTCCTACTGGATCCTCGTCCGCTCTGAGGATGACATCACCTACTCAGCATCTGCAACGCTGGGTCTCGAATGCATTGGTGAAGTAATACCGTCAACACGGTACCATATCGACTCTGGGGTCCGCTCGACAAGCCCTCCAAGTTAACAACTCACCATGGTTGTCCGGAAAGTGACGACCAGTGGTCAAGAAGCAGGTGGTGGCAACCACTGTTTCCAACCATTTTGGGTCGTTATCCCCAGAACGCAACAACCAGTCCCTCCCATATTACAGGGAGGTGAATTAAGAGGTCACTCAAGGCCTTGGTTCAAGAAGGCAGGAGTCCTTCCTGAGGACTCCCACCATAAATCATCGCCAGACTCGTGTGGTAGTGCACTCTCAACATGATGAGGGTATCACCTCTAGATGTTCATATCAGGTTCCTCATATCCGAGCATGCAAGATGAACTGCCAGAGGTGAAATTAGGTCAACTGGGAGCATGTTCCTACCTCTTCCCCATCCGGATAAGTCCATCAATCTAACTTGATGGAAAATAACGAGCGGGCATATACACTCGTCCGTCCTGATTTCACTGCTCAACAGACTCGTCTGGTAGTAATACACAAATCCCGCCAGGAAATTCCAGCAGAGTACTATAGGTAGGAACATACACCTGTTTATAATTCATCATCCATTTAACAAGATCGTCTGACTGCATCCAAAGAAGCTTTCCAATCTAATATGGTGGCAACTGGTAAGTAGGAACATACACCTGTTTACAATCACCAATTCTGTCAGCGGTCTTGTCTGCCAGTATTGAAGGAAACCCATCAACCATACTTGATAGAGAATACAAAGCAGGCACATACACCTACCAATGTTCATCAAGTCTTCCAACAGTCTCGTTTGGTAGCACCCTGAGAAGTCATTCGGAAAGCTCCGATGACAAATCTGGAGCAGACTCGACTCTCTACCCCCATGCATAAGTACTGTCAATATTTGTTGACAGGAAAAGGAGGATAGAAGTAGGAACATACACTTACTCCAGACATGGAATGGAAGTATATTCCCATTCCGGCAGCTGAAGTCACCAAGCACATTCTAACAATGGTGAAAGAGCATAAGCAAATCCCTACCCATATTCTGGATACCTGTCAGAATATTATAACAACTTCAATGACATCACATGGAAAGAAACATAAATATATCCCTATAAGTGGAGTGACTCATCAATATGTCACTCCGGAGTAGACACACACCTTTTTTCCAGTCCAGGATGGTCGTGGGGCATACTCCCCCATGTCATACGGACAATCAAGTCAGGCACATACACCTGATTTAAATGGATATAATCAACCTAACCTGACTATTTCTCCTAATCAGGCACATACACCTGCCCATTATAACCAATTTCATCAATAAGTGGTTTCTAAAGTGAGTAAGAATGCATCCAAGAAAAAGACCCATCCAGCATAGTTGAAAGATCAAGATCTAATTTTAAATAAAGTCTTGCTCAATGCTAGAGTTCTTGAATCCCTCAGACAATTTTCTGTTGCAACTCAAGATTCTACTCTCTCATTTCCAGATTCCGGAAGTAATGACAATAATTCTAAAGGTCTTCATCAGACACTTTCTCATGAAATATTGCTTCATGACAATTCGGTCAATCTCAAAGTATCATCTTCATATGAGAGCCACAATAACCCTCTGTGTGGCCAGAAGACCAAGGAGCAAGAGGTTTCATCTTTTGTTGTAACCCACCATGGTGGTCCTCCCCATGATGATGAATTTAGCTGCAAAAGTCCTCTCCACAGTAGTAATTCACATTGCCTATAAAATTCTTCAATGGACAATGAAATAATGAGAAATCCCTCTTATCTTGAGGCACTTGCAAATGTGAAGCCAGTCATGTCTGATGCCTTACCGCTATCAAGTGAAATACTTTCTCAATCAGAAGATATCCCGGGATGTAGGTCATTCTCTGAACCACCCCTGGGTCATTCATCTTCTAATATGATAAATGAATTCTCTACCAATCTTGTTTAATCTGATGAAGCAACAAATAAGCACCATCTTTGGTCCAATCAGGTAGAATAATCTTCATCAAATGACAAAGAGGAAGTGTTGAATATGAGTAAACAACTGGAGAAAGGTGAAATACCAGTAATGTTTTGGCCTTTGGATGAATCTCAGTATGATATTCCGGAAACTTTGACAGAATATTGTATTCACGATATTCGTCTCAACATATGGAAAACTCTTTGTCACTTAAAAGAGAAAATATTATCTTATGATGAATATAAAAATCATGTCAAGATAATAGAAGAGTTGCAACGCCAAATTGAATTCACATCTCTCTCAGTTTCTAGACATCAAAAGGTTGAAAAGCAGCAGAGATCCCTTCAGCATTCATGCCTTGGCACGTTGAAAAGGTTGCGCCAGTTAATTACCAATTCCCCATCTGGTATTCATATTAGGGGATGGGGTGTTCATGGAGCATTGAATTTTGCTGTGCTCTCTAGTCAACAAATCCCACCAAAATTGGTTTCATGCAATGTTATTTCCCATGGCTGGCCACATATAACTGGTTTTGTGCGTAATCAAAGGCTTGCTCAAGAACATGCCTCTACTAGTTCTTCCCAAATTCAGGCATATAAAGAACAAGTTAACGAATTACTCTTGTATTAAGCAAATGAGAATATCAAACAGGATTATCATTTAGATCATGCACATCATTAGGTGACAGAAGTGTTAGAAATAATCCAACGGTCATCTGAGCCAGGTGGTTTGAGTGGATGTAGGTTTATGCATCCAGCCAATTTCCGGACTAAAATCCGCAAAATCGGGAGATCTTTTAAGAAATTTTCAGATGTAGCATCTCAAGAACCACCTCAGCTTTCCAGACTGGGGACTCTTTTAACTCAACCCTCGGGATCAATAGACAGGATTCGAGGAGTTGAGCAGAAAAAATAGGAACATCCCCAGTCCACCAGACTGGGGACTTTTTCAAATTCTCAATATCTTCCTTAGCAAAATTCAGTCTTCTCTCGATTAGGGAAGAATCCACAACAAGAACGCAGAGCCGAATTATCAGGAAATTCCCTCCAAATTACAGTTCATCAAGAAGTTCCTAAGGGATCAACCAAACAAAAGGCAATGTCTCATAAAAGAAATGGAGGAAGACAGTATCGCAGAAGCACTGACAGAAGGTCTGCAATGCGTTATACATCGATAAATGTCATCAATGCCATTGTCACTAATCCCCCAAACATAAGGCTCACTCAGAGGGATCATATGAAGAAGTTCTTGTTCAAGAGGTTGTGCACACAGAAACGAATGAAGGAGGTGTGCATACCAGAAGATGGAGGGTTGACCAGGGGCAAGACATTTCTTTGGGTAATGCCCTTCCATACTCCAGAAAGGCACATACCAATGAAAAAGGTAAAAGTCAGGTTACATTCCACCCTTCCTATAGAGAAGGCCAATCACTCTCATTATAGGAAAGGTTCGCATAATAAGAAAAAGAAATGAAGGAATTAAGGAGGTTAAATACAGAACTACTTCAAGGTAGTCTTCCTCCTAAGCATGCTGGAGTTAATCAATCAAGGGAATTTTTTACGACTACTGGGATGGATCAAGAATATCCCCCTTTATAAGTACACCCTCATAGGTCCAATCCTATGGGTCATACGCAACAACAACCAGTAATACTACCATCAGTGGCAGTCCTGGTCGCCACACCCGTCCAAACTCTAGTTATTGCACCTACTTAGGTCCAAGCTCATCCAGATGTTTCTCAAAAATTAATGACTACCATTGAGTCATTAACATCTCGGTTGGAAGCTATGGAAGGAAAGCATGAACAAATTCAACCAGAAAATAGAGCTTACCCTGAATGGGTGGATGCAATTCCTCCCCCATTAAAATTTTCAAGTACCAAATTCCCAATTTTTAATGGTTCGGGAGATCCAGTACAACACTTAACACATTTTGTTTCTCGTTGTGATCCTATGATGGGAACTCCTCAACAACAAGAAGCAGTTAAGCTCAGGTGTTTTTTATAGTCATTACAAGGACCTGCTTTTATCTGGTATACAAGTTTTCAATCCTGGTCAATTACTGGGTGGGAAGATCTCTGTCAAAGGTTCCTTCTTCAATTCATCTCAACATTGCCAAAGACGACAGTTTTCGATCTTACCAATTGTAAGCAAATGGAAAATGAAAGAGTTTTAGATTTAATTGCTCGCTAGAAGGTATTAACATATTCTTTAATCTTAGAACTCCCTCAAGAAGAATTGTTGCCAATCTGTGTGGCAAATCTGTGTGATGAATTACGCACATCGTTGATCCCTGTGAAATACACAAGAGGGTTTAGAGACCTTACTTAAATCGCTCAGTAGATCAAAGACTCTCTTATAAAGACTAAGGGTAAAACTCGTGTAATTCCATCAGTTCTAGGAAGGAGAATAGGGAAAGAAGATACTGCTACAGTTACACTTAAACAAGCACATGTGCCTACTTCCACTTTGAAACCTTCATCATATCTAAGGGCTCCACCTTCTGAGCGTCAACAACAATGGCCGCCTCATCAAGATGATCAAAGAGATCAAAGTTGGAAATAGTTTAAAGATTTTATGAAAAAAAATTATTCTTTCCAGAATGAACAAGTTTCGGGCTACTTCATCTTGGCTCTGGAAAACAATATAGTTCAGTTGCCAAGGCCCAAAAGGCCGAACAAGGAAGGATATGAAGACCTCCCCAACAATTTCCCATTTCATCAGATGTTGGGTCACCCCATTAAGGAGTGTTTTGTCTTCAAAGACCTTCTGCAAAAGATGGTGGACTCTGGACAGGTAAAACTGAAAGGTTCTTCAGCCCAGGTAGCATGTGTTACTGCTACTGATCCAGAGGAAGAAGGCGAGTGGCATGAAGTCAAAAATAAAAATGTGCAGAAATATGATGATTGTATGGTCAAGAAAACGATAAACCAAACTCATGACATTTTATGAAAACAATTGAATCAACCAATTGTGTCTTATGCTATGAATGCCACAGCAAAACCCCCTTCATCAGAAGGAAAATCTTCAAAGAATCAGCATAATTTGAAGAAAGAAGAGCAGTCAGAAGAAGATGATTTCATGTCAAAGACTAAATTGTCTTTGACTCTAGAAGATTTTATGTCATCTTCTTAAAAATCATAGGCACTGCCCCACCAAACGGCACAACCTAAACTGGATAATCAGGCAGAATCTTCATCAGATGAAAAATTAATATTTGGTTCTATTAACATGATTTATTTAACAGATCTTTATACCAATAACAGTTTCAATCATGATGAGTCTAAATTCTCTGTATCTAATAGAGGAGTTAGAGGAAGAGATAGAGGTCTAGGATACAGGGGAAGACATGGATATTCTAGAAGTCACTATTTCAATCCTACCCCTGCTAGAACTATATATGCGGTAGAAACTCGTGGCAAATCCCTTCAGCAAGCTCAACAGGAATAAGAAAGTTCTTCCACACATGGTAGATTCGGTCTTGGAGTAGTTGTTTTGGAGGATCAGTTAGAGGTTACACCTTCTTCCTCTCAGAAAATAAATAGACCTAGTCAGTCTAATCTGCCAAAGCTAGGAGTATTTCCAACTCCTACCCTGATACGAGATGCATCTACTTCCAAAGCATCAACTTCTAAGGCACCTGCAAAACCAAATTTTCATGATGAGAAACGCAGACCTTTGGACCAAAAGTATGATGTATTTAAACATTTGGCCCAAGTAATAGAAAAGTTATCAATTATGGATGCCTTGAATCTATCAAAAGATCTTCAGGAGGCGCTCATTGAGGCTTTGTCAAGTCCTCAAGAATTTGAAACTAAAATTTCTGCGGCTGAAGTCTACCATATAGAGAACGATCCTACAGAATGCCATGCAGTGATATCTTTTACAGATGAAGATGAAGATGATGTTGTATGTGGACATATTAGACCTTTGTATCTATCAGGAAAAGTCAATGATATAGACATCTGACGATATTTCATTGATAATGGCTCAGGATTCAATCTCATTCCTATTCATACACTCCATCGATTGGGCCTCACTGAATCTGATTTATCTCCTTCTACTTTAATGTTTCAAGGATACGATAAGAATGAACAATAACCTCTGGGAGAAATTACACTCATAATTCAGTTTGGAGACCTTGTTTCTAATTTAGATTTCATGGTTGTTTGTCAGGACATGTCTTTCAACATTTTTCTTGGAAGACCTTGGTTACATCAACATGAAGCCATACCTTCGTCATACCATCAATTTCTCAAATATTGTTTCAATGGTAAAATTAGGACATTGTATGGTGACAAAGCCCCATTCAAAACATGTGAATCTCAATACATTGAGGAAGAGTTTTATCACATGGAAGGAAAGGAAAAATCCACAGTAAAGAAGGTCACCAAAATTAATTCTCCATATGGTTTGGAAAAGATTCCAGTAAACCCATTAATACATGTGAGTACAGATTATGTGTTTCCTATTAGTAAAATTGATAGGATAGACCCAAATCCAAACAATCTTATGAAAACTTCCATAATGTCAATTATGGCAACCGAGCCAGACATCATGGGAGAAATTGTTGATTGGCCAAGCAATGATGAAAGCTTAAATGGAGATGTCTTCATTTTGTCTGCTGAAATCTAGAAATTTTATACATCATCAACCAGGACATAAGAATTTATAGCAATACCAGAGGAAAATAATGATGTTGATTATCAATCCATCATCTCCTGTCTATCAACCCAGGAAGACCCTTCATCGTCAATAGGGTCAGAAATGGAAGCCTCTTCTTAAAAATGTTCAAATTTTAACTTCTCCCCTGATTATGGAAATTCTGCTTCGTCATATACTATGCAAGTAAAAGTAGAAGAAGTAACACATATTGAAGAAGAATAGGAAGATCTCAGGGATGCTCCTCTAGAATTTGAAGAGGGTATCTCTACCACTGTGGATGAACTCAGAGAAATAAATCTGGGTACAAAAGAAGATCCACGCCCCACTTTAATTAGTGCGGCCATGACTCTTGAAGAGCAAGAAATGTATACTTCATTTTTAAAGAAAAATCGAGATGTATTTTCTTGTAATTATACATAAATTTCAGGTCTTGATCCTGATTTTTCCACTCATCATTTGGGTTTTCCATAAGAACATCGAGGATTCAAGCAAGCTGCAAGAAGAACACACCCAAATTATGCTTCTAAAATTGAAGCTAAAGTTGATAATCTTATCAAAGATAACTTCGTCAGAGAAGTTCAGTATCCCAAATGGCTAGCTAATATTGTCCCTGTGAAAAAGAAGAATGGAAAAATTAGAGTTTTCATTGAATTTAGAGATCTTAATCAGCATTGTCCCAAGGATGATTTTCCAGTTCTGATCACATAACTCTTAATTGATGCAACAGCTAGCTACGAAGCTATTTCCTTCATGTATGGTTATTCTAGGTACAATAAAATATGAATGGCCCTAGAGGATGAGGATTCTACAGCTTTCAGATCTCTTCAAGGTGTGTTTTGATATCGGGTAATGCCCTTTGTCCTGAAAAATGCAGGTGCAACGTATCAACATGCCATGCAACATATCTTCAAACCCTTTTGAGGGACATTTGTTGAATGTTATGTGGACGATTTGGTGGTTAAATCCAGAAAACATTCTAATCACTTGGTCGATCTAGAAATCATATTCAACAAACTTCGACAACAAAATTTGAAGATGAACCCCTTGAAATGTGATTTCAGGGTAACCTCAGGAAAATTTCTCAACTTTGTTGTACGTCATCATGGTATGGAAGTTGATCCTGAGAAGAAAAAATCAATCCTTGGTATGTCACATCCTCTAAATTTGAAATAATTAAGAGGAATTCAAGGACACTTGGCCTATATTCAACGTTTCATTGCTAATTTGGCAGGCAAGTGTTTACCCTTCATCGAATTAATGAAGAAGAGAGTCACCTACCAGTAGACTGAAGAATGTCAAGAAGCATTTGATATTCTCAAGAGATATCTCTTGAGTCCACTGGTATTAATGCCACCTGTTGAAGGAAGACCACTTATTCTCTATGTGACAGCTTTAGAGCAATCATTGGGTGCCTTCCTTTCCCAAAAGAATGATGTTGGGAATGAAAACAGCCTTTATTATCTCAATTGGACTATGCTTGAGGCATAAACTTGGTATTCAAATATTGAAAAGTGATGCCTATCATTAATATTTGTAGTTCATAAATTGAGACACTACCTACAACATCATAAGGTCCAATTGGTATCTCGTAATAAACCACTCAAATTTATCCTTAGTCATCCAATTCTTACAGGACTTCTGGTAAGGTGGGCAGTTATTTTGCAGTAATTTGATATCCAGTATGTTTCTTAAAAGGCAATAAAGGGTCAAGCTCTGGACGATTTTCTTACTGAACACCCATCTATAGAAGATGCATCTTTAAATATTGAACTTACTAATGAGGAAGTCTTCTCTATTCAAGATAATCCTCAAACATGGGAAATGTACTTTGATGGTGCCTCCAGAAGTCCAACAAGGAAGAAAATGGAAGATCCTAAATTCAACAAAGTTGGGTTAGGAATCGTGCTTATTTCCCCAGAAAAGGAAGTGCTACCCTATTCCATCTTATTGTTGGAAGGTGGTACAAATAATGAAGCAAAATATCAAGCTCTCATCATAGGCTTGGAATTAGCACTTCAGGCATAGGTGAATCACTTGAGGGTAAAAGGTGATTCAGATTTGGTAATTAAACAAATCAATGGGGATTATGCCATTATAAAAGAAGAGTTAATCCTTTTGTTTGATTACATCATAGAGTTAATTGCGTAATTTCCCTCAGAACCGACATTTTCTTATGTCCCGCGATCACAAAATTCCCAAGCTAATGCATTGGCTAATGTAGCCATAGCCCTGGAATATCCAAATTAGGACGAAACAATCATTAGTATTGTCCACCGTCGTGTAGTTTCACCTTTTGTTCAAATTAGAACAGAGGAAATCAATGAAATCAGTCCCATTTCTGAACCATATGGTCATACTACAGGATGGATGACACCTATTAGGGAATAGCTTCTAAATGGAACTCTCCCACCTGATAGATCCGAGAAAGAACAAGTCCAGCGACGTGTGGTCAATTTTACTCTTTATGATAGCCCATATCACCAAAAATTCTCTACAAGTGAGGTTTTAATGGAATTCTCTTCAAATGTATTGATGGTGAAGAGACAATGGTTGTCATGAATGAAGTACATGCAGGATTTTGTGGTGCCCACCAGTCTGGACATAGACCTTTTGGTCAAATTAGAAGGCTTGGATACTTCTGGACTTCAATGATGCAAGATTGTATTGATTTCACTAAGAGGTGTCATTATTTCCAAGTATGTTCCAACTTCATTCATCAACCCCCCAGATTTTCTTCATACAGCTAAATACTCGTGGCCATTTTCCACATGGGGAATGGATGTAGTAGGACCTTATCCTCCGGCTACATCCTAGCAGTTTAAGTATATTCTTTCTGCTACTAACTTCTTTTCCAAATGGGAAGAGGAAATACCTCTCAAAGAAGTTAGTTCTGAAGGAATTTTTAGTTTCTTCAAGTCTAACATCATTAACAGATTTGGTGTCCCTCATATCATATTGACGGACAATGGCACCAACTTTTGTTCATCTGAGATGAGAAAGTTGTACCAAGAATACAACATCAAATCCAGCCATTCACCTCAATATCATGCAGTGGCCAATGGCCAAATAAAAGCCTTTAATAAGACTCTTTCAGAAATACTGCAAAAAGATGGTGGATAAATATAAAAAATCATGGCCTGATAAACTTTTTCATGCTTTATGGGCTTATAGGACCACCACCTTCACTACTACACGGTCAACTCCATATTCATTGGTATATGGAATAGAAGCAGTCTTTCCCATTGAGGTTCAATTACCTTCACTCAGAGTATCCATGTGTGATCAATTATCTATAGATTAACAATATCAGAAGTGATTTTATGAATTGGAATGATAAGATGAAAAAATATTGTGCGCCCTGCACCACTTAGAAGTCTATCAGAATCGACTAGCACGAGATTTCAATAAAAAAGTTCATATTCGTTCATTCATTCAAGGAGAATTGGTATTGGTCCTTAGAACTCCAATGATACTAGGAAAGAAACCTCTAAATCTTGAGCCAAAGTGGGAAGGACCTTATTCAATACATAAGGTCTACTCCAATGAAGCTTATTCGTTAATCTCAATGGATGGAGAACTCATTACAACTCCAACTAATGAAAGATTCTTGAAGAAGTATTTTGTGGAGCACAAATACACCCTTTAGTCCTTACTAAAAGACATTAAAATGCATAGCTCCTCTATTGTCCTACATGACGTTAAACTGTGCACATGTCCTGTAAGACGTTAAAATACAATACGTCCTAGCTACATGATGCTAAACTGTAAAACACCATTTTTTCCCACATGACGCTAAACTATGGATCGTTGGGGTTTTTGTTACCTCTTGTTTCTCACACCAAGCATGACTCATGTGAGCTTAGAGTAAGCTTCAATCATAACACCCTCTCTAGTCCTCTAACCACGCATACGTCCCAACACCATCTTTGGGTTGTCCTCAAGTACAAATCGATCACCAATTCATTCTCAATCGAACTACATGGACTTTGATCCTTTCCTTTTAGGCTGGGTATGTAGGCAACCTCCCGAGTTTCAATCCCAAAACCAATATCTTCACATCGGTTCACCTCCATCTCATACGATGTTGATCCGTGAAGCCACCCCTGAAACCAATATATATTCACATTGGTTCATAATAGTCCTTGTTATATGACGTTAAACTATACAGTCCCCCATTGTCCTCAATACAAGACATTAAACTGCATAGAAATACGTCCTAGCTATATGACGTTAAAATATGCAGCACTGGTCCATGAATATGACCTTAAACTATTTGCACTTTTGTCCTGTACGACAATAAACTACAACAGTCTCTGACACCCTCACCTGAGAGGGAATCATTATTAACATTGATCTCCAATCATGTTATATTCCAAGGACTACGTGCATGCAACCAATGCCCGAACCTTTAATCTTGGATCTAACCATCATTGCACTAAAGTCCCCTTTCACCCTTCACATGTAAGAACCAAATCTGTATAGAGGGTATTTCAAGAACTATGTATGGATTGATTCCCATCCTTATGGGATACGTAGGAACATTCGATCATCCCTCGAACCCAGCCCCAAGTCTTTGGGCCTAACCCCAAACTCCACTGCCAGTCCCTTGGCTGAAAAGTCCCCCAGTGAGCACATGAATGTGGTATAAAAACCCTGGTCCTTATTCACGTCAGGTTTATAACAAACACACAATGTGTCTCCCTCATTATGGACTGAACTCTACAACCCTAAACTAAGATATCCTACGCTCTCATCCCACATGACATTAAACTATATTTCAAGAACTATGTATGTCTTGATTCTCATCCTAATGAGATATGTAGTGAAGTCCAGCATCTCAATTTAGGACCCAGCCACAACATGATTATGGTCAGCATTGGTCTATGTATCTCCTTCATGCATTGGACAATACCCATTTTTTATGTGTCATACTCCTAACCTTAAATACTTCTAGATCTCCATAACCCTTTTCTTGACTTCTGTTCATAAAATGTCTGATACCCGGAAATTCGTTTGCCTGACCATGCAGCATGTTCCCATAGGCGGCCTTGTATAAGTAGTCTACATAACAGACCTGTCAGCCAAAAGATGCTATTATTTGACTATGCATCCAATGCCCTTAAGTGGACCTGCATAATTCAAACCCCCTAATGGGTTGGTCAAATAAAGGTAACTTCATTCTTGGGGGGAAAACCTCTTTTTTCCTTATTGGTCTTAACGACGATATATAGGGATCCAAAAAAATATCCATCCTTAACATATTTTTCCCATACTCTTTTTCATGATCTAAAAGTATGTAAGTGTATGGTTTATATTTCCCTTCCCTATGTTTGGGTCAGACCTTCACAGGAGTGACATTCATCCAATTCTTTGACAATATTGATTGGGAATATCCTCTCCAGATTGCAAGTATCTCTCTCCATATAGTAGACTATGTGCTCTGGAAAATTTGAATCTCCATAAACTTCCACTGGCTTTCAGTAATAGAAAAGTAAAATTTCTGAGAGTTCTTTTGCCTGACTATGCAGCATGTTCCCCTAGGTGGCCTTGCATAAGTAGTCTACATAACAGACATTTCAGCCAAAAGATGTTATTATTTGACTATGCATCCAATGCACTTAAGTGGCCCTCCATAATTCAACCCCCTAACAAGTTTTTCAAATAGTGGTAACTTCCCTCTTAGGAAATACTTCCTCTAATTCCTTTTAGCCATTTTTTAATATCATCCCTCATATTCGAAATTTCTTAAGTCATAGTTTACATGTTTTCCCCCATACTTAAATGTGGTAATATGTTTTCAAACAAATTATCAATAAATTGAGTCAATTTTAATCTATTCGGTCAAAGCTATTCGACCTTAAACGTTAACCTTTTTATGTCTGACATGCATGACTTTAAACTGCCAACAAAAGACAGGGTACTCATTAAATTGGGAACTTGTAAAAGGAACTCTGAACAAAAGTCGAGTCCCAGGTCGCTAAACATACATATTTTATGATTTAGGCAATATTGAGCAACAAAAGATGCAAAGTTTGTGGGGTTTTTTGTATAATCCTATCAAAAAAATAAAACTATGATTACTAGGCCCATTGTCTTAGGAAAAAATATATATATAAGTAATTATCCGAAGAATGCATGTACAAATGATTGAAGATGAAATGTCTTTTTCATTGATGCACAAGATTAGAAGAACATCCACAGATTGGAGTATCTTTTCATTTTCAAGAATTATAAGATGATTTCAACATAAATTTTCATTTGATTTACGGAATCCCGAGCTTCATCAACAACCACTTGAAGTTCATTCACTCGACCAACTTCACTCTTTTCAGCTTGATGGAGTGCCTTCTTGGCATCTGCGATGGCTTTCATACCATTTGTTCGGAATCCTTCCAATGAATTTTTAACCTGGACAAGTTCCCAAGTAATGAAATCTAACTATTGTTGAAGATGCATCTACTGGAAAACTTTCTCCTTGATCTTATGCTTCTGCTCCTTCAGCTTTGCAGCATGATCAACCTCAGCTCGGGATACTGTATCCTTAAATTCGCCGATATTGGTCAACAGCCTCACTCTGGTCAGATCTTGATAGCACTTTTACTCCTACTCCCACCTTAAGATGACTTGTTTCACCATGGTATGGATATCTTGATATCCAAAACCACCAAGTCCCATCATGACAAACAAGTATGACAGTTGTGGGATCTTCAAAGACAGATCTTCAAGAGGCACTTCAGATATGATCTTCCATATATTCTTCCATGCCTTTCGACGTGATAATTGGAGTGCATTTTGCACCTCTGAGTCTGATTCAGCATCACTATCACAGGGGGGAATATAGTCTAGGATTAATGCACTTAAGGAAGTGCCATGTTCTGCTTCTTCCCCCCTGACCCTTGGTACTTCACTTTCTACTCCTGTCGGGGCTGATGTTGAGGCTTCACCTCCGAATCTAGCCACTGAAATTGATGGCCCTTCATAGTCAATTGAAAGCTTTGGTTAGTTCAAAAGGATAAAAAAATATGATTATCTATCTTGAAAATTAAATACAGCCAAAAATATTATCATCTTTTACCCAACGGTAGATCAGCAGCATGAGAAGGATCCTCCCCATCTTTCCTAGCTTCAACAGGATATTCAAGACGGATTTCAGGAAGCTCGGTCGGGTTAAGCTCCACTTGAGCTAGCATATCTGCAATGATAGGGTTGTCTCTACCCCCTTCAGATATCAGCAGATCAGCATATTTCTCATATGGAACTGCACATTTCAACCAATCATGGTTAGAGATGTAATAAAAAATTTAATAGGACGAAGGATAACACTCACGTCTAAAATCTTCTAAATCACATGGTAATTTAACATGATCTAAAATTTCTTCAAAATATGCACCAAGTTTCATCATTTCATACAGTTATATCACATATTCCTGGTTAGTCTCACCAGTGGGAGCATTTTACATGTCTTCCTGGTGACCCTCCTTCTGCGGCCTCTGACCCCGAACAGCTTCCTCAGAGAAAATTGCGGAGTCAGTTGCAGTGGTTTCCAAATGTTCTGGTGCAGGTGTTGAACCTAAAGCATCAAAAAATGGAAGTCAGTTGATTTATTCATTAAACATTCTATAAATTATTTTTAATTTACCAGAAGTAGGATCTTCTCTCTTTGCAGTAGCAACAAGACTAGTACTGGGAACAGAAGCTGGATATTCTTCTCTCCTCGTTTTTTCAGGAGCAGCGAGGTCAGTATGAATTTGTGACTGTTCACCAACACCCTCCATCGTCCTCAGAGGAGGGTCAGTCCTCTCCCTCAAAGGGGAAATCAAATAATCCCTTGTAATCCCAAGAAGTATGAGCAATATTTTTTATGAGTTAGGATTCATGACTATCCGAAGGACTTACCACTACTGATGAAGCGTTTAGCTGTGGACTTCTTCCTTCGATTCATTTGCTTTTTGACTTTTTGGGTGTGTTGACATTGTCACCTCTAAATACAGGTATTGGAGAGTGAAAATCCCTTTCTAACTCCTCACCCATGTTTTGTCAGCCTAGAGATACCTCGCCCGACTCACGAAGAGATTCAGCGGCTCCAAGAGCAGTGCCATCAGGGTTGTACTGCGGTGAAGGGACCTCAGTAGTTCCTTTCTTAAAAAGCTACAGGATGAAGAAAGTAATTTCGTTGAGTAACAAATATTTGAATAAAATTAGGTTTCAAAGCAAATAAGTAAATAAATTTACATCTTTAGGAGCCACATAATCATACCACTCCTCGTCTACTGAAGCACCAATCCCCTCAGTGGTTCCATGATTCATCATTTCCTTCACCCTCTTGGTAATAGGAATGGAATAATCAGTGGAATATATGAGAATTTCCAGCTCTATGATGCAAGTCCTCACTTCATCAGTCTTATCCTCGAAGCAGATATCAGTAGAAGCCCGGAGATTCCCCACTCTGGGGATATGTAGCCCTTCGAATAAGTCCATCCAGGCAGTTTCAGTATCAAAATATAAACTCTTCCATGTTTGGATAGCCTCTGGTCATAAATATTCATTATGTGCACCAGAAGGCCGTGAGGAGGGTCCTACAATCTGGGACTTCAACTTCTTCACAGCTCCTGCAATCACAGATAAAGGATAAGAAAATAAAACTTGAAACTTGTTGCTCTATAAAATAATGGTGACTAAATTGCCTCAATGATATAACTCATCAGAAGTCGATGGAGTAGGTATCTTGAATCTGGAAGGAGGATTATATATGGCATGAGGCCTCTTTGACGCATTTCGTGCCTCATCATCCCCATATTGGGAATCTGGTGAATCAGCCCCGGGTGAGGAACCCAGTGAATCAGCTCCGGGTGAGGAAGAATCACACGAGAGGACCGGGAAGGATGCACCTCTAGTGTACCAGTTATCATGCCCACGGTAAACGCTGGGTAGCTAAGTGCGGGGCGGATAAATGCTGAAAGCATGTAAGTAGTAAGCCCACTCCAAGATGAGTGCTCTCCTATTCCTGCTTCCCCAGACCCTCTGGTATCACAGCCGATACAGAAACAGGTTCTCTGCCCCTGCGGGGATGGAGCGATAGAAGTTTTGAGAATTTAAGATAAGGTCATGGCGAGACGAGCCGTTTTTCATTATGATAGGTGTCAAGTGGAAGTGCAGTGACGCATGCAGCTGAGGCATCCTAACAGACCGGTAGACTTGAACCTTGTTCATGACCCGATCAATTCGATCAGGCACTTTCCATCTTCTTCCAGATGAAGGGTTTCTTTCCTGATAGTTCCCTTTTTTGTTCCCTCCCAAGGGACCGGATGATTCAGTACCCCTTCAGGGTATGATGCTACCCAGTTCTTAGCATACCATGTAGTCAATTGACTCGCCACTCCAGCAACTGGTAGATCAAACACTGCCCCGATTTTCTCCATAGATATCAGCAACCATAGTTGTCGGTCAACCATTGGATGCTGCTCTGACCTAATGTGCACGGGAGGGGATACAAAAATCTACTGCAGACACTTGAATTGGCATGCAAATCTATATGGAGCATAGGCCACGCATATAATCTCTCACTCAATTCTAGTGGCCAATACACCATCTCTGCAAGCCAGCATATATGATCTCAATTCCAGGCTAGTTGTTCCATCATCAACAAACCACCCGGTTGGCGGGGTTCCATAAGGAAAGAAATGAAATCCCTTGAACATTCTCAACCTCACCTCCATATTATAGGGATTGAGGGACAACGGAGAAATTCCAGAAAATGCATGCACTGATGTCCTAAAAGAACTTCCAGGAACCTGTACTCTGCTCTATACAGCGTATGTCCTGAAGTGAGTGGCGATCCATCCTTACAAAACTTGGAATGGTCCCACTGTTCTCAAAGGATACTTACCCATATAGACATAGAGTAAGATCCTGTGAATCTTCACCAAAATCGGGGTGGCCAACCCAACCATTTTTCTCTCAGCCAACTTGGCTGCAACAACGAAGGTCTCTAGCCTAACGCCTCCCTTCAAATCCCTAATTGGCATAAGATAAACACTAATCTACAAAGCTAAAAAGCCTGCCATACGGGTCTTCTCTGGGATTATTTGATCCACTTCATACCCCCACTTTTCAAACTCTCCCGCTTCCAGAGTTGGCCAGAATGTGCCAAGAGCACCCCTCTTCTCTATTCTGGGGCAGCAGGTAGGACAGTACAGGTGGGACCCTTCTCATTCTTCTTGATGAGAAACATATCCATTCACTCCTCTGGATGAATATCCTTTCTAGAATGAGTTTTTGTGGACTTTGAATTCTTGATCTTGTGAAAAAAATTTATTAACTCTCGAGCCAAAGATGGAGACTTCTCCGAATCATCCCAAGTCACATTGGGGGGATGAATTCATCATATATATCTCTCAAAATTGGATCCCCCAAGATCTTGTAGACATCTCACAAGATTATTCCTACTTCTCCATGAGTCAGATGGAAAAAATTGGTTTCTGGGCTTCAGCAGCTGATTAGCTCCAGCACAAAATTATCATTCCTATAGACATATGTCTGCCCAGCCAAGACGGATTCATATATTGTAGCTCCCTTCAAATCCTCGACAAACTTTGCACAGGTTTGTCGTACCCAATATGCCCACATCCAAGTCAACTTCACACCTCCTCCGAGATGGAAATCCCAACTCTTTTTCCATCCCTTGGATTGATTCATCTGAGAATTTCAGAAAATAGAGGGATAGGAATGCAGCTGTAGCTCAGGATTGTGAGGTTTTAGATATGGAGCACATGGGCTATAATGCATTATGTATTCCTTCTCCAATGTTCCAACATTGACAAATGATCCTACAACTGAAACATTTTCTGAAGTGAAATAGGTGTAAGTCTGAAACCAGGAATGAGGAATATAATTCTTTACTTCTGGAATGTTAACTCCTTGCAGATGACCATGGCCATATAAAGGCAAGTAAATGCTCTATGGGAAATTGACATGATATTTCTTCAAGAACTTAGCCAAATCTGGGAGAGTGTTGTCATAGATATCATAATAGTCATGGCCAACGATGTTCATCATATCATCTATTCTCTTACTGGCCAACTCATCAGCCGATCCAATTCTTCTAGGATCCATTGAATCTACACAAGGATCAAACAGTTAAATTTTAAGTAAGTCTGTTTTTATGGAATAATTGTGAAGAAAACAAAAAATGGCCAATGAATTAAGGCACGCAAGTCTTGTTGCACAAGTCATGTCGCACAAGTAATGTCACGCAAGTATTGTCGCGCAAGTAAAAATCCTTACTGAAGAAGTGCGACACAAATAAAAGTGATCAACTGAGGAAATGAAGACACTTGTGTGATGAGAGATCAAATGCTTTGAAGGCAAGATGGTTTGCACGAAGTGACACCCATATATATAGGCGATCCCGCAAACCTGCGCACCGAAACTTGCACACCGAAACCTGCGCGCCAATATCTGCGCGTCGTCAAACCCTTGTTTCTCTTTTTCCTCTAAGTCAAATTCTCTTTACTTTTTCAGATCCAACTCTGAGGGGGGACTTTTTTTATGCTTCTTTCCGTCACAGAGTCCAAAGAATGGAAAAGAGGAATACCTTAAGCCCAATGAGGGTTACCCTTTGAAGAACATCAAAAATTGACAAAGGGATGAACTAGAAACTCATTTGGAGGGTGTCACGCAAGTATCTTGTGCGTCGTGCAAGTCACTTGAGAGCCCTATTCCTCTTTTAGCCCAAGGTGCCTAGTGGCCTATAAATAGCCCCTGTGGGCCCCCCATTTTGAGGAGGAATTTTCCAATACTCAGATTCAATCTCTGGTAGCCCAAGTCTTTGTCTAACATCTTCCGAACACTTCTAAGGTAATTATTTACCTAGAATGGAATCTCTAAAGAGGAAGAATAAGTCCTAAGTGTTAGAACTCATCAATTCTTGTGCGCCTAAGTGTCCATCCCTTAAGGGAAATGGAAACACTTGCACGCCACCTAGACCTCTCAAGGGAACTTGTGCACCAACCTTTTAGAAGCCTCTAGGGATGATACTAAGGGCTTGAGTTCAAAGTCTTCCAAGTACTACCCTATATATTCTTCGTCACCCAAGGTGACTCATGTCGTGAAAGTCTACTTGCACGACCAGGACTTGCGCGCCAGAACAATACTTGCACACCTCCTTCCTAATCACCTACTTTCCTCAAATTCACCTCTCCTCTTTAAGACATGGCCTTCAAAACCTTCTTTAAAGCCATTTATGGAATGGTTCCTTTGTTGGCTTTTTTATCTGAGATAAATTCATTAGGCCTCCTTCTCAGGAGTAAGTCCCAATCATAAGTTCCTTTAATATTGGGCCTCCTCCTCAGGATTAAGACCCAATCATAAGTTCCTTCAACATTGGGCCTCCTTCTCAGGAGTAAGTCCCAATCATAATTTCCTTTAAATTTGGGCCTCCTCATCAGGATTAAGCCCCAATCATAATTTCCTTTAACATTGGGCATCTTCCTCAGGAGTAAGCCCCAACCTTATTTTCTTTTTATTTGGGCTTCCTTCTCAGGAATAAAACCCAATCATAAGTCCCTCTTAATTTTGGATTCCTTTTCAGGAGTAATTCCGGAGTTAAAATTCCAAATCTCCATAAAGTACAAATACCTTTATGGACCCTCCTCCTGGGATTATTTACTAAACTAAGTACTGATCTTAATTTACTTGGGTCATCATACATACATAATCCCTACATCATTTCTCATGACTACATCTTTCATGACACCATTATCAAATTTACTGATACCTCTTATTTCTCACACCGAGAATGACTCACATGGGCTTAGAGTGTAAAAGTAATAATGAAATCTCTTTTTGGGCCATTAACCATGCATAAACCCCATTTTTCTTTACTCAAAATACATGGACTTTGATCTCTACCTTAAAAGTAGAGTACATAGGAAGACTTTATATGGTTCAAGACCATATTTCATTAATTATTTTCCGTCCCATATAACGTTAAACTATATCATTCTTATCAAACTACGTGGGTTCTGATTACTTCTTTAATGAGGATATGTAGGTAGCCCATCTGCGGGTACGATCCCAACTCTAAAATAATCCATGTCTTTCTGAATGACAATAAACTTCAAGTGCCTCACTGAGTGGCTTTAAAACCAGTATAGTCATCATAATGACCAAGATATTTCTATATAATGTATTAAAGGATACAATTGACTAAGAATCTCTAATTCATATGGATGATTCTCTATTGATGAAGAACCTCAAATACATATAAAACATTCTCTAAATCCCATACATATCAATCATTTATTACAAAATCTAAAGGAAAAACTCATTTTCATGATTGGTAAATTAATAAGGATTCATGAACATAACTTAAATCTATAAGAGATTCTCAGATTAGGTAATAATTCCCCCCCAAAAACCATACTCTCAACCAATGAAAATTCTTAAGCCTCATCAGTCCACAACTAATGAGAACCTACCTTTGGAAAGTAGGTCCAAATGGATATAGAATCATTGGATGTTTCCAGTTCTATGAATAAACCCATTAGAACCCGATTAGAAAGTTTGAACCTTAAACAAACAAGGTCATCCCCATTTTTAAAAGAAACAGCGATGTACCTCTCCCATCATGCCGCCCACCCAGCTCACCCCCTTCTTGTCGGACCCCTCCCCGTCCATCTCACTCGCCCGCTCATCGGCCTCCCCACTAGCGTGCTCCTTTTGTCCGGCCAACCCCTCCCCTTTTGCATCACCTCTCTGCTGACATGAGAAGACCCATGACACCCCCATCGCACACCCATTTGTGTTCAACACTTACTCCTCTGGCTATCCCCAACTTTGGAGACCACTTGACCGACCGTGCCCCTTCCTTCTAACGGTTTCGCCTCGCATCGAGCTGGATTCACCCCACTTCCTTCGCACACTCAGACTCGCACTGCCTCCCCCTTTTTACTAGTTTTTCCAGCACAGTGCACCTTCGATGACATCATTTAAGCTCTGGCTAGCCTCTCATATCTCTGTTGTAGGTGTGTTCTATTGTGATTAGTTGTCCTTATTTTTTGGTAGTTGTGGTTAAGTGTATCGTGTTTTTTGGGGTCTAAATTGTGTTAAATTTGTTTTGATTTTAATTCATTTGTCAATATTTTGTTTTTAAGGTTCATTTTGAAATCGTTGTGGTGTGTCTGATGATCAATTCAAGTTTCGCACCGAGTGTTGGGATCTTCGAAACCCGAGGTATTTGGTTCTGCATTTAAACATTATTTAATGAATTATTTGCTTACTTAATTAATTTATAATTTTCTTTGATAAATTCTTTTGGGTGTGGATTTGGTTTTCTTGAAGTTTCCATATGTTAGTTTTCTTCGGTAGTATGTTCATGTGGTGTGGGTTCTTTCTTTGGTTGAAAACTTTTATTTAGTCAATCGTAAGTGTTTAATAATATGTACAATTATTTTTTTTCTATTTATGCGTGTGGTGTTAATCATGTTTTCAACATGGTACTGCATGTTCTTGGTCACAAGTGAGGGT
Source organism: Viscum album (assembly GCA_963277665.1). Lineage (NCBI taxonomy): Eukaryota > Viridiplantae > Streptophyta > Magnoliopsida > Santalales > Viscaceae > Viscum > Viscum album. The sequence goes on from OY728165.1 coordinate 228,219,343, forward strand.
GTTGTGTGGGTTTAGTAGGTTGTTTTTGTGAAAACCTATGTTGAGCTGTCTACTAGTGTTTTATAAAGTTTGTGTTTTTTTTGTGAAAATGTGCAAAGTGAGAGGTTTATGTTTTGGTGTAGCGTTCATATGCGTTTTTTCCAAAATATAGTTTGAGTGGACTTTTGGTGTTTAAAGACATGTGTCATATTCTGAAATTGCTTAATAAAATTTCTAGTGTCTTGTTTAATCGGGAAAGTGGTCTTTTAACCATGTGGTTGGGTTATTAATTGTTGTGAGTGGTGTAGTCTGTGTTCTTGATGTGAAGTTGGGTGTGTTTGTTCATGAAAGAGGCCCGAGTTGGTTTTGTGCGTTAAGACGTGTTATTTTTCTTTTTAAAGAATTTTTTTACAAAAAAAATTAATATGATTTAATAAAAAATTTATTAACGATGCAAATTTCACATGTTTTTAATAAAAAATTATTAGCAATGTAGAAATTGTTTTAATTGAGTTGGGTAAAGTATTTTGGTGTGCATACTATTTCAAATGGATTTTGTGTGTGTGTGAAAGCATGGCGTTGGGTTTAGGTAACACCTTGTTTGTTTTATTTGTCTGAGTTTGACATGAGATGTGAAATTGGAACAAATTGATCACAAAAGGGGAAGCATGAGTACTAGGTGGGCGAACTAGATCTAGCGTGGTAGTGATAAGGAAGCGACTCTGGCCCGGTTTCACTTAGCGAGTTTGATGATTATAACACTAACTAAACTTTGGATGATGATTGGAGACCACTAGGTTATAGATGTGTTGCCCTACTAGTGGCTCGTGCACAAGAACGTATTTTTTTTGTTTTCAATACTACTGTTCACCGAGACGTGATGTTCTAGGGTCCCATTCCTTTTGCTAGTACTGATAGGGCCTCTCCCACTTTTGGTGCTCCTTGACTACTATACACTCACCATCGGCATACGGTGTAGATTTTGGGTTTTCATGAAGGTTTGGGTTTTTTCTTAAATTCAAGGGTGTTTTTTTATTTAAGTTGTTTCCTTTGAAAGTGTTTTCTTTTTAAAAACTATTTATTTAAAGTTGTTCAAGCTTTGGTGTCATTTTATTAATTAATCCTGCAAACATATTTTTCATTTAATATTTATACGTGGAACCTTTTTGTTGGGTGACATCCTATTGGGCTCTTGTCTCACACCCTACATACACCTTTGGGTGTATGTAGACTTTTTTTCTTGTGTATTCTAGGTTGTGACATCGTGCTCAGCGATGATGGTTTGGGTTATGGACGGTCTTCTCATGCAGGTTGGTGTTTGTAGCTCGTGGTTGTCACACCTCTCTTGTTGATTGGAGGTTTGAGTTAGAGTTTTAGTTTCTTTTGTTTTCCTTACCTTTTGGATGTTGGATCCTATTGTAAATAATTAAATTTGATTTTAGTTTAAGGTCCTATTTGGTTGTCTATTTTCAGTTTTAGTTTATTTATCTTGTCAGTTGTTGTGTATTTACCATTTTAGGTAAATCATTCTGATGTGTTAGTTTTGATACCTGGGTACTTTTGACAGCCCGTAGGGATCGGGAATGCCCTTCGTTCCTTATCACGGACCGGGTCGGGTGCCGGGTCGGATGGCAACCCGGCTTGGTTTGTGATATTATCCAAATCCTAACATGTTATGAATGTCCTGGTGGATAGTATTTACATATGGTTTTCTAAACTTATGTGTATGCTACAATCTATGTCTTGTGCTAATATTATGATATCATGGATCATGTTCTTTGATTCCTTTATGATTCATTTCTTATGAACTACTAAGATTTATTCCATGACTCTAGTTTATATTATATGATATGAAAGGTATGGTTTTTAAATGTTAATATCATACTCTTATCATCACGTTATTATTATGTGATTATCGATATCTCCCTTTTTTACCTTACTGGGAATCTAATCTCACCCTTTATTATGTTTCTTTCCTCGGGTTTTGAAGAAATGTTTTATTTATGATAAGTCTAAAAAAGGTGCTAGATATGAAGAACATAATGGGATAATATGTATTCCACCAATTAACTAATTGTTTATGTGTCCAGGATTCCAAAGGTACTAGACCTAAATGATTCAGAAATGGATCATTATGTTGTGTAATGAATATTCATCTATTAAGATGTAATATCTATGTATGAAAATTTTAAGTTGTTATATATTTGATACTTATAAATACATAAGTGGTATCAGATTAATGTTTAAATAGTTAACTAATTCCTGGTAACTCTCACACATGAACGGTGATGAAGTGTGGCTCTCTACTCAGGATCTCTATTATTAGTGAAAAGAGTTACATATTCCAAATAGTTAGGGAAATGGAGTGATTTTATAAGTTCATATGGATGTAATGTTGGATGTGTTCATGTGAATAATATAGATTAAACCACCATAAGTGGTATTGGATCTTCTCTATGATTCTTTATTCTTGAAATCATTTTTACAATAAAGAAACACTAGTGTATAAAAGGGTTTTTAACATTGATTTTGTTTAATTTTAATGTCATTTATAAAGATAAATATTTTTAAGATTTGTTTTGAATATATTTTTTACATCAGTTGTTTTAACGCACATTAAAAAACTAAATTTTACATCACTTATTATTATAATAAATTTTAAAACCCACCTACAATGAATAATCAGGACACCTTTCACATTAGTGGAAGTTAGATTTCTACATCGGTTATTTTAAATAGTATTGTGAAAAAATACATTACATGTCTATTATAAAATGACCAATGTAAAGGAAATTTTTGATGTCGATTATAAAAATTACCAACATAAAAAAATATTTTTTAAAAAATAAATTTAATTTAAAATACTATACCAAAATTTGTAATACAAGAAAACTACAGAAACATGGTATAAAATTCAAGTAATAAAACATAGATTATAATTATTAAATAATATATATAAAAAAAATGTGGTTACATCTATAATAATTTTAAAATTTCATAGTTAAAATACAAAATATACATTAAAAATATAAAGAGATGAACTAAAATTGAGTCAAATTTGTGTAATAATCAGCCCATACTCCCCGTGGATGATTTTTCTCATTCCCATTATATGGGGTAGGATCATAAAAATCTAAAAATTAAAAAGAAACTATTAATAATTCAATATCAATATAATGATATCATAAAAAATAAAAATGACAATAAAACATAACCTTGTAAGAAGTTATAATTTTCTCAATTATAACTATTTCATATATAAATCTTAACATATAATACCCAAATTTTAATCCTCTTTATTGATGGTGAAAATTATATTTAAAAAGTAGTTATCAATTGAAAATAACATTTTGAGTGTATTCTAAATTATAATACTTATAATATAAGTCACCTTTATACACACATAATAAATCATGCCCTTTTTTTATTGACCAGTGATAGTGCTTCCATGCCCTATTTAAAAATGATAATAATTATGAAATAAAAAAATTTACTATAATATATAAGCATTAAAATAATCAGACTTACTTCACCAATACTTCTTTAAAGTTGTTGCACACATCACTATGTATAAAGCATAACTGGTAAGTGATTTTTTATGTGGTAAAAAATACACAACATTCAATGGCCATTGATATACAAACAATATAATATGAATATTTATTTAATTAATAAAAATTGAATAATAATGAAATATATGTTCCATACCTATAAAGATAAGGAATAATTAAATATTTAATTACTTCATTCTAAAATCTTTGAGAAATATATTTAGTTATTTCTCTATCATGAATTTTACTCATTATTGGAGAAATAAATTGTAGGTCCATGAATCTATACAATAACTTCATATCACAGTGAATAAAAATTATATGAATATCCTTAATAAAAAAATAGGTAGTAAGTTACATCAAATTCATATAATTTAAAGAAATGTGATAATTGACTTATATGAAAAATAATTTCATTATTATAAGGCCAAACGTATCTGTAACTATGAGTTATAATATATCTTTCTTGAAATCATCACCAAAAAATAACACCAACAAACTTCCATAGTCATTGTCTTCTCATAAACATATAATAATATAAATTCATATGATGATAATTAAAAAAATACTTTAGAATAAATAGTATGAAAGTTCAAAAGGGCCATAACATGTTATTTCTTTTCATATAACATGTCTTTTCCTTTAAGGTATTCCTAGAATATATAAATATATATATATATATATATATATTAAAATATTAAAATAAATTTAAAAACAATATTAAATAAAGAGTATAATCAATGCATAACTCAATTGTAATTTTTCATATAAGTCTAGATTGATAAAGTAAAAAATGTATGACACTCTGTCAAACTATAGAAACCTCATCAATAGAGAATCAAATTCTAGTTGGTGCATCTATAATATCATGTATCATTACCCTAATTTGATCCATATCTATCCACTAATAATGTAGGGTATCCAGAATATAATGTATGATCACATATATTATAATATGATACTATAAATCCTCAATATATAACTCATAGTATATGGGAAACTATAGAGGAGGAGGTAGAGGAGTAGAAAATATAGGTGTAAACTATCTCTGCATGTGTGACATCCTAGACCTGATTCACTCAACAGTAACCACACCCAGTCGTACACATGACCTCAAGATCACCACCACATACGCCAAAGGCTACCGACTAGTAGTGAGGGTCCATGGTGGAATAGTGAGGAGACTATACCCTCATGATTAGAGTGTATCACAATGGTATAATAATATTGAACAATAGCATAAGAATAAATATAATTGAAAAATTTAAGAAAAACCATCCATCATATAATAACTAGGTAAACACATCCACCAATGTCATATACAAAATAATGATCATAGAATTCTATAAAAACATATATAGTAAATCATGGTAATAGGTACACATATATACAGGTATACCAAAGGAACCAAAAAGACCAAAAATACTATCTCTAGATAGTTTCATTAGCCATAGATTACTCCTATGTTCCCTTACTCCCATGCTATAATAAATGAAGCATTGACAACCAGGAATTTTTTGTTATCCCTAACTAAATCCATACAGTTTTTCTGGGTACCAAATGGTGGCATGAGCAGAGTGTGAGATAAACTCATTAGTACACCACTAATGGTGTCTAGATGGCATTCATTCCATGAATATAGCCCGAATAGCCTGAATGCCTTATTTTTATTTTATTATATATAATCCCCCTTTTAAGGGTTGAAGGGGAACCCGTACATGACCCATAAGCCCAAGGCACAAGGCCCGACATGACCCGTAATACATGACCCGAAGGCCCAGAGGCATACCATGCCCAATACATGACCCGTAGGCCCATCCCACTAGAACTTCCCATCCCTAGCTTCTGCATCATTGATTTCCTTTAGCTCCCCACCTGCATTGATGATCGGCTAGCATTACCTCGTACAAAGCTACATGGTGCCTGGTCCCAATAGCGGTTTTCATACCCTCTCATTCTTCCAATCCGGTTATCTCTACTTCTGGTGACTGTTACTGGTGCTCTGATCCTCATCTGGGGCATGCTCTGTGTGAACTGGGCTACTTCATGGTCTTCAATGGCCCGAAGGACCTATGGCCCGAAGGCCTTTGATGTCCCAAAGGCTCTGAGACCCGTAGGCCCAAACTGGTGGCCCGAAAGCCCAAATCAGGAGAATAGTCTGGATGCTACAGTACCAAACAGTGCCTGCTATAGTTCCTAATACAGTACTACTACAGTTCCTGCTACAGTACTGCTACAGCATAAGTTGAAATATCTCTGAGTAATCATTTAGTTATGATTTGAATTATAATAAAGTTTTAGGACCGGTATCGTATCCCAAGCATCCCTCGTGTATCATATCCAATAGGATTTTTATAATAAGTCCATCAATAAATTTTAAGTCTTAAAATGAATCAAATCATGTACATTGGATTAAAAGATGTGTCATATAATAATTACATTATTTAATGTTTCAAATGAACCTAATACCATCCATGGAGTTCCTAACTTGGAACCCAGGTATCACTCCATGCATATATGAACTCATCACCTTACAAGATCATCCTAGTAATTTCTCATAGGAACCTAGGTATCTCTCTAGGTGTGGTATAAATTCACTACCCTATGAGTTCATCCTTGGAGTTCCACTAAGGGGTCCCAAGTGTCACTCATAGAATATTGTAATAATATTCCCTCTGAGTCCATCCTTGAGAGTCCATATAGGGAGTCTAAGTATCACTCATGACATTTAAATAATATTCCCTCTGATTCCATCCTTAACATTCCATAAGGAAACCCAAGTATCACCTCAGCCTAATATAACTGAGCATCCAAGTGAGTACATCCATAGAGTTCATATAATAACCCATGTTTCACCCATAGTTTATAATAATTCCATCATAATTCATCTAATAAAATAATCATGAAGAGGCCATTCATGGTGTACTAGGCCAGAACCCATGTTTCACTCTTGGCATAGAATAAGGAAATGGTCATGGGCCTGAAGTCTAACCGTACATATAAGCTCACACTTTAATTCAATTAGACATCACATTTACTTAATAAATTGACTCACCTCAGAAGGTTGTTTAAATAATAGCATAGTATTATAATTCTTAGCATCACATGAATTCCCCCATTAAATTTAATTTTCCATTTAAATTATGAAAGAAATTTCAAGCATAATTGTGAAAGAATAATGGACAAGTGCCTAGGGACAAAGTCTTCCATTCCCTATTTCCTTTTTATTCATTTTAAAACTAATCACTTAATTTAACATCCCTAAGACAATGGGTAAAAGTAGACACCACAATAGGTGAATCAAAAGAATAGGACACCCATGGTGGTTTGAACTCATTTAACAACGTACCCAAGGGGTAGTTCGAATTCAAGGACTGTAACCTTTAATTACACCTCAAAGGGTATCATGGGTCATCTAGGTCAATCCAATTAATTTAATTTAAATAAAAATTCAATTTATAAGTGTCACTTAGAAGAACCAGTATGTTTCACAATGACATAATATATAACACACCAACTTTAATGGAAAAGCACAAGACCGCCTACATTAGCTTGGTAGTCGACTACTCATTCATTTTTTCCCTCTAATCCAGGATAGAATTGAATAAATCAAGAAATTAGAAAAATTCCATGAAAATAGGGAATATAATATCACACTAAAATAACTTCCTAAAGAGGAACACAAATGAAAAAAGTACCAATAGGAATAGAGGACTCATCAGTGGCTATCCAATGAGACTAAAGACGATTCGATCAAAGTCTAGATGGAGGAGATACCTCAAATTCTAAGTAAAATGAATATGAGATCACTCCCATGGTTGGCCTACTATGCATGAGAAAATGAGGGATGACAGGAGAGAAAATTCATTTAATGAAGTAAGGGAAAAATCAACTTTTTACCCAAATTTAAATAGGTCACATGGTTTGGCCGCATGATTGGCCAAACTATGCACCAACTGCACACCCAACTCTACCTCAAAGCACCCCTCGCATTGGCTAGCTGCACAGTTTCACTAACTATGCACATACCATGAAAAATATCTCTGTCAAAAAGTACGCAACACTTTCATGGTCCTAATGCCTGGGTCTCATGGTTAGGAAAAACTTTGTGAACCTATGCTAATAACTAAAACACCCCATATGGTTTAATCATCCCATGCATACTAGGATGTATGGTTTCTACTAACAGTGCAGCATGGTTTCTCCTTCCAAAACTTGGGGATCCAAGATCCATACAATCTATGAACACTCTCAAAACTCCTATAACCTAATTAAGCATTCAAATTAGGATAAAATTAAGGAATTAAACTGAAAATAAAAGGTTTTATACCTAAAAAAATTAGGATATTACAATCTCCCCCCTAAAGAACTTCATCTCTGAATTTTCATTCCAAGGGTATTCAAACATCATATGAGAATAACTCTAGCCATTAGGAATATCTGTCAGCCTTCCACTCTCAAGTCTCATCCTATACATGATCGTGTTTCCATATCACCCATACTAGAGGAATTTACTGGCCTTAGAGAACCTTCATGTCTCAATCCATATGCATCTACCTCCAACTCAACCTCATCAGGATGAATAGAATGAGATGGATTAGAATGATATTGATGAAGCTAAGATATGTGGAATACATCGTGTATGGACCAGTACCTATAAGGTTACTAAAAATGATAGGCTACTGGATCGACTCTCTCTAGAATCTCAAAGGTCCCTATATTAGGAGGAGATAGATTCCCTTTTTTTAATCTATATATTCCCCAGTCTATGTTAAACACATAATAAAACCTAACTCCTCACCTCAAACTCTAGTGGTCAAAATCGGTGATCAGTGTATGACTTCTACCTAGAATAAGCTATAGACACCTGCTTCTTAATAAGCTAAACCTACTCTAAATTCTCCTAAATGATATGAGGACCTAGTAGCATGGAATCTCCTACCTATACCCAACATAGGGGTGAATGGAATGGCCTATCGTATAGGGACTCATAAGGAGTCATTTGTATGGTCACATGGAAGGTGTTATTATAAGTGAACTTAGAGAGAGGTAAGTGTTTCTTCAAAAAACCTCTGAAAACAAGGATTCATGCTCAGAACATGTCCTCCAAAACCTGTATTGTACACTCAGACTAACCATCGATTTGTGGATGATAGGTTATACTCATTAGTACCTATGAACTCAGTGCCCACTACAACCCCTACCAGAACCATGAAATGAAATGATCATCTCTATCCGATATAATAAAACAAGGAATTCCATGGAGAAGTATGATCTCCCAAATATATAGCCTCCTAAGTCCATCCACTAAAAAAGACTCTTAAATAGGAAATAAATGGGTGACCTTTGTCAGCCTATCTATGATCACCCATATGGTGTCACTTCCCTAAGGTGATCTACATAATACCATCATGAAATGCATGGTGGTGTCATTCCATTTACACTTAGGAATATGTAGTGACTATAAAATCCCCACAGGTTACTGGTCTTCTACCTTCACCTTCTGATAGGTAGAACACCGAGTAACAAACCCAACTATCTCCCTTTTCATCCATAGCCACCAATATCAATGTCATAAGTCATGATACATCTTGTTAATACCAATATTTACTACCCATATCAAGGCATGACTAGTTGAAAATTAACTTTTTTATTATCAAAACACTTTTGAGGAAAAAGTGAGAAATAGCACAACCATTACAAGCAAGAAAAAAACCATGAAATAGGATTACCCAGGACAAGACTGGAGGATCTACCCCTTCCCATTGAATACAATGTGATTATAAGCCTTCACCATTGAATGACCCCTCGGCTAGTTACATCGTGCAGATTTGTATGGGCCTAGTACCGATGGCAGAGCCATACCCTCTCAAACTTCCAAATATGAATGGTATACAAGGTGAAATATTCTTGCTCCAGACCTCATCTGATGTAGACCCATGTAGTGTGCTAGTTGCAGAAAAACCCAAAAATTCAACAGAAAAAAGCAGCATCTTTAACATAGATCCTAAAACCAAGGAAATTAAATTCTTAATGACAACCTCCCAAGCAATATTGTACCATCATTTACAATGAATGAAAATTACATCTTCTTCATCTTGAGTCCAGCTAAATTCAAACATGGACTTAGCAGCGAAGCCTTGACCAAAGTAGCAGAATCATCCCAAAAAGAACAGCATATTCACACACAAACACTAAACCATAAACAAGCCAATGAAGCTCAAGAAGTCATCACCAATCACACCAGACCCCGCGGAAAACCAGAAACCATAGCAGGAATCCCAAAAAAAAAGTGCAAATCCAAATCCAACACATGAATAGTAGGAAATAAATCTGAAAACAAAGTTCGAAAGAAAAAATTAAAGGTCATGAAACATCACTATGTCACCATCCACCCAATCTCCATAGATCGTTATAAAAATACCCCACTGCAGACCAGAATGCAAGTTTTTTTGCTACCATCCAAACACCCACAGGGACCACAACATATAATTGATGCAAACACCATAGGAGAGGAAGTAATCCTCAGTCGTAGAAAATGGATCTCGGTTGTTGTGACATTACCATGCCTCCAGAAGAAACTTTATCTCAAAAATGGGGGAGTGAGGCATGAAAAAGGCCAGCAGTGATGAAAAATGACAATACAACTGAGTCCATAAGGTTGCACGATGTCGTTGTGAAAGAGGAACCACCACAATCTGCCGATCCAATTCCAAGGAAGAGCGCCAATCCGACCTGAGGTGGAAGAGTGGCAGATGAAGACGGGGAAAACCCCTAGCAGATGAGATCCCCTTACTATCCCATCCCTACGGTGAGAAGAATAAATCTCATATCAAGGCATGATAATCTCAAATAAAATCCCCTAAAATGTATGTAGGAACCCATATGCATACATGAATGTGCAAGATCTCATTCTCATTAACGAACCAACCAGGAGGTAGGTCATCTTCTATAATACTCTCCCATAGGACTAATCCCTTAGAATATAATATATGCCTAATGTTTTCTCTCTCCATAAGTAAATAGGTCACTGATAATGATGAAAGTATATACTATCCATGATAGTCCTAAACCTCCATGTGAATATCATAAAATATTCTATAAGCTTCCACTCATTATTGGCCTCATGAACTACCAGTGTCTAAGTATTATTACTCAGAGAATCAGAAATTGCATTGACCTTTTTAGGAATATAATCAAGATTTAAGTCAAAATATTGTAGATATTAAACCCATATTCACTACTTGAGATTCAAATCCCACTATGTAAATATGTAATTGAGGATTTTGTGGTTCGTAAACACCACAAAATGATATCCTTGTAAGTTTTTTTTCAGGGTTGAGGGTCAAGCCCCCTTTATTGAGAAAAAGGAAAAGAAAACTCTCTTTAAGGAATGGTAAAGAGGAACCCATTATAATAAGGGAAAAAATTCTTAAGAAAAAAGGCCATCTCATAGGATTTTAACCATATAAACTTCACACTCTTATTATTCAAACCCATAAGAGGTGATGCTAATCATGATAATCTTTTAATGAAGTGCAAGAAATAACCATTTAGCCCCAATAAACTTCTTATATCAAAAAATTACCTAGGCTTATTCTATTAAACTACATATCTCACCTTATTTGGGTCAACTGATACTCCTATCTTTGAGATAAAGTGACCCATTAAATGAATTTTATCCATCCAAAAGTGGACATTTGTAATTTTAGCATATAACTGATGTTATGTTAATGTATCCAATATGATCTAAAGATGTTTTTCATAGTCTTATAGAGTTTTATAATACACAAATATATCATCCATGAATACCATCAAAAAAATCCATATATGGATGGAAAACCCAATTTATCATTTCTATAAAAAATGTTGGTGCATTCGTGAGTCCAAAAAAACAAGACCAAATACTTGTACAAGCCATATATACTATAGAATTTTGTACATGGTATATCTAAGGGTATAACATGCATGATATGGTAACTTGATCTCACATAAATCCTAGAGAAAATCTTTTCTCTATGGATATGGTCAAAGAGATCGTATATACGAGGTAATGCATACCAATTCTTAACCATAAGTGGGTTTAACTGAAGGTAATCCATGAAAAACCTAAGGATACCATCCACATTATTAGAGAAAAGGATTATTGAACCCCATATTTAATAACTGGTTGTATAAACCTCATATCTTCCAAAACCTCTAGCTTCCTCTTGAACTCCTAAAACTCGGTAGTAGTCATCCTATAAGTAGGAATGGATACCAGTGCAACTCCATGAACTAGATTTATGTAAAACTATACCTATCTCTTAGATGGTAGTCTTGAAAATTCATTCAGGAAAATTTACCTAAAATGATCTACCATTGGAGGTAAATATTCTTGATGAATTCTCTGATCATCCAGATATAGGATATCAATCTAGGATATCATCCTGACAATCCCATGATGCTCGGGTTCATCTTGTCTCACCTGGGCATCCCATTCACCCTTTTAAATAAAAACCCTACCTTATAAAGATGTGAAAATCACCCTTCAGTTGTAGTAGTCAACATAAGTATGATAGGTAACCAACCATTCCATCCTGATAATGATATCAAACTCTATCATCTTAAGGTAAAATAGGTCCCATATGAAGAAACACCCACCTATCTCAAGGGGGAAATCCCTACACTGGAATACACTCTCTAATCATATTCTTAACAGAGTATCAAGTGTCATCACTCCATAGGAGAACTAAAAATGGAGGCCAATTATCTCCACAATAGGAACATATATGAAGGAATTAGAATCAATTGTATCAAAAAGAGAATATACTAATGTAGAGGCTAGTAGAATAGTACCTATCACCATATAAGGTTAGACACTCTAATCCTAAGGTATTAGTTGCACTGCATACATATGGCCTAATATATGACCCTGAAATATAGTATGGATACCCTAAGAAAGTCCACTTTGCTGACACTATAAGTCTGGTGTTGGAATACCTGACCACGACCACCTCTTTGTCCTGATTGGTTGTACATACTTTATCTCCCTACCTGATGAGAATCTATTTACCCCGCTCACAAATTTGGATTCATTTTAGACCCTCTCTCATTAACTACTGGGGAAAATCTATGAAAAATCTCTGAATATGACCCATGTTTCAAAAATATCGGCACTCAACTGGGTCACTATTACACTGGGGTTTTGTATGTCCCAGTCTACCACACTGATAGATACTCACCTGGCTACCTGAGTACGCACTCTGGATACTAATATCACCACATGGAAGCTCAAAATTACACTTCCAACTGTAGGTCTATGTAGTTCCATATCTATGTGTTGAACTGCCCTTGATCACACCCTTAGCCTCTCTGAGGTTACAATCTATGATAAGCACCTAATTTACTATTCCATATATAGTAGTGATCCAAAGTACATTCACCTATGATCATATTTCATACCTGATACCATCCACAAATCACTTAGATTTAGATATATTATCACCTAACAGAATAGGTGCAAAATGATAGAGCTCAATGAAATGGTAAAAAAGTCCATAACTAATAAGGAACCCTACTCTAAGTGCATAAACTCTCAAGATCCATCGAACCTCAACATATCAGGATAGAAATAATCATATAAGGTCATATAAAAATCCCTTCAATTCATATCTTGCTAATGATCCATCTGGGTAATAACATCCCACCATATCTTGGAAGAATCCCAAAGAATATAAGTATTAATCTTCACTCACCTCTCATGAGGTGCCTCAACATGCTAAAAATTAACAACATGGCCTCTATCCATGACTCCAAAGCCTATGGACCACCATCCCTTGAAAACTTGGGTGGATACTACTGCTGAAACTCATGTGTCAACTCTTCCATAGTCAGAGTAGGCCATGGGGCTCCCAGTACAGTATGCATGAAGCATAGAAAACCCTATCGAAACTGGTAATTACTACCCATATCAGGTATAACTGGTGATTCCTCAAGTGTCGCTACTGGAGGTTCTACCATTGACCCAGGGACCACCACCTCCAGAGTATGGTCATATCCACCCTCCTGGTGTATGAATCAAGGATGTCATGGTGGAATATATCAACAAATTACAAACACGTGAATCAGTACAGAATTTGATAACAGCAAAAAACACAGATATAATGATATGATAAGTGAAATCCTTCCTATATAAGATTTACACCCATATACATGTTCCAAAAGCTAGGTTTGGGTGGCATACAGATCATAATAAAAGTAAGATATACTACCTACTTCCCACTACTGAGGTCGAGTCAAGTTCAAGTTCTCTCTTATAAGACAAAGGTCCCGATATAAAGAGTGTCAATTTCAAGTTATAGAGGAAATAACCCTTTAATTTGAAATTGGCATCCCCATTTAATGGTGACCATTCCATTTTAGAATTTATTTTCATTTAAATCCATAATCATTTATATAACAATTCTCTAAAAATAGTTGAATTATATTGATCACCATTTCCAATTTATAAGGTCACGTGCACCTTATAAATTGAAATTTGGTATCCATTTAATTTCAACAAAATATTTACCCAGTCCCTATATGAAATGTTTTCACAATTTCATGAAAATTTCAATAAAGGCACCAAAACATGATGCAGGAAATGCACATAATAATATAAACATGGAATGGAATATGCATGACAAATAAATCCTGAAGTTCCTATAATGATGCATGATGAAATACTTCCTTACCATATCATCCAAGGGTAAAAATACATAATCATAAATAACATAAATAACCAAGTGCATCACCCAATTGTGAAATGAAGGCAGATGTAATGAGAACAATAAAAAATAACATGTCCCATCCCAGGTAACTTGGATTTTCATTGTGCATTGGTTAGATACTCTCAGGAATGGGATTATGACTAAATCCAGACACATCCTATTTCTCCTTTCTACCATCCCAATTATTAAGGTAAGTAAATAAAAGAAAATAAACCACTATGATACCACTTTTTGATGTCCAAGATCCGGTTCACTCAATAGTAACTGAACCTTATTGGACACATGACCTCAAGTGTGCCACCCTATATTCTAGAGGCTACTGACTAGTAGTGAGGGTCCATGGTGGAACAGTGGGGAGATTATACCCTCATGTACAAAGTGTAGCACAGTAGTATAATAATATCAAATAATAGAGGAAGAATACAGATAAATTAATAGCTAAATAATAAACATCCATCATATAATAACTAGGTAATCACATCCATTAACGTCTTATAAAAAATGATGATCATGGAATGCTATAAAAAAAATATAAGAAGTCATGGAAGTAGATACACATATATACAGGTATGCCAAATGAACCAAAACACTAAAAAAAATCTCCAGATAGCATCACAAGCCATATCTCAGTCATGTTCTCCCCTTATCTAATGCTATAATAAATCAAGAATCATAAATCAGGTGCTTTCCCCTATCCCTACATATGTCCATGAAGTTTTTCTAGGTACTAAACAGAAGACCGAGAAGGGTGTGAGATAAACTCAGTATTCCACCACCAATAGTGTCTAAATTCCATCCAGTTTGTGAATCTATAATAAATAGTGTGAATGTAATGATAAATATATAAATTAAGTGTGGTATATAAATAATCCACATATGACTGGATTCCCATGGAACACCCATCCCTAACTACCTACTTTAGCCAAATTCAGAATATCTATGAGTAATCAATCAGTCATAATAATATTTATAATAAATTCTTGAGACCTAGTTCATATTCCAAGCATTCATCATGCATCATATCCAACAGGATGTGTATAATAAGGTCATCAGTAAATTGTAAGGCTCCAACCAAATCCAATATTGTGATTTGGGTTGGTAAACACATCGTATAATCATTACATTATTTAATATTTCAAATGAACCTGATCCCATCCATGGCATTCCTATCTTGGAACCCAGGTATCACTCTAGGAATATATGAACTCATCACGATACAATCTCATCCTATGCATTCCTCATAGGAACCTTGGTATCACTCTAAGTGTGGTATAAAGTCACATCCCTATGAGTCCATCATTGGAGGTCCACTAAGGGAGCTTAAGTGTCACTCATGGAATATTATATTAATCGTCCCTCTAAGTCCATCCTTGAAATTTCATATAGAGAGTAAAATTATCACTCATGAAATTTAAATAATCATCCCTTTGAGTCCGTCCTTGGACTTCCATAAGGAAACCCAAGTATCACCCCTGACATGATATAACTGAGAATCCAAGTGATTATATCCATGATATTTATATAAGAACCCATGTGTCACCCAAAAATCATAATAATTCCATCATAATTCATTTAATAAAATAAACTTGATGAGTTTGTTCATGGAGTTCTAGGTCAGAACCCATGTTTCACTCTCAACATGGAATAACAAAATGGTCATGGTCCTGAATTCTTACCATGCAATATAATCTCACACTTTAATTCAATTTGACCTCACATTTATATAATAAATTTAATCACTTAAAAATGTGGTTTAAATAATATCAAAGTCTTATAAGTGATTTCATCACATTAATTTTCCCATTCAATTTAATTGGCCATTTCAATTATGAAAGACAACTCAAGAATAAGTGAGAAAGAAAATAGGAAAGGGCCTAGGGACATGGAATTTTATTCCCTCTTTCCTTTTTATTCAATTTACAACTTAATCACTTCATTTAACATCCCTGAGTAAAGGGGTAAAGGGACGCACCACAATATGTGAATCAAAAGCATAGGCCACCCATGTGTTTTAAATTAATCTAACAACACACCCAAGTGTTAGTTTTAATTCAAGGTACTAAACCATTAATTACACCTCACAAGGTCTTATGGGCTATCTAGGTCATGCCCATTCATTTAATTTAAATACAAATTCAATTTATATGCCTCACCTGGAAGAACTGACGTACGACACAACAATATAATATATAAAACCTTAAATTTAAGGGAAAAGTAGAAGACCACCTACTTCGGCTTGGTAATTGACTCCTCATCTAATATTGGACTCTAATACAGGATAGAATGGAATAAATTGAGAAATTATAAAAATTCCCTGAAAATAGGGCATATAATATCACACCAAAATAACTCTTTCGAAAGGAATACAAATGATGAAAGGCGCAAGAGGAATAGAAGAATCACTGGTGGATATCCAACAAGGATGATAGAAGATCAATCAGAGCCTGGATAAAGGAGATACCTCAAATCCTAAGAAAAAGGAAAAGAAGAGATATCCCATGGATGGCCTTCTATGCATGAGAAAATGAGGGGCGAGAGGGAATAAATTTCATTTAAGGAAGCAAAGGAAAAATTTAATTTTAACAAACTTCAAAGGGGTCACATGGTTTGGATGAATGGTTAACCAAACCATCAACCAACCATGCACCTAGCACTACCTCAAGGTACCCCTCACACAAGCTAGCCACATAGTTTGAATAACCATTCCCAGCTCGTGGAAAACCCCTCTGTTAAGAATTCAAAATCACTCACATGGTCATGCATCTTGGATCACAGAGTTAGGGAAAACAGTGTGACCATCTATTGTGAACTGAAACACCCTGCATTGTTTAATCAAATGGTGAAACCTGGGCTACATGGTTTTTACTATCCATGTGGACCAGTTGATCCTTCTAAAAATCAGGGATCCGAGCTCTGTACAATCCCTTGGGCACTCTTAAAACTCTTGTGACCACATTTTGAATTCAAATTATGATAAAATTAAGGAACTTAACTAAAAATAAATGGTTTTATACCTTATAGAAAATTCAGGTTCTTATAGCATGTATACAAACATCGACTGTACTGATGAACTAATATTTTCCTTCATCATCACACTCATCTCATGAACTTTAGCTTCTAAGGAGACTATTTTTCCTTATACACTTCATCCCTCTAAGAATTACCAGGACAACTGAACTTTTTTTTAATACATACACCTTCCCATATCCTCATACATGACCCAAGTATTCCTCCATTCCTAATGCAATAGCCAAAATATATTTCCTACCCTCAGGTATGAAGGTCCCATGTATGTTATTTGGTCCCACCCATTGTGGTGAAAAGACAAAATGTGGTGAACTATCAATCTAAAAAAAGAGTTTCTTAAAAATATATTATGAGATTTTATAGAATAAGATTATTTAACTATTCAATTTTTAGAAAATATATGTAGTACAAGTATTAAGAGTGAAATAATAAAGGAAAAAAAGAGATATCACATGATTATTTTATATTATTTTGTATCCAAAAAACCTATATCTACTCTTTATACTACAACCTATCAGTTTAGATGTCCACTGTAGACAAATTCCTTTTATAGGTTCAAGAAAAACCTGAACTTTTACAAAGGAGCATCCTTAACCTCGACTTTTACTAGGGATAAATCCTTACCCAGTCTTTTTTTTGGGATTTGAACTAACCTCTGAATTTCTAAAGTAGAAACCTTAAACCTAAATCAACCATTTATATTGGAGTAGATAGAATCTATGATTTCTAATGAAGCAGCACTAACCTAGTGTTTTTTAATTGGATAAATCAAAATTTATGTCACTAACTTTTAGTCATGTGGGAAACATCAGTTGATACCTTTTAAGAGTGGTATAAACCATAAATAAATTTGGTGTAGTGCAGACAACTTCCCAGATTAAAAATAAAATCAAGAAACCACTAGAAGTTGTAGACAGATTTTCTAGCGTAGGAAGGTTCTTCTTGACCAATAAAATAATATGAACAATAGTTCTTAGGTGATCTAGCTATTCCTCAACAAACATTTTAATGATGAATCTCCATAAAACAACATAAAACTATAAAACAGGTTGTAATAAAGAATATTTGTGTTCTAGTCACTAATTGAATGTGTTTTCTTTATCCTTTAAATAGATAAAATAACAATGGTTATTTCCCTCTTAAAATTCCACAACATTACATCATAAATAATCAATAATTAATTCATCATGTGTATTTTTCCTTAAATTTCATCGATGCTCTATAAAAAACAAGTTGTATGATTAACCTCATTAGAATAATAAATGAATAAATAATAAATACATTAATTAATAATCCATATAATCATCCTTTTAATAATATTGAAAATCCTCATATTCCATGCATAACAATATCACTTTAATATTCCAACCAATATGAATTAAAATTTTGAATCCCATAAAATCAACTGTAATAAATATAATTTTGAAAAACAAAATATAAAATTTTCAAATGCTGAAAATTCATAAGAGAAAAATTTCTAAGACTTTTTCATATGAGTCATTATGTATTTTGATATGCTTAATTTCCAATATATGATTTATTATATTATTTGTATGAGTCATTTGATATTAAAATGATTCATTTTATCTATGTATGAGTCATTTTATTTGTGTAAGTATCGTTATATCTAGTGTATGTGTCATCTTAATCTATTTATGAGTCATATGATATGTGTGCGTGTTATGTGATCTATGTATAAGTCATTTTCATTGTGTATAAATCACACCCCTTTAGCATATGAGTCATTTTATACTTAATAAGAATGTGGAAAAACTCAAATCATGAAATTTATCAACACTAAATATTGAATTCTGAATAGATCGAAATAATAATAATAATAAATAATAATAAATAACAATTTATTTATAAAACAAAAAAATCCAACAATAATTCTTTTCTTCTACAAGTAGTGAAATCTTCAATCAATAAAATCTTTTATTTTTTTCCAAACTCATGTAAGAAGTAATAAATAAAATAATAATTTTGTAATTATCAAAAAACAAACAAATAAAGTTTCAAGGATCTACTTGACAATATTCCCATTTTTTATAATTAAAAAATTGAACATAAATTCACAAAAATTCTCCCCCTTTTGTAATCAATAAAAAAATATTAAAAAATTAAGAAAAATTATATACACTAAATAACTCAAAATTATATCCCCCTATTTATAAAAAATATAAAAAAGTAATAAAAAGTAAACTAAATATTGTTTTTTAAAAAATAACTCTCCACCTTTTTAAAATCATAAAAAACTCTCCTTTTTTATGAAACAATTCATTTGTAAAATAAAAATATTTTATACTAAAGATAAATTTAATAAACATATACTTATTCCCTTAATTTAAAAATTAAAAGTATAAAATAGAAATACATAAGAATCATTTTATCAAGGTATATAAAAACTAAAACTGTATAGTCAAAATATATAACCAAGCATGTTAAACAATATTTTAGCATGCTTGGTAGTTTTGAATAGATTTTAGCATTCTCAAGAAGAAATAAAACTAGAAGATTTGGATATTGACAATTTTGAAGAAGATAACTCCTCCTAGAATGATACATTCTAAAAATAGATACCAATTTCTTATTAAAATAGAAAATATACACCTTAAATCATTATTTTTGTTCTTTAAGAAATAACACATCCATAATAGTTATGAAAATAATGTATGCAGATTTTGAAATTTTTATATGGTAAAACAATGAATATTCCTAACTTAAAATCGTATAATGAACCTAGAAAACATTTCAAATGATATTCATATAATCAATAAAAGACTTTCAAATAATTAAAAGTAACCAACAATGATCACACATGCCAGTAAACCAGATTTAAAATAAATCATGCATGCTCACTGGACAAAGAATCAAACGAGATGATTTCAGTACATGCCAATATACCGAGCATTAAAAATATAAGGATTATACATGTTATACATATGATATATACTTACCTTTACATTAATAATAGATTAGATCCAATAGTATTTAGGAAATAATATTTATAAACCCATTTGGTAAATTGATTAATTTTTCTAACTCTAAAAGTATATTTAAAAATAAATGCTTTATTATGCCTAGAATTTTGAACATGAATTAAGGATAAATTTCTTGAATAATGACCAATAAACCACATCTAAAAAATTAATTCAAGAAATAATTTCTATTTTTCCTTTCAAAAAATGATTTTTTTTTATATCTTTGGTAACCTCCCATCATGACCAGGATAGTTTTTATTTTACTTTTTTCTAAAAAAAATTGCAATCTCATAAATTCATCTAAACTCTGACTTCCAAAAATATATTTAGATATCATTTCTTTAAAAAAATTATTTTCATATTTAAGATTCCTATTTTCTTTTTAAATAACTTCCAAAACATTATAGATTTTATATTTTTTACTTAAATCCAAATTTTTCAAACCATTATTCTCTTTCTTTTGTTTAGATAAATTAACCAATAAAACATTAAATTTCATTTATTATACCTCATTATTTTTAGAAATAAAATCATGTAACTTCTCATTCTCCTCTTTGAACTTTAAAATTTCAGAATCAAATTTATTTAACTTTTCAACTTCAAGGGACATATTCTACTTTTATTTAGTAAATTTCTTATGATCCTTGACCATTTTTTACACTTTTTAGAAAAAAAATTCAATTACTTCATGATATTATCACAAATTTTATTAATTTCCTAAATAATGAGTTTGTTATTTCTATAATTATTTTTATATTTCTTAGTAGATTCACCTAAATCACTTGATAAATATGAGTGAGATGGTATAAAATAAAATTTATTAGGTTTATCCATAAAATTAATATTACATGTTATCACAACCCGACCTGTAGAGGCCCGCCTGGCCAATGTTAAGTTGAGTGTGACAACCCCAGTCCCGCCTCCACTAGGCTAGTGGTTGGAAATGATTATCAAGTATTCATAAAATAGAATGGGATACCATAGCCTAATTTATATGTACACACACACAACCATCTCTATTTAAAAGATAAAATGAATAATAAAAGACTAAAACATATAGAGTATAACCATGAATGCAATGACCTCTAGGGAAATATATAAATCAGATTAAAGCAGTAATAAAAAATATAAAAGGGAAAAAATACACACCCAACTATAAATATAGGGTGAAAACCCAAACTAACATCAACTATAAAGAGTAAAATGGGAAAACGCCTAGGTCCAGATACCATAGTCCAACCACCAAACACTCTCAGCACCTCCATATACTACTAAGATCCACCAGTACTGGGTCCACCATAGTCAAATATAATTATCCTTTCATCTATATAAGACACTAAATGTGTGGTAAAATCCCATGAAAAGGTGATTATAAGCATACCTAGTAGGACACCCTAAAATCACCAAGCATGAAACATCAAGAGAGAGTATTATCTCATCACTATGATGGAATAAAAATCAGAATACGAGACAAAAACCATAATCATAACATACATAACCCATATATTCTCAACAATAAGACCAAATTAGAGATAAAGGGTATCTTCATATCCATATCCTGGTTAAGAATGATGATTCATCCTGAAACTCTAATGGTCCATCTCTAATACCCAACATCATGTGAAACCTTGCAAGAATATGTGTGGAGGGGCCCCCTCCTCACCACTTCACTCCACAGCCAGGGGAGACACAACTCCAGTAGAGGAACCACTCCCCGTTGGAGCTCGAAGATGGGGGAGTACCACTCTATAGATATAGGACTCGCACATTTCTCTAGTATGGGGGAGTACCAAATATACCGATATAAAAATTATGGGGGGCCATGACTTGATGAAATATAGGATTACTGACCCCATTAACCCTCTGATGATCTCACCTGATCACTTATACTTAAGTAAAGATTATGGAAAACTTGCACCCTGGTGCGATAGGGGATTTTCAAACCTCATCATCTATCTATGGATCAAACCTGATCACTTCCATCAACCAAGCATCACTAAAATAATATTAATGATCATACCACCTTTTTCATATCTATAATTCCAAAATAAAATTCACCATCACATTATACATTGAAAAGTGCTCATGATAGACTACATGTGGGCTAAAATACGAGTCTTGAAGGATGAGATATACAAGGTGGGGGGTCAAGGACTCCAACTTTCCCTTAAGGGAGTACATGACATGTCTTTCTATGTCCGGAACTTCCCATGTCTTTATCTCACACAAAATTAATTTCCCAAAAATACACGTAATGAACCATATGGGTACATGATATATATATGTTCGTCTAACACTCGACATGTTGCTTGCCCATGCCCATGTGCAATTGGTCATGATCGAGTACTTCTGGTCATGCCTATATACTTTGGGACATGTCTGAGTACCAAGCCATGCATGTATACTCTGCCCATGCCTTTGTATCTACCCATGTCCTTTCCCATATACCCTTTGTGGTACATGATGAATTGTCAGTATTGGGTCACATGTCATGTGACACGTGTCATAGGGTGTGCGATATTTTTTTTCTATCCGTAAATCCTAGAACCACATAAGGGGGACTACACATTGTGATTCCTTCCAAAGTACACACTGTATAGTTGAAAATTTATCAAAAATTGCACTCTAAATTCATGCATCTTCACCATGACTTCGCACTTTGATCTAGCCACAATTCTCATCATAGATCATGGATCTCAGACAACCGAACCTCATAGTCACTAATGGTTATATTCCATCCATCCAAACAGATTGGGAATCGATTATTATCACACCATGTCACACACTGCATTCCAAACCATAATAAGGAATCACCAATATGGTCTCATTCCTCCTTAAACTTCTTGCCACTATCATCACACCTCAATTTCTCACTTGATCACATATCCAAACCCATAGTATTGATCTGTTTCATTGAAGAATAGTTGTGCAATGATCGAATATTGGGTATTTTTCAAACCATTATCCAAGAAAAAAACAATGATGAATTGTGCGATGAACAGGGGGAGAAATCCATGAAACAAAAAAGAGGAATTAACCTCATCTTTTTTGGGTTGGAATTGATTCATTTCTATTAGAATGATAAATTAAGAGCAATCAAATAAAATATTGATTCCCCAAAACCTGGGAAGATAAAACCCGCACTCACACAACACAATCGACCTGCAAATCAAAATATTAGAATAATTGATTCATCTTCATCATGGGATAAACAAAATGGGACAAAACCACATAAAACAATGTCTTACCTAAAATTGGATTTATCTTTGGTAAAGAACATGTTCATAAATTATGAATAAGATCCACTACATTCGCTACTTGCCTCTCAGTTCACCCAGACCCGATCATTGTCATTCTCCGATCCTAATCCTCTAATGAACAATGATTACCTCCTCCTCTCTAATCTCTATGGTTATGCATATAACCTTAGATATTATCCATAACATGGTATTTAAAAAGGGTTTCTAGGTTTATGGTTATTTAATAAAAATAAAAAAATTATTTATTTATTTTATTAAATGTACCCTCCAATGATCACCTCCCATAAAACATCTGATGTCGACCAACTTTAGTTTTCACCTAATGTAAACCCCATGTTCTGGATTTAGAAGAGGTCTCATATTTTTTATCTGAGGCTCTATTTAAGAGTTATTCTATTATTATTTTTAAAATGTGTGTGTGTGATATAATTAATATAATTTTTTTAATATATCAATACAAAGGATCTTTGAGCCCTAGAATCTCACATTGACTCAAATCATGGCTCCGAAATTATTCTTATGAATATTCCAAATTCTTACATAGAAAAATAAAGTTATTATACTCTCCCCACATTCCAGTTTGTTATCCTAAAAAGTGAAAACCTACTCGGAAAGATGAGGATACTGAGGTCACAACTGGGTTTTCCACTCCCATGATCTATCCTAAGGGTTCTCATGTTTTCAAAAAACATACACCTAAGTGAAACACTCAACCATGAAGGGTCTTCTCATGCTAGTTTTAAAATTACATTGAGCTCCTCAAACTCCTCGAAGATGTAACTCCACCCTAGATTTCCATATCAACCCAGTCGACATCATGTAATGATTTGTACACATATATCTATAGCTACAACACATGGAAAACTCCAAGAATAGGGCATAAATGCATTCATAGGTTCAAGTGGAATTCCCCATCGCTAACCTAACATAATAACTGGAAAAGTGTTCTATGAGCCTCGGAGATATCATGCTTCCTCATCCAAAACTCCATAATCTACATCAAGGTGAGATCTCTTGGAATACAAGAAGTCCTCATTGAACTCCAAATCCACCATATTTGGTCCTCAAGGGATTGATGAAATATTTTGGCAGTCCTCACCTACCCCTAGAGGAATAAAACCTTTCACAACATTCACTAGCACCAACTCTAGGCTCATAAGATATATCTCCCACTAGATCCAATTAGTACAATAGTTGAGTATAGGGTCTATCATACATGGACCTAAATGGTGTTACTCTAATGGTGGATTGGTAACTACTATGATACAAAAACTCCACTGAAGTCAGGAGATCCTCCCATATATGGTCCAAAACTAACATGAAATCCTAAATAATATTATCAAAAACCAGAACATTCCACTGCATAGCTATAAAATTGGTTCAGAGAAGTTGTTCTCAGCCACAAATGAGTCCTAAATCCTCTTACATCCTCTCCATGGTTGCGATGTGGAGAAAGTATCATGGTATGAAACAATAATTTAGTTAAATCCATAAATCATGACTACCTAGTGCATGAATAAGCATCATAAACTCTCCACTAATCATTAATCTCAAATGGTTAGGAAGTGGGAAAAATTGGTGTTGGTCAATAACCAATCAGATAATTACATGACCTTAAACTATTCACGGATGCCTCATAATGAAAACCAAAAAGTTACCATCCCATATCCTCTTCTATCTGGGCACCTTGGACTTCACCTTATACTAGTTGAGGCACCAAGAGTTTAAATCAACAACATACTACTACATCTTTTCCCACCAACCCTAATACAAAAGGATCTTGTTATATCCTCATCTCACCTAGATGTACTGCTAAGGGAAAGAAACAACCTCAGTACTTCCTTTCACTCCATGATTGGTGTCTTATTCCATCCTCATAAGGATGACTTACTCCCCAACTTTATAAAATTCATCAAGAACATGTCCAATGGATATTTTGTCATGCATTATCTCTTAATAGATATCCCTAATCTATACCTACCCGACTAGTAGAAGAAGTGGAGGGGAAACCACCATCGAATTAAGATATATTACACTATCCTCATCCTCAAAGGTCAACTGCAAAGAGTCTAATGGTTCTATCACCTCACCTAATAATAGTGAATGAAAACCCTCATTGTGCTTATTAGATATCACTAGTAGAATCTTCAGTGGATCTCAAGCTCACACTGTCTCAACCTATGTTGGGTCCACTATCACTTCCATGTCCAAGAATACATATCCCAAAAAGTGGACCTATTGAATCTAGAACCAATACTTCAAGAGATTTCTGTAAATCTGGTACTCTCGAAGAATGTCTAGAACCAATCTCAAAAGTCTCACATGATCTACTACTAATGATAAGTACATGAGGGTTCCATAAGAAAATAATACCACGAACTAATCTTAGAAGAGTTTAAAGGACCCAGTTTATATGTCTCATAAGTACTGATGGGGTGCCCAACACATTGAAAGGTATCACTGTAAACTCAAAGCATTCATAGAGGATTTATAAATCCATCTAGAGTATGTCATCCTCTCAAACTAGGAGTTGGTGATAAACTATATTGAGTTCAAACTCTGAGAAACACTTCTCTCCTAACCATCGGTCGAAGAATTCATCAGTTATAGGGCTAGATACTCCCTCCTGATAGTCACCAGATTTAGGTGACGTCAATCCTCACCTAACCTTAAGATCTCATTCTCCTCTTAGAAAAAGAAAACAATGCTACCCATATGGGATCATTAGGTCTAACAATACCCTATTCTATAGACTACCTGACCATACCTTTATCTCTCATATAAACATAGGGTCATTTGATACACTAGTGTAGATATCTATTCATCCCTGGTTTAATTAAATATAGAAAATGAACTTCTTATGGGGTAGTAAACATATAACATCCTTAAGAAAATGACTAAATACTTCCCAATATTACAAAAATTAAAATCTCATAGCATCCGTTACTTTAAGTGTTATATTATCCAACTAATAAGAAATTGTTTGTATCCTCCTGCACATGATCTCCTCCTATTATGACTAGGATCACTCCTTACTAGAGGAGGAAAAATCCAACCCATGACTTGGATGAAATGAAAATATCAATGGTGGTATTAATCTTGAAATAAAATGTAGGAAACCAGTCCATACTAAGGAAAATATCATAGGTACTCACTGTTGACTATGGAAAGATTCTACATGAGGTTGTATCTACTCCAAGAGTTGGGTCACACGGTCAGTAAAAGTGTGTGATCACTGATACACTTTGAAGGAGCCTCCTAACACAAGGGTTGAGCTAAAAGTATCCATTGGTATTGCTAGGCCTTGAAAAGTGGTTATTTCTATAGTAAAGTGGCTTTTGACTGTGTACCAAAACTATAACTAGAGCATAAAAGACATAGTTCATGACTCAATCACACTCAGAGCCTTAGGGTCATAAGCCTCTACCACTTGAATCCATCTTTCCCCTTCCCCATATATCCTCCTTAACTAGGGCCACACTCTATAACCTTAGAAATTCAAAACAACATCAAACATACAATTCAAAGTAAATTATCCACCACACCTCAAAACTTTACATTTTGGGTGGCACTGACTCACCCACACAGTTTTAAATCACGTCACAAGAATACATATCAGTGGGGGAAAGTGTCCCACTTCCTTGTGTGTCTAAATAAACATCAATAATAACTAATAAAGGGATCTATAGATTCCACATGTTACCCTGGAGAAGTATCTCTACCAGGATCACCATCAAGAGGGTTCCTATCCAAGCAAGACTTCCACACCATAGGCTTGTGTTAGTCCTTTACTTCCTGAGAAGGGGAGTCTATCTCACTATAAAACTTGGGTGTTATCTATATTTGAAAACTATGATGAAAAATCAATATAGGTGCGTCATCTATCTATTTCAATAGAACAAATTGTTTCTCCATGAAAAATATTGGTCGTGAGAATATCCATTCAGTTATTCAGGGTCTACACAAGCTAGAAAATAAAACCACCACCTTGACAAAAACCAACACTACCTGAGGGTTTGGCTATCCATAAAAAACATAGTAGTATTTATTGTTAGAACTCATGAAATACGTCTAGCCTACTCACACCATCATTCTATCCAACTAGAGCTATCCACTACTCAACATACAAATGATCATCTTTCTAGACCACTAAAGGAGGGTTTATGCACTAATAAATAGGTGGTAGCACTTCTCTATTCTTTTCTGGAGGAAACACCTCATGAGTTGGTCCCTGAACTGAGGAATAATCACTCAACTGGTCATCATCACAACACTATCTCAAAATCCAAGATAGGTTTCATCATAGAGGCATCTTGACAATTATCAAGACTTACCACCGTCAATGATAATATCTTGGGAGATTACCCAAGAAGGACATGGAAACCACAACCCATTACTATATGATGTATGTTCCAATGTTTTAACTGTAACTAATGTCAATGTGTTTCAATTAAAAATTAAGGTTACCAAAGTACTGGTGAATGGATATCTTGAATACTACACCAACACTAGGTTCTTTATCCTAATATTTGAACTCAATGCATTGTTGCACCATTTCCTTAGTTCCCAAACCAAACCTCACAACTAGAACATCTCCAAACTCCATTCTTAGGATGAACTACTCTGATGCCACTCTATCACAGCCCAAACCACTATGACCCACCTGGCCAGAAGTAAGCTGAGTGTGAAAACTCCAATCCTTCCTTCAATAGGCCAGGGGAAAATAACTAGTGTTGATTAGGCATTAAGTGAAATGGGAGGCCTTAACCAAATGTTTATAGACGCGTGCACAAAACCATCTCCATGTGAAAGTGCAGAGGAACAATAAAAGATTAAAACATATAGATTATAACCATGGATGAAATAACCTCTAAAAAAATAGATAAATCAGTGTATAATATTAATAATAATGATAAAAGGGGTAAATTACCCACCCAACCCAAAATAAAGGGGGCCCAAAATAATATCATTTGTAAAGAGTGGAGTGGAGGAGAGCCTGAATCCATGTCCTAGAGTCCAACCACCGAATGTGGCCAGTGCATCTATGTAATATTAAGCTTCATTGGTATTGGATCCACCATAGTCATTGTTAATCAGTATGTCATCTCCATAAGACATGACACATGCAGGAAAATCTCATGCAGGGTTGAGAATAAACATATCTTGTAGGAAACCCTGAAATTACCAAAAAATATGCATCAAGAGAGAGTAGTCTACTCAAAACCATGAGGGAATGCCAATCATAATATGATATAAAAACTATAATCATAACATCTATAACTTAGATATAATCAACAAGAATCCCAAATGAGAGAAAAGGGGAATATCTATCTCCACATCCTAGTTAAGAATGATGAGTCAACACATAGCTCCAAAGGTCCATCTCCAATGCCCAGGATCATCTAAAACCTCATAAGAATCTATGTAGAGGGTTATAATCCTTTCTGCTACACTTCATGACCAAGGAATCGACAACTACAATGGAGGAACCACTCTCCATTAAAGCTTGAAAATGGAGGAGTACCAATTCGTAGATAGAGGACCTGCACCATACTGTAGTACGGGGGAGTACCGACTCTACATATGTAAAGATTATGGGGACATTCCTTGATGCGATAAGGAGTACTAAACCCAGTAATTCTCTGACGGTATCACCTAATCACTACTACTTGGGTAAATAATATGGGGAACTCACACCCTGGTATGAAAAGGGAGTTTTCAACCCTGATATCTCTATATAGATCAAACTCAATCACTTCCATCAACCAATAATCTATGAAAGAAGATTCATACCACATAATTTTGTATCTCCAATTCAAAAATGAAATCCACCATCATATTTTACATGGAAAACTACTCAGTATAGGCTACTCACGGGCCAAAATCTGAGTCCCTAAAGAGGAGATATGCAAGGTGGAAGATCAAGGACTATAAATTTCCCTAAAAGGGGTACACAATGTGTCCCACATGATACACATCATGTTTCTCTATATATGGAACTATCCATGTCTCAATATCACACAACATGCATTTCCACAAAATATGTGGCATTCCTCATATGGGTAAATAGTGTGCAGATGTCCATTAAACACTCAATGTGATGCCTACCCATGCTTATGCATATCAGGTCGTTCCTATGTACTTTTTTTATGCTTGAGTACTTTGGACTATACTCGTGTAACTAGACATGTCCAAGTACTAGGTCATTATTATGTACTCTACATGTACCAATGTGCATGGATGCTTCATGCCCATGTACCCTCAGGGGTACATGTTGTGTCTCTAGTACCAAGTCACATGGCATGTGACATGTGTCACATGGAATGTGATATTTTTCTCTACATGTAAATCCTCGTGCTTTGGAAAGGGAACTAAATGGAATGTGTTCTTCCATAGTACACACCATGTAGTCGATAATTTATCATAAATTCCAAATTATCTTCATGCATATCCATTATTCCTTCTACCTTCAATCCAACTATGATTCCCACCATATATCAAGAATATCAGTCAACCAAACCTTGTTTTCACTGATGGATAGATTTTAGCCTTTAAAACTGACCAGGAATTGTTTCTCATCACACCACATCCCATGTTGCATGCCAAACCACAATTAAGAATCACCAATCTGGACTCAATCATCATTTGATCACTTGTAATTATCATTGAACCTTGATCGCTCACTTGATCATGAACCTAAACCCATGGTATCAATCTGTTATGCTGAATATTGGTCATGAAACAATAGAATGTTGGGTATTTATCAAATATTCAGCCAAGGTAACACTGAAAATGAATTGTACCAATAACGAGGGGAGTAATCCATGAAACACACAAATAGGAAAAAACCTTGACCATTTTTCAGGTTAGACTCATTTCATTGATATTAGAATGATGAATGAAAATTAATCAAATAAAATATTGGTTCCCCAAAACCTGGGAAGATAAAACCCGCACCTTCCCAACACGATTGACTCATGAATCAAATTTTTAGAAGAATTGATTCGTGTTCATTATGGGATAAAAAATAGTGATAAAATCACATAAAACAATGTCCAAACTCAAGTTGTATTGATTGTTGGTAAAGAATGAATTCTTAAGTGATGAAGAAGATCTGATACATTCATTGTCTGCCTCTCAATTCACCCTAATCAGATCATCATCGTTCTCTAATTCTAATCTTACAATGAAGAACAATTCCCTCCTCCTCTCTAATCTCATAGGGTTATGCATATAACCCTAGATATTTTCTATTACATGGTATTTAAAAGATTTTTTATGTTTAGGGTTCATTAATAATAATAAATAAATTATTAATTTATTTTTTTAAACTCACCCGCTAAGGGTCACCTCCCATGGAATGTCCGATGCCGAAAAACTTTAGGTCATGTCTAGGGTAAACTCTGCATTCTAGATTCAATAGTGATCTATGATTTCCAATTTGAGATTTAATTTGAGAGTTATTCCATTATTTCTAAAAAAATTATGTCCGCATGATATAATAAATTTAATATTTTAAATATATCAATATCGTGGCTCTTCAGGCCCTAGAATCTCACATTGAATCAGTGCCTAAATCTGAAAATATTTCTATGAATATTAAAAAGTCTTACATGGAAAAAACAGTCATTAAAAATGTTTCCTTTTCACTTATAGATTCTTCACTTGAATCTGAATCTTGTATACAACTCCAACCATTCTCTAAAGCCTTATTCATTTTTCTTTTTGTCCTTCTTTTCTTCTTTTTCATTTTTCAGCCTTGGAAATTAATATTTTGTGTGTACCTTGTTCTTATATTGTAAACATATAATATTATTTTAATTATATTTCCATTTAAAATTATTTTTATGCTTTTTATTCAGTTGATTTTTTTCATTTTTCATTTTCTTTATAAGTACAAGTAAAAAACAATCTTGTTGATTCAAATAATCATCTTTCTCAAAAGTAAAAGAACCCAAAAATCACTAAAAAAGCTAAAAGATAGATTTTTAGTTTAATTGAAAAAAATAACCTTATTTTTTTATTGATTTCATTATCATTATTCTTCAAACCAATCTTATATTAAAGTAATGACCTAATAATCTCATCCATGGTTTACTTAGAAAAATAATTACTTTATTAAATTTAAAACATCTTAGAACGAAACTTCATTAGAAAATATTAAAAGATTATTTCAATTATAATTTTAGTATTTATGATTTCACCAAGATCACACATGTTGTTCATAATCTTAATATTTTTTTTATACATCTTACAAACACTTTAATGATCAAACATATTGAATTATTGAAATTTGGTGCTATAAATACCTATCTTGGTTCTCCAAACAAAATTTGTTCCTTGATGAATTATTTTAGAGTCCTATAATTTTCATCAGTGATTTTATAAAATTAAATGTGACTCTAAACATTTCTACTAAAAGAACAATAAATAAAATTCACAAATTTATAATTCAAAACATATTTAATAGCATAATTACCAACCAAAGTATCAAGACAAACTTAAGGTAATTTTTAAGGTCTATCCATGGTGGTCTAATACTCAATACCTATATTATTCAAAAACACTTCCATTTGGTCCATCCAATAAAATAATCACTGCCACTAAAATGAGGTGGTATCGAAGGATTAAAAAGTTCAACCTCCTGACTTATCATATTTAAAAATATATCTTTCCCTTATTATTGTTAAGGATTAAAATACAAGTTAGTAATGAAAATATATCTAATCAAGTAAATCACATAAATAATAATTATCCAAAAAATAACTTTCTCGTATATAAATTTTTAGGTCTTATCCAGAGTGATGAAAAGACAAGAGGGGTGAGTTTTAAATCTAAAAAATAGTTTCTTAAAAATATATTGTGGAATTTGGTGGATTATAATTATTTAACTATTCATCCTTCATATAAGAAATGTATTGTAAGTGTGAATAGTGAAAAAAAGAAAAAAAAAGATAGAATACAAGGATTTAATAGTAGTTCAAATCTAAAAGATCCTAAGTCTACTCTTTATACCCCAACCTAAGAGTACGGATATCCACTATAGACAAAGGCCCTTACAAATTAAAGATAAACCCATAATTTTACAAAGGAGAAGTCCTAACCTAGAATTTTACAAGGGAAAAATCGTATTCTAGTCTTTTGTTTAGGATCAGAACTAACATAATAATTTCTAAAGATGCAACCCCAAACCTAAATCATCCTTTTATATGGGAGAAGATATAACCTAGGATTTCTATAAGAGTATCTCTAACCTAATTTTTTTTAATAGGATCAATCACAACCTATGTCTATAAATTTTTGTGGGGTGGGAATAATTTTTCACTTCCTTTTTAGGGTGGTATAACCCATAAAGAAATATAGTACAATGAAGGAAACTTCCCAAACTAAAAATAAAAACAATAAAATGATGGAAGTTCTGAATAAATTTCTTAGTGTAGGAATGTTCTTCTCATCCCATCAAAGAATATAAATAATGGTGATTGGGTGATCCAATTATTCCTCAAAAAACAGTCAAATGATGAATCTCCAAGAATCAGTGTTGAAATATACAACACATTAGAATAAAATTGATTCATGTTCTAGTATCCCACTACATGTGTTTGCTTCATCCTTTAAATATATAAAATAGAAACAACCATTTCCATCTTCAAATTCCATGATCCTCCATCATTTATAATCAACAATTAATTCTTCACATGGATAGTTCCATAAATTTCCTTGAAACTTTGTAAAATAAAAACCAAGTTGTACCACTAAAATCATTAGAATAATAAATGAATAAATAATATATATACTAATTAATACTCCAAATAATCAAAATTTTAATCATGTTGAAATTCCTCATATTCCATGCGTAACAATCCTTATTTGAGATTCTAACTAATTTGAATTCAAATTTTGAATCCATTAATATCAACTGTAATAAATATAATTTTGAAATAAATTAATAGAAAATTTTCAAATACAGAAAATTCATAAGATAATAATTTCTATGTCTTTTTTCATATTAGAAATTATTTATTTTAGTATGAGTCGTTTTGAAAGTATGAGTCATTTCTAAAGTATGAGTCATTATATTATGAGTACAAGTAATTTGATATTTTTATGATTTATTTTCTCTATGTACAGTTAATTTTCTCTATTTATGTGTCATTCAATCATATATATATGTTATTTAGATCTTTATATGATCATATGATTTGTGTACATGTTATGTGATCTACATATGAGTTATTTCCATTACGTAAGAGTCATACCCCTAGCGTATGAGTAATTTTATACTTAGAAAAAATATTGAAAAACTCAAATCATGAAATTTATCAACATTAAATATTAAAACCTAAATAAATAGAAATAATAACAATAATAAAAAATCAAAAATTTATTTAAAAAATAAACAAATCCAAAAATCAATCTTTTATTTTACAAGTAGTGTAAGCTTTAATCAATAAAATATTTTATTATTTTCCAAAAATCATATAAGAGGGAATAAATAAAATAATGATTTTTTTTAATTATATAAACATAAACAAATAAAGTGGCAAAAAACCCATTAACATGTTCTCTTCTCCTCAAGGGTTTCTTATAAAGAATATTTAGAAAAATTATTAGAGTTACAAAATATAAAGAGTTTATAAATAACTTAAATTACTTCTTACAATCTTATTAGCTATAAAATTTGACTCTTTTCTAAGATACATTCCATTTTTCATCATATAGTCTCTTTTTACATTTTTTATTTCTAGTGGAGTCAGTAAATATCTAATAATCTTGAAGACTCATCTCTCAGTTTTTCAAATTTCTCATCCATCATTTTTTATTTGAGTAATGGATACCCTCCACAAGATAAAATATGAGGGTATGCATTCTTTTCCCAGATATCCTGATGATATCTCCTTAATTCCTATTAATTAAGGACAACCAAAACATTAATATAATTATTTTTAATAATTATATAAAAAACACTTCAAACAGTTGACATTTCACTTACCAAAAATTATCCCTACTGTCTACTTTCAATGAAATTCAACCATGTATCTTCATTTAAAAAACCAAATAATTGACATGTATTTTTATTTTTATTTTTTCTAAAAATGAAATCTAAAGTTAGTGTTGACTTAAAATATCTCCATATTCTTATAGAAAAAGATAAGCATATCCTCCTTCCTTATTTAGTTCTAAGTAAATCATATGTCATCTGAAAGTGAGAAGAATAAAATTGACCTATATTACTAAACAATTTTCATGAAAAGTAAAACAATAATAAATGATATTACTAAAATGGCCTCCCATAACTGATATAGGGTCTTCTAGTCAAACATTATCTAATTAGAAACTAAAATGCTTATTTTTTCTTGAACTTTCATAGCCACAAAAATCTTAAATTAATTCAAATTTGGATTGATAGGATTACCATTTCCTTCAAACTCAATAGGTTTCCTCTTATCCTTACTATGAACAATTGATAATTTTGGTAAATGTGTGATACCAATTTTACAAAACCTATAATAATTCTCTTTACCTATAGAAGTAGAATGATCCTATAGAGGAATGAAGAGGATTCTCAATAGAAGTATGTGGAGGGTCCTCCCTTGAAGATCAATATGACTCATTTATTTGAACTGATATGTTCCTACAAATCATATTAATAAACAATTAGTAAAATATTATAAAAATACAACTATTGGCATATAAAATTGGATAAAAAATGGAAAATGGTATAAAAAAACTAAAATAAACATACTTATTTATCATATTTATTAAAATAGTTAACTAAAAATCTAAAAAAACGTTTCTAGCATTTTTGAGACATGAAATTATATAGAAAAAAAACTTACGTAATATTTAAAATGATAAAAAATTAATATTTATATGTAATTTATTTTCAAGTACTAAAAAATTATCATATTAATATTTGACATAAATAAACAATATAATTAGAAATAATATATCTCAAATTTTATAAAATTTGAAAATTTAAACATGAAATAAATATATTGTACCTGAATATTAGGATATTATTAAAGTATTTTTTTTTCTATATTCCTTATTCATGATCAGTACAAACCATGTATATGTTGTGGTTATCAATATCCTCTGGTAATATTTCCATGGAATTAGGGATCTCACATAATTAATTATTATCATCAAATTTTTCATCACCAAATATTATTTTTTTTCCCTTAAAAATGATAGACCATTGCACGTTTGATTGTCAAGAATATAGAAAATTTGTTTTACATTTGTTTCCATGATAAAAGGTTCATATGTGTATCCTAGTATATTTAGATATACTTGTGTCATTCCAAATTCACTATAATTATCACTGCTATTACTAAAAATCCATTTATAATTGAACACAATAACTCAAAATTGAATGTAATCAATCTCCCATATATCTTCAATAATTCTATAATATACATTTGATATAGATATTGGGATTTTATCTTTTGTTCTATAAAAATTATTTGCTTCAACAAACACCAATACACCATTATTTGGAACTACACTTATTTTTTCAAGGTCATTGATATAAAATGAATATACATTAATGAAATACTAGGGCCATGTTATCATATTTAAACTTAGGTCACTCACTAACCATCTAAATGTTTTTGATGCATCGAATCTACCATGAATGGTCTCTTTAAACCCTAGAAAAAAAGTTTTTCTTATGCTCATTCAGTACCCACATAACTTTCTTATTTGAATAACATTGTTGTAATGAATTAATATGTGATATTATATATTACTAGGCATAATATATGTTATTAAAGATGTATAAATGTGCTATCATTATATTATTACCTATTTGTGACTTTATTTTCAATCCAAGGATCCCCTTTCCCTTAAAACTGACTCATCCATGGTGAGATTTAGGCAAACTGATGTTCTCTATTGTGTAACATGTGATATTGTAAAGTAAATAATTTGGAATGTTATGTTTAAAGAGTTTAACATTAGGAATATTATTCTTAAGTCTCACCATTATTCAAACTTGTTATCTTCATAGATGATACCAATTAAAGTAGTTAAGTGGGAGAATTTTATACTAAGGGTGTATATTTTATATTGAATCCCAATACCAAAGGCTAAAAAGATGCCTATAATGAGAACCTTCATACTTTTATATCTTTTTATGTAATCTTTGAGGCTTAGTTAAAAAAGGGGTGGTTTATTATTTTGTTGATCATGACATCGATTAAGGATTAACCAAGATGATGTTTTTCCTCTCATGTGATGAGTATGATATTTGTTCCCTTGATTGAGATAGACCAAGTAAGTGTATGACCATTCCAATATATGGTACATGTGATACACTTATATATTTGGGTGAGTAGAATGTGATGTTCTCATCCACTTATATAAATTACATGTGATGTATTCATTATCATGGTTAGTCTATACTCGAATAATTGAAAATGTATAACTAGGATACACAGAATTGACATACTTCATGTCTCATGGTCACTTGATGTATTGATAAAATGGATTACACGATTATTAATACTTTTATATGATACAACTAGTGGACATATGTATATATACACATTTGTTTGATGAAGATCATGTCAGATCCCTTTATAGATTAAGTAGTACTGATACTTTTCTATAGGGTACTATTTTCTTACATTTACGAATTAAGGAATTCATATTTTTTATAAACACTAAAAAGGCTCATGGTTTCATGACACTCCCCCACTAGGAACCCCTTTTGGGCCTGTAGTGAGAATGAGAGTGACCCCTGAGGCTCACCTCTAATAGGATCCAAGTTGGTGACTAGAACTGAGAGTATAAAACATACAAATGGTCAGAATTACCCTTATATATTCTAGTAATATAATAAGAAACCAAAAAATTAATTCCATAATATAAAATAAACCAATTCTCACAATAATCCACAATGCATGGTATATTTGGAAAATACAAGTTTCCATATAAAAATACAAAATAAAAATATTAGCCAACAACTACATAACCAATCCCAATATCCAAGATAGTACCATCAATATTGGTCACCAAACTCACCCATGAAACCCAAAAACAACTTATATATATAGGGTTTATCATAACATGTATACTTAGTGGTATTATACTTAAGACCTCTTGTAAAAATGTGGTAGAAGCGCACTAATGCTTCAGTGAACAAATAAAAAAACCAACAAGCACCTATCAGGTCATCTATCACCCAACCTCACCAAGTAATGAATCCAAGTATAATAAAAAATACTAGGTATATAGTATAAAGGGTACCCTAAAACTACTTCCCCACTAGTTTTTCACTCTTATATCCCAACATTAAACATCATGTGATCTCAATCACTTATGTAGTCATGATATAACACACCATATAAATTCAGTCATATCTTATGTGGGTTAGACCATAGCCCTTCCTATATAAACCTCCCATAGGGTCCAAAATCTTATGTTGGAATCAGTTTAGACATACCATTACCAAAATATCCACCACATATCACATATCCACATCTCCACTATACATCACAACCTCATCACATATTCATCTTAGTAGATTATCATAAACAAGAAGAACATTAGCCACATTCCCTCTACTTACCATGCATGACCCCACCAAGTATCTTCACCACATCTACACAATATTACACTACACCATGCCTGGAAGAGAGATAAGGGAAGAGGGAGTAGTCATCCATTCATCACCTAGACATCCTATATGTTTGGGGAAAACACCCAGAACCCCAAATATTTGGGCATCGGTAAGGTTATCTGACTTAGGCGGGGTTCATAAATAAATATCAAGAAATAAATAATATATATATAGCTATGCACAATCCCAAACTAAATATTTCACACAAATATAACACCATCACAACTCATAAACATCACCACACATTTCCACCGCTACAAACTATAACACCATAAAATAGCCCACTTTCCCACATAACACATCCACAATAAGACTCTATATTCCAAAATTTATTCATATAATCAATCAATTAAAACATTACTATTTACCACCCATTATTAAATTAATTAATATGTGAAATTCCATAATTAATGACAGGCTATTCTTATACATGAACCATGTTAATTTCATCCATTACCCATTATTCTTGTTTAACCCTTAATAATATGATGTTGTATTTTTTGTTAAAAATTTATATAGGAAATCTATTAGTGGTTTATGGAGCTTTCATAATGATAATGATCATCATAACTACCTATTGTGTACATCCTTTAAAGTTGTTATTAAATGAGTTAAAAAATTTCCCAAATGGGATATCGAATATATGAATCCAATGAAAATCCATCTAAGGTGTGATGTCCATATAAGCTATGGTTATTAGGTTTTAAGAATACTTGTATGATGTTTTTTAAGTGTTGTATATTTATTGAGTTAATTTAAATATTGTATAGTAATATTTGAATAATTATGGAATTTTAAGGCTGGAATTGTAAAAATAGATAATTCTCAAAAAATATGATACTTGAGTTTTCCAAATTTTAAAAATGGAAGAACCACATATGATATCTAATGAGTCACATATGATATTTTTTTGGGTGTAATAGTTTTCTATTTGGGCATAAAATGTTTTGAGTTGTTATGAATAAAAAATTCACGGTCATATGATATTTTCTAGCCCATGTAATATTTCTAGGAGTGTGTATAATATTTTTTTCCGTCTATAAGAAAAATATAATATGGTGTAAGATATTTTACTTACATGTAAGATATTCTATGTGTAAGATATTTGACATTGTAGCTCATATTATTTTTTTGTGAGGATTTTTCATCCCATAAGTTATTTTCCCACATAAAATATTATTCTTTACAAAAAATGTTGTGTTTCAAGATTACAAAATATCTAAAGTGTAAAATTAAATCATATGATGCTTGCGACCCATTCTTCATGGATAAAACATCATGAACATTCATGTGGATCATGATTCAAACAAATATCAAAGGAATATGAGATGAGTTTCTCACAACAAATAAGGTTGCCATATCATAAAGAGACACATGCAAACATTTATTCTTACATAGAAGGTTTTAAAGTTGTAAGATTTATGGAATGGATTAATATGTGATATTGTTGTCATTGAATGAGGAATAAATCCTAAAATTTCAAGATATTTAATTGAATAAATATAACTAAGTATTAAGGATAATTTAAAAAGGGCCTTGACTCAATTAAAATAATCTTAAATAATAGTTTCTCATTACCACAAAAGATGGAAAATTTAAAAAAATCAAAGTTGAAATAATATTCATAGAAATATTATGAGAATATAAAAGAGTGAAAAATGAAAAGGAGATTGATGATCAAGATTGGTGAGATTTTTCTGAGTATTCAGAATAGATTATAAAGACTATTTTTAAGAGAAGAGGAAGAATATCATTTATAGAATCCTTATAGAGGCTTAGATATACCTTATTGACCATTATTCATGAATAATATTTTTTCTCTGTTGATGCATAATAATAAATAGTTGTATTGTAATGAGTTCAAGGTCATACCCTTTTTCGAGTTTCTTTTGATAATAAAAAGTGAGTTGTGTGCATGGTATAATAACCACAACAAACCAAGGATGTATCCATCCTAAAAAGGAGGATAACCTCATTAAAAATGTATTTTTTCTATATATTTTCAGAATTAGTGATTATCTTAAGAGAAACCCTATAATGGTCACTGACTAACAAAAGGAACATGGAAAATTATTTAAAGGGAAGGAATGATTTGTTATCCGGTTTATCAAAAAAGGATATACAATGGTTATGATCTAAAAATATATTAATTTTTTTTTGTAAAATTATTCATAGTATCTATAAATAAAATAAAAATGTTAAAGACTTCAAATTTTAGATAAGAATACAGCAATTTGAAGATATCATGATGTTGGAATAAAAAATTATTGGTAAATTTTTTACTAGGTTAAATTTTACTGTCAAGATCATTTTACAGTTTGTATAAACTCTTGAAAATTATATAGGGGTGAAAAATATTATAATAATTATACCAGATAAATTTTATTCCAATATCTATTATCTTTAATACAAAGACCTCGATTAATCCACCATTGATAAACTCCATAGTACTCCCATTAACTATGAAATGAGAAGAGGACCTGCACTTAGAAGAAAAAAAATGAAAATAAAATTTTCTCTAAAGCCTTTAAAGGAATGAAGATAGAAGAAAACATATCTTCTTAGATGAAAAATAAAATATCGAATATTAAAATGGGACTCTTTATCATATGTTAATAAATTTAATATGAGGAAGAAGAGTTAAGTATATAGGTAAAATTACTTTGAAATATTTTAATAGTGGGAATATTAACCATTTATCTGCCAACTGTATT
This sequence comes from Viscum album, assembly GCA_963277665.1. Taxonomy (NCBI): domain Eukaryota; kingdom Viridiplantae; phylum Streptophyta; class Magnoliopsida; order Santalales; family Viscaceae; genus Viscum; species Viscum album. The sequence continues at coordinate 228,260,235 of OY728165.1, forward strand.
ATGAAAAATAGAGGATAAAATGATGATGAATAAGTTACCAAGAAGAACATTAATATGAGGGTTTTTTAAAAAGTTTGGTTAAGGTAAAGAAGAATATTTCACCTAGTTACTTGAGAATAAAAATTTTATCAATTGAATAATGTGTGTATGAAAGTGAAGAAAGTGGTGATGATGAGAAAGATTATATAGGTTTCCCTCAAAAAGTTCCCATTGAACAAGAAAAAAAATAAGTGATTCCATGATAATATGATTCTCAATATAAAAATGAGTATATTATAGATGAATAAGATACTGCAAAAGAATATACTAAAATAATGGAAATAAAAATTTGATTCAAATAAATAGGAAGGTTGGGAGAAGATAATACTTGAATAAAAGGAGGTTTAGAAAAAAAAAGTAAACTTTAGGTTGAAAAGGATAATATGGTTAAAGAAATTGAAATATTGATACTTAATATTTAAAAAAAGGGGAAATCATTAAGGAAATTTCTTCTACCAATATCCTTAGGGATAAGGAAATTGATTAATAGAGAAAGGGGATAGATGATATTGAGAAGTAAGATAATAAAATTAAATATAATATAAAAAATTCTATTAAATAAAAGGGTGAATGTTCCAAGAAACTTACAACAAGTACCTATTCTAAAAAAATGAAACATATAAAAAGGTAAAGTCTTTATAAGTTCTACTACAAAAGGAAACTACTAATATTAAAGAATAAAATTATAGATTGTGATGTGGAATAGATATAATATATGAACAAAAGTTAAAATATTCTCTGATATAGAAAGAAAAAAATAAAAAAAATGTGTCTATATTAGTCACAAATGTTTAAGTAAGAATCTCACATAAGGTTCTTGTGAGATCTACTCATTTAAGGGATGAAAATGTAATGAGATAGTGACCCATTTAGCAACATAATTTTTATAAAATAGAATATTTCAGGGAAATTGAAGGTGTTTTAATATGTTTTTCCACAAGGCCTACAATTATTTGTATAATATTTCTCTACAAATATTTATAAGAGAACATGAATTGAGAGGGATACTTCAACCATAGATGAGAACTCAGAAAAAGTTCTAATAACCTATGAAGAAAGTAGAAGTGAGAAATAGTTTTAGGATCCTACAAGAAGTACATGGAAGGTGTGATCAAGAAGAACACACCTTAGACATATGTGTTTATTTTATTCTCACTTAGTTAAATATATGTTATAGATTTATAAATGATCATAATCTAAGTCAAAATAGTCAACGGGGAAATGTAGTTAAAGTGGAATTCAACTCTTGTAAATATGAAAAGTCTTGGATCATGGGTAGTGGTTATTCATATTATATGAAAAGTGACCTTCACAATATAAAAAATATTAATAATTATGTAGGAGGAGCTATGAAATTTGGTAATTAAATCTCTCTAAGGATCAATGGTATCAAAACATCAAATATTGGTAAAGATTAAATTATCCAAGATAATGTATTATTTTTTAATGGATTAAAGAAAAATTTGTTGAGTGTATAATAGCTATATGATACTGGAAATGAGGTAATATTTATAAAACATAGATGAATAGTAAAAAGGATAAAATATAGGGATGTTGTAGCAATGGGTATGAGAACCATAAGAATTTTTTTCAACTTAAAAAAGCAAGTACGGATTGCTACTTAAGTCAACAAGTAGAAAATAATTTATGGCACAAAAAAACTTGGCCACATTGGGTAAAATAATATAAAGAATCATATCAAGGAATAATATATTAGGAATATACCCATTATTAAAGAGGATATTTTCATTGTTTTTAAGACTTTTAAAAATGATTAAAATATAAAATTGAAACTTTAAGACTTCTTGAACTAATTCACTCTGATGTGTGTAGTCCTATGACTAAGGTTTTGATAAATAGAGAAATATATTTCATCACTTTAATATATGATTTCACAAGTATGATGAGAATAATTTTCATTTCACACAAATAATAGGTCTTAGATAGATTCAATAGTTTTATAAGACTTATAGAGAAGTATACAGGCTTATGCTTAAAGATATTGAGATCAAATAATGGTAGTGAATATACCAATAAAAAATCCATTTAATATCTTAATAAATATGGAATCAATTATGAATTCAGTTCTCTATATACTACTCAAAAAAATGGAGTGATTGAAATGAAGAATAAGATTCCAGTTGATATGGTTAGAACAATGTTGTAAGATCATGAAACCTCACAGTATTACTAGATACAAGACATCACAACTGCAAAAAATCATCCAAAGTATGCATCTATTGAGAAAATTTATGAAATCAATACTTATGAGAATTTGTCTAAAAATAATCCAAATTTTTAATATTTTAGTTTATTTTGAATCCCAAGTATAATCAAGAAAAAATACATAAGTGGAGGAAAGTTTTATGGAATGTTGAAGATGGTATTTTCTTAGGTTATACACCAAATGGAAGTTATTTCAGGTGCTATAACAATAAATCTAAAAGAATTATTAAAATTGGTGATATAATAGTTCTTTAAAATGAAGAATAATTTACAAATAATATCATTTTTCATGATGAGGATGATGTTTTCAATTTTGAACCTATTGAATAAAATACAGAAAATGTAAAAATTCATACTGAAGATGTAGATTCTGCATTCTCTAGTATTGAAGAGGAAGAACAAAATCTTAAAGGAGTAAATTCAAGGTTGAGAAATCATTTTGATGTTGAGAATATTATTGGAGATCATAATTGTGGTGTTTAAACTATAAGTAAGATCATAGAAACTATTTATACTAGTATTTTGTTAAAGGTTGGACCTTAGATAGTTAAGGAAGTATTTGAACATAAGGATTAGGTTCAGGATATGATTGAATAACTTGACCCGGTTGAAAATAATGAGACTTGGAAACTTGTTTCTATAATAACTAAAAATAATGTGATGAAATAAAAATTGGTCTTTAGAAATAAATTTTATGAGAATCATTAAGTCTCTAAAAACAAAGCCAGGTTGTTATGCAAGTAGTTCTCACAAATCGAAGGGGTTGACTTTGATGAAATATTTTATAAATGGATAAATGTGAGTCTAAAATAATTTTCTTATCCATAGTAGCTCAAATAAGATTAAAACTATATCAAATGTACGTTAAATCAACTTTTCAATATAGTGTTTTTAATAAGGAACTATAAATAGAAAATCATGAGGGATTTATACTTGATTCTAATGAAATAAAAGTATATAATTTTAATAAGTACCTTTATGGATTTAAAATGATCCAAGGGATTCATATTTTATACTAGACGGATATTTTAATATCATAAACTTCAATAAAGTATAAGTATATAGAAACCTATATGTAAAGAATACCAACAACACATCACTCTTTGTGATTATGTATATTGATGTCAAAATATTTTCTATAAATGAGGAATGTTTATGTGATAAGTTATCAAGGAACATGAAAGAAATATTTGAGATGTCAATTCTTAAAGAAATGAAGTTTTTCTTGGGCTTATATATTACCTAAGTATTTGAATACATATTTGTTTCATAATAAAATTATGTTAGATAGATCTTGAAAAACTTTAACATGTAGTAATATAAAAGTGTTTCCACATCAGTTCATCTGGGAACAAACTGAGTAAGTATAATGGAGTAAATGTGTTAAATGATAAGCAATTCAAAACCTTTATTTAAATTCTTATGTATTTTATAGCCACTAGACCCAATATTGTTTATGTTGTCACTCTTTATTCTAGGATCTAATATAATCCTAAGGAAACAAATCTAATATAATAAAATAGAATTTTAAGATATATCTCAAATACTTTCAATTATGGTTTTATGTATAAGAATAAATGTGAGATGAATCTAATATGATTTACTAGTTTCTTACATGAAGTATCCATAAATGATAGGAAGTCCACATCTGATAAAGTATTTATTTTATTGGAAGAATCTATGTTTCATGTCATTAAAAGAAGAAAATAATGGTCACATTAAGTTCAATTAAATATGAGTATATTTCTACATCATAGGTAGCTACAAAAATGATGTGTATGAAGACACAACTACATTATTTGAGTTTTGAAGTTTATTTTTTGCTGGTTTTAGGTTGTGATAATCAAAGTGAATCAATCTATCCAAAAATATTGTGCAGTGTTCTATGTCCAAATACTTTGATATCATGTATCATTTTCTAAAAGATATGTCAGATAAAGGTATCTTGAAACAATATTTTATTCATTCTAAGGAAAATTTTACTAATATTATTAAAAAAATCTCACAGTTGAACAATTTGAGAAGTTGAGGCTATAGATAAGAGTGAAACATACTCCCTCACGCTGAGGTATGAAAATTTCTTGAGTTTCCTCCTCTAACTCTTCACATTTATATTTGAGGAGATTTATTTTTCAGGTGGAGAGAAAAAATTCTTTACCATTGAGAAAATTTTTAATTTGTGTGTTGATCTATGTAGGAAATAAATATATTTAATCAATATCAATTTATTCTTTCGTCTTGAGAGTGGATTTTGGAATCTGAGATAAATTTTTTTAAGGATAGCATCGATGATTGATTTAATCACTCTTTTTTCTACATAGAGCTAGCTCATGTGGACTTATATTTGATTATCTTGTGAATATTTTCTTTGATAATGTTTAATATGATCCCTCACTTTTATGCACTTTCATTTGTTTGTCAATAAGGGGGATAGGAATGAGTAGTACTAACAATAAATCCAAAGTGGTGGATTGTTGAACCCCTTAGATGATGATGTTGTATTTTTTGTTAATACTTGATTTGATATTTTTTTATTGGTTATTAGAGCTCTCATAGTGATGATGATCATAAAAACCAACTATTGTGTATAGCCTTTAAATCTAGTATTAAAAGAGTTTAAAAGTTGGAAAATGGGATATTAAAGAGGTTAAGCTAAGGAGAATCCATCCAAGGTTTGATGTGTAAAAAATATATGGTTATCAATGTTTAATAACACATAGATTATGTTTTGGAAGTTTCGTATCTGATATAAGATCATTTGAATAGGTTTTATTATTATTTAAATAATTCTAGAATTTTAGGGATGGACCTAGAAAAATGGTCACGAATTTATGCGTAAGATATTTGAATTTGATAAATTTGATCAAGGGATGAGGTTTGTATGATTTTTTATGAACTATGTATGATATTTTTCTATATATAAGGATTTCCTTTTTAGAAATAATATATTTTGAGTTTGTAGAAATGGAAAAGGCATGAGCATATGATATTTTTTGGCTTGTATGACATTTCTAGGAGTGTGTACAATATTTTTTTATCCCTAAGAAAAATATAATATGTCATAAGATATTTTACTTATGTTTAAGATATTATTCATATAAGATATTTGATATTGGATCTCATATGATATTTTATGTGTAATAATTTTTCAGACTATAAGATATTTTTCCCACATAAAATATTATTCTTTTCATAAAATGTTGTGTTTCCGTATTTCAAAAGATCTGAAGAGGATAATTAAATAAGAAAATGATTGTGACCTATTATTTTTGGATCAAACATCATTATCATTCATGGGGATCATGATTTAAGAAATGATAAAAGGAATGTTAGATGATTTTATCACCATAAAGAAGGTTTCTACATCATGATGAGCTTAATGCAAACTTGTATTCTTATGTGAAAGGTTTTAAAGTTGAAAGATTTGTGGAATGGATTATGGTGTGATATTCCTATTATCACATGAGGAATAAATCCCAAAAAAAATAAATTAAAATATCTATTTATGTCTTATGGAGAATTAAAAGGAATTCCTTGACTCAAATCAAATAATATTTAATAAGAGTTTCTCATTATTGAAAAGAAGGAAGATTTCCTAAATTCAAAGTGGAAATATTATTCATGGAAATATGATGAGAATATAAAAGAGTATAAAAATGAAAAAGAGATTTATGATCAATATTGGTGATATTTTTCTGATAATTGAGAATAGTTTTTAAATTATATTGTAAATATAAGAGAAAGAAGATCATTTGTAGAGTCCTTATAGAGGCTCGAATCTACCTTGGTGATCATTATTCAAGAAAAATCATTCTATTTTTTTGATGTGAGATTGTAACTTGTTGCAGTTGGACAATGTAATGAGTTTAAGGACATACCCAAGTTCATTTTGATAATAATAAGGGAGTTGTGTGTGGGGGATAATAACCATGATACATCAAGGATGTAGTCATATTACAAAGGATGTGAACCACATTAAAAAATTTGTTGTGTCTATCTATTTTAAACATTGGTGAGTATATTGAGAGAATGGTATTGAAAAAGAATCAGAATTTAAAAGGGGATTAAAAACATACACATTGACCCCCTTTGTGTGTAACACCATTCATGTGATCTAACAATTACAAGTTTTAGCAATTCCATTTACAACCCATAGTTTATTCAATTATAGAAAAGCCAATTTACCATTTCATTATCAAAATTATATTCCGTTACTATTGGGATACTATAAAATATCCCTACATCAACCATCCATACCATCATTCTGCAATAACCATCACTCTCCCTCTTTCAAACTATGGCAAGGCAGACATGTCCCCACTACACAATCCACACCAAAAACCCAAACATCGCACACCAAAAACCATCACCACTCATTCCAACAAAATTCATCCTCACTTACCAACATTCCCATAGTCTTGAAAACAACCATAAAAATTCCCAACCTAGTCCAAACAACCATAAAATCACAACAATCATATAACATCATATATCAATCAATTTCATCATCAACCACTGCCATGATTTCAATCTTAAATCACACTTCTAGATTAATTCACCTTTTATTTCATGAAAATCAACACACCAAATTATAGATTTCACATAGTCATTTGATTACCATATTTACATTATTATCCTTTTATGAAATTTGATTCCAACTATAATCTCATAAAAACAACACTCAATTCAAAACAATAATAATTTTCAGTAATAGAAGTAATAAGCTTCAATTCCAAATCAATATCATGTAAAACATATAACCTCAAGAAATTAAACTCATTACCTTCCATTTTGTTTAGTCTAATTCATTATCTACATTAGTTTAATATATATTTTACACCTAAAGAAAGTAAGAGCAAGTGTATTCCTATAATTTGCACATAAAATAAAAGATTTCTCAAATACCTTACCTTAACTATTGCTTTACAATTTATTATGCAATGAAGAAGAGAATAAGAGATGATCACTAGGTAAAAATCACACAAGGAAACCTCCAAAAATCTAAAACACAGAAATACCCATCAAAATATATCCCCCAAATTAAACCAACATAGCTTCCTTGACATTACCAGGTGAATAACAAGGAGAAAAATCAATTGAAAGAGGGAAAAAACACCTCATATCGCTACCGGTTGATCTCTGGGAGATGAGGGATAAATCCAAATAATGGGGGTTAAAGACTTAAAAATATGAAACACTGATCACCCAAGGTATTAGGTAAATTGGGGTAAATAAAGGGAAAACAAATGGGATGAAAATTTATATATGTTTAGAAAAACTGGGCATAACATGCAATAGACCCTTATCACATCGCGATGAGTTGAGTCTACCAACCCCCCCCCCCCAGAAACCATGTTGGGAATCCACCTCATATCTTATTTATTAAAGACTCAATAAAATTTCCAATTTTATGATATCAAAGACATGTTGTGCCATAAACTTGAGCACTCCATCATGATGTTGCTCTAGGAAGAACCACTAAACCTCAACTCTCATATTATGCATTGAGACAAACATAGTTTTTCATAAAGATCTCCCATGGAAAATATCCCCCAATTCTAAGACACATCATGGCATGAAATATCTTCTCACATCATGACCAATATTCACAAAACCACATATCTACTAGTGTCAACCCCTTAGGCTATGAACCAAATGATCATGTTACGATTTCCTACTCCCAACTAAAATTTCATCTTCAAAAACACGCTTATTCCTCTAAACTCCTTCCAAAAACTCCAAAACCAAAATATTACAAAGGAATGGGATGAAAAAATTTGGTTCATTATATCATATACCACTCACAAAATTCTCATATTTGATAAAAAAATTAAACCATAAGGGAAGAAAAACCACACACAACACCAACTAAACACCCCCGAGAGATACCTCTCAAATAGAAAAACGTCAGAACAAAGAATAAATAAACACTGGGATAAAAAAAACTTAGAAAAAAATCCATATTAACTGTCTCATATAATTAAATACAAAATTAAACATCACATCAAATAAAAAAACATAGCTCAAAATAGCTTGGGATACAAAGCATGCATTTGTGACTCAGTGTAATGGCTCGAACCTCTGTAGTCCATTACTTTATCAAAACCTAGTGTTCAAGATGTTCTGGGAGAAAATGGTAGCTCATTTTAAGAGTTTGAAAAAAAATCAAGTTTTTATTTCTATCAATGACTCAAGGGCGTCAGTATCAGTGAGTCAGGGTGTCGATGTCAGTGAGTCAGGGCGTTGGTGTCGGTGAGTCAGGGCATCGGTGTTGGTGAGTCAAGGTGTCAGTGTGGGTGACTCAGGGCATCAATGTTGGTAGGTCAGGGAATCGATGTCAGTGACTTGGGGTGTTGGTGTTGGTGAGTCATAGTGTCGGTGAGTCAGGTATCGGTAGGTCATGTTGGTGGCTCAGTGTTAGTAGCTTGTTGTTGGTGACTCACCCATCGGTGACTCATTTCCAGTTTTTCCAGTTTATCCCCTCTTACGTTTTATTTGACATAAATTGAGTTTAAATCCTTTTTTGGGTATTTCTAAGGGAATTTCAAAGGATATTAAATATATCTTTAATATCCTAATGCTCGGAGTAATTTGAGATATTGAAACCGCATAATCTTGACCACGATCACACATTAATGACTTTTGAAATCGTTTATCGTTCCTTTAATATAGGATCTATCTCTTCTGAATCGGTATCTTTTTTTTCGTGTGTTTTTGTTTTCTCTTAGAAATACTAGAGCATTTCCTCCTTGTGGAGTCACCTGTTGTTTCGTAGCCATTGATCGAGTTTTCCTTAGAGTTTTTCCTTGGATTTTTCCTGATGCTCACGTGACCCTCTATTTTTTGATGTAAGGAATAGTTGTTGATATTTTGGTATTCCAGGTAGGCATTTTATTCATCTCTCTTCTAGTTGTGTATCATGAGGGGTGGTCATAGTAATGTTCCTTTGTGAAAACTACCAAATCCAATATTTTAACAAAGATAAATTCTAATAAGAACTTGTTAACAGGCTAGGAGTGGATTGATGTTGACTACATGTTTTATGTGTTATCTTTATTGATGATGTGATCTGTTGTGACTATGTGGCTCCAAAAAATCATGGCCATTGGTGGTCTTTTCCTATGCATGGGCGATACCTCATAACAGTTGTTTCCTTATCAATAATTTGTGTAATTATCAATATGATAAATCACGTTCACTTGGTTAAATGAAATGGATTCATCGGGATGAAAACCCTTGTGTGATCACCCCTTTTTATCAAAGTGGAACTAAAGAATAGTGTTCACCAAATCTGAATATGCCCTATTTTATAGGTGTGGTTTTATACTGTGTTCTTTTGGGTTGTGTTCCTTGTGTAGGTTTTGATAGTGTGGTGTTATGGTTGGGGGTGTGACCGTGTGTATGGTGTGGTACGGGCGGTGTGATGGTATCTCAGTTTGAGAGATTGATTTATTATGGAATGGATGGACTTGTTATATGGTGGGACTGCATATGGGTAGTGGTTTGGAAGCGGGGCTGTAAGACTGGGATTGTGTCATAATTTCATGTTTATGGGTGTGTCGATTGTGGTGTTTTTGTACAGTGGGGCTACCAGGTTTGGATGTGAGGGCATAACTTGAGCATGATAACTTTGAAGAATGATGTTGGCAATTTCTTCCGTGTTTTACTTGGTAGTGTTTAGTGGCTTTTAGCCTTCTAAAAATGGTTGTAGATGATGTGATTATTATCTGCCCTGGGTAGGTATGGAATAAATAAATTCATAAATGAATAAATTCATAATGAAAATTGGTTAAATGAATTATATGGGGGTATACTTAGACTTACGGAAGTAACCATTGTTTGTGGTGATACGCGTATTTAGAGGTGGCAGCAAGGGTATTTTTTTGATGGCTGGTTTGTTTTTAAAACCCATAGGTTGGGAATAGTTTTTGGTACCTATATATATATATATATATATATATATATATATATACTTGTAGTTCCTTGTGTTTTCTATACGCACCCCACCGTTGTTTAGCACCATGTGTAAAACACCCCCATTGCTATGGGGGAGGGTGTCTTTCCCAACATCCTAGTGGGAGGATGGGTGGATGGTTATTGGATCTTATATGCTCCCTCTTCTAGGTATATACCTCCCAAGGATCTTCGTGCAAGGTGTAATGGATTGAAGTTGTTACCAGATCTATGGTACTAGTTATGTGAGAGGTGTTTTGTTTCCTAGGTGTCTTTGGGGTGAGGCCTAGGTGTTTTCAGACAGGGTTTGGTATGTGTGAGGACCAGGTGTTTGTGGGAATGATTTCGGTGTGGTAGTGGACCAAGTTTCTATGGGTAGGAATGTGGTGTGGTTTGTGGACTAGGTGTGTGTAGGCAGGTTGTGACAGTGGGGCTTGTGGAAGAGGTAGATGCATCAGGATGTTCCAGTTAACTAGTGGGAAGTGGTGTGGGGTACCCAAATATCGATGTTCTTATTATATTACATTACTTTATTTGCGTTACTTGGTGAGTCCACCTTTTTGAGGTTGGGTGGTTAGTATTTCTCGATAGGTGTTGTTGGTTTATACTGTTTTCTCACAGGGGCATTAGTATGCTTCCCCCACTTGTGAATGGGTGACTTTGGTTTTTCCTACTGAGTATACTTATATGCTCACCCTTCATATATAAAACTATATCAAGTTTACAGGGAGATTATGTGTATTGTGTTGGACCTTACCAGCTCAGATGTTGGGGATGGTTGTTGTGTCACTGCTTAGTTTTATTTTAGAACTTACTTTGGAGTTTTCTTTGTATTTCTAACAGTTTTACTTTAAACATGAATGTGGGGTGGATTTTGGTTTCATTATATATATATATATATATATATATATATATATATATATATCTTAGATTTGTTGAGTTTGATACATTTTATCTCCCAGTCTTGGTTACTATAAAAAGGGTAATACTACCATTATTGTGATATTTATATACCCTTGGTGTTGGTTGCCACCCCAAGGCCTATTAGAGGTGGGAATCAGGGATCATTATCTCTCCTTCATCTTGAGGAAGGAAGGTCTCAGCATCTTGTTATCCATTCCCTCATCTTGAAGAAGGTGGGTCGTGACAGAATGGTATCAAAGTTGATGGTTGAGAGATAGGATGGAGTTTTGAGTTAGGCATAATGAGGATTACATGGGTTAGTAAGGAAATAGTGTTGGGTGATCTTGATACATGACATAGGCTAGGGAAGACCAGCTAGGACACGGGATTTTAGGTCCCCCTGTGATCTAATGCAAGGACTCTGAGTTTACTAAATGACCAAGTCAGGCTACACCATTTGCAGGGTAAACACCCTAGGAAAGGTACATGCATCATGATAACTTGTGTTCTTGTTTTTTTGGAAGTTTTTGGGGAATTAAAATAAACACAGAGTTGAAATGAATTTGAAAAAAATTCCATACTACCCTGGATTAGGATTTCCTTTTTTTCATTTCATCTATGGATCCCAGGCGTCACCCACATGTGGTACGAGCAGTGGAGGGTTAGTAGGCTGACCCAATTGACTGACAAAGGGTTGACCCAAAGGAGGAGGACAATCAGTGGTAGATGAAACTTTGTGATTTCTAGTGAAAGAATCTGAAAAAATACGAGGGCAATGTCTCGAACATGGAGAAGGAGAGTTGTCTTGAGGAGATGGTGATCACTTTAAGCTTGATCTGGGCTCCCACAGAGTATTGGGTTCCTCTGGTGGTGAGCAAGATGAGGGGATTAGTGCGTCGGTGGTGGATGTTTTACCTTGGGGAGAGAAATAGGACTGATGTTTTGTGGGATGACTTTGAGAAGGAGTTCTAGGTGGAATTCCTTTCTTCCATGATGAAATATTAGAAGAGACAAGAGATACTCTCCATCCAGCATGGGGAGTATGTTGGTGAGGGAATTGGGGATCAAGTTCAAGGATATCCTATGTTTTGCTTTGGATCTATTTCTATATGAGGAGTCTTGGGTGAGGTGCTTGGAGGAGGAACTTTGTCCTTCTCTTTAGTATGTGGTTACTCCCTTCACTCTACTTACATACTTAGAGGTTCAAAATAAGGTTGAGGTAGTGGAAAGTATGCACTCGCGAGGAGTTCTTCCGTGAGAGGGAAGTCAGCCAAGTTCTTTAAAGGGGAAGGTTGTCAGCAATAATTCTCTGGTGTTAGGGCCTTCTAGGTTTCGACCAGCGGGGAGCTGACCCCAGCAGTTTCAGTTTTGACCCTCTAGTCCTCGCCCTTTTCCCACAGTCCTGGGACTGAGGTGTTTTTCTTGCGGAGGTTTTGGACACCTCCAGGGGTAGTTCCCGACTCAAGAATAGTATTGTGGAGGTGGGAAGGTTTAGCTCCCGCCTTAGAAGCAGTTGCCAGCCAGGCCTTTCTAGCAGTAGGGACAGTAGGATCCTACTCCACCAAGGGAAGATGGTATAGGAGGAGGCCAACATTAGGGTTCTCCTTAGGGACATCAACCAGGGAATGGTTGGGGAGGTGGCTGATAGTTGAGGGTAAGAGGAATTAGGCGTGGTTAGTTTCACTCCATAGAGGCAGCAGTTCCAGCGAGACCGAAGATCGTTCAAGGTATGATCAGTTTGTTTAGTACACTTGCTTTCACCTTGTTTGATTCAGGAGCTTCACACTCCTTCATTACACCCATTCTGGCCAATTACTTGGGACTAGACATAGAGATACTTTCTTTTCCCCTGGTGTTGAGTACACCAGTCAGAGGTCAGACCGGCTTGTTTTATGTTTTATAGGGATGTAGACTAATGTTGGGGATGCATCAGTCTAGTAGGGATCTCTTACTACTGCAGATGAAACCATACGGTGTTATCCTTGGCATCGAGTGGTTTTACTCTATGCATGTTGTTATCGAATGCTTTTGGAGAAGAGTCATGTTTTCATATGCAAAAGGCCAGTGTGTGGATTTTGTTGGAAAGTGGAGTTGTCAGGTGGGAAGCTGATGTGTGGAGCCTTTTCTTTCCTTGTTATCCAATCTATGAGTAGGATTGATGGATGATGAGATAGTGGAGGTTACAAGAGTTGTTAGAGATTTTTTGGATGTATTCCCCTAGGAGGTTGTGAGTCTATCCCCCCCCCCCCCCAATGTGACTTTGAGTTCAGGATAGAATTATAACCTATTGATGGTATGATTTCGATGGATCCTTATCGGATGGTGCCTTCTGATTTGTGGGATTTTTGGATTTAGATTGAAAATATGATAAATAAGGGTTTCATATGACCCAGTGTGTCATCGTGAGGTGCTCCGGTCTTGTTTGCAAAGAAGAAAGATGGTATTCTGAGGTTGTGAATAGACTACTGGATACTGAATCCGATAATGGTCAAGAACTGTTACCCTCTCCCAAGAATAGATGATAGTTTCGACCAGATGATGGGAGTGAGTTGGTTTTCCAAGATCAATCTATAGTCTAGATATCACCAGTTGAGGGTGAAGAAGGGTGACATCCCAAAGACTACTTTCTAATGTAGGTATGGGCACTTCAAGTTTGTATTTATGCCATTAAGTGTTATGAATGCACCAGTCATGTTCATGGGGCTCATAAACTCTATCTTTCATGAGTTCCTAGACTAGTTTGTCTTCGTATCCATCAATGACATCCTAATCTACTCAAAGTCAGATCAGGATCTTACCAAGCATCTTAAGATTGTCCTAGAGGTCCTTCTGCACCACCATCTCTACGTAAAGTTATCCAAGTGAAAGTTTTGGACACATTAGGTGCATTTACTTGGACATATGGTGTCTCAATAGGGTGTATCAATATACCCATAGAAGTTCTAGGAAATAGTTTCTTGGTGAGCACCCAAGAATGTGGCATAGGTTCATATTTTTCTCAGTTTGGCAGGCTACTACCAGAGATTCGTACCTAATTTCTCTTGGTTAGCAGCTCTGTTGATGGATCTGACTAGAAAGGTCCAAGATTTTGGGTGGAGCGATTAGTTCCAGGCATCATTCGTCTATCTAAAGTGGAATTTGGTTAGTGCTTTAGTGCTCAAGCTTCCATAGTAAAGGGTGATGTTCGAGGTGTTTTGTAACGCTTCCCATCTAGGCTTGGTATGTGTGCTGATGTAGCAATAGGGAGTGATCTCCTATGGGTCTAGGCAGTTATATCTCCATGAACATAACTATTCCACCCATGATCTAGAACTATCAGTGGTTGTGTTCTCATTAAATCTATGGAAAAATTACGTCATTGGGGAGCTCTTTGTGGTCTTCATGGACCACAAGAGCTTGAGGTACATCTTTTCCCAGCGATACTTGAACTTGCAGCAATGGAGGTGGATGGAGTTTCTCCAGGATTACGATTTTTAGATCTCTTAAACCTCAGGGAAGGGAATTTTTGTGGATGATTCTTTAAATAGGTAGTCGAAAAAGGAGGTAGTTTGGGAATCTATGGATGATTGGACAGAAATGAAGGATTTTTCGACCTTGCACTTAGATGTAGTAATGGATGGTGGTAGAGGTCGCCTATTTAAAATGATGGTATAGTCATCCATAAGACTAAAGGTGGAGGAGTGTCAGTGGGGAGACTCAGAGGAGGAGGTGATGTGTAATCAAAATGACTGGGGTGATTGTCACGACCCGTCCTTGAGGCCCGTGTCGTGACTACCCCAAGCCCTCCTTCCATAGGCCAGGGGCTGGAGACCAGCACCAAAGGCGTAAATCCCGACAAGAAGGGGAAGGCATTGCCTTTAGAAAGTAAACAACACCACATAGTAAGCTAGCAGAAGTAAACACTAAGTAAACTGAGTACAAGTAAGTGCAGAAAAGTAAGTGGCCCAGAATACAAACCCAAACTGAAAGTAAAGTACAACTAGAAAGGAAGTACAACAACTGAAAAGTAAAGAAACAACGTCGAGCCGTCCACTGGAAATCCCACTAGAAGGGTGGGTACAGATAGCCTCCTCAGCTCCTCGGGTCTTGTCGTCTTCCCTGTATGTGTCCCGCCCAGTGGTCCACCTACAGGTACCGTCTCGTCGTGATATCCACCTCCGGGCACCGACTCGTCGTGGGTTCCTCCTCCGGGAACTGTCCAGCTCTACAAGCCTCAACCTTGATCAGTGATGTCCATCATCTGCAACCAACACAACGTAGTACGGGCGAAGCCCGTGCAGGGGTGAGTATACGATACTCAGTAGGGACCCCGAGACCCCCGAAGGTCTCCCTGAATCCACAAAGGATAAACCACAAAGAAAAGATAAAATCACGAAGTAACATCCAACACTACTTAGGTATATGCCCATACATATACCTAAGTCATCAATTCCCATTCGGCTCCAGCATCCATGCCCAAGTTCGATCATGTCCACATAGGAGAACACAAGTCAATCCACACAGGATAACACAACTCAATTCCCATAGGAAAGTAAGTCAATCATATTGAAGATATTGATTGAAGTCAAGACTCAGCTCAAACCAGGATTTAATCATGATGTCGAAACCATAGCTGCTGGGAAACTCCTCCTCTATCGAGTATAGTAGGCCTGCCACTACAACAAAGCGCTTCCCATTAACCTTGGACTGCTGTAGTACTCCACCTGTCGAGTACTGTGGGCTTGCTGCTACAACCAAGCGCTTCCCACCATGGATCTGCCACTACAACCAAGCGCTCCCCCTCATAGCCTCCAGAGGTAATCCTTCTATTGAGTACTGTAGGTCTGCCACTACAACCAAGTTCTCCTCCTCCGTGGGTCTTCCGATACAACCAAGCGCTCCTTCTCATATCCTCCAGAGGTACTCCTTCTGTTGAGTACCGCGGGTCTGCCGCTACAACCAAGCGCTCCTCCGTCGTGGGTCTACCGCTACAACCAAGTGCTCCCCACTGGGCTATCCGAAACACACCGAGTCGATCGATCAGCAGTCGTCAAGTCTCAGCCAGCTCTAGGGTTTCATAATGATTGAAGGTGCCATAGTCGTCACCGCCGAACCCACGGGGAATTCTTGTACGGTAGTCATCGTCGTCGCAGACGCAGCTAGCTCTAGGGTTTCCGCACACAACACGCTCATTCCGGGAGGGTCCACTCCACGAGTCAAGAGTTCGATACATCAAATGACACGTAGTCCAGAGTTGATGTATCCCAAAGTTCCGTCTCGTCAAAAGTAACACAACGCGACAAACGGCGCGTCAATCGGGCGCCCAGTCTGAGAGTTATTGGCTTTTTCGTTCCAGGGGCCCGGTTGGTTTTTAAGTCAAAACCAACCCGACTATAATCCAACTGCGTCCAAACCTCGATCAGAGTAATCCAAAAGGTCTGTCTCACTAAGAGTAATCCAACAAAGTCGACGGCACGTCAATCGGACGTCCGGAGCTCAAGTTATAAGCATTTCCACTCTGAGGGCCCGGTTGGTTTCGTGTTCGAACCAACCCGGACAAACCCAAAGTTCTCTGAAACATTGAGTGTAATATACCTAAACGACCTTCTCGATCCAAGGATTGCATCACAACTGATGGTGCATTGATCGGAGGTCCGTACCCCAACATACGGGCAAAATACCGGAAGTGGTCTGAAAATGGGGGGTCTGGGCCCGGTCCGACCAGGCCCAACCCCCCCCCCCCCAGGTCGGCCCGAACTGGGTCTGGGTCCGGCCCATTAGGGCGCGGCCTGGCCCAGCCCAGGGGGCGCGGCCCGACCCGGGGTGGCTCGGCGCTGGCCGAGCGGCCGCGCAAAGGGGCGGCTGCCCCCTTGATTGTCGCCACGGCCCCCCGTGTGGGGGCCGTTCCTTGACAGCGGATGCGGCCCAGTGCTGCGTCCCTTCCTCAGTCCCGTGTGGCCGCGGGACCGGACGCCCGCCACCGCGGCTTCATCCGCGGCGGTCCCTCCTGGCGGCCCATCGAGCTCCGCCGCCTCCGGCCGCCGGAGAATTCCACAGGCCACCAGAGTTGCTCCAGTGGTCCGTTTTTGATTCCTTCTGTGCCGGCGTTCACCTTGGGTCTCGCACTTTACTGCGGAATCATCAAACCGCCTCTGCGGACCGTTCCGTCAACGCCCGTCGATCCGCCGTCAATTAAACAATCTGCGGAGCCTTCGAATCGATGCAACGACACAGTGCGACGGCACCACGTTTCTTCGCCCGTTCTTCGTTGTTTCCGTGCGGTGCCGTTGTACCGCACTGCCTTTGCTTGTGCCGCAACAAGTACAACCAACAAAAGGGGGAGGAGGGTCGGCCGTGTTCGTGCGGTCCGACCTCCTCCCATTATTACAATAACAGACGGCTCAAATGACTATCAACAATTTAATCAAAGGTCGAGGATACAATCCACATAAATTAAATTAAACAAACCCCCTGCCTTGATAACAAGATGATGTTCGAAGTGCGTCGCGGGAAGCAGCGTCACGGGGGAAGATGATGACGTCGCTCACCGCACGCTTCCACTTCCGAGTTTGTGCGTCGGTGCGTTGATGACGAGGAGGGAGGAAGGGGGGTCGTCGGAGAAGCACCACGTCAGAAAGGGGGGCTCCGGGGAAAAAGGTCGAAGAAGGTTGGGGAAGAAGCATCGTCGGCGTTCTTCGCGTTCCTCGCTAGAGAAATAAGTTCTCTCAAGCTCTCCACCAAAAGGTGCAAGAACGTGCCCAAAATAATAGAATATAATCTATTATTCTTGGTGGTGGAAATTAATTAAGTGGGCCCCACTTAATTAAGTTCACGATGGTTGGCACAATTCAAAATTCAGAAAGTGGAGAGGCTCCGCCAAATTAATTGCCCGAGTGGATGACATAATTAATTTGGGGAGTTTCGAGGGGGTTTAGGGGCCCGGGTGGTCCCCACCTAATTAACAAAGAGAGGGTCAAGGAGTTTCCTCCCATTAAATGGGGGGGTTTTGAGGAGGTTTTATTCTCCTCCATTAATGGGAGAGTTAAAGTCCAAGAGGCTCTCCCTCATTAATGGGGGAGTATTGATAGATTTCCTCCCCTCCCAATAAATGGGGGGTTAAGCCCCGTGTGGACCCCATGTCATAACCTCTCATAGGAGGTTATGCCGCTCGGGTGGTCCCCACCCTAATTATCCTCCCATGGGAGGTTAGGGTGTGGTGGTCCCACCACCAACTCCCATGTGGAGCTTTTAACCAACATTATCCACATGGTGTGGGTTCAACAAAGATAAAATAAGTTGTCACTTATTTTATTTTATTATTCCACGTAAACCCAAAAACCATCTCTCAAACCCGATCATCTATCGTCAAGGTGAAATTACTCTTAAGCGAAAACTGACGCTGTGATTCCATCGGTGCCCTCAGAAATCGATTCCGAGCACTGGTACAAAAGTTAGGAAAACCCACTCGTTCGTTCACTGAACGTACCCGAGCTAAACTTCGGAAAATGATTTCGGGCACACCGGGCCTCAGAATCAGGTGTCGTCAGAAACTGCGTTATTGTAAAATCCCAAAGAAAATTAAGAAAAAAAATTTCCCTTGAAGTTTACGGGCCTTTATAGTGATGCTCTAGATGGATGGTCAGAGGATGGTCAGAATCGTATGTTGTTCCATGGGAAGTTGTTAGTTCCGGTGGAAGTACATTGAGAAGTTCTCTATGAGTTTCATAGATCACCCCTAGAGGTACACCCAATAGTTTCTAAGATGTAATATGGATTAAGGGAATAGTTCTAGTGTCCCGGGATGAAGCAAGTAGTGGAGAAGTTTGTGGCCAAGGTATTAGTATGCCAGTAAGTGAAGGTTCAACACCATGTTCTTGGTGGTTTGTTGTAGCCCCTAGATTTCCTTGAGTGGAAGTGGGATGAAATCTCGATGAATTTTGTCACAAGATTACCCAAGTCTTAGGGAGGATAATTTTCTATTTGGGTAGTAGTGGATCGGTTGATGAAATTGGCTCTCTTCTTGGTGATCAAGGAGTCAAGCGCAACAGATGCCTTAGCACAAAGGTATATGGATGAGGTGGCGCGACTGCATGGAGTTCCAAAATCCATCATCTCATATTGGGATACATGTTTTATGTCATGAGTTTGTAAGGTATTGAAGAATTCATTTGGAACCCAGTTACACCTTAGCACTGCTTTCCACCCTCAGACGGATGGACAGACAAAGAGGACCATTCAGATATTGGAGGAATGTTGCAGTCATGTGTTCTAGACTTTATTGGATATTGGTTGTGACATTTTCACTTGGTATATTTCTCTTAAAATAATATATATCACTCTTCCATTAACATGGATCCATTAAATTCCTTGTATGGGAGGTCATGTCATTCACCCTTGTACTGGATAGAAGTTAGAGAGGTAGCTATTCTTGGTTCAGATGTGGTGCAGAGTACAACAGAGAAATTGTAGCTTGTCCATGAGAGATTGAAGATATTATAAGACTTACATAAGTCATATTTCAATCGAAGGATAATGCCTTTTGAGTTCAAGGTTTGCGACCACGTATTCTTGAAGGTTTCCCCTTAATGTGGGTAGCGGAGGTTCAACAGAGGAAGTAAGATTTCTCCTAGGTTCATCAGACCTTTCGAGGTGTTGGGATGAGTTAGTGAGGTGGAATATTATCTGGTGTTTCCACTATAGTTAGGGAGGATTCAAAACATCTTTCATGTCTCCCAGATTCATCATTATCTTCACGATGAATCTCATTTCATTGATTAAGGAGATTTGGATATTGAGCATGATGCAACATTTGTAGAGTGACAAGTGGATATCTAGAAACATCAGCAGAAGGTGTTTCATGGATAGACCATTCCCTTGGTTCACATGTTATAGAGTCATAGTGGATTGGGGTAGAGTAATTGGGAGTGAGAGACACAGATGCGTGCGCAGTACCCAGATTTGTTTTGATTTTTTCTCATGTGTTTTACTTTGGGATGTAATTCTTAAACCTTGCTTTCTATGAGATGTGTTGTTTCCTTGTTATGTGACGTATGAAAAAAACTTGACATATGAGGAGGGGAGTACCTAATACCTAATCAAGATGTATTAATGCAGATGCGATTAAACTCATGCAAGAAAGTCAGTTCCACCTAAAACGGATAGTATCTTGACATGGAGGAAGGAATTCCCTACTTTATTTATTCAGACAGTTGGTTCTTATGTGGAATGTCTTGTGGTTGTTTGTGTTAATAGATGTGGGTGGAGGTGTTCTTAGATATTGATGTTTCACTCCGGAAACACGGGGTGGTTTTTCCTTGAGAGGTTCTTACAATGTGGTGGTTCAGACCACTCTTTATTCTGGGTTTGGTTTGGAAATTATTGAGGGAGAGAATTGTTTGAGAGGTATCTTATGTAATGGTATAGACCTCTATGGTCCATTACTTTTTCTAAATCCATTGTTGGGGATGTTTTGGGAGACAACAGTAGCTCATTTAAATATTTTTCCAATTTTTTCTAGTTTTTTTGTTCTATCGGTGACTCAAGGGCATTGGTGTCGATGACTTAGGGTGCTGGTGTCAGTGATTCAGAGCGTTGGTGTCAGTGAGTCAGGTTGTCGATGTCATTGATTCAGGGCATCGGTGTTGATAACTTAGGGCGTCAGTGTCGATGATTCAGGGTGTCTGTGTCGGTGATTCAAGGCATCAGTGTCGATGACTTAGGGTGTCGGTGTCGGTGAGTCAGGGCATCGGTGAGTCAGGAGTTGGTAGGTCATGTTGGTGGCTCAGCGTTAGTGGCTTTCTATTAGTGACTCGCCCATTGGTGACTCACTATCAGTGTTGGTGACTCACCCATTGGTGACTCCTTTCTAGTTTTTACAATTTCACCAATCTTACATTTTATTTAATGTAAATCGAGTTTAAATACTTGTTTGGATGTTTCTAAGGGAATTTAAAAGGGTATTAATTATATATTTAATATAATAATTCTCGGGAGAATTTGAGATATTCAAACCACATAATCTTGACCACAATCCCATGTTAATAAATTTTGAAATTGTTTCCCATTCCGTAAATATAGGATCTAGCCCTTCTGAACTGAGATCTTTCTCCCTGTGTCTTTCTGTTTCCTCTTGGAATGCCTAGAGCCTTTACTCCCCATGGATTTTCCTGTTGTATCGTATCCATCGATCAATTTTTCCTTAGAGTTTTTCCTTGGATTTTTCCTACTACTCGTGAAACCCTTTGTTTTTTTTACTCAAGGAAGAGTTATTGATCTTCTGCTATTCCAGGTAGGGATTTCCTTCATCTTCCTTCTATTTGTGTATCATGCAGGGTGGGAGTAGTAATGTTCCTTTGTGAAAACTTCTGAATCCAATATTTTAACAAATATAAATACTAATATGAACTTTTTAATGGGTTGTTAGTGGATCACTGTTGAATTCTTATTTTATTTTTTATCTTTATTGATGATGTGATATATTGTGGCTGTGTGGCTCCTAAAAATCATGGTTGTTGGTGGTCTTTTTCTACGCATGGGTGATACCTCACAACTGTTGTTTCCTTGTTAGTAATTGGTGAAATTATCAATATGATAAATCACATACACTTGGTTAAATGAAATGGATTCCCCAGGATGAAAACCCTTGTGTGATCACCCCTGTTTATCAAAGTGGAATTTAAAGAATAGTGTTCACCAAATCTTAATACACCCTATTTGATAGGTGTGTTTGTGTGCTATGTTTTTTTTGGGTTTTGTTCATTTTGTAGGTTTTTATAGTGTGTGTTATGGATGGGGGTGTGACTGTGTGTATAGGGCGGTACGGGTGGTGTGATGGTATCACGTTTTGAGAGATTAGTTGATTGTGAAATTGATGGACTTGTTATGTGGTGGGACTGTATCTGAGAATTGGTTGGGAATTGGGGTTGGAGGACTGGGATTGTGTCATGATTTCATGTTTATGTGTGTGTTGGGTGTGGTGTTGTTTTATAGCGGGGCTTCCGAGTTTTTTTGTGAGGGAATGACTTGAGTGGGATAACTTTGAATAAGGATGTTGGTAGTTTCTTCCTTGTTTGACTTGGTAGTGTTATTGGCTTTTAGCCTTCTGAAAATGGTTGCAGATGATGTTCTTGTTAGATGTCATAGGTAGGTATGGAATAAATAAATGAATAAATTGATAAATTAAGAATTAAAATTTGTTAAATTAATTGTTCGAGGGTATACTTTGACTTACGGAAGTGACTGTCATTCATGGTGATACATGCATTTAGAGGTGGTAGAAAGGGCGGTTTTGTGTGGGATGGTTTGTTTTGAAAACTCATAGGTTATACAGAGTGTTTGGTACATATATATATATATACATACACATTTAGTTCCTTATGTTTTCTATACACACCCCACCCGTGTTGAGAACCATGTGTCGAACACACCCATTGTTGTGGGGGAGGGTGTCTTTCCCAACATCCTAGTGAGAAGATGGATGGATACTTATTGGATCTTCTCTACTCCCTCTTCTAAGTATATACCACCCAAGACTCTTTGGGTAGGCTATAATGGCTTGAGGTTGTTATGAGATCTACGGTACTGGTTTTGTGATAGGTGGTTTGTTTCCCAGGTGTCTTTGGGATGAGTCTTAGGTGTTTTCGTGTAGGGTGTGGTATGTGTGAGGACTAGGTTTTTGCGGGCAGTATTGCAGTGTGGTAGCATTCTAGGTGTCTACGGGTAGGAATTTGGTGTGTTTTTTGGCCCAGTTGTGTGTGGGAAGGTTGTGATAGTGGGCCTTGTGGAATAGGTAGATGCACCAGGATGTTCCAATTAACTAGTGAGGAGTGGTGCAGGGTACCCAAATATCGATGTGCTTATTATATTACATTAATTTATTTGTGTTACTTGGTGAATGATCTTTGGTGAGGTTGGGTGGTTAGTATTCCTTGATAGGTGTTGTTGGTTTCGGCTGTTTTCTCACAAGGGAATTAGTATTCTTCCCCACTTGTTCATGGGTGACTTTGGTTTTTCCTACTGAGTATAATTGTATGCTCAAACTATGTATATAAAACTATTTCAGGTTTCCAATGAGATTACGTGAATTGTGCTGGACCTTACTAGCTCGGATGTTGGGGACGGTTGTTGTGTAGATTCTTAGTTTTATTTTGGTAATTACTTTGACTTTTTCTTTTTTATTTATAGAATTTTTACTTTAAATATGCATGTGGGATGGATTTTGGTTTCCTTATGTGTGTGTGTGTGTGTCTTGCAGTTTTTTAGGTTGATACATCTAATCTCCTAATCTTGGTTACTATAAAAAAGGTAACACCTCCCATTCTTGTGAGATTTTTATACTCATAGTGTTGGTTATTGCCCCGGGGCCTATTGGAGGTGGGACTTGGGGTTCATTATCTCTCGTTCATCTTGATGATGGAAGTTCTCAACATCTTGTTATCCCTCCCCTCATCTTGAAGAATTCGGGTCGTGATGCTCAGGTTTTTATATACTCTTCTATATACCCCCATGCCTCTATAGAAATCAAGCCAAATGGATAACACACCCACAAAACACATGGAACACAATGTGAACTTGGACCAACTACAAGGGAATCTTCAAATGATATGCCACATTGCCAACATGTTTCAACACCTCAAAAGGGTTGATAAACTAGGGAGATAGACTAATCCACTGTACAAACTTCTATTTCTCACGATGAGGGTAAACCCTAAAGAATACATTGTTACTAACTTTAAACTCTATAGGTCACCTACTCTAATCTACATTAGACTTATGATGGTCCTTTACTATCTCCATCCACTCTTGGACCATCTAAATCTTCTCATTCATACTTTTCACCACATATAGTCCAAGGACTATCAAATCCCAAACCACTTTCTAGAAAAATGGATATATACAAGGTATCTAATACAATGCTTCAAATAGGATCATTTCAATATAAGAGTGGAAGCTTTTATTATAAGAAAACTCAACCAAGATCAAATGGTTGACTCAATATCTACAAAAACCTAATACAGAAGCCCACAATATATCCTCCAACGTCTAAATAGTCCACTCTATATGTCCATCCATTTGAGGATGGAAATTTGTTCTAAGATGTATCTAAGAAACAAAATCATGATGGATACCTCCAAAAACTCATGAAGTAAAATGAGGATCTAAATCAGTTATAATGGTCCTTAGTGCCCTGAAAATCCACACCACCTCATCTGTATACTTCCTTTCCAAATCCTCTATAACACTCAACTCCCTAATCAAAAATAATTAAGTTGAATTCATTAACTGATCTATGATCACCCAAATAGTATCGCATCCTCCCTAGGTTTAAAGTAATCTAGTGATAAATTCTATCAATGTTTTCTCCCATTTACACATGGGTAAATTCAATTGTTTTATCAAACCACCTAAAACTTGATTCTATGACTTTACCCGCTGGAAGACTAATAATCATGACATGAACTCTACTATCGATTGCTTTATCGCAAGCCACCAAAGATAACCCATAAAATCATGGTACATCTTGGATATATTAGGATTCACTATCACTTCTGAGTTATGGAACTCATATAGAACCTCCTTATTCACTATTTATAGAACATAAAACCTCCCTTAGAATAACATTTGATGTTGATCATCCTTCGAACACCCATAGTCCTGCATCACCTCTACATCTGAGTTTCCCATTGAGTCTCTTATACTTGTTTCATCAAGGAGTACTTCGCTATCATATAGAACAAGAAACCTATATCACTAACCTCCTATATATTAAGGCGAATCACTAAAATATCCTTCATCCCTCTCCAAGCATCTCCAAATTTTTTAAAAATATATCCATGTGACTTTCTACTCATCGCATCAGTATTTATATTCCCTTTCCTTAGGGTGTAGGAGATCTCAAAGTCATAGTCCTGTAAGAACTTCATCCACCACTACTACCATAAATTTATATCCTTCTAATAAAAAATATAACTCAAGCTATTATGATATGTGAAGACCCCAAATCACTCACTGATGAGGTAATGTTTCCATATATTCAAAGAAAATCTACCATCAGCAGCTCAAGATCATGGGTGGCATAGTTATGCTCATAAGGATGTAACTTCATAGACCCTTATGATATCACCACTCTATGATACATCAAGACACAACCCAAATAGAGATAAGGGGAATTTTTAAAGACCTCAAACATCACCCCCTCTATTGTCAGTCGAAGGAAGGGTGCACTAATCAGCCTCCCATTAGGGTAGTCTAAATTTTTATGAAGCTATTTATTTTATAAAAAATCATCTCCCTTACTAGTCAATTTTTTCAACTAGGCTTCAACTTGAGATAAATTAAATATACACCTCTAATAGTATCCTACAAGACTCAGGATAATATGGACCTCTAAAATATTCTTATGGGCCACCAAAGAAAACATTATCTCAATATTAAAGGGATTAATCTTCTAAGATACCACATGCCTAAGGAAACAAAAATCTTGCATCCAAAAATTACTATTGGATAATTTTACATATAATTAGTGGTGTTAAAGAACCATAAAAATAACCCTAATATGTCTATAATTCTCCTACTCTAACCTTGATTATACAAGTATGTCATCAATGAACATTACCATGAACTGATTAAGAAACTCATAGAATATAGAGTTTATAAGTCCTATAAAAATAATTGGGGTATTCATGACACCTAACAACATAACCACATACTCAAAGTTCTTATAGTGGAATCTAAAAGTAATCTTATGGTGATACTTATATTGTAGATCAATCTCTGAAAACCAGTTTTATCCCTTCAACTTGTCAAATAGATCATCAATATTCAAGATAAGTTAATGTATCTTGACTATAACCTAATTCGGCTGCTAGAAGCCCATGCACAATCTTAGACCATCATCTACCTTATTAGTAAAAAACATTGAAGCACCCCATGATGATTCACTAGGTTAAATGAAACCATTCAACATAAAATTATTAATCTAAATTTTCTACAATTGTACCTTGGAAGGTTCTATACAAAAAGGATCTATCAAAATCAAAGAGGGACTAGGATACAACTCTATCCCAAACATAATATCATGTTGAGGGGTAGGGTCACAACCACCTTCGTAAAACCATATAAAAACTCCTCCAATACTCTAGGTAACTACAAAACCTATGACACTACTTTATCCAAGGATAAGTCTTCTATCTGAGATAGAAACAGCTCAAAACATCTATGACTCATCTGGTGATCTCACTCACCAATGACTACCACACACTGGACCTCATTACAAAACACAACTCTCCTTCGAAATAAATTTCACACACAAAATACAAACAATTAATCATAATAATAGAATTGTAAAAATTTATTTAAAGTATAAATAAAAACAAAAATTATTATTGTTTCCTCATAATTATCTCAGAACCTAGATGCACATCAAGCTAACTCGTTTTTCATCTAACTAGCGTAGTCAACAACAGTGAAACTGGAAGCCTCTACACCTTGAGTCTCAAGTAATAAACCAAGGAAAGTTCAATAAAGGAGAGTAAATATATGAAAAAAAAATCCATGATGAAATATAGATAGGTGTTACATCATAAAATATTTAGACCATCTGGTGTTAGAACGTCCATAGGATGCAACTGACTATGTATGGATCCTCTACCTCACTGTTGATGACCACCTTCATGGTCGTGCTCATCCATATATCCTTAAGGATAGGGAACATCACTGGAATAGCCTATTCCAACTCTATCTCCTCTTGATGGAATAAATTTCTCCTACCCCTACTATTGATATGGTCTTTGAAAAATTTACTAATGGTAGGGATGATGAGGAATCTAACTACCTATGCCATTCGAGGCCCCAATAATGGTAAAACATTGAGACATTAAATGATAGTAGCCTCCATGAGAAAATCACCTGAACTTAAATCTCCCAATTTTGGCATGGGAACTGCAAGCCCCATAGAAATGGGATAAAGAAAACTAATGAGGCTGACTCCACATCAACTCGAACCTTCACTACCCCAATATCTATATTCCACCATAAAGGGACCTACTCCTTAGAGAGATCTGGTGACTCCCCTCTTGAGATAATCCGGGATATTAATGCATCCTCTTGATCACCCCAATCTTCTCATGCACCTCCAAATATATAGTCAATGTAAATGGAGTGACTGCATAATGAATAATGGGATGTAGCGCCTCATCCAAAAATTTTGATTTAGACTCCTAATTGGGGGGAAGATCAAGGGATAAGTAAAGGAGGACCTTAAATATGGTCTTGATCTCCTACACACTCACACTTTCCTACTGAAGGTATATAGGATCTTACCTCTTTGAGGCCTTCATCATAAAATCTAAGAACCCTGCTCAGAACTATAACTAAAAAACATCCTAATAAATATATTCCTCCTTCTCCCTGAGATAAAAGATCCACCATTGTTGTGTTTCTCCCCACATCTTATTAATGGCTAGTGAAAGTCAATACTCTACTTTGACGTGAATTAAGTTTAAATAAATATCAATATCCTCTAACCAATACACCATTTCCAAATAAGATATTATCCCTTTATACTTCACCATGCCCCAATGCTAGAACTTACATAGAATATTCCTCTAAAGCTCATCCTCCTTGGCCGAGTTCACTCTCCTATGGTTAATTGGGTCAGCCACTAAACATAACCAACCTAAACCATGTATATAGGATGGCCAACAGGCATATCTTCAAATAATGAATCAAACTCCTAAGACTAGTATCATATAATTCTTTTAAAAATATATTAATTATATTCATTCTTAATTTTCCCAAAAATTACCCTAAAAACCGCACATGCAAACAATCATAATGCATGCACTTATCTTAGTTATCTTCCCTACAAAAAGCATAAATTATATTAGTGCATTAAACAAACTTAAGGTTCTTATTGAATATCACAGAGGGGGATTAAAATTCTATATCCTAGTTTATTTCCCTTAATCACATAATGTATTAAGTTTAATTGATGTTTTTTCTCTACAAAATCATGAAATACTCATCAATAACCAACTCCAAACTCCTACCTAAATCTCAAAAAAAGATATAGTAACACTTTTTCAAGACTCACCCCCATTGGGAACCCCTCTTGGGCCTGTAGTGAGGATAAAAGTGACCCCAAGGCCTGCATTGAATGTGCCCATGGTTAGCAACTAGCATTGAGGGTATAAAACATGAAAATGGGAAGTATTGCCCCGTATATCCCAAAAACATAACAAGAAACTTTCCAATCACCAAAATAATATAAAATAAAACAAATCTCATAATAATACATGATGCATAATATGTCAAAAAAATAAAATTATTCAAATAAAATTCCTAGGTAATAACTCCACAACCAATCCCAGGCTCCAATCCAGTACTACCCATCTTGGTCACCAAACTTTCCCGGGAAACCTAAAAATAATTTTATATATATAGGGGTGAGAATAATATGTATAATCAGTAAGATAATACTTTAATCCTCTTATAAAAATGTTTAAGAATAATATTAATGCTTTAGTAAACAAATAGCAGGACCAACAAGAACCTACTTGGTCATCTATCACCCAACCAAGATAAGGCTCACTCACAAAGTAACACATCCAAGTATAATAAAGTAATACCATGAATATAATATAAAGGGTACCCCAAAACCACTTCCCCATTGGTTTTGTTACTCTCACACCCCAATTTCAAATGTCATATTCTCTCAATATCTTCTACGGTCATGTCACAACACACCATACAAATCCTATCACATCTGACGTGGGTCAGACTACAATGCTAATTATCCCAACCTCCTATAGTTTCATGCATCACATAATGGTATCATTCCATCCATATCATAACCACAACTATTACCACATATCTCATACCCACATCTACACCACACATCACAACCTTATCACATAACTATCTTAGTAGGGTATCATGAACATGAA
This sequence comes from Viscum album, assembly GCA_963277665.1. Lineage (NCBI taxonomy): Eukaryota > Viridiplantae > Streptophyta > Magnoliopsida > Santalales > Viscaceae > Viscum > Viscum album. The sequence continues at coordinate 228,289,280 of OY728165.1, forward strand.
GGACATCAACCTCATGACCTCTTCCTACTATACATGACCCCCACTAAGTATTCTCACCACATCAATATGAACAATACACCATAACAAACCTGGATGGGAGAGTACGAAAGAGGGAGTAGTTATCCATTAACTCCCTTACCAACCTGGATGTTTAGGGGAAAAAATGGAACCCAGAACATTTAGACAAAAATAATTTTATCCTTCTTGGGTGGGATATGTAAATAAATCATGATAAATATGTCACATATATAGTTAAACATAATCCCAGCCTAAAGGTTTTGCACAAATAAAACACTATCACAACCTACAATCCCCACTACACTACCATTGCCACACATTACCATTGCTGCCAACTATAAAACCATAAAACAGCCCACTCTCCCACAAAAAACAATGACAAAAATCCTACATTTTCCAATATTTATTAATTTAATCAACCAATTCCATTTTTACTATTTCTTAGCCAATATTAAATTCACTGAACCATGTAATTCCATATTTTACAACAAACCATTTTTATTCATAACCTATGTTAATTCCATCCATTACTCATTATTCTAAGAATTAGAAATTTTATTTATAGACCATAGTTTATTCAATTCCAGCCACACCTATTTACCATTTCATTATCAACATCATATTCCATTGCTATTGAGAAACTATAAAACAACCCCACACTAACTATCCATACCATTGTTCTATAACAACCATCACTTTTACTTTTTCAAACTGTGGTAAGGAAACTGTAACCCTACTTCATAATCGACACCAAGAGCCTAACCATTGCACACTAGCAAGCATCACCACTCATTCCACCCAAATGCAACCCTACTTCTTAACACATATCATAGTCTTAGAACCAATTATAACAAATTACCAACCAAGGACACAAAACTACAACATCACAACAAGGATATGGCATCATATATTAACCAATTTCAGTATCAACTACTACCAAGATTTCCATCTAAACACACAATTCAAAATTAATTCACCTTAGATTTCATGAATGTTAATACACCAATTTCTAGATTTCATACAATCAGTTCATTATTGTCTTTACATTATTGACCTTTTATGAAAGGTAATTCCAACTTAAGGTTCATAGAAAAACACTCAATTCACAGCTATAAAAATTTTTAGTAGTAGTAACAAGAGGTTTAAATTATAAAGCAACATCATGAAAAACATATAAACACAAGTGTAACACCCTGACCCGACCCATTGGTTTGGGATGGACCAGTGTGCCACTAACCTTAGGTGAAATACCCCAAACAACAAAGTCTGGAAATAAATTCCAAGGGTATATGTAATCACTGGGGGATGATTTACCCTTACACACAATACAAACTATAATAGATAATTCAACATAACATAATGAAAATGATGAATAATATAAAAACAAGAAGAAATACAATGATATAAGAAACCAGAAACATAATTAGAGTCACAACAGTAAAATAGATACTAGAAGTCTACAACAATAGAAGATCCAAAGCTATAAAAGAAACCAAGGCAGTGTTGTGGCACCATGACTAACTCCAAATAAATACATCTCTAAGCTCCAACTTCCAAAAAATGAGACTAAAACATCATGGTTCTCTTGTAGTAAAGTACAAGACCTTCCCCTTACCTATATCAAAGTAAAAAAAAATTACATATACACCAAGATGCATATGTATGAGGGTGAGTATATTGACTCATTAGGAAATACCCAAGACTTACCGCACATGACACTAGAACAAGAACAAGTTTACTAAAATTTTATATAAAACTATAGTGATTAATATAAAATAATTATGTTGATTTCCATATATGAAAGTAGTGAAAACAACTCACACCATAAATGTCATCCATACTATGCATGCATGCACTCATATAAATTACCAACTAATGCACTTTCCTCAATCATGTATAATAAATAATTCATACTCACAAGTAGTACCCATCCCTCTAAGACCAAGTTATTTCTTGGAGGTATAATCCAGTGTGCCCTAACTCCAAAAAGGGTGGTCAAGTTATTACTAATAAGGCCCCTCCAATATGAATCATGAACCCACACACCCATGTCCATGCAAAATTATCAAACCCAAAACCTTTCTTTGAAAATAATTTTCTCATTTTGGAAATTTATCAAACATGTTATGGGTGAAACCTATAACCTATTATTTCAAATATAGAAAAACAGGGAGAATCATCATAGGTTATTATTAAAAAAATATGACAATTTTTTTTTAAAACTAAGCCTTCAAGTTATAGGAAGAGTGGATAGGGAGAGAAGTTGCCTACCTCAACACATTTGTTCTAAAGAATAAAATTTTATCCAATAATATCTAGGTTCCTCCTCTATTTTATTTTACAATACCAAATAAGATTTATCAAAACATGCCCTAAACCATAGATCTAGTCATCGATACCCTATTCTATGGTTTATCCCTAGAATAAAATGAGGAGATTTCCAATGATAAGAAGAATTAGAATCCTTACCTTTTCTTCTATAGATAAAAAATATCAAAGATTTGTTGAAACTAGTCTCTGGAAGGAATAAGATCACTAAAATCACCTAGAGAGGGATAGGGGTTCAAGGGAAAAGGAGGGAAGACTAATTAGAACCAAAGGGTGATGGGATTAATAAGTTGGATGAATATGACATCATTCATAGTGTGAAAGAAGAATTCACACCATGAAATCATTGATACCCACATACACTAAAATTCCAGTCACTTTAAAATTTTACAACCTAAAGCCCATTTATGCCTTGAATAGAATTCATGGAAACTTCCCATAAACCATTCACACTGTGAATATCTATTCATGTCATGAACCACCTCCTGTACTTAGATTCCATATCTAATTATACTTCCTCATCAAGACACTTCCAGTGATCTAACCCAACTCTTCCATAACTTAAAATAAATAGCATAAAATGGTAACATACCTCAAACTGGGGGTGTCACATTCTCCCCACCATTAGGATTAATGTACTGAAAAATCTTAAGGATATTAGTTATTTAGAACAATTCTACCCATTTATCTATCATATGATTCTCTCATTATCAAGTCTCTTCCTGCATATAACCATGTTTTCATAAGACACACACTAGCAATATATGTCTACCATGCAAGACCTTGTCTTACATGTCCAGAATGTGAATCAAGGTGCGAATGAACATTATATCAGGCTCAAGAGTCACATGATCCAAACTAATCACATGATCAAGACTCGATTGGTACTTTTTAAATTATGAGACATGGAAAACATCATGAACCAAACTAAATCTTGGTGGTAGAGCTATCCAATAAGAAACTTTTCCAATTCATCCAAGTATTTTAAAAGATCTAATATACTAAGGTACTAGCTCCCCTTTCTTACAAAAATGAAGATGCCCTAACCTTGGATAAAATTGTAAGAATGCATGATTGGTTACTTTAAAAGACAAGGGTTGGTGATGATGATCCATATAAGATTTTTAATATCTTTGGGTTGTCTCCATCCCTTTATTGGTCTTCTATATCTTATTAATAGTCTTATGCAGAAGACTTGGTCCAATTAGTGAATTTTCCCCAATATTGACCCCAAAAAAGTGGAGAAAAACATGGGTGCTCATAAAATGCCTCATATAGTGAAATATTTATTATGTCCTAATTACTATTTTTATGAAAACTCCACTAAATGCATATGGTATTCCCATGAACTATCGAATCCCATTACACAATCTATGAGAAAATCCTATAAGATCTGAATTATATACTCTGATTGGCCATTTATTTAGGAATGATATGTCATGATCATATTAAAATTGGTTTTAAGGGATTGTTGTAAGGACCATCGAAATCATGAGGTAAATATAAGGTCTCATTCAGATATAATAGAAGTTTACACCCCATGAAATTTGACCACTTCCCAAATATAGAGATTTTCCAATTCTTTTACTATATCCATCACCCATATCAAAATGAAATATGATGAATTCCTGAGTTAATACACAATAATCCAAATTTCTTCATGTTCCTAAATTTTTCATGGTAAAACCATTAAAAATTACATAGTAATCTACTCTTATTTCTATAAAGGTATAGGAAATGAGTGAAACATGTAAAATGGTCATTGATGTTCAACCTTCACCTACTGATAAGTGAGACATCTCATAACATACTCGAACTCTTCCCTTTTCATACATGTAACACCTTGATATTTTGAGAATTTTTTTTTTGAATTAATTTAAACTTTTGATATTTTTCATTTCATGAAACACTGAATATATCTTGTGTTATTTGAAAACACCAAGTTATTATTTCTTTTTATGATACACCAAGTTAAATTTTCTTTATATGCTACACCAAAATAATCATGCACTTTATGAAATATTGAGGTATCTTGCATTACACGCAAGACCGAGTTTTACCACCTATTAATAGCACACCTGTTTTAAAACTAAATTTTGACAAAAATATAAATTTTATTTTTCAAAACTTCTGAATCCAATATTTTAACAAAGATAAATGCTAATATGAACTTGTTTATGGGCTAAGAGTGGATCTATGTTGACTTCCTATTTTATTTTTTGTCTTTATTTATGATTTGATCTATTATGGTCGTGCAGCTCTTGAAAATTATGGTTGTTGGTGGTTTTTTCCTATGCATGGGTGATACCTCATAATTGGTGTTTCCTTGTCAATAATTGGTGTAATTATCAATCTGATAAATCGTGTTCACTTGGTTAAATGAAATGGATTCCCCAGGATGAAAACCCTTGTGTGATCACCCCTATTTATCAAAGTGGAATTTAAATAACAGTGTTCACCGAATCTGAATAAACCCTATTTGATAGGTGTGGATGTGTGCTATGTTCTATTAGGTTTTGTGCCTTATGTAGGTTTTTATAGTTTGGTGTTATGTATGGGGGTGTGACTGTGTGTATAGGGCGGTATGGTTGGTGCGATGGTATCTCATTTTGAGAGATTGATTGATTGTGGAATTGATGGACTTGTTATGCAGTGGGACAGTATCTAGGAATTTGTTGGGAAGTGGGGATAGAGGATTGGGATTATGTCATGATTTCATGTTTATGGGTGTGATGGGTGTGGTGTTGTTGTACAGCTGGGTTGCCGAGTTTGTTTGTGAGGGCATGACTTGAGTGGGATAACTTTGAAGAAGTATGTTGGTAGTTTCTTCCTTGTTTGACTTGGTAGTGTTTAGTGGATTTTAGCCTTATAAAAATGGTTGCATATGATGTTCTTGTTATCTTCCCTAGGTAGGGATAGAATAAATAAATTAATAAATTGATAAATGCAAAATTGAAATTGGTTAAATTAATTTTTTGGGGGTATACTTTGACTTATGGAAGTGACCGTCGTTTGTGGTGATACATGCATTTAGAGGTGGTAGAAAGGGAAGTTTTGTGTGAGATGGTTTTTTTAAACCCATTGGTTGGAAAGAGTGTTTGGTATCTATATATATATACATGTAATTACTTTTGTTTTATATACACACCCCACCCGTGTTGAGCACCATGTGCCAAACACCCCCATTGTTGTGGGGGAGGGTGTCTTTACCAACATCCTAGTGAGAAGATGGATGGATGGTTATTGGATCTTATCTACTCCCTCTTCAAGGTATATACCACCCAAGACTCTTTAGGTAGGCTATAATAGCTTGAGGTTGTTACAAGATCTATGGTACTAGTTGTGTGATAGGTGGTTTCTTTCCCAGGTGTCTTTGGGATGATGCCCAGGTGTTTTTGTGTAGGGTGTAGTATGTGTGAGTCCAAGGTGTTTGCGGGTGGAGTTGTGATTTTGTAGTGGCCTAGGTGTCTACAGGAAGGAATGTGGTGTGTTTATGGCCCAGTTGTGTGTGGGAAGGTTGTGATAGTGGGCCTTGTGGAATAGGTAGATGCATCAGGATGTTCTAGTTAACTATTGGGGAGTGGTGTAAATTACCCAAATATTGATGTGATTATTATATTACATTACTTTATTTGTATTACTTGGTAAGTTATCCTCGGTGAGGTTGTGTGGTTAGTATTCCTTGATAGGTGTTGTTGGTTTCTACTATTTTCTCACAGGGTAATTAGTATGCTTCCCCCACTTGTTCACGGGTGACTTTGGTTTTTCCTACTGATTATAATTGTATGCTCACCCTACATATATAAAACTATTTCAGATTTCAGGGAGATTACATGGACTATGTTGGACCTTACTAGCTCGGACGTTGGTGATGGTTTTTGTGTCACTTCTTAGTTTTATTTTGGTACTTACTTTGGAGATTTCTTTTTATTTATAGAATTTTTACTTTAAAGATGCATGTGGGATGGATTTTAGTTTCCTTATATGTGTTTGTGTATGTGTGTGTGTCTTGGAGTTTTTGATATTAATACATCTAATCTTCTGATCTTGGTTACTATAAAAATGGTAAAGCCTCCCATTCTTGTGATATTTTTATTCCCTTAGTGTTGGTCGCCGCCCCAGGGAATATTGGAGGTGGGACTTGGGGTTCATTATCTCTCATTCATCTTGAGGAAGGAAGGTCTCGGCATCTTGTTATCCCTCCCCTCATCTTGAAGAAGGTGGGTTGTGACACTCAGGTTTCCATGTACTCTTCTATATACCCCCATGCCTCTACAAAAATCAAACCAAGTGGATAACACGCCCACAAAACACTTGGAAAACAATGTGAACTCAGAACAACTATAGGGGAAGCTTCAAATGATATTCCACCTTTCCAAAATGTTTCAACACCTCAAAAGGGTTGATAAACTAGGGAGATAGATTAATCCACTGTAAAAACCTCTATTTCCCATGATGAGGGTAAACCCTCAAGAATACATGGTTACTAACTTTAAACTCTTTAGGTCACCTACTATGAACTACATAAGACTTATGATAGTATTGTACTATATTCATCCACGCTTGGACCATCTAAATCTTCTCATTCATACATTATACCACATATAGTCCAAGGACTATCAAATCCCCAACCTATTCCTATAAAAATGGATATATATACAAGGTATCTAATACAACGCTTCAAATAGGATCATTCTTATATAAGAGTGGAAGATTTTATTATAATAAAACTCAACCAAGATCACGTGGTTGACTCAAGATCTACAGAAACCTAAGACACAAGACCACAATATATCCTCCAACATATAAATAATCCAATTTGTAAGTCCATCCATTTGAGGATGAAAAATTGTACTAAGATGTATCTAAGAAACAAAATCATGATGGATACCTCCACAAAATCATGTCGTAAAATGAGGATCTCAATCAGTTATAATGGTCATTGGTTTCCCACAAATCCAAAATACCTCATCTGTATGCTTCCTTTCCAAATCCTCTGTAACACTCATCTCCCTAATCATAAGTAATTAAGATGACTTCATGAACCTATCTATGATCACCAAAATAGTATCGCATCCTCCCTGGGTTTAAAGTAATATAGTGATAAAATCTATCAATGTTTTCTCCCATTTACACATGGGTACATTCAATTTTTTTATCAAACCACCTAAAACTTGATTCTATGACTTTACCTCCTAGAATATTGGGCATTATGACATGAACTCCGCTATCGATTTCTTTATTGCAATCCACCAAAGTTGACCCATCAAATCATGGTACATCTTAGATATATTAGGATTCCCTATCACTTCTGAGTTATGGAACTCATAAATAACCTCCTTATAAAATATTTATAGAACATGAAACCTTCCTTAGAATAAAATTTGATGTCAGTCATCCTTCGACCACCCATGGTCATGCATCACCTCTACCTCTGAGTCTCCCACTGAGTCTTTTATACTTGTCGCATCAAGGAGTACTTCACTATCATCTAGAATAAGAAAACTCTATCACCAACCTTCTATATATTAAGGTGAATCACTACAAGATCCGTCATACCTCTCCAAGAATCTCCAAATTTTTGAAAAATATCTCCATGTGACTTCTTACTCATCGCATAATCATCTATATTCCATTTCCTTAGGTTGTAGAAGATCTCAAATTCATAGTTCTATAAGAACTTCATCCACCACTACTACCATAAATTTAGATCCTACTAATAAAAAATATACCTCAAGCTATTATGATATGTGAATACCAAAAATCACTCACTGATGAGGTAATGTTTCCACAGATTCAAAGAAAAATCTACCATCAACAGCTCAAGATCATGGGTGGCATAGTTATGCTCATAGGTATGTAACTTCATAGACACATATGATATCACCACTCTATGATACATAAAGACACTACCCAAATTGAGATAAGGGGCATTGTTAAAGACCTCAAACATCACCCCCTCCTTGGTCAGTTGAAGGAAGGTTGCACTAATAATCCTCCCATTAGGGTTTTCTAAAGTTGTATGAAACTATTTATTTTATAAAAAATCCTCTCCCTTACTAGTCAATGTTTTAAACTGGGCTTCAAATTGAGATAAATTAAATATACACCTCTGATAGTAGCCTAAAAGACCTAGGATACTATGGACCTCTGCAATATTCTTATGGACCACCAAAGAAACAATTATCTCAATATTTAAGGGATTAATCTTCTAAGATACCACATGCCTAAGGAAACACAAATCTTACATCCAAAAATTACTATTGGATAATTTTATATAGAATTGGTGGTGTTAAAGAACCATAAAAATAGCCCTAATATGTCTATCATGATCCTATTCTAACCTTGAGTATACAATTATGTTATCAATGAACATTACCATGAACTGATTAAGGAAATAATAGAATATAGAGTTTATGAGTCTCATAAAAATAATTGTGGTATTCATGACACCAAACAACATAACCACATAATCAAAGTTCTTACAGTGGAATCTAAAAGTAATAATATAGTGATACTCAGATTGTAGATCAATCTCTCAAAACCAGTTGTCTCCCTTCAACTAGTCAAATATATCATCAATCCTCAAGATAAGGTAATGTATCTTGACCATAACCTAATTCAGCTCCTAGTAGTCCATGAACAATCTTAGACCATCATCTACCTTATTAGTGAAAAACACTGGAGCACCCCATAATGATTCACTAGGTTAAATGAAACCCTTCAACATTAAATTATTAATAAAAATTTTCTAATATTGTATCCTGGAATGTTCTATCCAAAAAGGAGCTATAAAAATCAGAGAGGTACTAGGATACAACTATATCCCAAACTTAATATCATGTTGAGGGGTAAGGTCACAACCACCTTGGTAAAACCATATAAAAACTCCTCCAATACTCTAGGTAACTACAACACCTATTCCACTACTTAATCCAAGGATAAGTCTGCTATTTGAGAAAGAAATAGGTCGAAAAATCTATGAATCGTCTGGTGATCTCACTCACTAATGACTACCACACATTGCACCTCATTAAAAAACACAACTCTCCTTCAAAAGAAATTTCACACACAAAATACAACCAATTAATGATAATAATAGAATCATAAAAATTTATTTAAAGTAGAAATAAATAAACAAATTATTATTTTTGCCTCATCATTAGCTCACAACCTCAATGCACATCAAGCAAACTCATTTTTTCTCTAACTAGCATATTCAACAACAGTGAAACTGGAATCCACTACACATTGAGTCTCAAGTAATAAACCAAGGAAAGTTCAATAAAGGAGTGCAAAGATATGAAATAAAAATAATAATAATCCATGACAAAATATAAATAGGTGTTACATCATAAAATCTTTAGACCATCTAGTGTTAGTACATCTATAGGATGCAACTTACTATGTCTGGATCCTCTACCTCACTGTTGATGACCACCTTCATGGTCGTGCTCAGCCATATGTCCTTAAGGATATGAAACATCACTGGGATGACATATTACAACTCTATCTTCTCCTGATGGAATAAATTCCTCTTACCCCTACTATTGATATGGTCTTTGAGAAATTTACTACTTGTAGGGATGATAAGGAATCTAACTACCTATGCCATACGAGGCCCCAAGAATGGTAAAACACTAAGACCTTCAATGATCATAGCCTCCATGATAAAATCACCCTAACATAAATCTCACAATTTTGGCATGGGAACTACAAGCCCCATAGAAATGGGAGAAAGAAAACTAATTAGGCTGACTCCACATCGACTCGAACCTTCACTATCCTAATATCTACAATACACCATAAAGGGACCTACTCCTTAGGGAGCTCTAATGACTCCCCTCTTGAGATAATCCTGGATATTCATGCATCCTTTTGATCACTTATACCTTCTTATGCACCTCCAAATACATAGTCAATGTAAATGGAGTGACTACATAATGAATAAGGGGATGTAGTGCCTCATCCAAACATTTTGATTTAGACTCCTCATTGGGGGAAAGATCAAGGGAGAAGTAAAGGAGGACCTTAAATGTGATCTTGAGCTCCTACACACTCACACTTTCCTACTAAAGGGATATATTCTCTTACCTATTTGAGGCCTTCATCATAAAATCTAAGAACCATGCTCAGAACTACAACTAAAAAACATCCTAAGAAATATATGCCTCTTCTTCTCCTAGAGATAAAAGATCCACCATTGTTGTACTTCTCCCCATATCTTGTTAATGGATAGTAAAAGTATATACTCTACTCTGACATGAATTAAGTTGAAATCAATATCAAGATCCTCTAACCAATACTCTATTTTCAAATTAGAGATTCTCCCTTCATACTTCACCATGCCCGAATGCTAGAACTTTCACAGAATATTCCTCTAAAGCTCATCCTCCTTGGTTGAGTTCACTCTCCTATTGTCAATTGGGTCAGCCACTGAACCTCTCCAATATAAACCATGCATAGAGGATGGCCAACAGTCATATCTTCAAAGAATGAATCAAACTTATAAGACTAGTATCATATAATTCTTTTAAAAATATATTAATTACATTCATTCTTAATTTTCCTACAAATTACCTAAAAATAAACCACACATGAAAACAATCATGATGTATGAACCTATCCTAGGAATCTTCCATGAAAAAAGAATCAATTATATTAGCACGTTAAACAAACTTAAGGTCCTTATAGAATATCATAGAGGGGGCTTAAAATTCTATATCTTGTTCGATTTCCCGTACACACAAAATAGATTAAGTTTAACTGATGTTTTTTTCTTTACCAAATCATGAAATACTCATCAATACCTAACTTCAAACTTCTTCCTAAATCTCAAAAAAGATACAGTAAAACTTTTTCAAGACTCACCCCCATTGGGAACCCCTCTTGGGCCTGTAGTGAGTATGAGAGTGACTCCCAAGGACAACATTCAATGGGGACATGGTTATCAACTAGAATTGAGGGTATAAAACATGAAAATGGGAATTATTACCCCATATATCCCAAGAACATAACAAGAAACTTTCCAATAAACAACATAATATAAAATAAAACAAATATCATAATAATTCATGATGCATAATATGTCAAAAAAATAAAATTATTCAAATAAAATTCCAAGGTAGTAACTCCACAACCAATCCCAGGCTCTAATCTAGTACAATCCATCTTGGTCACCAAACTTTCCCGGGAAACCTAAAAAATATTTTATGTATATAGGGGTGAGAATAACATGTATAATCAGTAAGATAATACTTTAATCCTCTTCTAAAAATGTTTAAGAAGAATATTAATTCTTCAATGAACAAATAGAAGGACCAACAAGCACCTACTTGAGTCATCTATCACCCAAACTCGACAAGGCTCATTCACAAAGTAACACATCCAAGTATAATAAAGTAATACCATGAATATAATATAAAGGGTACCCCAAAACCACTTCCCCATTGGTTTTCTTACTCTCACACCCCAATTTCAAATGTCATATGCTCTCAATCTCTTCTACGGTCATGTCACAACACACCATACAAATCTTGTCACATCTGATGTGGGTAAGACAACAACACTAACTATCCCAACCTCCTACAGTGTCCAGAATCACAAAATGGAATCATTCCATCCATAAAATAAATACAATTATTACCACATATCTCATACCCACATCTACACCACACATCACAACCTTATCACATAACTATCTTATTAGGGTATCGTTAACATGAAGGATATTAACCTCATAGCCTCTTCCTACTATACATGACCCTCACAAAGTATCCTCACCACATCAACATGACCAATCTACCATAACAAACCTGGAAGGGAGAGTATGGAAGAGGGATTAGTTAGTCATCAACTCTCTTACCAACCTGGACGTTTAGCGAAAACAATGGAACCCAGAACACTTAGGAAACAATAATTGTATCCTGATTGGGTGGGATATGTAAATAAATCATGAGAAATATGTCACATATATAGCTAAACATAATCCCAACCAAAAGTTTTTGTAGAAATAAAACACTATAACAACCTAAAATCACTACTTCACTACCATCGCCACACATTACCATTGCTGCCAACTATGAAACCCTAAACCACTCCACACTCCCACAAAAAACAACAACAAAAATCCTCCATTTTCTAATATTTATTAATGTAATCAACCAATTCCAGTTTTACTATTTCATATCCAATATTAAATTCATTGAACCATGTAACTCCATATTTTATAACAAACCATTTTTATTCATAACCTATGTTAATTCCATCCATTACTCATTATTCTAAGAATTAGAAATTTTATTTATAGCCCATATTTTATTCAATTCCAGCCACACCCATTTACCATTACATTATCAACATCATATTCCATTGCTATTGAGAAACTATAAAACAACCCCCCACCAACTAGCCATACCATTGTTCTATAACAACCATCGCTTTCCCTTTTTCAAACTATGGTAAGGAAACTGCAACCCTATTGCATAATCGACACCAAGATCCTAACCATTTCACACTAGCAAGCATCACTACTCACTTCAACCAAATGAAAAACTACTTCCTAACACATCCCATAGTCTCAAAACCAATTATAACAAATTCTAAACAAAGTAAACACAACTAAAACATCACAACAAGGATATAGCATCATATATTAACAAATTTCTGTATCAACCACTACCAAGATTTACATCTAAGCACACCCTTATAAATTAATTCACCTTAGATTTCATGAATGTTAATACACTAATTTCTATATTTCATACAATCAGTTCATTATAGTCTTTACATTATTGACCTTTTATTAAAGAAAATTCCAACTAAAGGTTCATAGAAAAACACTTAATTCCTAGCGATAATAATTTTTAGTGGTAGTAAAAAGAGGTTTAAATTACAAAGCAGCATCATGAAAAACATATAAACACAAGTTTAATGCCCCAACCTAACCCATTGGTTTGGGATGGACCAGTGTGCCACTAACCTTAGGTGAAATACCCCAAACACCAATGGCTGGAAATAAATTCCAAGGGTATACATAATCATTGGGGAATGATTTACCCTTACATACAATACATCCTATAATAGATAACTCAACATAACATAATGAAAATTATTAATAATATAAAAACAAATAGAAATAAAATGATATAAGAAACCAAAAACATAATTAGAGTCACAACAGTAAAATAGATACTAGAAGTCTACAAAAATAGAAGACCCAAAGACTCTAAAAGAAACCAAGGCACTGTTGTGGCATCATTACTAACTCTAAATAAAGATATATATGAGCTCCAACTTCCAAAAATGAGACTACAACATCAAGGTTCTCTACTAGTAAAGTACAAGACCTTCCCCTTACCTATATCAAAGTAAAAAAATCATATACACCAAGATTCATATGTATGAGGGTGAGTATATTGACTAAATAGGAAATACCCAAGACTTACCACACATGCCACTAGAACAAGAACAAGTTAACTAACATTTTATATAAAACTAGAGTGATTTATATAAAATAATTACGTTGATTTCCATATATGAAAGCAGTGAAAATAACTCACACCATAAATGTCATCCATACTATGCATGCATGCACTCATATAAATTCCCAACTAATGAACTTTACTCAAACATTTCTAATAAATAATTCATACTCACAAGCATTACTCATCCATATAAGACCAAGTTATTGTTTGGAGGTATAATCTAGTGTTCCCTAACTCCAAAACTGGAAGTCAAGTTAGTACTAATAAGGCCCCTCCAATATTAATCATGAACCCACACACACATGTCCCTGAAAAATTCTCAAAACCAAAACCATTCTTTGAAAATAATTTTCTCATTTTAGAAATTTATCAAACATGTTATGGGTGAAACGTATAACCTATTATTTAAAATATAGAAAAATAGGGAGAATCATCATAGGTTATTATTAAGAAAATATGAAAATTGTTTTTGAAAACCAAGACTTCAAGTTATAGGAAGAGTGGATATGTAGAGAAGCTACCTACCTCAACACATTTGTTCTAAAGAAAAAAAATTATCCAATAGGATCTAGGTTCCTCCTCTATTTTCTTTTACAATGCCAAATAAGATTAATCAAAACATTCCCTAACCCATAGATCTAGTCATGGATACCCCATTCTATGGTTTATCCCTAGAAGAAAATGAGGATATTTCCAAGGATAAGAAGAATTATAATCCTTAATTTTTCTTCTATAGATAAAAATCTCAAATTTTTTTGAAACTGTTCTCTAGAAGGAATAAGATCACTTAAATCACCTAGAGAGGGATAGGGGTTCAAGGGAAAAGGAGGGAAGACTAATTAGAACCAAAGGGTGATTGGATTAATAAACTGGATGAATATGACATCATTCATAGTGTGAAAGAATAATTCACACCATGAAATCATCGATACCCACATATAGTGAAATTCCAGTCACCTTAAAATTTTACAACCTAAACCCCATTTATGCATTGAATAGAATTCATGGGAACTTCCCATAAACTATTCATACCATGAATATATATTAATGTCATGAATCGCCTATTGTACTTCAATTCCATCTATAATTATACTTCCTCCTCCAGACACTTCTAGTGATCTAACCCAACTCTTCCATAACTTAAAAGAAATGGCATAAAATGGTAACATACCTCAAACTGGGGGTGTCACATTCTCCCTACCCTTAGGATTAATGTACTCAAAAATATTGAGGATTTTGGTGCTTTGGAACAATTCTACCTATTTATATATCATATTATTCTCTCATTATCAATTCTCTTCCTACATATAACCATGTTTTCATAAGACACGCACTAGCGATATCTGTCTACCATGAAAGACCTTGTCTTACATGTCCAGAATGTGAATCAAGGTGTGAATGAACATTACATCAGGCTCAAGAGTCACATGATCCAAACTAATCACATTATCAAGACTCTGTTGGTACTTTTTAAATTATGAGACATGGAAAACATCATGAACCAAACTAAATCTTGGTGGTAAAGCTATCCAATA
Source organism: Viscum album (assembly GCA_963277665.1). Taxonomy (NCBI): domain Eukaryota; kingdom Viridiplantae; phylum Streptophyta; class Magnoliopsida; order Santalales; family Viscaceae; genus Viscum; species Viscum album. Next base: position 228,304,647 of record OY728165.1, read on the forward strand.
AGCAACTTTTCCAGTTCATTCAAGTATTTTAAAAGATATAATATACTAAGGTACTAGCTCCCCTTTCTGATACAAATGATGATGCCCAAACCTTATTCAAAATTGTAATAATGCATGATCGGTCACTCCAAAAGATAAGGGTTGGTGATGATGATCCACATAGTATTTTTAATAGCTTTGGGTTGTCTCTATCCCTTTCTTGGTCATTTGTATCTTCTCAATAGTATTATGCAGCAGACTTGGTCCAATTAGTGAATTTTCCCCAATATTGACCTAAAAAAGTGGAGAACAGCATGGGTGCTCATAAAATACCTCATATGGTGCAATATGTATTATGTCCTAATTACTATTTTTATGAAAACTCCACTAAATGCATATGGTATTCCCATGAACTATCAAATCCCATTACACTATCTATGAGAAAATACTATAAGATCTGAATTATATACTCTGATTGGCCATCCATTTAGTAATGATATTTCATGATCATGTTAAAATTGGTTTTAAGGGATTGTTGTAAGGACCACCGAAATCATGAGGTAAATATAATGTCTCATTAAAATATAATATAAGTTGACACCCCATAAAATTTGACCACTTCCCAAATATAGAGCTTTTCCAATTTCTTTACTATATCCATCACCCGAATCAGAATGAAATATGATGAATTCATTAGTTAATCCACAATAATCCAAATTTCTTCACGTTTCTAAGTTTTTCATGGTGCAACCATGAAAAATTACGTAGAAATCTACTCTTATTTCTATAAAGGTATAGTAAATGAGTGAAACTTGTCAAATGTTCATTGATGTTCAACCTTAACCTACTGATGAGTGAGAAATATTTTAACATACTCTAACCCTTTCCTTTTCATACATGTAACACCTTGATATTTTTTGAATTTTTTTCTGAATTAATTTAAATTTTTATATTTTTCATTTCATGCAACACTGAATATAGCTTGTGTTATATGAAAACACCAAGTTATTATTTATTTGTATGATAAAACAAGTTAATCATTCTTTATATGCTACACCAAAATAATCATGTGCTATATGGAACATTGAGTTATCTTGCGTTACACGCAAGACAGAGTTTTACCACCTATTAATAGCACACCTATTTTAAGACTAAATTTTGACAAAACTATAAATTTTATTTGTCAAAATAAAATTCATTTTTTAATTCATAATTTAAAAATTATCTTATTATTATTTATTGGTATTTTTCTAAGAAGTTTTATTTTTTGATGAATAGTGAAAAATACTGCATTTTAGTTAAAAAATGTCTTTTCATTTAAATAATTATTAATGTTAAATTATAGTTTAATTCGATTTTAAAAGTCACAATAGATAAATTATAAATCTATTAATCTAAATTAGGTTATTGGAAACATTTTTATACTGAATTTATATATAAAAACTTATCAAGCTTTTGAACATTTTCACTTTAAAAATTCACTTTCTCGCCACGTCTAGAGGGTTAGCTTTAAATTTAATTTTACCACTTAAATGAATTGAATTTGGAAAAATAGGTCTAAAAGGTTGTAATAAGTATAATATTTATATTCTAGTAAGATAAACTTAGTTTTTTACCAAAACTATTGGTGTAAGTAATTAAAATTAATTACAATGATTAAGGTAAAATTAGGCTTAACAAGGAGTTAAGCCTTAAACTTAAGGGCCAAAATGACCTAGAAACTCATCCAAAATAAATTTTTTCCAATAATTTGACCATATCCTCTATTGGTTATAATTTTAAGAGTTATTTTGATACTATTCCATGAAAGTGACCTATATAATAAGTTAATTAAGGAAAAAGATAAAAAAGAAACTTTCCTTACATTTAACATTTATAAATATTTAGAGTATGGAAGAGGCTACGTTGTTTCAGTTATAAACATTAATTTGAAATATAAATGATTTTTTTTATCATAGTGATTTACCTTTAATTTTTATATATGATATAATTAAATTAAATTATTGACCAATTCTAATTCATGGATTATTTAGTTAATAATTAAATGAAATAAATGATATTAAAAACATTAAATGTAAAGTAATTTTAATGAAATATTGTGTTACATTATTTTTTTAGATTAATATATCATGTTAAATATATTTTAACTTAATATATTTTAATTTCAATAATATTTTTAAATTTTTTAAATTAAAATTAAATAAATAATGTCAAAATTGACATTAATATTATTTTACAATAAATGATATTTGATTAAAAGAAATAAAATTAATAGAAAATCTATATTCTTCTAATTGATTTTTAAATGTTAAAAAATATAAAATATGTTACAATAATGGAACAATTGATATTTTATAATTAACATATTTAATTTAAATAGAAAAAACATTGTTATCATGGTTCGGGTTAAAGTAGTGTTTTTTAGCGTTACATGCACTTGTTTTAAGATTAATTTCCAACACACAAAGGGATTTAATTTTTGTAAATTATATATCATATTTATAATTAATTTTTTATTTATTTTATATTAAATATAAATTTAATTTAGTCTTAATAGTAAAATTACTTAGGCTAGAAAAACTAGTTTCCTTAATAAAAACCAAAATGATAAAAGTGGAAAAAATTAGAAGTTAAGGGAAAAAGTTATAAAAAATACACTTATTTTTGTGTGTTAGAGATTTTGATCAACCATAAATCCCCTTTTATCTATTATTTTTCAATGTTTTAATCATGTGAGATGTATGATACCTCTTAATAGTGTTTACCTTTTTGTATTTACAAAAATGTCACTCCTCCTCCTCTATAAAAAATAATTCAATATTACCCTTCCATACACCTATAAATCCAATTTGGATCATCCAAAACCCACCCAAATAATCTCCTAAAAAACCTAATATAAACATATAATCTTATATTTTGGTATAAATTTATCCAAGGAATCCATTTGGTGCAAAACAAAAGTATTTACTCCAAGAAGAGGTAACATCTTTCCTCAAGATCTTTTATTTTATTTTCATTCTCCACCCCCTAAAATATTATTATTACATGATTATATAAAAAATAAGTATCCTAAATATACTGAGATTTTTTTATTCTAATGGATCAACCTAAACCTACACACACTTCCATGAAATGGGTAACAAACTTACAACTCTTGTGTACGGTGAACTACCACCTCACGAAACGATGTTGTTCGTTTTTCCTTTACCACCTCTCATGGTTGGGAATTATGATTGAAACTCTATTTTTATATTATATATATGATATTTATGATTTATTTATGCTTATTTTATTATTATATAACACATAACTTTATTATTTACATTTTTTAAATATGATAACTTCATTTGTGGACATGTGGACTATCACCTCATTAAAGCGATGTGATTCATTCACACTCTACGTGGAATGTATTAAGGATGGGTTTAGTAAAAATATATAATATATATGGCATAATAATTTTACTTGAATTATTATATATATATAAATATGTCATTTACTTTATTTTTTTCAAAATGATAATTAAACTGAAACACTGTTCATGCATACATACGGTCTACCATCTCCATGAACGGTGTATTCCATTTCATATTTCTATCATTTATAGATTACTATAAATATTTATATAATGAATATATATGATATTTATATCATTTTTTACATTAAGTAAATAATTAAATCATGATATAAGTAATAGGATGAAGAATAACTAGTCAAAACGTATACGAAAAACAAGCGGATATTACCCAAAACGTAACACTAACATGGAATTGTTAATAAAGGGTAATAGAAGTTCATAAGTAAGTCACATATGGTATGATGTAATTTAATATGGTTATTTAATATATTTATAATATAATTATACTTATTATACAGGATTTTTTAATGAGTATAAAGATATTCAAGACATAAGGTAAGGGGTTTTCTCATCTCAGTTTTATTTCTGTGAGATATATGTCATATTCACCGTTTATTATTTTTTTTGGTGTATGTAATACCCATGACTGTATTATATTATCCTTGTAATTAAATTTATGGTTATTTAAATATCCATTTTAGGATCCCTCTTTCATGGTTTTTATAGTTCAAAAGTTACCAAATTGGTAAAGTAATTTTGTCTCAATTTGCCTTCTTTGAGACACATGTTATGTCATGCACATATATTCTTCTACGAGATGTGTATACAACACTTTGAAATTTTATATCATTAATTTTTTATTTTAATGATATTATAATCTTAATTTAATGTTATTATCTTATGGTTATCATTATTTAAAGTTAATAAGTGTTAATGGTTTATTGCTACAATCTCATTATTTATGAGATTGTTTATGATTATACTTCCATTGATGAAATATTACGATCCATATCTCAAGAATTATTGTTATTTCTATTATCATCTATTTTTTCATGATATCATCATATATTAGTACCATTTTTCACTCATTTTAACTTAAAATAATTAAGAAAGTATTTTTAAGAAAATATGACTTTATCTCACTCTTTGGTCGAAAATGTGTGCTCTTTCAAAACCATATTTTCTAAAAAGGATTTAAAAAATGTTTTATGTTTAAAAAGTTTTTTAAGTGTTTTAAATATTATTTTATAAGTTTTCAAGGAAAAATGTTTTCAAAAAAATTCTGAACTTCTTTAATAATTTTTCAAGGAAGAAGGTTTTGAAAATGTTTTCAAGCATTCTTGTTATTTTTTCAAACTATTTTCAAAGAAAAAGTTTTTCAAAATGTTTTCAAGATTTATTTATGATTATTCAAGGTGTTTTAAAATAAAAATGTTTTTAAAATATTTTCAAGATTCCTGTATAAGTTTTAAAATCTATTTTAAAAGAAAAAGGTTTTCAAAATGCTTTATGTTTTAGAAATCATTTTTTAAATTAGAAAATATATTTTCCTCAAGAAATGTTTTAAATGAAATTGTAAAGATTTATTTATAAGAAAATAATTTTTTAAATGGTTTTATGAAAATTATTTTTAAATTAAATCTATTTTCCTTTATAAGTTTTCCATGTGATATTTCAAAATCCTTCTCCATCTAAGATGACATACTTTATAATATTTTATGATATAATGGGGATATGATCAAAGAATATCATTCATATTATTTCTTGAATGGTTTATGTTTTAATGGAATGGTTTTTATGACACTCTTTTCTCTTTCATGGGTTATATTATTTTGAAACCCTATTTTTTTGTAGGTTATGATTTGATGAAATGATTATGAGACCTGTCTATTTTCCATATATAATGATATGATGAAATTTTTATGATATGCATTTCATTTTTTGGGTTATGATATGATGTTTATGAACCCCATATCTTTTTATTGGTCATGATATAATGTAATTTTTATTATCTTGTAGAACTTGTATGTATAATTTTATTATGTGATAGGTGGGACCTATATCTTCCTCCAATGCATTGGGTAATGATTTATATCTCATGAGATAATGATGGTAATTAAGTCGACTATATTTATCCAATATGGGAAGATGGGGAAACCCAATCCATAATGGGAAGGTGGGAAAACCTAATACACTATGGGAGGATGGGGAAACCTGGTCCACTATGGGAATATGGGGAAATCCTATCCATTATGGGAAGATGAGGAAACCTGATCCACTATGGGAAGATGGGGAAACCTAGTCCCTTATACGGAAAGGACTACAATTGTGGATGGTGGTGTGTCCCACCCAGTAGGTGTAGTCCTCATGAAGTTCCCTGATAAGTTTTTTTAATGATCCATGACTTATAGGGAATGTTTTTATATGCTTTTTTGGATGCCACAAGTCTATGTCTTATGACAACTTTAAGCTCTCACAAATCATGTTCTTTGGTTCTCTTATGATTTATGTCTTATGAACTACCAATATTATTCCATGAATCATGTATATGATCTTTGATATGTAGGGTATGATCTTATAATGTTAGGATCGTATTCTCATACTGTTATGTTCATGATTATGCTTACGTATCTCTCTTATTTACCCTTACTGAGCATATGAGCTCGCTATTATTTATGTTTCCCTTACCTAGGTTATAAAGATATGTCTTATGTATAATGTGTCGAAGAAGGTTTCTATCCATGAAGAACCTAGTGGTAGATAATATAGATCACTTATATACCAATTTTTATGTTTCCGTGTTTCCAAAGTCAATAAACTAATACAATCATTATGCATCTGTTTGTGTGATGTTTTAAATATTCCTAAAAAATTATGTAATGTTAATATATGTTAATACTAGTTTTCTATAGTTGGTATCAAAGAAAAATTTTAGTTAATATTTGGAAACTATGATGAGAAAACTTTAGTGATATCCCTAGGGATATTTCTAAGGATATGTCTAGGGATTTCTCTAAGGATAAGTCTAAGGATGAGTTAAAGTATAGAAAAATGTCCTAGAATTTTGGTAATGGATTAAGAGAGTGGTTTCCAATAAATTACATCCTTTTTTGGATACTAAAAGTGGATATGGCTTTGTAATAGATGTACATAGGGGTAAAAACCCCGAAAACATCGTATTGATCTCGACTTGATCGAGAACTGGTGTATAAAAATGGGCCTTGTTGTACACCTAGTTTGACACTCCCATGGGATATCCTTTGGAAATTCACAAACTCTTTACAAACCATCATGAAGTATTTAAATAAAATATGACTATTAATAAAACAGGATAAACATAAGGTGTCATAGATTAAATAATTTTTCATGATTTAGACCTCCTATAAGTGATTTTTTACAATTATGTGGTTTTTCACCATGATAAGTGTTTCTCACACTATTCTTTCTAGTTTTAGTCAATGGTAGGGACTAGAAGGAATTGGGTTAACATTGAATCTTTTGTACATGTAAATTATGGGTGTTATGAAAATCAATTTCCTAAGTAGAAATATCATGAAGAGAATTAGGAAGATGGTATGAGTATTGGTTATATTAATAAAGATAAAGAGATTTTGAATGACATGTGAAAGGTACGGGATTTCTTCTAGTATTTTTTACATTAAATGTAAGAATCATGATTAGATTGAGGTTGAGAAACCTTAATACATGATTCATATTTAATAATCTAGGAAATAGGTATTAAGGAATAATTTTTTGAAGCCTGAGTAATAATTTAAGAATAATGTTGGATGATTTAAGTGTATATGTTTTGGAATTAAAATATTATGTTATATGAATCATGAAGTATATAAGGATTGTTTATATAAGTTTTGTTTAAGTAATTTAAATAATGTGATAAATGATACATATAACCTACAAAATTTATTTAATGGTAAGGTTACATTAAGAGAAGGTAACCCTTAACATGTTCCTAAGGATGAGAAAATGATATTTTATATGGATAAAGAGATGATGATATGGATAAAGTAAATTGGATAGTATTTATGACCTAAAAACTGATAAATTATTTTTTGAAAAAGTGTTATGTGTTATCATGGATTAATTTTAAAAATTATTGTATTCAGGAAATATATCTAGAAATCTTTGGAATAAGGAAGCATGCATGTTTTCCAAAGGGATTGGTGGTAATTCAGGTTATTACCATGTTTCAAGAGAATATACGATGAGGGTATTCACATGTTTATAATGTGATGGACAAGATATAATTTATGATATATGTGGTATCAATGTTAAGATTACTTAGTGACCTTCTTTTTAAAGTTTTGGATTTTCATCTTTGGGAAGGGTTACAAGGTTAACCATTTATGGAATGGTTTATGTTTTGGATGAGGTTCTATAGATTAAAGTATTATCTTTCCATATGATAATTTATGAATATTGGATAACTTTTTATAACAATTTTTCAGCAATAATAAATAAAGATAGATGAAATGACTTATCATCCTAGTTGTAGATATCATGATCTATTAGTGCTTCAAGAATAAAAATTTCACCTTCATTCTCTAGAGTAAGAGATGAAGTGGGAATTGATTAAGGCACAAACAAAGGGTGAGATTGTGCATATGGAAAGGAATGAAATCAAGTAATTATATATTATTGTGAAAAAATATTCAACTCTAGGTTAAGGATATTGAAAAATATTTATCCTAATACCTTTGTTTCTATTGAACCGGTGGTCTTATAAATCATCATAAATTTATGGTTTTGAGGCCCTTAACTTTCCATTGATCATTCACTTACTATTGATCAATGATATTTAATCACTATCTATAGTAATTTATGCTTTTTCTCCATTACCAATATTCACTCCCAACCTATTTTATCCTATTTTTAAACCTATTTATGATCTACTTTGGGTAACCATTATGGTTCCAGCTTTTTTTTTAAGGAAGTTTTAGTATTCATTTTTACGATGTGGGTTTCTATGAAAGGAACTTTTAAGTATTAAACATTTTATAAAAAAATGAATTTTGAGGGTGAAATTCATTTTAAGGGGGGTAGAATGTAACACCCTAATATTTTGTGAAATTTTATTTCGAATTAATTTGAACTTTAAATATTTTTCATTTCACACAACACTAAATACAGCTTGTGTTATATGAAAGCACCAAGTTATTCTTACTTTCATATGCTAAACCAAGTTAAGGTTTCATTATACTCTACACCAAGATAATCTTATGCTACATGAAATACTAAGTTACTTTGTGTTACATGCAAGATTGAGTTTTACCACCTTTTATTAGAGAACCTATTTTAAAACTAAATTTTGACGGTTTAATAAATTTAATTTTTTAAAATAAATTTAATTTTTGAATTAGTAATTTCAAAATTAGATTAGGATTAGTTTTTGGTATTTTTCTGAGAAGTTTCATTTTTTGATGAATAGTGAAAATGCTACATTTTAGTTAAAAACTGTTTTTCATTTAAATAATTAAAAATTATAAGTTATATTTTAAATTTTTTTTTAAGGTCGAAATAGATCAATTATAAATATGTAAATCCAATTTAGTTCATTGGAAAAAAATTTATATTTAATTTAGATATAAAAACTTATTTAGATTTTGAACATTTTCACTTTAAAAACTCGCTCTCTTGCCACATCTATGGGATTAGCTTTAAATTTAATTTTTCCACATATGTGAATTGAATTTGAAAAAACATACATACATGGTTATAATAAATGTAATATTTATAGTATAACAATATCAAATTAGTTTTTGACCAAAATTATTAATGGAAGTAATTAAAATTAATTACAGTGATTAAGATAAAATTAAACTTGACAAGGGCCTAAACATTAAACTTATGGGACAAAATGACCTAGAAGCTTGTCTAAAATACATTAGCTACTAATAAATCAATCGTATACCCTATTTTTTAAAATTTTATGATTTATTGGGATACTATTCCATGAAAGCGACCTATATAATAAGTTAATGAAAAAGACAAAAAAGAAATCATCCTTACCTTTAACATTTATAAAGCTTTAGAGTATGGAAGCAGCTACATAGTTTCAGTTATAAAAATTAATTTTAAAGGTAAATGATTTTTTTATCATGGAAATTTAACTTTAATTTTTAGATATCATATGATTACATTAAATTCTTAATAAACAATAATGCATGTATTATTTATTTAATAATTAAATAAAATAAATGATGCTAAAAACATTAAATGTAAAGTAAATTTAATGAAATATTGTGTTACATTATTTTTATAGATGAATATATAATTTTAAACATATTTTAACTTAATATATTTAAATTTCAATAATATTTTTATATTTTTAAAATTAAAATTAAATAAATAATGTCAAAATTGACATTAATGATATTTTACAATAAATTATATTTTATTAAAAGAATTAAAATTAATAAAAAAAACTTATATTCTACAAATAGATTTTTAAATGTTAATAAATATCAAATATGTTCAAATCATAGACCAATTTATCTTTTATAATTAATATATTGAACTTTAAATATAAAAAACATTGTTAGCACAGTTTAGGTTAAAGCAGTGTTTTTGCGTGTTACATGTGCTTGTTTTAAGATTAATTTACAACACACATGGGATTTAATTTTTTTCAATTATATATCATATTTATAATTAATTGGGTCTATATTTTCTAGTAAATCTCACTTTAATTTATTCTTAATGTTTAAATTACTTAGTCTAGAAAATCAGTTTCCTTAATAAAAACCAAAATGATAAAAGTGGGGAAACTTATAAGTTAAGGAACAAATTATAAAAAATACACTTATTTTTGTGTTTTGGAGGTTTTTATAAACCTTAATTCCCATTTAATTTTTTATTTTTCCATTTTTTAAGAATATTTGGTAATGGAGACATCTCAATAGTGTTTACCTATTGGTATTTATAAGAATTTCACTCCTCCTCTATAGAAAGGCATTCAATATTCCCCTTCCTTACACCTATCAAGACAATTTTTCTCATACAAAACCTAACCAAATAGGATCCCAACATCCATCCTATAAAATTAGATGCATCCTTTTTTCCATAAATCCATACAAGGAATCCATTTGGTGAAAACCAAAAGTAGTTACCCAAATAAGAGGTAACATCCTTCCTCAAGATCTTCTATTTTATTTTCATTCTACACCCCCTAACTCTTCTTATTACATGATTATATAAAAACATTATTAACCTAAATATACTGATATATTTTTTATTCTAATGGTTCAACCTTCACCTATAAACACTTCCATAAAATTGGTAACAAACTTACTTTTCTTGTGTATGGCGAACTACCGACTCATGAAATGATATTGTTCATTTTTCCTTTACCACATCTCATGGTTGGGAATTATGATGGAAAATATATTTTTATATTATATATATGATATTTATGATTCATTCATACTTCTGAAATTATTATATAACATATAACTTCATGCTTTACATTTTTTGTAAATACGATAACTTTGTTTGTGGACGTGTGGATCGTCGCTTCCTCAAAACAATGTGATTCATTTACACTATATATGGAATGTATTAAGGATGGTTTTAGTAAATGTATATTATATATATGAAATAATAATTATACTATAATTATTATATATATACATATATTTCATTTACTTTCTTTCTTTCAAAATGATAATTAAACGGAAACAACGTTCAAGCATACGTATGGCATACCATCTCCAAAAACGGTGTATTCCATTTCATATTTATATCATTTATAGATTAATATAAATATTTATATACTAAATATATATGATATTTATATAATTTTTTGCATTATTTAAATAATTAAATCATTATCTAAGTAATAGGATCAAGAATAATAAGTCAAAACATATATGAAAAACAAGTGGATATTACCTGAAACAAAACACTAACATGGAATTGTTAATAAACAGGTAATATAAGGCCATAATTAAATCATATATGGTATTATTTAATTTAATATTGTTTTGTACTATATTTATAATAAACTTATATTTATTATACAAGAGGTTTTAATGAGTACGAAGAGATTCAAGACATAAGGTAAGGGGTTTTCTCATCTCACTTTTATTTCTGTGAGATATATATCATATTCACCACTTATTATTTTTTGTGGTGTATATACTAACCATGAATTTATTATATTATAATTATCCTTAAATTTATGTTTATTTACATATCAATTTTATTATTTATCTTCCATGGGGTTTATGGTTCAAAATTTACCAAATCGATAAAGTAATTTTGTCTTAATTTACCTTTGTTGAGATACAAGTTATGTCATGCACATATATTCTTCTACAAAGTTTATATACTGAACTTTGACATGTTATATCATGAATTTTATTATTTTAGTTATATTATAAGCTTCATTTAATTTTATTCTCTCATGGGGATCATGATTTGAAGTTACCAAAGTGGTAACGGTTTATTACTACAATCTCATTGTTTATTGGGATTGTTTGTGATTATGATTCCATTGATGAAATATTATACTTCATATATCAAGTATTATCACAATTTTTATTCTACTCTATTTTTTCATGATATCATCATGTATTGTTACCATTTTTTCACCCATTGGTACTTAATATAATTAAGAAAGTGTTTTTAAGAAAATCTGATTTTATCTCTCTCTTTGGTCAAAAATATGTGTTAATTCAAAAACATGTTTTATAAAAAGGATTTAAAAAATGTTTCATGTTTAAAAAATGTGTTTCAGATTTTTTCAATCTATTTTTATAAGTTTTCAAGAAAAAATGTTTTCAAAAAAATCAAGCTTATTTTATAAATTTTTAAGGAAAAATGTTTTCAAAATATTTTCAAGAATTATTTTTATCTTTTCAAATTATTTTCTAAGAAAAAAATTTTCAAACTATTTTGAAGATTTATTTATGAGTTTTAGAGTTGTTTTCAAAGAAAAAGGTTTTCAAAATATTTTAATTCTTCCTTGATAAGTTTTAAAAGCTATTTTAAAATAAAAAGTTTTTCAAAATGATTTATGATTTAAAAAGTGTTTTTCAAATCAGAAAATATATTTTCCTCAAGAGATATTTTAAATTAAATTGTAAAGATTTATTTATAAGAAAATTATTTTTGAAATATTTTATGAAAATTATTTTCAAATAAAGGTTATTTTACTTTATAAATGTTCCATGTGATCTTTCAAAATCCTTATCTATCTAAGATGACTTAATTTGTAATATTTTATGCTCTACTAGGGATATAATCTAAGAATACCATTTATATTCTTTCTTGAATGGTTTATGTTTTGATGTAATGATGTTTATGACATCTGTTTCTCTTCCATGGGTTATATGATTTTGAAACCTGCTTCTTTTCACGAGTTATTATTTGATGAAATGATTATGAGACGTATCTATTTTCCATAGGTAATGATATGATGAATTTTTATAATACACATTTTATTTCATGGGTTATGATATGATGTTTATGAAACCCGTATCTTTTTATTGGTTATGATATGATTTAAGTTTTATTATCTTATGGTACATGTGTGTATGATTTTATTATATGACGGGTGGGACTTATACCTCCCTTCAATGCATTGGGTAAAGATTTATATCCCATGAGATAATTATGGGAATAAAGTCGATGGGATTGATCAACTATGGGAAGATGGGGAAACCCAATCCACTATGAGAAGGTAGGGAAACTCGATCCACTATGGGAAGATGGGTAAACCCGATCCACTATGGGAAAATGGGGAAACCTAATCCACTATGGTAAGATGGGGAAAACCGATCCACTAAGGGAAGATGGGGAAACTTGATCCCTTATAAGGAAAGAATTGTGACTGGGGATGGTGGTTTGTCCCACCCAATAGGTGTAGTCCCCATGAAGTACCCTGATAATTTTTGACAATGAGCCTTGACTTATATGGAATGTTTCTATATTCTTATGTGGATATCAAAAGTCTATGTATTATTCCAACTTTATACTCTCACAAATCATGTTCTTTGATTCCCTTATGATTCATGTCTTATGAAATGTCAATATTTGTTCTATGAACCTTTTATATGGTCTTTGATATGTCGGATATGATCTTCTAATATTATGATCATGTTCTCATAAACTTATTCTCATGATTATGCTTACGTATCTTTATTTTTTACCCTTACTAAGAATCTGAGATCCCCATTCTTTATATTTCTCTACCCAAGATTATGAAGATATTTATTGTGTATAATGTGTCCAAGAATTGTTCTATTCATGAAGAACCTAGTGGTAGATAATGTATCTCACTTATATACTAGTGTTTATTTTTTCATGTTTCCAAAGACACTAAACTAATATGGAATTTGGTCATCTGTTTGTGTGATGTTTAAGTATTCCCCAAAAATGATGTAATGTTAATGTATGTTAAGCCTAGGTCACTATAATACCTGACCAATGGAACTATTCCTTCATTTCTCCATACAATTTTTAGGTACCCTAGTAGGTTTCACACTTCGAATGATGATAAGCATGAAGGAGTTTCTCTTAGAAACATGGAAGAACTACAAACCGATCTCAAAAGCACAACACAAAATTTGCATCTTATATCCATCCATCATTGGTCACCCCACCATTGAGGTATGATCTCACTTTAAGAAAATCTAGGTATATCTACTGATTCCCCTTGACTAACTTGATCGAGTTAATAATAGGGATAACTAGAAAGAAAATCAAAACCTTTTCCTACTCATTACAGTCCAAGTGCATATCAACAATGAATGTCATTCGTTTCCATTAGCCCTTGGCCTCTTAAATAACTTGGTAGTATGACTTTCAACTTATGTATTGGCCACCAAATTTCCTTTCTCAAGTGTATACGCTAATTTAGAGTCGGTAATATATAGGTATTTCATTTAGTGTTATTGTATCGTGTTTAAGTCCCTTTGTGCGAAGACATACTTCAGATTTTTGTGATCTATGAACATAGTGAACTTTCCACCAAATAGATATAGGTTCCATGTTTGTATGGAATGGAACATCATAGCTAATTCCATATCATGTGTTAGATAGTTCTTATCATGTATCCTCAATTGTCATGAGTCATAATCTATGACATGATCTCTCTTCATGAGAACACAACATAACCCAAATCCAGAAACATCACAAAATACAACATAGCCTTCACCTGGTTCTAGAAAGATAATTGTGGGTTTTAAAGTATGTTTTTCCTTGAGTTCTTTGAATTAATTATAAAAATCACAGCTCCAACTAAATGTAATTCCCTTCCTTTTCAACATAGTCATGGGTGATGTGAGGCATAAAAAATCTTGAGTAAAGAAATAATAATAGCCCATTAATCCCAGGAAGAAGTATATCTCAAAGAAATTATTAGGTTTTTTCCATGAAATAATTACATAAAAATTATCAAGATCAACTGATATTCATTTTCCTAAAATTATTTTACCAAGAAAGAAAACTTATTTTATCCATAAGTCACACTTTTATAATTTTTCATTAAGATCATGGTCTTAAAATGTACTCAACGTGATCTATAAGTGCCTTCCATGATCATATTTTATGTGATAATACACTAAGATATTGTTAATAAATATCATAATGAAATAATCTAGGTATCTTTGAAATATACGATTCATAATTCCATAAAGACCACTGGTGCATTAGTGAGACCAAATGGCATGACCAAGTATTAATAGTGGTCATAAAGGCTTCTAAAATTTGTCTTCAGGCTATCCTATTTCTTGAATCAGAGTTTTTGATACCCCAATCATAGATAAATTTAGTATAACCACTTATATCTCTACAATTGGTCAAATAGATCATAAATGTGAGGAAGGGATATTAATTCTTTTTCATAACTTGATTTATCATATGATAATTGACACAAAGTTAAAGAGTACCATCTTCCTTCTTAATAAATAGAATCATAATTGCCCAAGGTGATTTACTTGGTCTTATGAATCCCTTACTTTCCAACTCCTTTGGCTGAAACTTAAATTCTCATAATTTCATTGTAACCATTCTATATGAGGGAAGTGAAAAAGTATTATTTCCTAGGATCATGTTGATAGAAAATTCCAATTCCCTTTCAGGTGGTATTCCATAGAAGTAATCTAGAAATATATCAGGGTATCGATCAATTATGGTAGGAAAATATTTATATTTGGCTGCATCAATAAATCCAATGGTTATTACTACCAATTGATATGAGATGGTACCAAACACCATTACTAAAGGTTCTGGTCTATCTATATTCACATATCATTCACCTTTAAATAACTAAAAAAAATCTTTTGGGGGATGTAAAAGTCACTTTTCAAGCATAGAATTCAATATGAGCCTTGAATACTACTAGAAAATCCATTCCCAAGATGAGATTTAAAATGTCCATGTCCAAGAAAATATGGTCCCATAAAAGTAAATTGATTCAATGGTGATGGAATATGCAAAAAAATTAAATTCTTTGCACACTCATTTCCCAATAGGTGTCTTGATGATCAAAATGTGAGGCATCATTTCCATAGACAAGCACAATTTTTCACCAACTAAGAAGAAATCAAAGAATAGAATCCACTGGTGTTAAAAAAAAATAAGCATCATAGTGGAATTAAGGAGAATATTACATCACACCATTTAGGTACTTTCATACTCAGTTGGAATAATCATCACAACTCCAAAAAGTTATCCCTCTACCCCCTACCAATTTTTAATCCTTTGCTGAGGTGGTGTCCATTGAGGTGTTGTGGTATTCCTATAATCACCCTGATTACCTCAATTATAAGGGTAATAAATTCTCTAATGAGAGCATCCGGGTGAAGCATTAGAATCCTTTGTAATAATAAAATCATCATCACCAACTAACTTTATAGGTTTCATACAATAGTTCCTGACGTGTCCCATGCAGCCAAATTTATAACACTCTAAAGGTGGTGTTTTACATTCTCATTACATGTGTTCTAATGAACCATAATGGTAGAAACCTAGTTTGGTACTATAATGAGGGAAAAAGTAAACTTATCTGGTGGACTAGTTCTCTGGTGCTCTGTTACCCTGGGAGTATTTTTCCCTGTTGTACTTATTCCTTGTATTATAGTTTTCACCATTATCTAGGAGGAAAAAGGTTCTCCCTCCACTGAGGTTCCCAATAATCTAAAGGTTTCATTACTTTAGTTAGAATAAATTCATGGTCCATGATATTCATAAGGTATGTAGGTAGAATTTTTTGTTGAATAATTCATCAAAACTCTCCCAAGTAATTCCTTAGTCAACCTTATCTTGGAAGGCCAAATCCCACCATTGGTGTTCTAGGTCTTAGATCATATACATGGATAGATTCACTTTAAATTCCTTTAGGGTTTCTGAGAAATTAAATATTCCATTTGTTCTAGAAATAAATGCATCTACTTGCTCGGGTCTTAGTCTTCCCTAAAATATTAGTGGGTTCTACCTTTGGAATTTCATTGAGCGATCCACATGGTGTGGTTCCTCATATTAATTTCCATTATACACTGATTGTAATGTCTCCACAATGCTTATATAAATTTTTTAATTGACCTATGTCTCCTTAGGTGGAACCATATTCTCAATAAAAACATCTCAGTGATTTATAAGTCTCTTAATTGGTGGCATTTTCTTATAGTCATAGAAAAATCACTACCCAGTCATAACTAAACACTTTATCCCATAACCTTTACCATATGAAAAATAATAAAAAAAAGGTCATAAAATACCATATGAGTGACATAGTCCTAGTGTGAAGTATTTTACTAATTCATGATACTATACTCACATTATCTAAACCCATGACAATGAGGTAATGACATTCCTAGAAGTGTTCGATAAAAATTTACATACCCAAACTACCCTGGTAACTTCAATTTCAGTATAAAGAGGTTACTTGTGTCTTTTTATACTTACATTTAATGTATTCACACATCCAATATCCACATCTACCATTATTAATTGAAAAACTGACCAAACTAGTATCAATTGTATCACCTTGACCCAACCCATTACCTTGGGAAGGACTAGTGTGACACTAACCTTAGGTGATATCCCTCAAACAAAAAAAGAGTAAATAAATTACAAGGTTATACATAATTGTTGGGGTATGATTTACCCTTAAATACAATATAACCTACCATAGAAAACTCAACATAATATAATGATATTGATGCATGATATAAAAACCAAAAAAAAATATAATAATATAAGCAACCAAAAACATTATTAGATTCATAGTGGTAAAAAAATAAACTAGAAGTCTACAACAAAATAAGACCCAAAGACTCTAAAATAAACCAAGTCAACACCATGGCACCATGAATAACTCTAAATTAATGCATTTCCATGATCTAACTCCCAAACAATAATACTACATCATCAAAGTGATCTGCTAGTAAAGTACGAGACTCATCCCTTATCTGTATCATAGTAAACAACATTTGTATATAAAATGGGATGCATATGCAGTGGGTGGGTATATCGAATTAGTAGGAAATACTTAGTATTTCCTACACATTACACTATAATAATAACGAGTTATCAAACAATTCATATAAAACCAAAGATAGAAATATAAAAAAAATTCAAAATATACATATACGAAAACATAAAAATAACTGACACCATGAAGGTCGCCCATGTAATGCATGAACACACCCATGAAAATTACCAACCAATGAACCTTCCTAAATAATGTACAATGAACAGTCCATACTCATGAGTGGTACCTATCCCTCTTGACCCAATTCATCACTTAGTGGTATAATCGAGTGTGCCCTAACTCTAGCATAGGTAGCCAAGTCCATACCAACAAGGTCCCTTCAATATACTTCACAAACCCATACATCCATGTCCATGAAAAGTTCTCATTCCCAAAACCATTATTTAAAAAAATCTCATTTTATCATTTTATCAAACATGTTGTGGGTGGATCCCACAACCCATAGTTTCAAAGCCATAAAAATAGGTAGAATCATCATAGGTTTTTATCAAAAAAAACATAGTGTTTGATTTTGAAAACCAAGCATTAAAGTTTTAGGAAAGTGGATAAAGAGAGAAGACGAATACTTTAACACATTCATTCTGAATAATAAAACCATAGCAAATGATATTCAGGTTCCTCCTCCCTTTTCTTCAAAAATGTAACACCCTAGAAATATAAAGTTTTAAAAGGCTAAATGTTACTACCCATGTCAAATAAGGTATGTATTTATTTTCCTAAGTCTAACTAATTATAACTCCATAGTTAAATAGTTTTATAATGGATTAGTGATCAGGATAGGTGACCTCCTAGGATGTTTCCCTAGGTGTGTGTGAGTGATGAAAAAGAACACCAGAAAGAACATGTGGTAGACTATGGGGATAGTCATTTATCAGATGATCTATTTGGGCATGTGGGTAGTCCCTAGGTAGGAGAACACATGTCTGCAGGGAAACTGGTGGTTCCTGGTAGGCCATGTCCTGATGGGAATGTTAAGAAGGGGTGTTTTTGTTATTAATGTGTCCCATTTTTTTCATTGGTATCAAAGGCGGTACCTAGCTAGAAGTGCAGTAGTGTTTCCTGGGTTGAAATATAGGGTCCATAATGGGGATGTTTCACTCTAAAGGGGGTTGATTGTAACACCCTATAATGATAAAGGGTTAAAATGATAAATGTTATTACCCATTCCAACAAGATAAACCTTTATTTTCAAGAGTCTTCCTTATTATAACTCTATATTTATAGAGGTTTTTTCTAGAGTAGTAATCAGGATGGGTGACCTCCTAGGAAGTTTCTTTGGGTGTGTAAGAGTGAAGAAAAAAGCACGCTGGAAATAATATATATTATACTATGGGGATAATCATTAGTTTGATGAGTCATTCAGGCACATGGGTGGGCCCCAAGTATGGGACTAAGTATATGTGGGGGAACCATTGGTGTCTGATGGGATAGGACTTGATGACCATGTTAAGGC
Source organism: Viscum album (assembly GCA_963277665.1). Lineage (NCBI taxonomy): Eukaryota > Viridiplantae > Streptophyta > Magnoliopsida > Santalales > Viscaceae > Viscum > Viscum album. The sequence continues at coordinate 228,323,952 of OY728165.1, forward strand.
AGGGTTTTTGTGTTATTAGTGGGACCCAATTTTTACAAACAATCCCGAATAAGATTAATCAAAAAATTACCTAACCTGTAGATATAGGAATGGAATCCCCGGTTTAGGGTTTCTCCCCAAAAGAAAACAGTGATATTGCCAAGGAGAATGACTACATTCCTTATCTTTGCTTCTATAGATCCAAATCTTGATTTGTTGAAAATAGTCTTCAAAATGAATAGGATCACTGAAATCAACTAGATATATCTTAGGGTTTGAGGGGGAAATACAGAAGACTAATTATAATTTAAGGGTTATAGAGTTAATAAATTGGTTGGATCTAGCATCATTCATGGTTTGAAAGAGGAATTCATGCCATAAAATTTTTGATGCCCATATGCACTGAAATTCCAGTTACCTTGAAATTCTGAGACCCTAAACTCATTTATGCATTGAATATAATTCATGGAAATTTCCCAGAAACCATTATTTCCATGAAACACCTCCTATACCTAGATTCCAACTCTAATTCTACTTTTTTACTTTAGATACTTCCATAAATAAAACCAAATCCTTCCATAACTTAAAATAAATGGTATGAAATGAAAATGTACCTCAAATTAGGGGTTTCACAAGAAGTGATTCACCCCATTACCTTTAATTTTTTAGCCATATTCATTATATTTAATAGTAAAATCCATATTATCCACCCAAGGAAATCAAGAACATATATCTTCCATAATTTTCACATAAAAGAAGAGAGTTATCGAATCCCCTACCTCAACCGACACTTCGTAATTTTTTTGTGAAATGATGAAGAAAAGAAGAGATGATTACCAATAAAATAACACAAGGAAACCCACAACACTCAAAAACATGGAAATACCCACCAAAATACATTCCCCAAACTGAACCATCATTTATTACTTTACCTTTTCAAGTGAAGAACTGGGAGAAAACTCAAGAAAAGGAGGGGGAAACACACCTTGGATCACTACCGATCTATCTCTAAGAGATGAGGGATAAATACAACCAATAAGGGATCAAAAAATTCCAAATACATACCTATTATTTCCCAAATTTTGAGGGAAATTGAGTGAAATAAATGAAAAATTAAAGGGCTTCTAATTTATTTATGGCTGGAAAAATAGGGGATCACAGTATGACAAATCCTCATCATACCATGATGGGTTTGGTCTACTAAACCTCTGAAAACAACACAATAAGTCCCCCTAATATCATATTCATTCAAGACATGATCATATTTATAATTTAATGTGATCAAATATGGTTCATTTCATAACCTTAAACATCATGTCGTGATACTACTCTATGAAAAAGCATTGAACATCAACTCCCATGTTATATGCCATGATGAACATAATTGCACCATAAATATCATCCATGGAAAAGCTCCAACACTACTAAGATATGTCATTTTGTGAACTTTCCCACCATACTATGACCAAGAACTCCATAACACCACAACTTCCTTTTACAATCCCTTGCTCTATGATTATAATGACCACATCGTGACCACCTTCTCCCAGTTGAAATTTCATCTTCAACAACACTCTTATTCTTATGAACTCCTCCCTACACCTCCAACACCCAAATATCGCAAAGTAACATGATAAAAGATCTAATTTTCTACATTTGGGGACATAACTTTTGGTTTATTAAATGAGTATTGAGTTTTATGTAACTCGAATAGTTTCTCTTAAAGTGTTTAGAGTTTATACAAAATGTGTTTTTGATGGAAATTCACATGGTATTGTATGTGATGTGATGCATATTGAATTTAATGATTACTTTAAAAAAGTGTTTTAGAATATATTCAAAGGTATTTTTGGATATAGTTTCATAATTTATTATATATGATAAAATATATGGTGAAATGAAAAATTCTATGAGGCTTTGGTGAAAGTGGGGGATTGATGGAGATATTCCCTCAAGACGTTTTACATATGATGAAATTTTTCATATATCATAGTTCATGTTATATAGTATGTCATAATATAAGATATACTTAGAATCCAAGGCATATTTTTTTCATTAAAATGGAATATAGCTAGCTATGATTTATCAATATCATAGCCATTACATTGTACAAAATGTATTATACGATATGACTATATTGTAGGATCATATTACAAGTCTTTTAATATGTGGAATCATAATTTATTATTCATAAATAACCTTATGATTAAGGAATGGAAGTCTTGCATTAAGAGTTAATGTTTGGGAATATTCCACATAGACTATCATCAGTTATATTTTTTCATGTGATAGAATGGTCGAGAGATTTTTATTGGTTGAGAGGTTACTAAGAGTTGTAAATGTATATAATTTACTCATAAATTATGAATGTATGAGTAAATTCCTAGGAGGATCTGGGAGTGTCTTTAGGTCCTATATAATGAGGTAGAAACCATTGATATGGTTGTTCATGTGATCCCTCTACTAATTATATCTCTCCCTAGAAGATTTCTTCTTCATTCTCCCTTTGAAATTGAGAGGTACTAGTATACTATGATAATTATGGAGAATTTCACCCAAGAGTTGGGTGATTTAGTTTATCTCATGGATACACCTTGGAGGAAAGTGTATTTTAGTTATTCCTAGTGATCTTAATTAAACATGAATGTTAAGACATAGGTAGAATCCAACTTCGGTGCAAGGTACACATTGTTCTTCATTTATTACATATATGGTTTTATTTTTGAATAGTGTGATGATCTTAGGTTTTTAGTTTCCATTATATTCCTATTTATTGAATAATAGTTATTAAATCCCTAGAAACCCATCAGTATCTCACATGTATTTAATACAATCTAATCATATAGTATTCTTGGACATCAAACACACTATACCAATCACTCTAAAACCATATAAATCCTTATAGACTCTTGTCCATAACTCCATGAATGTGTCAAGTTACTTGGGGTAACACAAAAAGATAATTTAGAGAGTTATCCAATCAACCCTTTTAGAAATTTGAAATTCAAAAATACTTAAATTTCACTTGTTGATAACATTTATTAAATTGAATTCATTTGTTTTATTAAATTTTTCAACCAAGTTTTATGATTAAAATACATTCATGTTTGCGATTTCCATCACATAAATTCACATAATGAAAGATATCGTCATCATATCAGTTGGAACCCTTGTTTCAATGATCACATAATCATGTTTATTATGCTATTAATGAGTTTTATGTGTTATAAAAGCATTTTGTAATATAAGAAGGATTGGAAATAAATTTGGCTAAGTATGAGAAAGAATCACCATTGAGGATGATTCGACTCCAAGGCTGAATCACCATTGAGGATGAGTCACTGCCAAGGCTGACTCTCCATTGGATACAACTCACTACCAGTATAGAACTTTGGCTAATTATTGAAATCACCTACTTTTAGATTCATCTCACTGCTAAATTATGGCTCGTCGTTGAACCGGAAAATTGAAAAACTATTGGAAACACTTACCATTAGATACGAGCCACCACCAGAATGAAAAATTGGCTAAGTGTCAAAATGATCTACTGTCAGGATAAGTCACTGCTGGTCTGACTCACCACCAGCTTGAGTCACTGCCAGAGCCTGACTCATCTCCATCCTAAGTCACTATTAGGATGAATATCCACCGTAATTTCTCACCATTCAAAAGACTCACTACCACTATTATATTTATTTTTAATTAAATATGTATAGTGGGTATATTATTGAATTTAATACCAATAGTTATTTTAATGATTATATTTAATTATTATTGCATAGATGCATTAAAGAATGTGTTAGACCTGAGTAGGAGGATACAGGATATCCAGATGATTGTTCTCTACATAGAAACTCTTGCATGTTGTTGATAATAGAAAGATAAGAATAACTTGTGTGAATAATATATAGATTATCATTAAATCAAATGATAACATATATACACAAATAAAACTAGATCTAAACATTTTAAGATCAAAAGAATATTTTTGTGCCTTATACGAAGCATCCTTACCAGTGATCAACTATAATAGAAGTGAACCACTTTGAACACTCAGGCTACCTCCTATAGTTAAAAAAAAGTTTATGACGCTTTGTTTCACATTGACTTTCATAAATTCTAATCGAGCTACCACTCAAGCTATATTCAAGTAGTCCAAAGCTTTAGAGAATATCAGACAGAGTAACACAATATTTTTACTTATATTTATTTTCTCTTTTTGATTATTTTATTTACATTACAAGCAGTGTGGATTGCTCTATTTTTATTTATCCCACACTATCTCCTATACTCAAACTGGAAGATACTATATATCTTATTAACACTATCTTTACCTATTTTGCATGTGTTGTGTAAGAGGTCCAGTTGTGATCTGTCTATTGTTTTACTCTCAATAGTATTATAGAATAGGTCCCATATGACTTGGACATTTGTTAACTATTGTACACCCAATCCAGGTTGTGGATAATATATTATTGTTATATAATATTCTTATCAACATGTTATTTCCAAGTAGAGAGTATTAGGTCTTTGCTTGAGACTGAACCTCTTGTATTCATTTCAATTGTGTGTTTTATTTGCCTCATTTTTATGATTTAAAACTGAATCTATTTTAAACTAAAAACACTACTTTGATAGTTAGTTTTAATTGGTGTTTATATAATGTTTTAATTGAGAAAATTTATTTAAAAAGTTAAAATAGTTTTCATAATTGTTTTAACTGATACCTAATCAATCTTTGAGAAATATTTTAAAATATTAAAACTTATATTGATATGTTTTTTAACTAACTGGGTTATTTTATTTGAATTGGAAGATTTTATTTAAATATTTTTTTAATATAAATTTTTATTGGGTACTAAATTAACCCCCCCCCCCCCGATATACTCACTTTGACCAACATTTGGTATCAAAGGTTTTTCAAATATGTTCAACTGTGATTTTAGTTGTATTTTAAAGACCATAAATTTCTATCATTTCTAAATTTATTTCCTTAAATGGATAATAGAAAAGAAGGTTCTGCTACCAAAAAATATTCTTTATTTAATGGTAATAATTATACTCAGGGGAAAATCAAAACTAAAATGCATATAGAGAGTATGGGTTTTAAAATTTTGTCTGTTATTGAGGATTGATATGAGTTACCAAAGACTCTTAGAAAATATTGGGATAATGATACTAATATTTCTTATAATAACAATTGTAAATCAATGAATACCCTTTACATTTATTTAGGATATGAATAATTCAATAGGATATTTTCTAGTAAAACTGCATTTGAAATTTGGGATACTTTAGAAATTTCACATGAAGGAATCAAAAATGTGAAAGATATAAGATTGAATACATAGAAAATTAAATATGATACTTTTAAGATGAAACATGATGAATTAATTTTTGATATGTATCTCATGTTCAATGAAATAGTGAATTACATTAGCTCCCTAGGAAATCCAATATCTGATAAGGAACAGATCATGAGACTATTAAGATGCCTTCCTGAAAGATGGATAGGGACATCTATGTTAATTAGGGAATCTTACAACATTAGAAAATTACTTGTAAAATAATTAATTGGAAAATTTATGATATACGAGGAGGAACTTAAATTCAACAGATAAGAAGGGGATTAACCTAAAATAAAATCGGTAGCTTTCAAGTCTACTGCATTCAAACAAAAAGAAAACGAAAACATAAAAGTTGAGAGTTCCAGTGATGATGAGTCACCAACAGACAGTGATGAGGAGATGTCCCATATATCCAAAAAAATTAAGAAGTTCTATAGGAAGAATAAATTTTTTAAAAAACCTAGTTACAAAGGAAATTATGATAGAAAAGTCAACTGGAAGAAAGATTGGAAAAAGGATGACAATAAAAACAAGATAACCTGCTATTAATGAAAGTGCAAAGAACATGTTAAGGCAGACTGTCCATAATTGAAATACCAAAATAAATATGAGGAAAAGGATATAAAATTAAATAAATACATGAAATCGACTTCGAGTTCCTCTAAATATATCTCTAGTTACTCATAATCTACTCCTGAAGAGAATCCAAATAGAGCCAACATGTATTTCATGGAAAAAGTATCTAAGGTACCTATTATATCTACTACTTTATCTGTGCTTAATTCTGATAAATTTGAAAGTGAACACAATGAAGATGATATGTATTAAGAAGAAATGTTTTAATACTGTATAATACTTGAGGACACTTTTAATGAACTTAAATATAAATATAAATTCCTAAAGAAACAACATATTATGTCTACTAGTATTAAGTCGGATATTACTATAGAGAAAGAAAAAATGATTAGTTGTTTAAGGAGAATACTGAATTGAAACTGTCAAATGAGAAACTTAAAAATATTTAGAAATATTCATAGATAGTAGATAAACACTTACTCAACTTCTCAACCTCTTGAGTTGGTTCATATGGATTTATTTGGACCATCCAAAGTTTCTAGTCCAAATGAGAATCACTATGTTTATGTACTAGTAAATGACTTTTCTAGGTATACTTGGGTATTCTTTTTAGCTCACAAGAGTTAATCTTGATCTTATTTTACCAAGTATGCTATATCTATAGAAAAATTAAGTGGAATTAAAATTAAGACCTTAAGAAGTGACCATGGCCATGAGTTTGAAAATCAATACTTTAAATCCTTTTGCTCACAAAATGGCTATAGTAATAACTTCTCTGTTCCTAGGACCCCTTAGTAGAATGGAGTTGTGTAAAGAAGAAATATAACACTTCAAGAGATAGCTCGGACAATGCTTAATGAGTATGACTTACCTGTCTACTTTTGGGTAGAGGATGTGAACAAATCCTACTATATAATCAATAGAGTTTTAATTAGAAATATCTTGAATAAAACCCCTTATGATCTTTGGAATAGTATAAATATTGAGGTTAATTACCTTATATTTTTTGGTTTCAAAGTCTTTATTCTTAACACTAAGGATAATCTTGAAAAGTTTTCCTTCAAAAGTGATGAAGGAATTTTCCTTTGTTATTCAACCTCTAGTAAATCTTATAGAGTTTTTAGTAAAAGGACCAAGATTGTGGAAGATTTTGTTCATGTAAAATTTTATGATAAATATCAAAATGAGCCTAATACCCCTTTATATATTCTTGAGGCCGATTTATTCACTCTAAACATAAATTCCAAACCTTATGATTTTGTTAAAAAGCAAGTAGAAAAATCACCTAGTTCTGAGTAACTTCTAGAACTAGAACCTGAGCCTATAGAGAACCCTAAGGTGACCATGCCCTATTTTTTAGATATTTTAGGACCCTTAAGTACCATCCTTTATATGTTGAAATTGAAGACTTAAATAGAGGTACATGTACTAGAAATTCTCTAATAAATTAGGTTGAACATCAATCATTCTTGTCACAGATTAAACCTAAAAACATCAATGATGAAATTAATGATAAATTATGGGTAATGGATATGAAAGAAAAATTAAATCAATTCAAAAGAAATAAATTACGATATATTTTCTATATACCCAAATACACCTTGATTATAGGCACTAAATGGGTGTTTAGAAACAAGGTTGATGAATCTGGTACTATAGTAAGGAATGTGTCTAGACTTGTTGCACAAGGATATATTCAAGAAGAAGTAATAGACTATGAAGAGAACTTTGAACCTGTATCCAGACTTGAATCAATTATAATATTGCTTTCCTATACAGCTCATCTAGATTTCAAACTTTATCAAATGAATTTCAAGAGTGCATTATTAAATCGGTATATAGTTGAGGATGTTTTTGTTTAACAACCCCCTAGTTTTCAAAATCTCCATTTTCCAAATCATGTTTTAAAATTATAGAAAGTTTTATATGTCTTGAAACAAGATCCTAGATATCGGTATGATAGGCTCAACAATTTTCTTATTTCAAAAGGTTTTTCAAAATTTATAGATGATCCTACCCTTTTTATAAAACAAATTTTAAAATATGTTTTAGTTGTAAAAATTTATGTAGATGATATTATTTTTGAATCTTCAAAAAAATATTTATGTACTGATTTTTCAAAGATGATGAAAAATGAATTTGAAATTAGTTTAATGGTTGAACTAAAATTCTTTCTTTGTTTTCAAATTTTTCAAAATAAATAGGTAATTATTTTAAATAAAATTAAATATACTAAGGACCTTTTAAATTTTTTTAATTTGAATATAATTAAGAGTAGTGATACTTTTATGAGTACAACCTATAAATTAAATCTTGATAAAGCTGGGAAACTAGTGGATCAAACCAGTTACAGAGGTATGATTGAAATTCTTCTCTACTTAACTACAAGATGACCTGATATAATGTTTAGTGTATGTATATGTTCTTATTTTCAAGAAAATACAAAAGATTCACACTTAGTTTTTGTAAAAATAATTTTCAAATACCTAAAATATACTACCAATTTAGGACTGTTTTATCCAAGAAGAAAATCATTTGACTTAGTCAGTTATTCAGATGCTGATTTTGGTGGATGTAAGTTAGATAGAAAAATCACCTCTGGAACATGTCACTTTTTAGGATAGTTTCTAGTTTTCTGGTGTAGTAATAAATAAATTTTGTTTGTAATTTCTTCTATTGAAGTTTAATACATAGCTACAGGTAGCTATTGTGCAAAAAAATTGTGGATAAAATACACATTACTAGACTATGGATATCAATTCCAACATGTCCCTGTAAATTGTGATAACACAAGTGCTATAAATATTTTTAAGAATCCTATGTCACATTCTAGAAAAAAATATATTGATGTAATACATCACTTTTTGAGAGACCATTTTCAAAAGGGTGATATCACTCTTTAATACATTGGTACTAAACATCATCTTTCTAATATATTCACTAAGCCTTTGAATTCAAAGAGAATGAACTAAATCAAACATGAGTTGGGCATGATTAATTTCAGTTGAGCTTAATTTTATGGGACTCTCTCACCATTGTAAAATGTGTCACTATTGATATTTTCTCATCATTGTAAAATATATAACCATTGTAAAATGTCTCACCATTGTAAAATGTCTTAACATTGTAAAATGTCTCACCATTGTAAAATGTCTCACCATTGGTTTCACATACTGTTGGAAATCTCATGGATTTGTCAATTTTTCACTATTTAAATTTTAAATCACCATTGCTATTTTAATTTTTCAAATTATTTATTTATTTATTTATTTTTAATTCAATTCAAATTCTATTCAGACTTTTGTTTTTAAATTTATATTTTTGAATACCTAAACTTCCCACATGATATAAATGATACTCTTTGTCTAATTTCAACCCACAACCCCTCGAACCTTTCTCTCGAGACCTGTGAAACCTTTCTCTCCCAACTGTCAACCTTCCCTCACCATTAGCCGAACCTGTTGATCTGATCTCCATGATCAGAATTAAGTGATCTTCAAAGTTTTCTCTAGATGATTCACTTACCAAAAATAAGTATAAAGGAGATTATAGTCATGCTACTTCTTTATAGTCTCTAAAACTTGAGCTTTCAAATAGGGTTGTAGTACCTAAGAAATAAGTTCAAGAAGAATGGTTACTGTCTAGAAAGTCCAAAGTGATGAAAGTTCTACAAGACCAAGGATTGCTAGAATGGTTCTCTTCTAATAATATGCCTTTTTATCCTAGATTGTTGTATACCAGTTTTATCAGTTTTTTGAGTTTTTTTGAAGAAAATGAAGAGTGGATAAGGACTAGGATCAATGGCTGCAAATTATTATTCTCCTTGTGTCAGTGGGCTAGTTGTTTAAAGGTTTCACATGAAGGAGTTTCTAAATACTATCAAGGAACTATTCCATAGTCCAGTGATACTTTTTTTATGAAGATGCTTTAAATGAGTTAACAGGAGATGGAGTTTTGAGAAGATTGGTTGCCTCTAAACTTGATGGTGAATGCAGGTTGCTTTTCAAGTTCATACAGCATGTTCTTTGACCAAGGAAGGTTTATTTCTCTTCCATTAGGTACCAAGATGTATACCTATTGTGTTTTTTGAAAAGAGGATAAAATATTAATCTTTTCAGATACTTTATTATTCACATATTGTAAATAACCAATCCATATTCAAGGTAAAATTCCTTAATCTAACCTAAGTTTCTTTCCCTTATACTAGAGTAAAAATTCTTATTTGATGAAGGTGTAGAATATTTAGTGTATTTTCAAGGTTTATGCATCACTATGGTGATTTGTATGAGGATAAAAATCGATTGGAATCCATGGAAGAAGCAGTGGATCAATGGTAGTGAAAGGTTGTATGATGATTTCAACCCAGTTGACCATCCTTCGAGACTGAAAGATATTGTGGAACCTAGCTTGGATCTAGATGATATTGTTGAATATTTTTATGAATAGAAAGTGGATGTTATCTCTGGTGATGAAGAACGAGGATTTTCTATGGATGAAGGAAGTGATCTAGACCTATCTAAAAGTTCTCCTGCTATAACATATGGTGCTCCTAGCCCTCCTAGGACACTCCCTGTTAGATAAAATATTTTGAAAGAAGGTATTTATGAATAATATATAGAGATATCAGGTTAATAATAGTTCAAGATTAATTCCATATATTCTAGTGAGAATGATAATGAAAATGGTGATGAGGGAGAAGATTAAGATGAAGAAGAATAAGGAGATGATGAAAATGGTAATGGAGATAGAGATAATGATGATATAGATTCTATACCTAATGGTTACAGTGGAATAATTAGAGCTAAGGATGTGGAAATATCTTAGTATCTTTTCCCTTCTCTTAGAGGTTCTATTTCTAGATCAGAAGAGAGACATAACTTTATTAAAGTAGTGGACCAATATGCTAGATAAGAAAAAATATTCATTAGTTGAGGGGGAGAAATCCCAAAATATATATAGTCATATATTTGATCCTATTGTTGGTGGTAATCTTAGTGTGCCTGCAGATGGTGTTTAGATGGAAGTTGAACAAACTGTTGTTAAGAAGTCAGTGGATGTGTAGATGAAGGTTTATTCTATTGTTGATCAGTTAGTTTCTGAGAATATGGGAGTTGATTTTACTATTGTTGATCTAGTAGGTGAATTACATAGATCTGTTGAGGCCTCTTTCATTGTACCATCTATGGTTGTGTCTATATCTACAGATCATAAAGTTGTTTAGTCTCTTAGTAAATATTCTACAAGTTGGATAGACCCTATGTTTGAGGAATGAGAAAGGTTTCCTAGAAGTTCACAAAAGAATGGTGGACCTGATATTCGAGAATCAAGGGATCTTGAGGGATCATTGGTGAATTATATTTATGTTTCATGATAGTTGGAAAGGTTTGATTTGGATATATATGCACCTATTGTTGCACTTGGATCCTTACCTACCCCTGTTTCCCCTTCAGTGATAGTGGATGTAGTCATCAAAGGTGACTGGGAATATTTTAGAGAAAATATTATTTACGATTTTGGTGTAATCATGATGAATAAGTCACCTCTTTTCACAAGGTTAAGTTTGTTTGAGCTGGTGATTCAGAATATGAAACCAAAATGATTCACCACATTCAGGAAGTGGAGATTAAAAATAGAAGACTTTCCAGTGAGCTGGAGTCTGTGAGATTTGTGTTAAAAGGAATACAGATATCCTTTTCTACTTATATAGATACTTTACTTGAGAGGATATAGAATATTCCTTTATAACCTTCTACTTATACTAATCATCCTCCCTATGTTGATGTTGATCTGATCATAATAGTTATCAGAGAAGAGCTTAGAGATGCTTTAAGTGTTGTATTAGACCAGCATCAGGAGACTTTAAGAAAAATTAGATTTAACAATGATCATGTACTCATGTTGGTTAAAGATTATGTGTAAGATATTAAAGATGAAAAAGAAACTATCACCAAATAAATAAAGTATTATCTATTTAGAATATATACTAAGCATGAACTGAATGCTCATTTTAAGTTTCTAGCAAAGAATCTAAGAATTCCTCTGATCACTCAATCCATTAAAGATAAAGTAAATCAATTGAAGGTGATGACTCCAGTGCTTTAGCAATTTATGGAAGAGAAGAAATATTTCTTTAGTGAAATGGAGAGAGGTGGTAATATCATCATAGATTTCATAAATCTTATGAAACCATTTATGCATGTTCTTGTAATTTTTTTTGTGGATCATGAGGCCATTCCTATTACTGCTCATTTGACACCTCTAGTTACTACTCCAAAGTATTTCAGACCCATTGTTACCAGATATACTCATGCACCCTTACCATCATGTTTTCATCCTTTTACTCTCTCTCACATAGAAGCAGTTTAATACCTAACACCAATCATCATCATAGAGCCTTGTTCTCTTACTGATGTTCCTACAACCATTCCTTGATCTTCTTCAAGTTCTAATGTTGAGCCTTCTGCTTCAGAAAAAGGGAATGGAAAATCACATATTGATCCTTCCACCTATCCTAAGAAGCATTGATTATTATACATTTTTTCTTTGATGGGATTTTTTTGGGTAAATTTTTGTTAAAACTTTTGGGTTGAACTTTCAGTGGTTTTTCTAAATAGAAATTCTCTCATTATTCTTATTGTGTTTCTTTATATTCTACTTCTATGAATTTTTTGTTTTATATTCACTTTTTGATAATACCAAAATGGGTAGAATATTCTGTGGCATTTTTTATATATTAGTATTTTTTTTATACTTTGTTGTTCATTTGATACCATACTTATATTATTTGCTATATATGTGTAAATACCTTCCTTTGATATTATCTCTTCTTCGATACTATTTACTATCTAGTTACTTTTAATACTATGTGTCTTTTATTTATCTTTGATACCATATGTTTAAAATTTCATGATTTACCTTTGATATTATGTATACAAAATTTCATGATTTGTGATCATCAAAAAGGGGGAGATTATTGGCACCCTTGTTTTAATGATAACAAAATCATATTTGTTATGCTATTAATGAGTTTTATGTGTTATGAAAACATTTTATAATATAGTGTAGATTGGTAATAAATTTGGATAAGTATTATAAATAATCACCATTGAGGATGATTCACCACCAAGGTTGAATCACCATTGAGGACGAGTCACAACCAAGGCTAACTCACCATTGGAGACAACTCACTGCCAGTATAAAATTTCAGCTAAGTACTGAAATCACCTACTTTCAGCTTTGTCTCACCACTAGAGGATGACTCGTTATTGAACCATAAAATTGAAAAACTATTGGAAACACTTACCATAAGATAAGACCCACCGCTAGAACAAAAAATTGGCTAAGTGTTAGAATAACCTACTGTCGGGATGATACACCATTATTCTGACTCACCACTAACCTGAGTCACCACTAGAGCTTGAGTCACCACTAGCCTGAGTCACTGTTAGGATGATTCGCCACCAGAAGTTATCACCATTCAAAAAACTCACATCCACTATTCGATTTATTTTTAATTAAATATGTATAATGGATATATTATGTAATTTAATGACAATAGTTATTTTAATGATTGTTCTTAATTGTTATTGTAGAGATTCATTAAAGAATGTATCAACCCTAATTATGAGGATTCAGGGTATCTAGATGATTTTTCTCCACATGGACACTCCTACATGATACTGATAAAATAAGGAGTGGACTCCCTTGTGCAGATAATATATAGAGGATCAGTGAATGAATTGAGAATATATACACACACAGAGAGAGATAGTGTTGAAAATTGTAATATTAAAAGAAGATTTTTGTGCCTTACACGAAGCATCCTTAACAATGGTCAACTATAGTAGAATTGAACCACTTTGAACACTCAGACTACTTCCTATAATTAGAACAAAAAAAATTATGACACTTTGTTTCACAGTGACTTTCATAAATTCAACTTGAGCTACCACTTAAGCTACATTAAAGGGGTTCAAATCTTCAGAACATATCAGACAGAGCAACACAATATTTTTACTTATCTTTATTATATTTTTATTTTTATTTTATTTACATTATGAGTAGTGTGGATTACTATTTTTTTATTTACCCCATGCTATCTTCTACACTCAAATTAGAAGATACTATATATCTTCTCAAAACTATATTTACATGTTTTCTCACCTATTGTGGTAGAGTTTTGGTTGTGAAATGTCTATTTTTTTACTCCCATGGGTATTTTATAATAAGTCTTTTATGATCTAGACAGTTGTTTTACTGTTGTACACCCAATCCAGGTTGTGTATCATATATTATTGTTATATAATATTTTTGGTGGTAGGTGATTTCTAAGTGGATAGGATTAGGTCTCGGCTTGTGAATGAACCTCTTGTATTCATTTATATTGTGTGTTTTGTCTGTCTCATTTCTATGCTTTAAAATTGAATCTGTTTTAAACTGCAAACAAAAACCACTACTTTGATAGCTAGTTTTAATTAGTTTGTATATAAGGTTTTGATTGGGTAAATTTATTTCAAAAGTTAAAATAGTTTTCATAATTTTTTTAACTAAGACATAATCAATCTTTGAGAAATATTTTAAATGATTAAAACTTATATTGATCTGTTGTTTAAACTAACTGGGTTGTTTTATTTAAATTGGGGGATTTTATTTAAACTTTTTTTAAGATAAATTTTTATTGGGTACTTAATTCACCACCACCACCCCCCCCCCCTCTTGAGATACTCACTCTAACCAATAATATCATATTTTTAAATCAAATTCATCCATTCCATCATATTACTAATTCATTTTTTTATTTATTAATTATTAATATTTTATCTAAATTTTCTATATAAAATCATATTTCATAAAAGTTAGGATCTATATGTGATGAATTTAATGATTAATGAACTTTTTTTATAAAAAAGGTCATATTTGAGGTCAATTTTATACAAAATGAGGGGAAAATGTTGTTTTGAAACCATTTTTACCCTACTTTTTTACCCTATGAGGTTTTGAAGATATAATGTGTTCGAAATGTAATTTTGTAATATAAATTCATAGTTCTCAATAACAAGTTGATGTTATACTTGCCTATGGATTAACTTCATAAAATTTTGTTGTTAACCAAATCAACCTGGATGGTATTTCTCATTTGACCGAAGGTGTTTTTTAAAAATAATTCAAAAAATACCAAAATAATATCATCTCCCCTATATTTACCAAAATAATGTAAGGAGAAGGGGTTGGGATCTAGATAACTAGGAAGTTTCGATCAGGGACCACACCTTCTTAATTCAAGCTGAAGGCACGGTCCTCAACCAGAACTTTGGTATAAATAAAATCATTTATATTCCCATTAACTAATATATAATTCATATTATTAATTAATAATAAATATAACTTATAATGAATAATAAATAATAACTAAGAGTTAGTGATAAAAAATAATATAAAATAATATATATCTAATTATAATTAGTAAATATTAGATAATAATTGGTAATTAATTAGAAATAGTTAATGGTAATTTGTAGTAATCATTAATAGTTAATAATAATTTGTAATAAATATTAATAATTAACAATGATAATTATTAATAATAAATAATAAGTTTATATTTATGTTATAGTGTTATATGATATTATATTTAAGTTATATTCATGTTATATTTACATTGTGCTTAAATTCTATAGCATAAATATAATACAAATATAACGTTATCTTGACATTATATAATATAACTATAATATAAATATAACATTAATATACTATAAATGTAATGTTATATAACATAAATATAAAATTATATGGATTTATATAATGTAAATATAATGTTATATTTATGAAAATATAAAGTTATATAACATAACCATAATGTTATTTAACATAAAAATAACATTATATAATGTAAATGCATTGTTATATTTATGTTATGTAATATAAACATGACATTATATAATGTGAATATTATGTGATTATAACATTATATAATGTAAATATAACATAAATATAATGTGAATATAACATTAATATAACATTATATAACATGAATATAACATATGTGTAAGGAAAATATAATATATATATATAACATTATATTTATGCTAGTAAAATGTGTCAATGAGTCTGTACCCGAGTGGTAGAGGATCCTGCTTAGCATCCAAAAGACCCAAGATCAAATCCAGGTGAAGATGAATTTCTGGGTTATTATAGCAATACTGTAGAAGTTACTATAGCAGGTACTATGTGGTGTTGTAGCAGCTAGAACTGTTCATCCAATTTGGGTCTTCAAGCCACCAAAGGCCTTCAGACCACTAGGCCTCCAGGCCACAAAGGACCAAGAAGCATCCTGGATTGACCACATAGGAGAAGGCCCGAGAAGAGGATTCATAGTAAGTAGTATCCATCATAGTAGAGCTAACCGGATTGGAAGAACGAGAGGGTATAAAAATTTCCATCAGTATCAGGCATCGTACAGCTCTACACGGGGCAATGCTAGTCGATTAGTCCTTCAATGATGCAAATGTTGCGGAGGGGTAGTTCCAAACTGTGTTAGGTCTTAGGTATTCAAAGGTCATGTATTGGGTCTTGTGTCTCTAGGTCTATGGGTCATGTAAGGGTTCCCCCTCAACCATTAAAAGAGAGGTTATCCAAAAATAAATAAATAATATAAGGCCTTGGGGATTTCAGAGTATATAATGTGAATACAACATTATTATAATGTTATATAATGTAAATATAACATTATGTAATGTCATATAATGAAAATATAACATAAATATAATATAAATATAATGTTATATTTACTTAAATATATCATTTTATTTACATCATATATCATAATATATATATATGTTATATAGTGTTGTATTTACATTATATAAATGTTATATAACTTCATTTTTACATTATATTTATATTATACTTATGTTATATATGGAATATTTAAGTTATACTTATGTTATATTTTCATTAAATTTATGTTATATTCACATTATATTTATGTTATATTTACATTATATGACGTTATATTTACATTATATAACATTATATTCATGTTATATTTACATTATAACGTTATATTTATGTAAATATAATGTGAATATACCATTATTATAATGTTATATAATGTAAATATAACATTGTGTAACATCATATAACATAAACATAACGTAAATATAAACATAAAAATAACATTATATAACATGGATACAACACTATATAATATAAATATAATGTTATAGGATGTAAATGTAATGTTATATTTTCATAAATATAATGTTATATTTATATTATATTTCTGTTATATTTACGTTATATTTGTGTTATATGATGTTACATAATGTTATATTTTTGTTATCTGACATTATAATAATGTTATATTTTCCTTTTGTATATTATATATTTGTGTTATATGAAATTATATATATATTATAGTCACATTATATTTGCATTATATAACATTATATTTACATAATATTCACATTATATAAACATTATATAGACATTATATAATGTTATTTTTATGTTATATTTATGTTATACTTATGTTATATTTACATTATATCATGTTATATTTATGTTATTGTAATATTATATACTATAACTATAATATAAATATAACATGATTATATTATAAATATAACATTATTGTGATGTTTTGTAATAAAAATATAATGTGATATAATGTAAATATTGCATAAATATAATGTGAATATAATGCAAACATAACAATATATAACATGAATATAATGTTATATAATGAAAATATAACATAATATAATGTAAATATAACATAAATATAATGTGAATAAAAAAAATATAACATTATATAAACATTATTTAACGTTATTTTTATGTTATATTTATGTCATGTATGTCATATATATGTTATACTTATGTTATATTTACGTTATATAACGACATATTTACATTATTATGCCATTATATAATGTAACTATAATATAAATATAACATAAATATATTATAAATTTAACATTATATGACATTTATATAATGTAGATATAATATTTTTATAATGTTATATAATATAGATATAACGTAAATATGATATATATAGCATAAATATGAATCAAAAATAATGTTATATAATGTTTATATAATATAAATTCAAAACTATATAACATAAATAAAATGTTATATAACGTAAATAGAATTTTATATAATGTTATATTTTTATAAATATAACATTATATTTATATTATATTTATATTATATTTATATTATATTTACATTATATTTTTTTTATATAATGTTACATAATGTTATATTTTCATTATATAAGATTATATTTATGTTATATAATGTTATATTTATGTAAAAATAACATTATATTTACATTATATTTGACTTATTATCTATTATATTCATGTTATATAATGTTATATTTAGGTTATATCCACATTATATTTATTTTATATTTACATTATATAACGTAATATTTTTATTATATAACATCATAATAATTTTATATTTACAATATATTTATGTTATATTTATTTTATAGTTATATTATAGTTATATTATAGTTATATTATATAATGTAAATATAACATAAATATGATGCATATAACATAAATATAACATAAAAAAATGTTATATAACGTTCATATCACATAAATACAATAGTATATAATATAAATATAATGTTATATGATGTAAATATAATGTAATATTTATGTAAATAAAATTTTATATTTACATTTTATTTTTTTATATTTAAATTATATTTTTTTTATATTTACATTATATCTGCATTATATGATGTCACATAATGTCATATTTACATTATATGACATTACAGTAATATTATATTAACATTATATTTGCATAAATGTAACGTTATATTTACATTATGTTTACCTTATGTATATGTTACATCTATGTTATAAAATGTTATATTTATGTTATATTTATATCATGTAATTTTATATTTACATTATAAAATGTTATTTTTTTAGCACAGGTTGGGGTCAAGGCCCCTTTTATTAAATAAAAAAAGCTCGCTTTTAAATAGAGTTAAGAGGTAAACCTTACATGACCAAAAGGCCAAGTGGTCAGAAATCTCAATGCAACATGGACCAAAGGCCCAGTGGCCCGAGGGACAAAATATGACCCAAAGTCATGGAGTGAGTAAATTGCAACATTCCAAGTCACCTGTCATACATCACCCCCCCCCCCCCGGTTAGTGAGTATCACACCATGATCCCAGTCTAAAAGATGAAACACCCCCTGCCATGAATAGATGCATCATATAAGGTGACGCATCATGAAAAGGCACCCCTATATCTGAAGAGTGGATGGAGGGTTGGAAGATAGGTGTTAGCACACCCATCTCTCTTTCAATCTGTCTACCCGGTGATGTCAGTGTGGTCATCACTCGCATCACTTGTCTATTGCTCTATATCCTCCAACTGATCCCAAGAAAATATCATCACGTCACAGGGTTCCCCTCTATCACATATTGGTATACCAAGGGGTTGAAATGCTATATGATAAGTTCCAGCATTCCTATCCCTCAAATTGAGGTCACCCACCCAGCAATGTATGCTCTCACTACTAGCCTGATGTGCCGAGTTGTACACATGTTGCATGTCACACTGCCATCAGCTCACTGGAATGGGATCAAGCTTGAAGGCCAAAGAAAAGAGTTTCTTATAGGCCCAATGGTTAAATTCCAAATAAAATACCTGAAGGCCCAAGGGTTTTGAAAACCCAACAATGTCCTCCAATGCCTGGATTAAACCCAATTCACTACCACTACCCTCCCTGACAACCTTCAATGCTAAAGTAGTGTCGTTGTCATTGTCTAAAGGAATATCACCATTGTTTTCTAAGATCACATATGTTGTTGTCCTCTCATTCATCATCCATCACCATGGCTATGCCACCATATCTACCTGAATCTAAGGATTCCACAGACACCACTATCGGTCATCCTGATTCTCACATGTTCTGAAGACACGCTTCCACCACTGACTGAAACCATGCGGCCATCATCTTGTGCATTTGTGGATTTATTAATCTTCCATTTCATTCACAAGTGATATATCCACACCACCAATTCCGTCCAAAATGTTAACATCGAACGAAGAAAAACACCTGACCAGATCTAGGTCAGAAACATTATATCTGAATAGATCTAAATGTGGGAAGCACTAGCGAAGGATGATCAATCGAACCTCAGAAGAAAAAAAATTCAACACTATAAGAACCAAAGGATGATCGGTAGGATAAGGAATACCCGGTCGTATCGAATATGGGGCAATCTAACTCATAGGAACCAGATCAGATGAGAAAAATGCATTCTGAAGTGAATAGTCACCACCAATGATGCTGAAGAAAGTCATCATCAACCAGAAGCAGAATCTTGAAGACGTATCCATCACATGAACTACCACACAAGAGAACCGACACCACTAGGCAAGAAAAACCCTAGAGGTAGGTGGAAGACGTGAGAGAACTGAAAGCACCAGGAGAGTGTAGAGGCATCCTTATACAACATTATATTTACATAATATTCACATTATATAATGTTATTTTTATGTTACATAATGTTATGGTTTTGTTATATTTATGTTAAATAACTTTATATTTTCATAAATATAACAGTTTATTTATGTTATATAAATTTATATAACAATATATGTATATTATAAAACATTATATTTTCAATATATTTATGTTATATTTATATTATAGTTATATTATGTAATGTCATAATAATGTTATATTTTCACTATATTTATGTTATATAATGTAAATATAATGTAACACTACTATAGACTACACTTTTATCAATGTCTATAA
Organism: Viscum album; assembly: GCA_963277665.1. Lineage (NCBI taxonomy): Eukaryota > Viridiplantae > Streptophyta > Magnoliopsida > Santalales > Viscaceae > Viscum > Viscum album. The sequence goes on from OY728165.1 coordinate 228,344,669, forward strand.
CGTCCCTGACCCAAAATCCACTAAATCGGTGCTCTGAGCCAGGTGGTTACATGACCTTAAGTGTGCCTCCTTGTACACCAAAGGTTTTCGACTAGCAATAGGAGTCCAAAAGGTCAATTGGGGAGACTATACCTCATTTTTATCAAAGTAATCCACAACAGAAGATAAACAAGATAGTGTAATGATAACGAGTAGTATAAGAGAATGCATAAACAACCATTTCCCAAAATGGGGTACAACCATTTCCAATAGTAAATATTCCATGTCATGCTATAAGTGAAAAGGTGAACAAAACCCAAAATAAAGACAAACTAAAAAATCCCCAAAATGATCTCAACACCAATTTCGGGTCCTCCTCCACGTACACCCATGCCAACCCAACTTCCTAGCAAGGGCCTTTTCCCTTCTCCTGACCTGCAAACATGAAGTCTACTCGAGTACCCAATGGCGGCCCGAGTAGGGTGTGAGTACAACTCAATAGACCACCACTAACAGTGTCTACAAAATATACAGTATAAGAAATTGTTCATGAAAAGGGGGAATGAATAATAAATGAAAAGAAAAGATTAAGTGCCCTTAACCATTTTAGTTACATTACCAACATTTATTACCATTTCTATATCTTACCATTTCATCCCATTCCCCATTACTTACCATTTACAACACATTTATCATGGGTTAATCAAACACAACAAGTTACACGGGATTAAAGTACAAAATCACATGCATGAGGAAAACACATTGTTATCATATCTCACTAGGACTAACTTCCTCATGTAAACTTTATACTCACCCCGAAGCCTCAGTCCGGGTGGATGCAACCATTAGGGTAATAGAGCCTCAATCCCCTTCCCTAACCCATGCATTAGGGGTGGAGTTAAGAGCCTCAGTCTAACTCGACCTGTGGGCATAGAACCTCAAGTCAATACCCCACTCTACCAAGACATGTGCACATTCTATATATGTAAATCCATTAACTATTCACACAACATCATAACCATTTCTTGAGGAAAACATAAATCATAACAATAACATGAGAGTTAATACCATGCCTTAACCCATTAACACATTTACCACATTTCAAATCATTTAGCCATTTAGACCAATTCTATTTTATTATTCTTATATCATTAAGAATTCATTCATTATGCCTATCTCACTAGGCTTTTTTCATTATTCCTAACTCACTAGGCTTTATTACCAGGCTCATAATTCATTCCAATATAGTCTTCAATCGTTTTCACATATTAACCCATTTATTCATTCATCATTCTCATGTGTCAACCCATATGAACCACTTCAATGTTAACCCAATATCCCTTAGGTTATTATTATTAATCCTAGGTGCATCACCTAGATTCTACTCCAACACAATCCATCACATAAACATGTTTATCAAGGGATCTACATAAATACACAGCAACCTCACTTGTTCTTCACAAATCCCTAGGTTTGGGAAAGTAAGCACACCCCATGGGTGGACCTAGATTAGTCTCATCAACCTTGATGCATCCCATGGGGGTTGTGAGGGTTTCCATTTACCTTATTAACAACCATTTTACCTAAACATGCCAAGTGTGATCAAAACATACCAAGATACACCCAATAACAAAACCACAAATTCAAAAATTCACAAATAAACCATGGGATATAACTTGTAGACCACCTACCTTGATTTTGTGGGTGAACACACTCTTAATAGAGACCTTAGATTATGCTTCAACCAACCCTTAAAGCATCAGCCTAGATCTCACCCAAAGAGTAGGGTTTTAAAGCTTCAGAAAGAGAGGAGAAGAATATACAAACCCTAAACTCAAAAGAGAAGCAAGGATGGTATTAGCCTTACCGAGAGCTTCAATATGCAACCAATGATGCCAAAAATGCCTTATAAATGAGGGAGATCGATCTATTGGAGCTCTTAGAATATTTGGTTCGTTTCTAGGGTAAAGAGGGGGGAATAGGGAGGAAATCCCGAGATGGGTATTAAAATACTTGGGTGGAAAAAATTAATTTTTAAAAGTTTCTGGGCCACATGGTTTACCTGCACAGTTTTCCAAACCGTGCGCAAACTGTGTAGATGCCACTGTCCAAAATCCCAACTCTTTCACGGTTTCTTGGGTTGTTCGCACGGTTTAGCACTAACCGTGCGCAGACTATGCGACCTACCCAGAAAACCCATTTTCTCATTTTTTGTGTCCTGAACCCTCAGAACACCCCCAAGCCTCCTTAAGGACTTGGGTAAGCACTTAATTAACCAAAAAAGGGATTCAAACCAAAACTTAAATAAGAACATACCTCTCCAATATCTGGGATCTTACAACCTCCCCACCTTATAACGGCTCGTCCTCGAGCCGAGCTCCCAAGATTCATCGCACTTCCAAGGAAAAGAGATCGGGCCACTGAGCCCACATATCTGATTCCCACTCCAAAGTTTCTTCATGAATATTCCCATGATTCCATAGTACTCTCACTAATGGCACAACCTTACCCTATAAGAATTTCTCACTATGATCCACCACACAAACAGGATGCTCCTCAAAGGACGCATTAGCCTCAAGCTCAACATCCTTAACATACATCATGTGAGTTGGGTCAGGGTGATGCCACTGAAGCTGCGACACATGAAAAACATCACGCATCCCACTATACTGCTGTGGAAGAGCCAATCGGTATGTCACCGGCCCGATCCTCTCCATAATCTCAAACAACCCCACATACCTGGGTGCCAACTTTCTATGATTCTGAATCCGTCGATGAACCAACCTTGGTGACACTTGAAGGAACACAATATCACCCACCTCAAACTCAAGAGGTCTATGCCTATGATTCGTATACGAATTATGCCTACTCTGATCCATTGACATCCGCTTCCGAATTAACTCAACTTTCTCTTAATTTTCCTACACAATACTCGGTCCCAACAACTCGGTTTCACCAGCCTCCAACCAACACAGTGGAGATCTACATGGCCTCCCATAGAGAGCCTCAAACGGTGCCATCAGAACCATATCCTGAAAACTGTTGTTGTAGGAAAATTCAATAAGAGACGAGTGATTCTCCCAGGAACCACCAAAATCCAACACACAAGCCCTCAATGTGTCTTCCAACATTTAGATTGTACAGTCCGACTACCCGCCCGTCTGTGGGTGGAAATCCATACTCAAAAGCACCTGTGTACCAAGTACCATCTGCAACCCTTTCTAGAAGCACAATGTGAAATGAGTATCATGATCCGAAACTATAGTCTGTGGTACACCATGAAACTGTACTATTTCTGAACATACAACTCACCCAATTGATCAATTGTGTAAGTCTCCTAAATTGGTAATAAATGAGCCACTTTTGTTAGCCAATCCACAACCACCCAGATTGGATCATTATTTTGAGGCGTCATCGAAATACCCACCAAAAAATCCATCATCACATCATCCCACTTCCATTCTGGAATGGGCAATGGATGTAACAAACCACCTGGGCATTGATTATCAACCTTCACTTGATGACAAGTAAGGCATCATTCCACAAAGCCCGAAACTTCCTTTTTCATTCCCGGACACCAAAACTATCTGTGGAGATTATGATACATCTTGGTAAAACCAGGATGCACTGCCCAATTTGATGCATGGAACTCCCGCATTAAATCTTCCTGCATGCATACCGGCATAACCACACAACCCTAAAAACAAATAACCTTGTCCATATCGATGGTCCAACTGGAAGGTATCTCTCCACCTTTAAGTCTTTCCTTTATAGACAAACATTCAGGATTGTCGAGTTGAATTTCCCAAACTCAACTCAAAAGTGTTGACTCAACTGCCACAGAAGCAAGAGTCACCTGACCGTTTTTTATCTCACATCTCTAGGTAAATATCCTTGAACAATGACTTCACCTTCCACTCGGTGCTGGATTCCTGAACCACTGGTTCTGAGCCTTCCTACTCAAAGCATCAGCAACACTATTCCCTTTCCCCGGTGTATATACCATATCAAAATCAAAAGATTGGAGATACTCAACCCACCTTCACTACCGAAGATTCAAATCCCACTGCGAAATGATATACTTTAGACTCTTGTGATTGGTATACACCATGAATTGTTCCCCAAAAAAGCAGTGACTCCAACACTATAAGGAATACACTACTATAGCCAAATAAAGATCATGAGTGGGATAATTCTGCTCATGGGTTCTCAATTGTCTTGACCCATAAGCCACGACCTTCTCATCTTGCATCAACACATCCCCATGCTCGATACCAGACGCATCACAAAATAGGACATACTTCCTACCTGGCTCAGGTAAGATCAAGATCGATGTGGTCATCAATCACGTTTTCAACTCTTGAAAGGCATTCTCACAAGCCTCAAACCACTCAAACCTAATTCCCTTCTTGGTCAAGCCCAACAGTGGTGCTTCTAAGCGAGAGAAATCCTAGATGAACCTCCAGTAATAGCTGGCCAAACCTAGAAAACTCTAAACATCTGAAACACTCTTGGGTTTCTCCCAAGACACAACAACATGCACTTTCTCTAGATCCACCAACACACCTACCTCAGAGATGATGTGACCTAGAAAATTCACTTCTCCAATCTAGAATTGACACTTTGACAACTTAGCATATAGTCGATGCTCTCTTAGTGTACTCAGAATGATGTCAAGATGTTAGGCATGATCATTATGAGTTTTCGAGTACACCAAGATGTCATAAACAAATACAACCACAAATTGATCTAGATAAGGATGAAAGATTCAGTTCATAAAATCCATGAACACTACTTGTGTATTGGTCAATACAAAAGGCATCACTACAAACTCAAACAATCTGTACTGACTCTTGAAAGCTGTCAGTGGTATGTTAGAAGGCATCACCCACAACTGGTGATAACCCGATCTCAGATCAATCTTACAAAACACCGATTCACACCTCAATTGGTTAAACAGGTCATCAATTCTTGAAGAGGGTACCAATTTTTCACCGTCATCTGATTTAACTTCTGATAATCAACACACAGCCTTAACAACCCATCATCCTTCTTTGTAAAAAGCACAGAAGATCCCCAAGGATATGTACTAGGATGTATGGGCCCATTACACTCCAACTCCTCAATCTGAACCTTTAACTCCGAGAGTTCTTCTAGTGTCATTCGGTATGGAGGAATAGAAACTGGCTCTTCTTCCGGCATCAAGTCAATCATGAACTCAAAATCACCCTCAGGTAGAAATCCCAAGAAATCCTTAGGAAACACATTCTGAAATTGATCCACTACTAGAGGGAAAACAGATTGTTCCCCTATTTCATCATCAATCACAATAAAATCTACTTGAGCCCTGATCCTAACCAACTACTGAAAAAATGATCCCGCATGACCTTATCAAACATCCCAATCTCCATGATGAACATAAGCATCACCCTAAAGTAACATGAACGATACCCTGTGATGGTAATAGTCTATGTGCACTCGATACAACACCAACTAGTCCAAACCCAAGATCAAGTCAAATCCTAACATCTCAAGAACAAAAAAGTCCCACAAGAAACTATACCCACCGATTTCCAGAGCACATCCCTTACACTTCTTGATATATTAATTCTGTACCCCGAACAGAGTGTCAATCGACATAACCCTACACACACTCTCCACAATCAAACCCAACGTTACCACAAGCTAAGTAGAAATAAAATATCATGTGGAACCGGTGTCAAAAAACACACTAGAAAGCATATAAGATATAAGAATCATACCTCAAACAGTCGATGGCCCAGACTCCCTATCACCGGGTGCAAACTGAACTTCATGAAGCTGACCTACCCCTCTACCCTAGGCTCCAACCTACGTTCTATTCACTACACTTCCCTACTGACGTGGGTGATCCTGCCCTAGAGTTCCACATCCACTTCCCCTACAAGTACGGACCATAGAGATCCAACTACCTTCCTAATATGGAGTAATTGATCCCTTTCATACACTTGTAATCTTCCTATCACCAACATTCATGCTCACCTACTAAGGGTTCTTACAGAACCTCTGCACATGTCCCAATCTGCCACGTGACCGGCCCTCAACTGGAGGTCGAGGACACTAGCCATGCATGTGCCCCGGCCTACCACACTGATAGTAGAACATCTGATCACCACCCTGAGAGGATGACCCTCTCTTCTGACCACCTTTCATACTTCCACCTTGCTAAAAACTTCCAAAACGATGCTTATGACCCTCAGAAGTTGCACCACTTGTCCACCCAGATGGCATGACAATCCCACTACCTGAATCTCCCTTCAGGTTCCCTTATGAGACCAGTGCTTGGTCCACTACCTCTATAAACCTATTCAAGATAAATATATTCACCTAAGACCTGATCTCATGCCTCATCCCATCCTAGAAACACTTCGTAAATTCTGCCTCATCCCCCACCAATGCTGGAACAAAGAATTACAGGTCAGTGAAGTGGCCAATATAATTCATCACCGACATCGATCCCTAAGTCAAGCTCATGAACTCTGTAGCCTGCTCTTACCTCAAAGTCTTTGGGTAAAAATGCTCTAGAAAATTTTCCTATAAATCTTTCCACAATGTCCCCTCAATCTGCTCAGTCTGAGCCAGGATGTCCCACCAATGCTTTGCCTAGACCCACAACATATAAGATTCCAACTTGACTTGCTTCCCAATAGGAGTCTCCAGATGATCAAGTATCATCTAGATAGACTCTATATAGAACTCTACTACCTCTAGCCCACCCTCTTTGGTAAAGGTCAGAGGGTTTTGTAGCTAAAACTCTCTGGTCAGCTCGAACATACTTGGTGCAACCCGCCTTGGGTCCTAATCCATCATCTGTATAAAACGAGCCAAGTTATCTCAGAACTTCTCTTCTCTACTTTCCTAGATCACCACATTCTCTTTCTCCTCTACTGGAGGAGTGTTCTCAACAACATCCTCTTGTTTCCCAATCAGCACTCGATGTCGTGGTGTCATTTCTCTACATTTCCAAACATGAGGTTTAGAACACATACCATAAAACTTTCACAACATCATAACAAGAAGGCTCTTCACCAGCCATAACAACCCACTATACATGCACCATCCCAACAAACCTTAACAATCCGAAAACATCACCCTGACCATCCCTACTATGGGCCATGGTCCACAAGGGTTAAACAATCATACGCCACCACAAGGCTCACACAACATGTTTCAAACAAAATTTTCAATTCATTACAAACCCTTAATTACACATATTACATTAATTATCATTTATCATTATTTTATCTTCTCCCACTTTCATTGTTTCATTTATATAATTTTCTTTCAAAATGCAAGGTTCATTCTATCTTTCCTACCTAACACACCCAACCTGTGTGTGCCTACCATGATGCATGTCACCTATCTCTCTAGTTTCCTAAAATGATGCATGAATGCATAACCTCGTTCCATTGAGTCCATAAGCCAAATATCATAAAACCATCACATCATAAAACATGTGCATCACCCAATGGTGAAATATCATCAACTATAACATTTCACAATCAAGAACAACAATTCCCACCTTGGGTGACTTGGCTTTTCCCTCGTACATGGTTTAGATACTCCCAAGCATGAGCTCATTACCAAGGCACAACACATCCTAAATCCCATCTTACATCCCAAATAACAAGATTCCAGAGAAGGAGAAGAAAGACCTCCTCTAATACCACTTTGTAACTTCCCCGACCCAAAATCCACTAAACCAGTACTCCGAGCCAGGTAGTTACATGAACTTAAGAATTCATACTCATATGCCAAAGGTTGTTAACTAACAGTGAGGATCCAAAAGGTAAATTGGGGATACTATACCCCATTTTTATCAGAGTAAGACACAATATAAGATAAATAAAATAGCAGAATGATAACCAATAGTACAAGAGCATGCATAAATAGCCATTCCCCAAAACGGGGTAAAACCATGTCCAACAGTAAATATGTCATGTCATGCTACAAGTGAAAAGGTGAAAAAAACCCAAAATTAAGACAAACTGCAAAATCCCCAAAATGTTCCTAACACCAAGTCTGGGTCCTCCTCCACGTACACCCATGCCAACCCAACTGCCTATAAAGGGACTTTTCCCTTCTCCTGGCCTGCAAACATGAAGTCTTCTTGGGTACCCAATGGTAGCCTGAGCAGGGTGTGAGTAAAACTCAGAAGGCCACCACCAACGATGTCTACAAAATATCTGATATAAACAATTGTGCATGAAAAGGGGGAATGAATAATAAATGATAAGAAAAGATTAAGTTACCTTAGCCATTTTATGTCCATTACCAACATTCATTACCATTTCCATATCTTACCATTTCATCTCATTCCCCATTATTTACCATTTCCAACATATTTATCACAGTTTCATCAAACACAACAAGTTACATGGGATTGAAGTACACAATCACATGCATGAGGAAAACACACGGTTATCCTATCTCGCTAGAACTAACTTCCTCATGTAAATCATATCCTTAACTCGAAGCCTCATTCTAAGTGGATGCAACCATTAGGGGAATAGAGCCTCAATCCCCTTCCTTGACCCGTGCATTAGGGGTGGAGTTTAGAGCCTCAGTACAACTCAACCCATGGGCGTAGAACCTCAATTCAATACCCCACTCTACTAAGCCATGTGCACAGGCTATATATATGTAAATCTATCTACCATTAACACAACATCACAACCATTACCTGAGGAAAACATAAATCATAATAATAACATGATATTTAATACCATGCCTTAACCCATTAACACATTTACCACATTTCACATCATTTAGACATTTAACCCAATTCTCTTTTATTACACTTATCTCACTAAGCATTCATTCATTGTGCCTATCTCACTAGGCTTCATTCATTATGCCTAACTCACTAGGATTCATTACTAGGCTCATAATCCATTTCAATATGGTCTTTAATCATTTTCACATATTAACCCATTTAGCCATTCATCATTACCATGTTTCAACCCATATGAACCACTTCCATGTTATCCTAATATCCCATAGGTTGTTATTATTAAGACTAGGTGCATAACCTAGCTTATACTCCAATATAATCCATCACATCAACATGTTTATCAAGGGATCAACATAAATGCACAACAATATCACTTGTTCTTCACAAATCCCTAGGTCCGAGAAAGTCATCACACCCCATGGTTGGCCCTAGATTAGTATCATCAACCTCGACACATCCCATGGGGGTCTTGAGGGTTTCCATTTACCTTCTTAACAAACATTTTACCTAAACATTCCAAGGGTGATCAAAACATACCAAGAGACACCCAAGAACAAAACCACACATGCACAAATCCACAAATAAACCATGGGATATAACTTATAGACCACCTATATCGATTCCATGGGTGAACTCACTCTTAATTGAGCCCTTATATTCCTCTTCAACTAACCCTTTAAGCTTCAACCTAGATCTCTCCCAAAGAGTAGGGTTTTAGAGATTTGTAAAGAGAGGAGAAGAAGATACAAACCCTAAACTCAAAATAGAATCAAGGATGGGATTATCCTTACCCGAAGCTTTGATCTGCAACCAACGGCACTAGAAACACCTTATAAATGAGGGATATCAATCTCTTAGAGCTCTTGGGAGATTTTTTTTTCTTTCCTAGGTTGGGTATGAAAATCCCAGGGTGGCAAGATTGTAATTTTTTAAAAGTTTCTGGGCCGCATGGTTTACCCGCATGATTTTCCAAACCATGTGCAAACTGTGCGGATACCACTATCCAAAATCCCACCTCTTGCATGGTTTCCTGGGTTGTCTGAATGGTTAGTACTAATTGTGCACAGACCGTGTGGCCTACCTAAAAAAACCCTTTTTCTCCTTTTTCGTGTCCTGAACCCTCAGAAGACCCCTGAGCCTCTTTAAGGACTTGGTTAAGCACTTAATTAACCAAAACAAGGGATTCAAACCAAAACTTAAATGATAACATACCTCTCTAAGATTTGAGATCTTATAGTGTCAGAAATCACTATTATTAGCATTAAAAAAATAATGATGTTATAAGAACATTTAAAAGTATGGAACTTTTATTAGTGCTAAAAAACTTTAATAAAATAATACTTCATCGTCACTAAAAGAATCGCTGACAAAGGTGATGTTTATCAGCACTAATTCTAGTATTGGTAAAATCTACTTTTATCAGCACTACTTATAGTGATGATAAAATCTATCAGTTGTAGCAATATGTTGCTACATTTACAGCACACTGAAGTAACCATTCAGTAAATTACAACTTAATTTAAATAAATTAATATTACAATAAATTAAAATTATAAATAAATCTATATCATAAATATTTTAATACATTATAATTAAATTAACAAGTATAATTTATTACAAACATTGCATTTTCCAACAAAATCAAATGAAATTTAACATGTATATGACTGGGTGGAATTGTATTCAACTATCCTTGGGACCCCCTTCCATTAGAGACCCATCGTGCTACCAGTTTCTGAACACACCACACCATCACAAACAAATTAAGGGTATACCTGTAATAAAAAACAAAGCTTATGTTGTAATACTATAAAGAAATAAATGAAACATAAATATGACACTATAATGCATTAATAAAAAATGAATTAAAAGGTAGAACAAGAATGTTAAATGATAATGTATAAATAAAAATGATAACGCAAATAATAAATAAAATATATTTCAAAGTAATATGTGATACATGTTTTGAACTAAAATGTCATTTTTAAATAAAAACATGCATTATCGGTCATATAGACCACACTGTTTATCAGATTGAATTGAGGTTAATTTATACATGTCAAAATGAATAATGAATAATTTCCATAAATTATCAAGACAATATGAATTCATTTTCTCAATTTTGAGTATGTGGCATGCTTTTTAGAGTAAAATGACTCTTTTAAATTGAAAACGTTCACTTTTAGTCAATTTGACCATTCCATGTGTTGGATTGATGCGCCATTAATTTATACACATCATAAATAAATTGCATGTTGTGATTTCCTGGACCCGGATGCCACGTGCACGTAACCTATGCTCGAGCTCAGTTGGACACATGACCCCTAGGGTGTCTCCCCATAAGCCAGGGTCTACCAACTAGCAGTGGGGGTGTAATGGTAAAATCAGTGGGGAGACCTTACCACCATATTAGAGTACACAACAGTGTAATAGAAACATATAGTAGTGGAATCATAACAATCAGACAGATAAAGTAAATAGAAGAAGACTAAATAATATAAAAAAGTCACATAAGTAGTGTCTGATACAAATATGCATGCATGGCGTGCTGATACAAAATGGGAATAGAACAGGAAGAAAGAATACAATTACAAGTTACAAAATTAAAAAAAAACCAAAAGATACTCTATAGAATCTGGAGCCTAAGCCTAGTCCTCTAGTCCTAATCTCCATCTAAATAGAAATGATTAACAGCTAGAAGAGTGATGCTTTCCCTTATCCATACCTACACGCAAACAATCTGATCAGGTGCCAAAGGTGGCCCAAATAAGGTGTAAGATAAATCTCAGTATCCTTCCACCAACAGTGTCTATGTGTAATCTGAGTAGGTGGTCATAAGAAAATAGTATACAGGTAATAGAAAAAGTAAACAATGCAGAATTAATAAATAACCTTCCGCTCAGGTTTGTAAAGGACACCTGGTGGGTCTACCTACTTCAGCTCAAGGCCGGTAAGTCTGACCAAGTCACAATAAAAATATATATATATATATATATAGTTTAGATAGGTGTGTATATATATATATATATATATGTTGGGTGGATTGGGACATAACTCTCAGACATCCAATACCAGGGTATCTCTCATGATCTAACCCCTAGCTCAACTCCAAGAGCTCTCATGGTCTCTTGGCAATACACAAGGGATCTCTCATAGTCTTCCCTACCTCAAGGCTCTCACAGTCCTTGGGTCCATATCTATAATATCGCATGGTCTTCCATACCTCAAGGCCCTCGCGGTCCTTGGGTCCACACCCATAAGGCATAACATTTACATTATATAATGTAAGGCAAACCATCTTACATCATTTCAAATAAAATAAGAAAACTAATATACAATGTCTTTATAAATTATTCAAGTCAATGGAAAAGCCATTCCATCCCTTGAATCTATTTAATTTGATATCAATTCATTCTTTAGGATTAGACTATCTCATCCTATCCAACCTATACAAATTTCCTCTCATGGAAATTTCATTCCAAGGCAAGGTGTCACGGCTCAAGTTTCAAGTCAAATACTCACATGGTCAATTTACCAATTCCAATTCAAAGGATCCAAATAATCATTGAGACACATTTATATAAGTCAAATACAGATGTTAAATTTTTCAATTAGATTTAAAACCAAGCCTGGAATCATAAACTATAATTTATCAATTTGGTAAAATTGGCCTAAAATGACCAATTTAGGTGGAACACCCCTTGGGAGTCTATATAGAGAAAGGGTGATAAAAAAACACCTAAAAATGATTCAATTAACCTATTTACACACACTAGGGTCAATTAGACATGAAGTAATCAATACTACAGGGGATCTTTGTCAAAGGCCAAATCACAGCACAACAAAATTAAATACGAAACGGCCAAAACTCAAAAGGAAAACTATGTGACCACCTACCTTAGGGTCATAGATAATGACTCACTGATTATTGGCCTTAGATTCAGAGTAGGTTAAAGTAGATATGAGTTTCCATCCAATTCCCTAAAATAGGGTGAACAATCCTGCATCTAAATAGTGCAACTGATGGCAATATTCAGGAAAGAAAGAGGGTCACAAGAGGTTAGCCTTACTGAGGGGGATTCAATGCTTATGACGTATCAAGAAATGGTCACTAGGAGGAGGAGATACAGAATATTGAAGGAGGAGGAGCTTTGAGAGCTCAAGAATGTGCGTGGTAGGCTACTGTGTGCATAAGCGAGAAGAAAGAGAAATTAGAAATTAAAAGGAATTAGGGGAAAATTGTAATTTTTCCCTAAAATATGGCTCACACAGTTTTTGTGCACAATTTGGGAAACCATGCACAAATTGTGTGCAATGTTCTGTCACCTTACAGTAAGCCTACGTGATCTCTGTGCACGGTTTCCCAGACCATGCACAAACCGTGCGAAACGGTTTTTCAACTTTAGAAACTCTCTGATCTAGGTCGCATGTCCATGTGTATGGGCCTACACAGTTTCCCCTAACTGTGTGCCCCATCCTGCTTTCCCCTTTTTCAGAGATCTGGGATCTAAAAGTTCCCCAAACACTCTTTTGAACTCCTTAGATTGATTATCAGACTTCACTAGGACCATTTAATACATTCAAAAATAAAAACCAACAATCTGCACCTTGTCCAAAGAGTTGGGTCATTACAACCTCCCCTATTTAAAGCAATTCATCCCTAGGTTTCCCTTCCGAGGGTAAAGAGGTATTGTTAGCAAAGAGTTCTGGCCACTATGATTGTACATCAGCTTCTCGCTCCCATGTCTCATCCTGTACCCAGTCATGCTGCCATAGCACCTGTACAAGAGGAACAGACCTACATCAGAGTGTCTTCATGCTCTGATCAACAATATGAACTGGATACTCCTTGAAGGAAGCATCCATATCCAGCTCAACCTCATCGGGCTGAAAGATGTGAGATGGGTCTAGATAATACCAGTGAAGCTTAGATACATGAAAAACATCATGCATGGACCGATATCTCTGAGGAAGTACCAACTGGTAAGCCACTGTTCTGATCCACTTCACAACCTCAAAGGGTCCAACAAATCTTGGTGATAGCTTACCCTGCTTCTGAATACGTCTCTGCCCTAACCTAGGAAATACTTTCAAGAAAAAATGGTATTTTACCTCGAACTCAAGAGGTCGTCGGCATCTATTGGCCTAATATTACTATATATACTCATCCATCAATATATGCTTCTGAATCAGCTAGACCTACTCTAAAATTTCCTGCACGAGACAAGGCCCAAGCACAACTGCTTACCCTGCCTCTAACCAACACAGAGGGGAGCGACAAGGCCTACCATACAAGGATTCATAGAGATCAATCTCAATGTTATCCTGGAAGCTTTTTTTATAAGAAAACTTGACGAGGGGAATATGTTTCTACCAGGAACCCCCAAAGTCAAGAACACATGCATAGAGCATGTACTCTAGAACCTGAATCGTACACTCTCTTTTTCCATCTATCTAAGGGTGATAGGTCTTAATCAAAAGTACATGTGTACCCAAGGCCTTCTGTAACCCCCACCAGAACCATGATGTGAAATGGGTCAATCTGTTAGAAACAATAGAACGAGGTGCTCCATGAAGATGTACCACCTCCTTTACATATAGTCTTACCAGATCATCTATAGAAAAGGTCTCTCACATAGGTAAGAAGCATGTGACCTTCTTTAGATAGTCAATGACAACCCACACAACGTCGTTTCTACAAAGTGATCTGGGTAGTCCGGTTACAAATTCCATTTAAATATCATCCCATTTCCACTCAGGAATGGATAATGGCAGAAGAATCCCTTCTATATATTGATATTCTGACTTCACCTACTGATAGGTGGAGAATCGCATAATGAAACCGACTATCTCACATTTCATGATGGGACACCAATACTGACGTCGTAGATCTCAGTACATTTTGGTGACACCAGGGTGAACTTCCCATGATAAGACATGGAAATCCCTCATCAGCTCCTCTCTAATGTCAACTGGGACCCATACACACCCAAAAAATAGAAGAGTATCATCCCTATCGACTGTCCAACTAGAAGATGTGTCATCATCTGAGACACTCTCCCATAGGACAAGGCCTTCAATATCTGATAGTTGTCTCGACCTTACTCATTCCAGAAGAGTATATGTCACCACTAAGGATGAGATAATAGTCTGACCATGGTCCTCCTAAACCTCAATGTGCATCTCCAAGAATAATTCCATAAGCTACCACTCATCGTTGTACTCCTGAACTACCTGCATCTGATTATTTCAGCTTACTTCATCGGCTACTAAATTCCCTTTACTAGGAGTGTAGGTAAGTTCAAAATAAAATGATTACAGGCACTCGACCCACCTATGCTGCCTGAGATTCAGATCCTGCTATGTGAAGATGTATTTGAGGCTTTTGTGGTCTGTGAACATCAAAAAATTCTCTCCCAACAAATATTGCCTCCAACAGCATAAGGCATGAAGAACTACAGTGAGATTGAGGTCATGTGTCGGGTAATTTTTCTCATGAGACCACAATTGATGAGAACCATATGCAATGAATCACTCGTCCTACATCATAACTGCTCTAAGACTGATACTAGATGTGTCATAATAAATTGTGTAATCCCTTCTTGGCTCTGGAAAAATAGTTATCGGTGCTTAATTAAGTCTTCCCTTCAACTCTTGAAAATATAATTCATAATCCTTTGACCATTCTAATTTCACACCCTTTTTCATCAAACCTATAAGCAGTGTTGCAAGGTGTGAGAAATATTTAATGAAGCGTCTTTAGTATCTAGAAATCCCTAAGAAACCCCAGATATCAAAGACATTTTTGGGATGCTCCCAAGAAACCACATCCCTCAATTTCTCTAGGTCAATAGAAACTCTTGACTCTGAGATGATATGACCTAGGAAGTGAAATTTATCCATCCAGAAGTGGCATTTGCTGACCTTAGAATAGAGATGGTGCTCTCTCAGCGTATTCAGCACGATCTCAAGATGGTTTTCATGGTCATATCTAGAGAGATAATACACTAAGATATCATCAAATAATACAACCAAAAATGAATCCAGATACAGTTTTAAAACCCGATTCATAAGTTCTATGAAGACTGCAGGCGCGTTCGTGAGTCCAAACGGCATAACTAGGTACTCATAGAGACCATACCTGCTCCTAAAAGTTGTGAGAGGTATGTATGAGGTCCTGAAATGCACATGATGATAGCCCGACCTCATATCTATCTTTGAAAACACCTTTTCTCCTCGAAGCTGATCAAAGAGGCTGTCTATTATAGGAAAGGGATACCGATTATTGATTGTCAGCTGATTAAACCGATGGTAATCCATGCAAAACCTAAGTGCATTTTCCACCTTCTTGGAAAAGAGGATAGGTGGACCCCAAGGAGAAGTATTAGGTTGTATATAACCTTTATCCTCCAGACCCTCCAACTAATTCTTGAGCGCTAGAATCTCTTTAGGTTCCATCCTGTAAGGAGGAATGGTCATAGGTTCCACTCATGGCACCAACTCAATATTAAACTCTACCTATCATAACGAAGGTATATATTAGAAATAATCAGGAAAAACATCTCTAAATATCTCTAATACAATAAGAAAAAATGGGTTTCAACCCCTGGTCATCACTGTAAATACTAGAAACATGTGTCGTAACACTACCCAACCACTGCTACTCGGGTCCTATTCGTGTCGCACAAACATCCAATTATCCCTTATTCACATACGTAACACCCTATGGTGATGTAAACATCACCCTCCAATGATAGAAGTCAATATGGGATCTGTAGGTAACTAACCAGTTCATCCCAAGGATTACATCAAAACCTGTCATATCGAAAACATACAAGTTCCATTCAAAAAGGTAACTGCCTATATCAAGGGGAAAATTCTAAAAATGAATAATTCCCTATGAAATGATACCTAAGGGTGTATATAGTGTCATTAATCCATGATAATAATCGATTTCAAGGCCTAGACTCTCAGTAATCGCCTCATATATAAACTAGTGAGAAGCGTTTATATCAAACAAAGTAGATACTAAAGTGGAGGATACGATAATAGTACCTTGTACAGTAGAAGTTCTAGTTCTCTACTCCTGTGGTATAGGATATATTTCATGTAACTAGCCTAAACCAAGGCCTTGAGTCACTACCTAGCTACCCTGAGCATGCCTTCCCTACTGGCACTGAGAATCATAAGTTTGGTTGCCTCTGCCTCGACCGCCACCTCAGCCTGGTCGATCGATGGTATTCTAGCTTTCTAACTATCGTGATCCTACTGACCCTGCTCCTGGTCAAGGATAAGGTATAGATCATTTCTTTCTAGGTGCTATCAGAAAAGTTCTACAGAAATGTTGAATACGACTCATCCTACCACAACCTTTTCACTCTACTGGATCTCACGAACATTGTGATTTGAAGTGCCCTATCCTTCTACACTGGTGAAAGGAATTATAGATATCAATAGCAGGAGCCTGAATGCTTATCCCTCTATGAGAAAACTCAAAGCATCATTTCCTCCCATAAGAAGATCTACTAGAATCCTTAGGTGCCGAATTGCCCTGGATTTCACCCTCAACATCTTTCAGATTCTGCTCCATAATTAGGGCCTAGTTTATGATTTCTAAAATAGTTGACAACTTGAAAACATTTAACTTCAACCAGATGGTGTAGCATAGCCCATACTCAAATTACCTAGCATTCATCAGATCATCATCAACTAGAGAAGGAGATAAATGCTTCAACTCAGTGAAACAGGATGAGTAATCCATAAATAACATAGTCCCCTATTGTAGATTCATTAACTCCCTAGTTTTTTCATCCCTTAGGAAAGAAAAAGTTACAGAATATTTGTTTGGAAGTCAACCCAAACCATCTCTATATGCTGGCCTTCTTGGGTGATGACATCCCACCACCTATTGGATGATTCACGTAACATGTAAGCATCTAGTTTGACCCTCCACTCAGGAGGCATCTCTAGGTGCTCAAAGATAGATAGGGTCAACTCAATCCATGACTCCACATTAAATGATCCTCCATCCCCCAAGAAAGTAGTAGGATGCTTCTACTGAAACTCATGAGTCAAATCTAGCATACTCGGGGTAGGTCTCACTCCACCTTGCATATTATGCATCATACATAAGAATCCTTCTTGAAACTTGGCGTCAATTCCCAATTCGGGTATAGGAGGAGGAACCAAGGGTGGCTCGATTGGAAGGATAGCTAGTAAATCAAGTCCTTCCACCTCAGGTACATAATCATCACCTCTTTTAGGGTGTGTGACTCAAGGACCTCATAGAGGAATAATGATGCAATTCCAAATGAACATCTTAGAAAAAAAGAATCAATTTAGAGTATTTCATTTAAGAAACTATGATAGGTGCTAAGGCTTCCTATGATAATGAACACACCTCTCTACCTACTTTTAAATCCAGTAATAGATGTTATAAAAAACCATAAAAGCCCATAAGAACATTGAAACATCCACTACCCACTACTAAGGTCAATTTCGTGTCAAGTTTCTAAGTTAGGCATGTGTAAAAAGGTTGTTCTCAAGTTATAAGACATTTCAAATAGTTGAATCCACTGATATGTCATTTTTCGGCCCATAAGGACCCTTACACCTCATGAGTCAAAAATGACACACACTTGGATGTCATTTCCAATTTAAATTGTGCTTATACATGTGACTATATCATTTCTCAAATGGTTGAGCTAATTGGAATGTCATTTTCCGATCTATAAGGGCCCATACACCTTATGAATCAAAGAATGGAATCCAATAAACTCACACCATAAAATGATCCAAAACCTACAGAAATGTGTTAGCATAATTACCTATACATATCAAGGAATAATAATATGCAACAAGTAATGCTCACTGAAAATTTAAATGTGATATGGAAAAATGCATGGCCTATAAATATTGTGCCTACTATGATGCATGTTATATAACTTAACCCTCATTTCATTGAGTTAAGAAATGAAATCACAATTCCAATATCATCAATATAGATAACATCATAAAGAAATAGAAGCACCTAATAGTGAAATGACATCAATAGTAATCTCAAAATCAATAACAGTAATAATTCAAGCAACTTGGTCCTTACCCTATACATGGGTTTGCGATTCCCAATCATGTCTTGTGACCAAGTCTAGGGTGTTCCTAATATCCAATCTATCATCTCCAAATAGTAAATCAAGAAAGGAACCACCTCTTATTCCACTTTGTGATGTCCCGGACCCAGCTGCCATATAACCCGAGCCCAAGCCCAGTTGGCCACATGACCCTCGGTGTGTCTCCCCATAATCTAGGGGCTACCAACTAGCAGTGGGGGTGTAATGGTAAAATAAGTGGGGAGACTTTACCCCCATATCATAGTACACAATGGTGTAATAGAAACATACATTAGAGGGATCGTAAAAATCATATAGATAAAGTAAATGGCAGAAGACTAAATAATATAACAAAAGTCACATAAGCAGTGTCTGATACAAATATACATGCATGGAATGCTGATACAAAATGGGAACAGAACAGGAAGCAGGCATACAAGTACAAGATACAAAAGTAAAAAAACCAAAAGCTTATCCATATCTTCTGAATCCTAAGCCTGGTTCTCTTCTTCTAAGCTCCATCTAAACAGAAATGATCAACAGCCAGAAGAGTGATGCTTTCCCTTATCCATACCTACAGGAAAACAATATACTTAGGTGATAAAGGTGGCCCAAATATGGTGTGTGATAAATATTAGAAGGCCACCACCAACATTGTCTATGTTTAATCCAAGTAGGTGCTTATAAGTAAATAGTGTACAGGTAAAAGCAAAAGTAAACAATGTAGAATTAATAAATAACCTCCTGCTCAGGTTCCTAAAGGAAACCTAGAGGGTCTACCTACTTCATATCAAGGAGGATAATTATAAAAAAATTACCATAAATATATATATAGTGTAGATAGGTGTGTGTGTGTGTGTGTGTGTGTGTGTTGGGGTGGATCAGGATGTAACTCTCAAACATCCAATACCAGGGTAGCTCTCACGGTCTAACCCCTATCCCAACTTCAGGAGCTCTCACGGTCTCTTGGAAATACACGAGGGAGATCTCACAGTCTTCCCTATCTCAAGGATCTCATGGTACTTGGGTCTATAGCTAGAAGAACACACAGTCTTCCATACCTTAAGACTCTCACGGTCCTTGGGTCCAAACCCATAAGGCATAACATTTACATTATATAATGTAAGGAAAACCATCTTACATCATTTCAATTAAAATAAGAAATCCCATATACAATGTCTTCATAAATGATTCAATTCAAGGGAAAATTAATGTAATCCATTGAATCCATTTCATTTAATATTAATTCATTCATCATGTTTAGGCCATCTCATCCTAGGAAACCTATACAAATTGCCTCACATGGCAATTTCATTCTAAGGAAAAGTGTCAAGGCTCAAGTGTCAAGTCAAATACTTACACAGTCAATTTACCAATTCTAATACAAAGGATCAAAATCATCATTAAGAAACCTTTATATAATTCAAATACACATGGGACATGGGTCAATTAAATTTAAAACCAAGCCTGTAAGCATAAAACATAATTCATCAATTTGGTAAAATTGGCCTAAAATGACCAGTTTAGGTGGAACACCCCTTGGGATTTCATATAGAGAAAGGGTGATAACAAAACCCCTAAAAATGAGTCAATTAACCTATGTACAAACACTAGGGTCAATTATAAATGAAGTAATAAACACTATAGGGGAGCTTGACAAAGGTCGAATCACGTCACAATGAGATTAAATATGAAATGTCCAAAACTCAAAAGGAAAACTACGTGACCACCTACCTTAGGTTCATATATGATGAATCACTAAGTATCGTCCTCAGATTCAGAGTATGTTGGAGTAGATCTGAGTTTCCATCCAACACCTTGAAAATAATTTGAATGAGCCGGCATCAAAATAGTGCACCTGATGGAAATATTTAGTGAAGAAAGTGGGGCACAAGAGGTTATCCTTATCAAGGGGGATCCAATGCTTCTGACAGATCGAGAAATGGTCGTTAGATGGAGGAGCTATGGACGATTGAAGGAGGAGGAGCTTTAAGAGATCAATGAGGAATGGGGGAGGCATCTGGGTGCAAAAGGGAGAAGAAAGATAAATTATAATTTAAAAGGAATTAGAGGCAAAATCATAATTTCTCCCTAAAATCTGGCTTGCACGGTTTCTGCGCACGGTTTGGGAAATCGTGTTCAAATCGTGCGCAAGGTTGTGTCCCATTACAGCAAGCCTGCATGGCCTCTATGCATAGTGTCTCAGACCATGTGAAAACCGTGTGAAATGGTTATGAAACTTCTACAACTCTCTACTACAAGTCGCACAGTCGTGTGTATGGGCCTGCACGGTTTCTCCTAACTGTGCGGCTCAGCCTGTTTTCCCCTTTTTCGGAGCTTCGAGCTCCAGGAGTGCCTCATAAGCTCTTGTGACATCCTTAGCTTGATTAGAAGACTTCAATAGGACCATTAAATACATTCAAAAAGAAAAATAAATGATTTTTATCTTGTCCAAAGAGTCAGGTCATTACACATGCCATTTTCTTAAAGTTCAAGACAATCCAAGCATGTTTTCTTGGTTTTTATTAGGTAACATGCATTTTGAACTAAAATTTCACTTTTAAATGAAAACATGTTCTTTTAGTAAGACTGGACAGGTTTTGTTTCTAATTAACATGTTGTTAATTCCTATACATTAAAAATTAATTATTAATTTTTCTTCTAATATATAATGATAATTTGAGTGTGTTTTCTCAGTTTTCATTACGTAGCACACTTTTTGTACTAAAATTTCATTTTTAAATGAAAACACGTGATATTGGCCATACCATACACATCGTGTATCATATTGAATTGAGGTTAATTAATGCACATCAAAAATGAACCATGGACCATTTTCCTAAAGTATCAATAAAATATGAGTGAATTTTCTCAGTTTTAAGTATGTGACATGTGTTTTAAACCAAATTTCCACTTTTAAACTGAAAACATGCACTTTTAATAAATTTGGATACACTATGTGTCAGAATGATATATGGTTAATGCTTAAACATAAAAAATGAATCATGGATAATTTTTCTAAAGTAAAAAAATATATAATTTGATCATGTTTCTTGGTTTTGAGTATACGATGTGTGTTTTGAACTAAAATGTCACTTTTAAATGAATAAACTCACTTTCAGTCATGTCAGAAACACCATGTATCGGATTAATTTTTGGTTATTTACTATACATCACAAATTAATTATTGATATTTTTTCTAAAATATCATGACAATTCAAGTGTGTTTTCTTAGTTTTTGTAAGGGACGCACATTTTGAACTAAAAAGCCATTTTTAAATGAAAACATGAACTATCGGTCATACTGGATACATCATTCATCAGATTGACTTGAGGTTAATTCCTAAACTTCAAAATTTAATTGAAGATCATTTTTATAAAGTATAAAAACAATATAAGTTCATTTGATCAGTTTAGTTTTAGACTAAATTTTCACTTTTAAACTGAAAATGTGTACTTTCAGTCGATCCAGTCACACAATGTGTCAGATTGATGCGTGGTTAATTAATATACACCAAAAATGAATCATATATTATTTTCCTAAAGTATAAATACAATTTTATCATGTTTTATTGGTTTTGAGCATGTGACATGTGTTTTGAAATAAAATGTCACTTTTAAATGAAAACGTGCACTTTCAGTCATACCGGTCACATCTTGTGTCGAATTGATATAAGGTTAACTCTTACATGTAAAAAACTAATTATAAATATTTTTTCTAAAATATAAGGACATTTCCAGTGTTTTTTCTTATTTTTGAGTATGTGACACATGTTTTAAACTAAAATTTCATTTTTAAATGAAAACGTTCACTATTGGAAAAACTAGCCACATTGTATATCAGATTGAATCGAGGTTGATTACTATATGTAAAAAATGAATCATAAATAATTTTCATAAATTATCAATAAAATATGAGATCATTTTATCAGTTTTGAGCATGTGACGTGTGTTTTAGGCTAAAATGACACTTAAACCGAAGGCATGCACTTTTAGTCAATCTGGACACATTGTGTGTTATATTGACATGTGATTAATTATATCACATCAAAAATGAGTCATGGATCATTATCCTAAAATATAAATATAATATAATCACTTTTTCTTATTTTTGATTATATGACATACATTTTGAACTAAGATGTCGCTTTTAAATGAAAACATTCACTTTCAATCATACCATCCACACTGTGTGTTGAGTTGATGTGCGGTTAATTCCTACACATCAAAAATAGATTATATTTTTTTTCTAAAATATCATGAAAATATGATTTTGTTTTCTTGGTTTTGAGTATGCAATGCATTTTTTGAACTAAAATATCATTTTTAAATTAAAACTCGCACTATTGGACATGCTGACCACACCGTGTATCGAGTTGAATTGAGGTAAATTCCTAAACATCAAAAATGAATCGAAAATAATTTTACTAAAGTTTTAAGATAATATGAGTGAATTTTTTCAATTTTGAGTATTTGATGTAGGTTTTGGTCTAAAATGTCACATTTAAACTGAAAAAATGCACTTTTAATCGATCCAGCTGCATCATGCATCGAATTGATGTGAGGTTAATTCCTACATATCAAAAATGAATCATGGATCATTTTAATAAATTATAAATAAAATCCAACCATGTTTTTTTGGTTTTGAGTATGTGACGTATGTTTTGAATAAAAATGACACTTTTAAATGAGAACATGTACTTTGAGTCATATAGACCACATCACATGTCATATTAACATTCATTTGATTCATACATGTCAAAAATGAATTATATATATATATAATAAAATATAAAGACAAAAAAAGTGTTTTTATTGGTTTTGATTATGTGACATGTGTTTTGAACTAAAATGTACTTTTTAAATAAAAGCACACACTGTTAGTCATACTGGTCACATCATGTATCAGATTGACTTGAGGTTAATTATTATATGTCGAAAATCAAAAATCATTTTCCTAGAGTATTAGTATAATTTGAGTGAATTTTCTCAATTTTAAGTATATGACTCACATTTTAGACTAAAATATCACTTTTAAACTAAAAACATGCACTTTCAACAAATTTGGGTACATCATGTATCATATTGATGTGAGGTTAATTTCTATACATCACAAATTAATCATGAATCCTTTTCCTAAATTATTAATACAATTTGAGAATTTTTTTCTTAGTTTTGATTGCATGATGTGTGTTTTGAATTAAATTGTCACTTTTAAATGAAAACACACACTTTCAATCATACTTAACACACTGTATGTCAGATTGACATGAAGTTAATCCCAACACATGAAAATTTAATTATTGATATATTTTCTAACATATCAGGATAATCTAAGTGTTTTTATCATTTTGTGAGTATGTGGCATGCATTTTGAACTAAAATGTCATTTTTAAATTAAAACACATGTTATCAATCATATTAACCACATTGTGTATAAAATTGACTTTAAATTAATTCCTATACATCACAAATGAATATCAGATCATTTTCCTAAAGTATTAAGACAATATGATTGTATTTTATTAGTTTTTAGTATGTGATGTGTGTTTTAGACTCAAATGTCACTTTTAAACTGAAAACATTCAATTTTAGTAAATTTTGACACATCATGTGTTGAATTTATGTGAGATTAATTGTTATATGTTAAAAATGAATCAAGAATAATTTCCCTAAATTATCAATAAAACTCAAGTGTGTTTTCTTGATTTTTGAGTATGTGATGCGTGTTTTGAACTAAAATGTCAATTTTGAATGAAAACGCACACTTTAAGTAATATTGGAAACACCGTGTGTTGGATTTATGTGTAGTTGATTCCTACACATCATAAATGATTCAAAAATAATTATCCTCAAGTATAAATACAATAAAAGTGCGTTTTCTTAGTTTTGAATATGTTACACGTGTTGTGAGCTAAAATGTTACTTTGAGTGGAATGACTAGCCGCAAAAAGTTTTGGACAATCAAAAGGAGAGTAGGTAGAAATGTATAAAAGTATAAGTCAAGGCCAACCATCAAGACATAATAACATAGTGTTCTTATGATAACCTATCATAAACCATATATTAAATCTCATGAGATAAAAACATTACTCAGTTCATTGGAGAGATATATAATTACAGTCCCACCCGTCATATTCATATCATGCATACACATTTGTGTGCCACAAAGATCATACAACATAAGAACTTATTTAATCACTTTTAATCCCATGATTAAGGAAAGTGTGTTACATAAATGGAAGTCCCCAATCAATGAAGTATAGTTCCATCTAGGTGAATACCATTGAGTAGAAATGGGGATGGGTATTCACAATACAAAAGTTTGGCATGGAAAATCATGGGGTAATTTCAACAACACAACGGGTGTACATAAATGTTCATAAAAGGGATTAATGAGAGTGAAATGTGTTCTATAATTACATAGGAATAATAAGAATAGTAAAAGGTATGTTTAAAAACACATTACAACATGAAAAACTAGAAATCAAAAGTCTTAGTACAAATAAAGTACTCAAAATAAAAAGGAAGAGGAGAGGATCCCTTACCTGAGAGGACACTTCTAAAAGATTGAGAGGTGATTCTTAAGATCTTGGGAACACCTTGGGAAGGATTTAGAGAGGGGGGAGTAACTTCATGATTAAATGGTTTTGAGTGAATAGGCATGGGAAGTTGGGTGGGATCTTATAGAAAGAGGGAGATTCTTTATTAATTTCAAAACTAAGGTTTTGGACTCTATATGATAAAATATTCAAAACCACAACTCTTGTCATGGTTTTTGTACAAATTTTCTGCAAAAAAATAGTGGTTTTAAATATTTTATAAGTTCAAGAACTTAAATCCTTAAAATAATACCCTTTATGATGTGGAAGTGAGTCATGTTGATAAAGAATTGATTTTAGAAACATAAAATATAATATAGGTTTTATAAGATTCATTAAAGGATTATAAAATTAATAAAAATATCTTCAAAAACATAATTTTGAAGGGAAAACATAATTTTGATTATGGATACTCTTTACAGTATTTATTATATCACATTTTGGATTTGATGATGTCATAATACATATCGTATATTTATACCATATTTAATTTTTACCCAAAAATTTGACTATCACGGAAAATAATTAAAAATTCATCATTGACTAATTTAAACATTCTGATTTCAAAAATAATATTTATTTTATCAAAATATTATTATAAATATGATAATTTTATCTTTTAAAATAAAAATTCTTGTTTACTAAAAAATGCTAGTTTTTATAATATTAACCACTTTATGGCCTTTATAAAAATTATATTAGACTTCATTAAATTATATTATCATTTATATTTAAATAATTATTATATAATAATATTATTTTATTAAAATATCTTTAATTTTAAAAATTCTTGAATTTTTCAAAAAATGTTTATTTGAAACTATATTTCCCAAAAATAAAATTTTGATTTATTTCTGTCAAAATCTAATTTTTATCAAAATTGTTATATAATTTTTGATAAATTAATGATAAAAAATAGATAAATATAATAATTATTTCAATAAAATAAATCATATAAATTCATATTACTGGGGTCTAAATACATAAACCCTTATTATACTAGCGTACTCTCTAAGGGTAAGGTGTGTGATGGTGACACTTTCTCAGGATGGTTTGAAAATATTAGTTTCTCTCATTATCTTGATAATCTTGAACTTCTACCATAAATAATTTCAATCATGTTTCAGCTGTTGGATCTCAACATGGGCTTGGTTAAGGGAAAATACAGTGATTTCATCTCCCTTAGAATCTATGATAAAAGGGATTCATAGGGTATGATCATACTATTCTATTTCATCGCTTATTTTTTCTATGTAAATTAGATTTTATCATAACCCTTAATATATACTAATCATAGTAGTCATTGTACAATAGCTATATTATCAATGGTTATGATTATGGTCTTTTAAATCCAAAAAATATATAATTTATAATGGTAAAAAATATCCAAATTAGTGCATGTGTTTTCTATAACTACATTACATAATAATGAATTTATTCATTTAAAATGAAATTTCATTTATAAAAGTTCAGGTCGTTTCATTCTTCTCCCCTTCAAAAATTTTGTCCTTGAAATTTTATTTCATACACTAAAAAGATGAGGGTGATTCTATTTCATCGCCTATTCTGGTTCCCATGTCACCTCCCAAAACTTGTGGTTTCGCCACAACTCTTTGACCTAGTGAGTTTTCATGTTTCTTAGAACATTTTCTCTATGATCTAAGATCTTCACTGACTACTCCTCGTATAAAAGATCATTCTCCAAATGTATCACCTTGGACTCACTACATGTGAGAGTTATGATATATAGCTCCTCAAGAGGGATACATGCAACATATCATGTGCGTGGGAAAGGTTGGGTGGGAGTTCTGGTTGATAGGTCACAACTCTGATGTGATCAAGGATCTCAAAGGGGCTGATGTATCTTGGACTAAGTTTTCCCTTCTTCCCAAACCTCATGATTTTCTTCCATGAAGATCTATAAAGTAACACCTTATCTACTTTGTGTGGATTTCATATGATGTTTAATGGTTTGAACCTTCACTGTAATCTCTTGGATAGGATCAAGTCCCATAATCTTTCACTCTCCAACTGCATCCCAACATGCTGGAGTCTGACACCTCTTCTCATACAAAGCCTTATAAGGTTTCATTTGAATGCTAGAATGAAAATTGTTGTTATATGATATAGAAACACAGGATTTTAATACATAAATATTATATCCTAATAGATGAATATTAATTTTATTACACAAATACTTTCTAAAATATCATAATAGTTTAGTGACTCTGAAAACATGAAAAAAATGGTTCATAAAAGAACTACATTATCTCCCACTAGGTTCTCCATGGCTAGCACCCTTCTTAGAAATATCATAAATAATACATATTTTTATGACCTGGGAAAAGGAAACATAAGAAAGGGTGTTCTCAGATGATCAGTATGGGTAAACAAGGGAGATGTGTAAGCATAATCATGATCATAAGGGTATGAGAACATGAGCATAATATTAGAAGATCATAACCTGCATATCAATGATCATAATATTGAGTCATGACATAAAGATTGGTAGTCATAAGAAATGAATCATAAACAAATCATAGAGCATAATTCATGTGAGCATAAAATAGGCATAAGACATAGAATTGTGACAGACACGTAAATATAAAAAATTATTTCCACAGTAGTAAAGGCTTACTACCAAGGCTATATTAATGGAATGGGTTCACTCCCTAAACCATTTTATAGTCAAGGTTCACTCCCAATACCATATTGGATGAAAAATTCCTTTACTGAACTGGGTTCACTCCACATTTCATCCATGTCTATCTCATGAGATATAAATCTTTATCTAGTGCATTGGAGGAAGATATAGGTCTCACCTGTCACATAATGAAATCATACATATGTGTGCCACAAGATCATAAACATTCATCATATCATAACCCATGAAATTAAATGAGTATCATAAACATTTCTTCATATCTTAACCTATGGAAAAGAGACAGGTTTCATTTCATCATAGTATAACCCATGAATAAGAGTGGGTTTTATAAGAATATAACCCACATAAGAAGAATGGGTTTCATAAGAATATAACCCATGGAAGATAAATAGCTTTCATAAACATAATTCTGTCAAAACATAAACCATTCATAGAAAGAATATGAATGATACCATTGGATCATATATCTATTAAGGTATTATTAACACCAATGGATGTCATCTTAGATGGAAAATAATTTTGAAATATCATTTAAAATATTTCTTGAGGAAAATATCCTTTCCTCTTTGAAAAACACTTTTTAATATATAAAATAATTTGAAATCCTTTTTATTTGAAAATAATTTTGAAATAATACTAAGGAATATTCAAGGAAATGATTTCTCATGACATTATAATATTTTTTTCATGTCATACACATAAAAATGAAACTTCCTTTCACATTTTTAGTAAAATCCAAATGGGAATTGTTTTGGAAAACAACATGAAAATCCATTTCAAATTTTTTTTTGTAAAAAGTAAAACATGTGTAAAATTTTATTTTAAAAATTTTAAGAGAGTAATAAAACATTTTAGAAAAACATTTTTAGAAAACATGGTTTTTAAAGAAAACAAATTTACGGACGAATAGAGAGATAAATTCAGATTTTTATAAAAACGTTTTCTTAATACTTTTAAGCACCAAAGAGTGGAAAAAATGATACTATTACTTGAATATCTCATTAATAACCATAGTAGAATAAAATTTATGAGAATTATTGGGATATTTCATCAATTTATGCATAATCATAACCAATTTCGATAAACGATGAGATTATATAAATAAACTCTTACCACTTTGGTAACTTTGAATCTTAATCCCCATGAAAGAATAAAATTACATGAAGATTAAAATATAATTAAAAGAATTATATTCATGTTATAACCTGAAAAATTGTAAGTATATACACCTCATAAAATAATATAGGTTCATAACATAATATGTGTCTCAAATAAGGAAAATTGAGGCAAAATTTCATCACCGCTTTGATAACTTTGAAACTATAACCACATGAAAGAGAGATCATAAAATGGATAATTAAATCAAAATAATTTTCATTATAATAATAATAAAATAAATCCATGGGAATTATACATACCTCATACAAGAAATAGGTGGTGAACATGGCTTGTGTCTCATTGAAAAAAAAGTGAGATGGAAATCTCTTACCTTAAGTCTTGACTTCCATTGTACTCATTAAATACTCCAGTATAATAAATATAAGTTTATTATAAATATTTTACACAACCATATTCATTTATATCATACCATATATTATTTTCTTAGGACCTTTTATTACCCATTTATTAACAATTCCATGTTAAAGTTACGTTTTGGGTAATAACTGTTTTGTTTTTCGTATATGTTTTGATTTGTTATATTTTTTGTTCACATACTTTAGTAATGATTTCATAATATAAAGAATGATATAAATGATATAAATATAATAAATATTCATTATATATGTATTTATAATAATCTATAATATATATAAATAAAAAATATATCGTTCATGGAGAAGGTAGGTCGTAAGTACGCATAAATATTGTTTTCATTTTCTTATCAGATTGAAAGAAAGAAAAATATATGAGATATTATCACTACAAAATAATTTTTATTTTATATATATTACATTTGTTTATTGAACTTTTTCTTAATAAATTCCATGTAGAACATGAACAAATCACATTGCTTCATGAGGCGGCAGTCCACCGTACACATGAATGATGTTATTGTATTCCCAAAATGGAAACCATGAAGTTATGTATGATATAAAAATTATATAATAATAATATCATCCTAAAAATAATAAATATAAACTATAAAAACATTTCCATCATTATTCCTAACCTTTATAAGAGGTAATGGAAAAACGAACAAAATCGGTTCGCGAGGCGGTAATCCACCATACACGTGAATAATGATTTCATAACCCGTTTGATGAAAGTGTGGGTGTTTTTAGATCATACACATAACCTAAAAACATATAATTATATTTAGGATATTTGGGTTATTATATAATAATTATATAAAAATAATTAAATGGGTTTTAGGAAGAAATAAAACAAGAACATTTGTTGATGAACATTACCTCTTCTTTGGGTATCTCTTTTTGGTTTGCACCAAAAGACTCTATTGGTTGTATTTATTAACAAATTAAGGATTATAAAATTAGAGGAGGGAATTTTGGAATATATTTGGATAGGTTTTATCCAAGAAAAATGTCTTTAGATGCGTGAAGAGAGGGGTAGGGGTGTCCTTTTATAAGGTAGGTGAGTGGAAAACTTGTAAATTTTTTAAAGAGATAATTCCAAACACATTTTTCCATATCAAGTGGACTCAATAATAGAAAAATATCTATACTATAAGGTATAAGTTCTAAATATGTCCATACGATGGGTGTTGGAAAATTTTCTAGGTGATTTTTTCCTTTAAGATTAAAGTTTAGTCCCTTAGTAAACTCGTTTTTTTCTTAATCGTTGTGATTAATTTTAACTGTTTTCACTAATCACATTGGAAAAAAATGAATTTATGCTTATTATAAATTATAAATTATTCTAATTAAAAATATTGAATCCAATTTTCCTAATTCAATTCACATAATTTGAAAAAATTAATTTAAAATTAATCCCGTGGATGGGATAAAACAATGAGTTTTTAAAGTGAAAGAGTTCAAAAGTTTGAAATGTTTTATATTAAATTTCAATGTAAAATTGATTCCAATGACCTGAATTAGATTTATTGATTTATAATTGGACTAATTATACTTTAAAACTAATTTAAAATATAATTTAACTATACAAATACACTAAAAAATTCAATTTTCAATTTAAATTCAGTATTTTTTACTATTCATCCAAAAATGAAATATTTCAAAATTATCCCAAAAAATCACCCTAAGATATTTTTAAAATTATAAATTCAAAAATTAAATTAATTTTATAAAATTAAATTTCTAAAATTGTACAAAATTAATTTTATTGTTCTTAAAAATAGTTCTTTTGAAAAAATAGCATTTTCAAAACATATTAACTTTACCAAAAATTATATATTTAATTATCAATATGTTTTATTTATATAAAAAAATTATAAATAATATTTAAAAATTAGTTATTACTATTCATATTACTATGTTTAACAGCTAGTTTGTAACTATCTTGTTTAAATAATTGTAATAATAAAATGTTGTTTCGTATAAACTCAATGTTCTGTGTAACACAAGTTAAACTCAATGTTGTGTATAGTGCAACCTTAAATTGGTGTATCTAACTCAATCCAATAAATAAATTTAATTTATTAAAAAAAAATTCATAAAAACTCAGGGTGTTACATTATACCCCCCTTAAAATGAATTTTTTCCTCAAAATTCATCACTCTGATACAAAAAATGAGGATAATTCTACCTCATCATATTCTCAAGTTCCCACATAGCTTCCTCTAACTGGTGGTTTCACCATTTACTAGGTGGGTGATCTTGTTTCATAGGGCTCTCTTTTTACGATCTGTAATCTCCACTGGTCATTCCTCATAAGAAAGATCCTACTCTAGTGATATGGCCTCTGAGTTCAGTACATGTGAAGGTTTAGGTATGTACTTACTCAAGAGATATTCATGAAACACATCATGGACTTGAAAGATATTTGGTGGAAGTTTCAAGTGATAAGAAACCATCCCTACTCGATCAAGGGTCTCAAAAGGGTTAATATAACTAGGGATCATCTTCCCTTTTTTATGAATCTCAAAAATTTCTTCTAGGGAGAGATTCATATAAACACCTTCTCATCAAATTCAAACTATAGATCATATCAGTTATTATCAGCATAAATTTTATACTGAATTTTAGTGGCCTTGATGTGCTTCTGAATGGATCTAACCTTCTCTACCATTTTCTCAGCCATCACAGGTCTCAACATCTTTCTTTCCCCAACTTCATTCTAGCATGTTAGATCTCTACACTTCTTTCCATAAAGATCTTCATAAGGTGTAATCTGAATGATTGAGTGAAAGTTATTGTTGTATGAAAACTCAACTAGAGGAAGGTTTTGATCTCAAACACATTTTAAATCCAAAGAACAATATCTCAACATATCCTCTAGGGTTTGAATTTTTCTTTCAGACTGAATATCTTTTTGAGGATGATACTCAGTAATGAAAATCAATTGTGTATCAATAGCTTGCTGAATACTTCTCTAGAACTTTGAGGTAAACCTTGGATCCCAATCAGATATAATGGAATGTGGTACTCCATACAACTGTACTGCTTTCATAATGTATATCCTATCAAGCTGATTTAAAGATAAGTCTTCTCTGATAGCGATGAAATGTGATGACTTAGTAAGGTGATCGACTACCACCCATATATAATTATTCCATTTAGAGTTTTTTAGGATTCCAATGAAAAAATCCATAGTGATGTTCTCTTATTTCCATTATAGTCTGGGTAATGGATGCAACATCCCCTCATAATTTTTTCATTCAACCTTAACTTTTTGACATATCAAGGACTAATATACAAACTCTACAATATATATATTCATTCCATCCCACTATAAGTATTCTTTCAAATCTATATACATCTTCATACTTCCAGGATGAATAGAGAATGAAAAAATATGATCTTCCTATAACATATCCTTATTCCAATATGGTATAGATGGAACACATACACGGTTCCTAAATATTATCATTCCTTTATGATCAAGTTTAAACTTAGGAACATTTCTAACCTTCTTTTGTAGCTATCTATCTTCCTTCTATGCTTATTTAATCTTCACTTGGATGGATGGTTGAACATTCAATTAAGCATGATAATATTTTTCCCCTTACATTAGGATTTCCATATCCATCCTTTTCAAATATAGAAATATTGAAACTTTTTTTATCCTCATAATGGATAATCTATCATTATACTTTTGACTCAAATCACCATTCATCTTATTCGCTTTCCTAGGTTGGTAATGTATTGAGCAATCATAATCCTTTATCAGTTTTAAACATCTTCTATGGAATGTGTTCAACTCCTTTTGTGAGTATATATACTTCAAACTTTTATAATTGGGATATATATCACACTTTTCTATATAAATATAATGGTTTCATATCTTTAAATAAAAAAATAACACTGATAAATCCAAATCATGAGTTGGGTAATTTTCCTCATGAATCTTATTATTGTGATGCATAAGCTATAGCCATTTTATTCTACATAATAATATATCACAATCCCTTCTTGGATGCTTCACTATAGATTGAAAACCCATATACACTATAGGGTAACATAAGCATAGGTATGCTGACTAACCTTCTCTTCAGTTCCTTAAAATTTTCCTCACATTCATCTATCAAGAGGAACTTGGATACATTCTGAGTTAACTTGGTTAGAGGATTAGATAGTTGTGATAAATTATCCACAAACCGTCGATAATATATAGATAAACCAAGAAAACTATTGATCTCATTCACCATAGTTGTTCTTGGTCAACATTCAATAGCCTCCACCATTTATGGATATACTGATATACCATCTCTTGAGATTATATGACCCAAAAATTAAACCTTTTGCAGCCAAAATTCATACTTTGTAAATTTTTCATATAGTTTCTCCTTCCTTAGGTTATTTAGTAAAATTCTCAAGTGGTATTCATGATCTTACTTTCACTTTGAATAGATGAGAACATCATCTATAAATATTACCACAAATTGATCAAGGTAATCTATAAAGACTCTATTCATTAAATCCATAAAGAAGGTAAGGAAATTATTAAGGCTAAATAGAATCACTATATATTCATAGTTTCCATATATTTTATGGAATTTATTTTTGGGTATATATTTCTTATTAACCCTAAATTTATGATATCTATAATAAAGGTCAATCTTGGAAAAGTATTGAGCTTCATGTAGTTGATCAAACAACTCATCAATATGGGGAAGAGAAACCTTGTTCTTGATTTTGATCTTGTTCAACTCTCGATAATCAATACAGATTCGCATAGATCCATATTTCTTTTTGAGAAAAAGAATAGGTATTCCCCAAGGTGAAATAATTGGCCGAATGGATCCCTTTTCAAGACTCTCTTGTAGTTTCTTCTTCAATTCCTGAAACTCAATCTGGGCCATTCTATAGGGAGTCTTTGAAATTAGTGTGGAAACATGTATGAGTTATATTCGAAACTCAAATTTGTGATTCATTTTTAGACTAGGAAATTATTCTATAAATATATCTACAAACTCCCAAAAAATAGGCATATCATCGATGTTGTGTTTCTCCCCTTCCATCTGGGGTAAACACCCCTTCTAAAAAGGAATCATGACCCATACAATAGATGTTATTTACATTAGAAGTTCATATTTATCATCTCGCTAATAGACAATCACAGTCTCATTTGGAATGTCAAATGTGACTTTCCTTCCTTATCAATTGATGTGATCCTTATGTAAATAAAGTCAATCCAAGCCTAAGATAATGTCAAATTCAACCAGAGGGAGAATAACAAGATTTTCAAGAATAATGTTCCCAAAAACTTTAACTAGGGAGGAAACATAGACTTGTGATGCGGTCATCATACCATTAGGGGTTTTTAATATTAATACAATATCTAATTGTTGTAGTGACATTTTGATACCCTTAGAAAATTCATTAGATATAAATTAATGGGTAGATACATAGTAAAATAAGACATTAATGGTTCTAGAGTGAATGGTAAGTGTACCTTTCACCACATCATTATTACTCCTCTCATCAGAAATAGTAATTACGTGAGATTTCCCTTTTTCCCTTGGATTAAGAGGTCGTGAAAGTCGATCATCATCATTAACCCTTTTATTTGGGCATTGGTTAGTATAATTCTCATTCTCCTTACACTTAGAGCACTTAAGTGTGGGTAGTGAATTCTATAGAGCTCTCTATCTCTCTATTCACATTATTAGATAACTTTTTACCATCACTTCAGTAGTTAAATGCTCGATGGCCATCCTTCCCGCACTTAAAACATTTTCTAGTCCCCTTAAGAAAATTTCATCCATTATTATTTCCACACATTGATAATAAAGGAAAGTTCATCTTCTTTTATCCATGGTGCTTATATTTCTATTTTGAATTTCATCTTTATCTTCTTATCAAACCCTTGAGATTGATACATAACAAAAACCTCCATTTCCACCTTAATGGAACATCAAACAATTTTTTCATAGCTACTAAAGTATCTTATGGATAAATCCATTAAGATACTTGGATTTAATCCACTTAAGAATTGATCAAACTTACTTTTGAGTTGGATAACAATTCCAGAAGCATATCTCACAAGTCTTGTAAAATTGGCTTCATAGGTACCAACAGATCCACCATCCCTTTACTTTAACTTGAGAAACTCCTTATCTATTTTTGTATGAAGAATATGAGGAAATTGATTATTGAAAAATAAGTTCATGAACTCATCCCAATACATGGATTCAATTTCATCTTGCTACCTCATATTCTTGATTAGAGTCCACCACTGGTCCACTTCACCTTCTAAATAATAAACAACCAGAATGACTTTCTCATGTTTCGAACATTTAAGAATGGAAAATATATTTTTATTGGTGTCAACCATTGGTTATCCACTAATGGATTAGAATAACCATTGAAATAAGGTGTACATTGTTTTATAAAGGACTCAATAGAATGTTGTTCCCTTCTTTACTTGTGTGGAAGTCCATCAGGATTCATAACTTGAGAAAGTTGTGTGATCATAACAACAAGATTTTTCATTCCAACTCCCATATCATTTGGTTTCTCATGAATACAATTGTTTCATTTTATATCACATTCATCATTAATTTTGTTCCTTAAGGTTCCATCTATTGACTAAAACCAAAAATCATAGTGTGAGTAACACAAATCATAGTATTAAAACAACATAATCAAGAGGAATTACTTATAAAATTCCAATATATGACACCTTATTTTTAACATAGGTCATATATGATCATTATATTTTAAAAATAATTCATAATGGTTTATAAAGAAAATGTGTATTAACAATAAAATATCTCTCAGGATTGTCAAACCAGGTACGCAGCAAGGCTCATTATCATACACCATTTATCGATCGAGTCTAGATCAATATTGTGTTTTCAAGGTTGTTACCCCTAACTACATCTATTCCAAAACCAATCCCACTTTTAGTATCCATATAAGGATGTAATACTAGATAAACCACATAATATATTACTTATTATAACTTAGGATGTTCACATATACTTAGGTTTATCATAAGGGTTCGTACTAGAGTTTTCTCAACCCAGTTTCCAAAGGATAACTAAACCTTTCCTATGATACCAACTATAGTGACCCTAGATTTTCATACATGAATTTTACATCCTAATATATTAATATTAATTTTATTACACAAATACTTTCCAAAGGATTGTAATAGTTTAGTGCCTCTGGAAACATGGATACATAAACAATTGGTTCATAAAATAACTACATTATCTTCCACTGGGTTATCTATTACTAGTACCCTTCTTAGACACATAATAAATAATAAATATCTCTATAACCTGGGGAAAGGAAACATAAGAAAGTGTAAGATCAAATTCTCAGTAAGGGTAAACAAGGGAGATACCTAAGCATAATTATGAGCATAAGGGTATGAGAACATGATCATAACATTATAATATCATAACATGTATATCAAAGATCATAATATTGATTAATGACATAAAGATTAGTATTCATAAGACATGAATCATAAATGAATCATGAATCATGATTCATATGAGCATAACATAGGCATAAGACATGGAATTTTGGTAAACACATTAACATATAAATGATTTCCATAGTATTTAAGGCTTACTGGAAAGGCTATCTTAGTGGAATGGTTTCACTCCCCAAACCATATTAGTAGTCAAGGTTCACTCCTAAGACCATATTAATAGACAAACATCTTTACTAAACTAGGTTCACTCTCCATTCCATCCATATCTATCTCATGAGATATAAATCTTTACCTAATTCATTGGAGGGAGATATAGGTCCCACCTTTCACATAATAAAATCATATATATGTGTTCCAAAAGAACATAAACATTCATCATATCATAACTCATGAAATGAAATGGGTGTCATAAACATTTCATCATATCTTAACCAATGCAAAATAGGCGTTTTTAATAATCATTTCTTCATAGCATAGCCCATGAAATAAGAGTGGGTTTCATATGGATATAACTCTTGGAAGAGGAATGGATTTCACAATCATATAACCCATAGAATACAAACTAATTTCATAAACATAATGTTATAAAAACATAAAACATTCATATAAATAATATGAAAGGTAGCCCTAGTAAGTAATGATTAACACCAATGAGTTTAATCTTATATGTAAAATAATTTTGAAAGATCGTTTAAAACATTTCTCAAGGAAAATATCATTTCTTCTTTAAAAAACACTTTTTAATACATAAAATATTTTGAAATCATTTTTATTTGAAAATAATTTTGAAAAAATGATAAGTAATCTTTGAGTTAATTTTTGGTCATGATGTCAGAATGTTCTATTTAGGTCGTACATGTAAAAGTAAAGGTTCATTTCACATTTTCAGTAAAATCCAAATGTGCATTGTTTTGTAAACTGACATGAAGATTCCTTTCAAAAAAAATTATAAAAATTCAAACATGGGTAAAAGTATCTTTTAAAAATTTTAAGAGAGTAATAAAACATTTTTGAAAACATTTTTAGAAAACATGGTTTTGAATGAAAACATATTTCCGACTAAATAGAGATATAAATTCGGATTTTAATAAAAATATTTTCTTAACACTTTTAAGTACCAAAGAGTGTAAAAAATGGTATTATTACTTTAATAGATAATTAATAACCATAGGATAAGAAAATTTATGATAATTCTTGATATATTTCATCAATGGAAGCATAATCATAACCAATTCTGATAAATGATGAGATTATAGCAATAAAATCTTACTAATTTGGTAACTTTGGATCATAATACCTATGAAATAATAACATTACATGAAGCTTAAAATATCATTAAAATAATGAGATTCATGATATAACTTTTAAAAGGGTCACTATATACACCTTGTAAAAGAATATAGGTGTATGACATAACATGTTTCTCAAAGAAAAAAAAGGAGACAAAATTACCTTACCATTTTGGTAACTTTAAAATTGTAACCCCATGAAAGATAGATATACAAATGGATAAGTAAATATCAATAATTATAAATATAGTAATCATAAAATAAATCCATGTTCAGTATACATACCACATACAATAAATAGGTGGTGAACATGATTTGTGTCTCATGGAAAATAAAAGTGAGACGGAAATCCCTTACCTTAAGTCTTGACTTACATTGTACTTGTTCAATACTCCAATATACTGAATATAAGTTTATTATACATATATTAAATAACCATATTAATTTATATCATACCATATATTATTTTCTTATGACCTTTTATTACCCATTTATTAAAAATTTCATGTTAAAGTTGTGTTCCGGGTAATAACCGCTTTGTTTTTCGTATATGTTTTGATTTATTATATTTTTGGTCCTATAACTTTAATCATGATTTAATCATATCCAAAATGATAAATATGATATAAATATAATATATATTCATTATATATTTGTTTATAATAATTTATAAGAGATATAAATAGGAAATACGTCGTTCATGGTGATGGTAGGTCATACATACGCATGAACATAGTTTACATTTTCTTTTTGGATTTAAAGAAAGAAAAGTATATAAGATATTATCATTATAGAATAATTTTTATGTTATATATATCACATATTTTTATTAAACCAATCTTTAATACATTACATGTAAAACGTGAATGAATCACATCACTTTGTGAGGCGGTAGTCCACCATACACACGAACGACGTTATCGTATTCCCAAAAAAATGGAAAGCATGAAGGTATGTGTGATATAAAATTTAAATAATTGTAATAAATTCATAAATATCATAAATATTAAATATAATTATTATGTTCATAATTATTCCCAACCTTGATAGGTTGTAATAGAAAAATGAACGACATTGGTTCGCAAAGCGGTAGTTCGTCGTACACATGAACGATAATTCCGTAACCCGTTTGATGGAAGTGTGTGTGGTTGTCAATCATAACCTTGACATAAAAACATCTCATTATATTTAATATACTTAATTTTTTATATAATAATTATATAAAAATAATCAAATTGGTTTTAGGAATAAATAAAATAAAAACGTTTGTTGGTTAATGTTACCACTTCTTCGGGTATCACCTTTTGGTTTTCACTAAAGGACTCTATTGGATAGATTTATTCCTAAAGAACATATTCTAGTATGATAACGGGGAATTTTGGAATATATTTGTACAGGTATTAGCTAATAAAAAGACCTTTATAGGTGTTAAGAGAGGTGGAGAGGGGTGGTCTTTTATAAGGGAGGTGAGTGGAAAACATGTAAATTTTTGAAAGAGAGAATTTCACCCATGTTTTTTCCATGTCAATTGGATAAAATAATAGAAACATATTTATAATAGAATATATAAGGTCTAAATATGTCCATAAAATGGTTTTTTTACAAGTTTATAAGTCATTTTTACCCTTAATCTTGAAGTTTAGTCTCTTTGTAAACTCGTTTTTCTCTTAATCGTTGTGATTAATTTTAATTATTTTCACACATAACTTTGGTAAAAAACTAATTTAAAATTATTATATATTATAAATTATTCTAATTAAAAATATTGAATCTATTTTTCCAAATTCAATTCATAGAATTTGAAGAAATTAATTTAAAATTAATCCAGTAGATGGGACGAAACAACAGGTTTTTAGAGTGAAAGAGTTCAAAAGTTTGAAATGTTTTTTATATCAAATTTCAATGTTAAATTGACTAAAATGACCTATATTGGATTTATTTATGTATAATTTAACTAATTATACTTTAAAACCAATTTAAAATATAATTTAACTATATAAATAACTTAGATTAAAAGGCAGTTTTCAATTAAAATTCAGTATGGGTGAGGAATTCAATGTAAGTAAATCAATTGAAATAACTCAGGGGTGGATGATCCTATAAGGGGATCTGCATTAGTGTTCCCCCCCCCCCCACTTCCTTCTTCCCCCGTTGTGTTTTTTCTAGGTTTCTCTCCTCGACATCTTGGTCCAACGAGCTCGTGGTGTGCGGTCTCTTCTGTGGCAGCGTTGTTCTGTGGGCTCGAACACCTGGAGAATCTCGATGTTTGCAGGCTGCTTCTCCCCCTCCCATTTGAATGTGGTCAAGGCTTCCATGGAGGTGTGTTGAGGGTCCAAGGTTCAAGTCCATTTGTTTTGTTAAAGTCGGCATCTCGTTTATCCATCGGTTATGCGTGCATTGGGTGGATCTGGTCACAGTGTGCGGTATTGAAGGTGGTAGTGGGATTTGTGATTCTTAGAGGGTCTTCTTGAAAACTGTTATGGAATTTGGGTGTTCTTTTTTGATGGTTTTTTTATGATGGGTCTGCATTTTTGGTGTTCGGTGTTGTTTTTTTTATTTCAGTTGTGTGGATTGGATGGGTTTTTGTGAATCTGGGATCGTGGTTTGCGGTGGTCTGTGTCAGTGTTGCAACGAAGGATTCTAATGGTGTCCATTGATTTTATTTTCTATGGTTAGATGTTGAGTTGGGGTCTGAAGGTGGTGGGTGTATTGGCAGAATTACTGTTGGGTGCATGTTGATCTGATTATTTTGGTTTGGTTGTGGGCTTGTTCCAAACATTCTACAATATTTGTTCCTGATGAGGATTCAGAGCAGGTGCTTCCATCATGTGTGGCTATTCAGATTTGTATTTTTGAGAGGGTATGGTGTTTCCATTGGTACCAGGCCCATGCATTTTTGCATGGGGCATGGTGGAGGTGTGCCATAATGATGTTGATGCTAGGGAGGGGTTTTTTCTATGTATTCTTGATCTGGGATGATGACCCTTTTGATGTCCTACATCTTTGAAGTCATGTAAGGTTTCCCCCTTCTTCCTTAAAAGGAGTTTTATCCAAAATAAATAAAAATTTAGGCCTTTGGACCATTCAGTCAAATTAAAATTCATTATTTTTCACTATTCATCCAAAAATAAAATATTTCAGATTAATCTCAAAAATTCACCCTAATATAATTTTTACATTATGAATTCAAAAATGAAGTTTATCTTATCAAGTTAAATTTCTAAAAGTTTCAAAAATTAATTTAATTATTATTTAGAAAAGGACATAAAAAAGCAGTTCTTTTGAGAAAATAGTATTTTTAAAACATATAGACTTTACCAAAAATTATATATTTCATTATCAATATGTTTTCTTTATATAAAAAAATTATAAATCATATTTAAAAAGTATTTTTTATTATTCATATTACTAAGTTTAATGGCTAGGTTATAACTGTCATGTTTAAATAATTATAATAATAAAATATTATTTCGTAGAAACTCAATGTTACGTGTAACTCAAGTTAAACCCAGTCTTGCATATAGCACAAGCTTAACTTGGTGTAGCATAAATGTAATGACCTGAACTGTTATAAATAAATTCCCTTTTTTGTTTTAATTAAATGTCTTATTATGTGATATGGTTATATAAAACACATGCACTTTTTTTGTTTTATTATATTATATCAAATTTAAAAGACCGTTAAGCATCATTACCATTAATAATAGTCTTTGTAAAATAAACACATGATTAGTATAAATATAGAGTTTTAGAAAATCCAATTGACATAGAAAAAGGAAGTGATGACATCAACTAGTAGGATTGTACCCTATAAATCTCATTTATCAGAGCTTCTAAGAGAGATAGAATCACTGGGATTTGCCCTTGACCAAGTTCAAGGTGAGATCTAACAACTTAAGCATGAGTAAAACGATTTATGGGAGAAATTCAAGCTCATCAAGATCATGACTCAGACCATGTATGCCAAACAACCCCATGAAAGTCTCATCATCACACACCTTGCTCTTAGGGAATTTGTGGGTGTATTAAAGGGATATGTATCAAGACCCTAGATATATGAGTATGTACATTGTTTTTTATAGAACAATGGATATATTTTCATCCTATTATTGTTGCTTTATGAATGATTTTTATTTTGATACAATAAAACACAAATAGTTTTTTGGGTAATATTCAAATTCAATTAAGGAATTTATTTTGATGAATTAATAGTTTTTTTAAATAAATAATATTTTTAATAGAATATTATTATTAAATAATTTTTATTAAATATAAATTATCATATAATTTTTATGAATTCAAATGTAATTTTTATAAGGGTTTGAAAACTGTTATTGTCAAAAAACCCATCATTTCTTGATAAATATCGAATTTATTTTAAAAGTAAAAATAAACATATTTA
This sequence comes from Viscum album, assembly GCA_963277665.1. Lineage (NCBI taxonomy): Eukaryota > Viridiplantae > Streptophyta > Magnoliopsida > Santalales > Viscaceae > Viscum > Viscum album. The sequence goes on from OY728165.1 coordinate 228,387,515, forward strand.
TAAAATTATTTACATAAAATGAATATTATTTTTGGAATCATAACATCAAAATTATCCAATGATAAATTTTTTTATAATTTTCTAAGTCGAATTTTCGAGTAAAAATTAAATAGCGTATAAATATACTTTGTGTATTATGACATCATAATGACCCAAAAGTTATGTAATAAATACTATAAAATTTATTTAAGACCAAATATATGTAATATATTTAAAATAATGAGATTTTAAGTTTTTTTTATTAATTATATAAATCCATTATGAATCCTCCAAAACCATTAATATATTTTAAGGTTTTAAAATAATTTCTTTAAGAGTATGAATCACCTCCATATAAGAAAGGACATTATTTTATTAATTTCAGCCCTTGGCCTTATAAAATAATTAAATTCACTCCCATTTTTCAGAAACCATGGGAAAAACCAGGGTAAGGTTTATGTTTTTGGTTATTTTATTATATAGAGTCCAAAACCTAAGTTTGAGAAATAATAAAGAAACCCTCACTAATTTCCTATATAAACCCACCCAATATCCTATTTATATTCCATAAAACTCCTTGTATCACATCCTTAATCTTATCTTCCCTCTCTATATTCCTCACAAGGTTCCCTCAATCTCTTAAGAAGCTCCTCCCAAGCATTTGGAATCACACACTCAAGTAAGGGATCTTTTCCTTTCTCCTCTTTATTCAAGTATCTTCTTTATCTTATGTATTTTATCTTAATTTTTTTATGATGGGATATGTTATTCCATATCCACATTACTGTCCATTTTATTTTCAAATGATGAGATACCCCTTCCTCTCTCATCAACCAATTTTATGAATTTTTAAGTGACATTGTTATACTGTCGAAGTTTCACTGCGATTTTCCATGCCAAAACAATTATGTAGTGAATACCATACACATTTCCTATCAAGGATGGTCACCTTTATACACTTATACTTATTTGACTTGGGAATTACATGTATTTATTTTATACTACTTGATCTTGGAATAAAATATGATGATAAATGAATTCGTGTTTTATGATCTATGTAACGCACTTAAGCATGAGAATGAAATGAAAGTGACAGGTGCGCCCGAGATTATATAGCGGTCCAATGCATCGGGTAATGTTTAGTCTCATGAGACGTCATGTTGGGATAGGGATTAAACCTAATTCCTTTATGGAAATCTGTTCATCGTGATCCTTGTCAATTTGCCTCAGCCTATGTTTATGATACAATGTTTTAAGTCATTGCTACATTTCTCATGTTATGATTATCATGATATATAATGCCTTATTGTTCATGTTCCTTTTATTCCCCATTGATATGTCTATTGTCTAACATGTTTTATCTTATTCCATGATTATTAACTTATTGTGATTTATAGCTCACCATTTTCTTATGTATGTCCTCAGGTTATCCCATGCAGTTTTAAAAGCCATAGAATATTATGATCATGTTAGCGCTAGAAAAAAACAGCAGGTTAGAGGGGGTTATGCACAACCCCCTCTAAATTTTTTTTATAATTAGAGGGGGTTATGAAGAACCCCCTCTAATCATAAAATTTATAAGGGGTTATGAACCCCCCTCTAATTCATTTTCTATATAAATTATAGAGGGTTATGTTCAACCCTTGCTAATCATCGAATTTAGAGTGGGTTTTAAACCCCCTCTAAATTTTTTAACATTATTTTTTTAATATTCAGCTGTATTTTAGAGGGGTTTTTGAACCCCCTATAATTTAAGAAAATATAGGGGGTTCATAACCAATGATAATCAATAAGATTAGTGATTGTTCACAACCTCATATAATATCTTAAATTATTGGGGGTTATGAACCCCCTCTAATGCCTTAAATTAGAGGGGCTTGAAAACCTCCTCTACTATCTTAAATTAGAGGGGGTTGTGAACCCTACTATTTAAAAAAACAAATCCCATAATATATATATATATATATATATATATATATATATATATATATCTGTGTGTGTGTGTGTGTGTGATTAAAATATAATATATAAATGTATTTAAATGCATTATATAAAAATAATATATAAAATGTTTATATGATTTCATTTTACTGTATTTATATGTTTACATAAATATAATTATATAGTACTATATACATTATAATATATATTTATTTGTATAAAAAAAATTTCATATAATATTAATTATATATAATATAAAAGCATAAAAATATTATAGGAAAACTCTAGCATATAGGTTATCTACATGGCCTACCATAAATATCCTTGTATAGTTACATCTGTATAGTTGTCTAATAACTGTTGTTATAGGAAAACTTCACTAGTGTCAGGTGCTTATCCTAAAACCCTATGAAGTCTAGAACACATGCTTACAGCATATCCTCAAGAACCTGTATAGTACGCTCTGATTTCCCATCTGTCTGTGGGTGGAAATTCATACTAAAAAAACTTGTGTACCAAGCGCCCTCCATAATCCCTTCCATAAGTGAGAAGTAAAATGAAAATCATGGTCTAAAACAATAGTATGTGGCACCCCATGCAGACAGATTATCTCTCAAACATACAGTCCTCCCAACTGCTCCACTAAGAAGGTTTTCTATATAGGAAAGAAATGTGCTACCTTCATCAAATGGTCTACAACCACCCAAATAGCGTCATTCTTCTGAGGTGTCTTTAAGATACCCACCACAAATTCCATGGTCATGTTATCCCAATTCCACTATGGAATGGTTAACTAATGTAGAAAACCTCCAAGTTTTTTATGCTCGACATTCACCTGCTGACAAGTGTAGCATCGTGTCATGAACCCTGCTATCTCCTTTTTCATGCCCGACCACCAAAAGCATCATCATATGTCATAATACATTTTGGTCACACCTGGATGTACCTCCCACTTCAAGGCATGAAACTCACACATCAGATCCTCTCACATGCTTGTAGGCATGGTAACCCAATTCCTGACATAGATGACCTCATCCTCTCTATGCTCTAATCAGAAGGTGACTCCCACCTTCAAGTCTTTCCCTTGAGGTCAAAAATTCTATATCCTCATATTTCCTGTCTTGTATCCATCTCAAAAGTATATACTCCGCTAAAACTGATAAAAAATTCATCTTCTCCTGACTCTCCTGAACCACAACATGCCTCTTATCTAGAAAATCCATCATTTTCTACTCAAAACTAGAGTCCTGAACCTCCTGAGTCTGATTTTTCCTGCTCAAAGCATTAACAACATTTTTTCCCTTTTTGGGTGTATATGCCAGCTCAAAATTAAAAGACTACATATATCAACCCATCTCCACTGATGAAGATTCAAATCTCACTATGAAAAGATATACTTCAAGCTCTTGTGGTCCATATACACAGTAAACTTTTCACCCAATAGATAATTCAACCAACACTTTAAAGAATAAACCAATGTTGCCAACTCGAGGTCGTGTGTAGGGTAGTTTTGTTCATGAGGCCTCAATTTCCAAGACTCATACACCACAACTCGATCTCCCTACATAAAAAATGCTCTAATCCCTATCCCAGAAGTGTCACAATACATCGTATACTCCTCACCTGGGTCGGGTAAGACCAAGATTGGTGCTGATATTAAACACTTCTTCAACTCTTGGAAATCATTCTCACATGATTTTGACCAATCAAACTTTATCCTATTTTTAGTTAATCCCGAAAGTGGAATTTACAAATAGAAAAAGTCCTAAATGAATCTTTGGTAATATCCATCCAACCCTAGAAATCTATGGATATTGAATATGTTCTTGAGATGCTCCCAAGAAACCACTACCTAAAATTTATCTAGGTCCATGGAAACACCTTCATCCTAGATGATGTGACCCAATAAGTGTACCTGATCAATCCAAAATTAACACTTAGATAGCTTGGTGTATAGTCGATGCTCTCTCGGTATACTCGAGATGACATTAAGATGTTGGGCATGATCATCATGGGTATTGGAGTACAAAAATATGTCATCCACAAACACTACCACAAACTGATCTAGGTATGGATGGAAGATCATGTTCATCAAGGAAATAAACACTATTGGGTAATTATTTAACCCAAATGGCATTACAAAGAACTCATATAGGCCATACCTACTTCTAAAATTAGTCCTCGGTATATCATTAGTCTGAAATATCAACTTATGATACCCTGATCTCAAGACTATCTTGGAAAAGACACAAAATCACCTCAACTAGTCAAAAAGATTATCGATACATGGAAGAGGATATTGGTTCTTCACATTTATCCAGTTCAACTTTCGGTAATCAACACACAAGTGTAGAGTCTCATCTGCCTTCTTAAAAAACAAAACTAGGTTGTGATCTCTCCTAGTTGCTGAGTAATTAGCCCTGCTCGGCCTACCTCGATATCCCACTCTCCATGATGAACATAACTATCTCCCTTAACAGACGTAAAAGTCACTCTCCTATGATAATAGTCTATGTGATCTTGGTATGATACTAACCAGTCCATACCCAGAATTAGGTCAAAGCCTAACATATAAAGAATATAGAGATTCCACAAAAAATGATACTCTCCAACCTCGAGAGAAATCCCCTTACATAAGCAAAAGTCTCTCAACTGTACTCCTAGAGGTTTGTTTATCGTCAACACCCCGCTCATGAACTCCATAAATAGGCTCAAACCGTTCACAAGTTTTGTATAAATAAAGGAATGAGAAGAACCCATATCAAATAAGGAACTAGAAAAAAGTAGAGGATACAAGAATATTACCTCTCACTATTGATGGTTCAGCCTCACTATCTGCAAGTGTAGTTTGCACTGCATGCAACTGTCATGACCCTCTTCCCTATAATGTAGTCTGACTCCCCTGAGCTGCACCACTCTGCTAATATGAGTGATCTTTCCTAGAAGCATTGTGTCCACCACCTCTATCACCTTGTCTAGTCGAAATCTAGCTTTCAGAATAATATGGTGCAAAAGATCCCCTTCCCTCACCCTGGCTTTGTCAAGCTCTTGTATCACTACTCATCAGTCGCTAGGTCCTATAGAACTTCTATAGATGTCCCATCTTGCTGCAAAATCTAAATTCTATTGACGGTCGGGGGCACTGTCTCTAGAAGTTTCTCAACCTACCACACTGGTGACAGATCACTCAAGTAAGATCTTGAGAAGCTAATCCCTCTATTTGTGTACCCTACTTCCCACTTTTCTGACTGATGCTATCGTAGCGACCCTTCCTGCTCTCGGGAGTCTCACCTCCTGATCATCCAACTGTAACTATTTATCATGCACTGGAAGCATCCTTCAGGATCCCCTCAGCTATGATATCCTGATCCACCACTTTAATAAACTTATTTAACCGAAAAAGGTTAACCTATGACATAATCTCACATTTAATCTTATCCTAAAAATTCCTCGTTCTAGTTGTCTCATCCCCTGCCAACACTAGAGTAAAGAATTGAAAATCTGTAAAGCATCCATCATATTCCATCATGTACATACTCTCCTGAGTCAACCCCATGAACTCAGTATATCTCTTATACCTCATCATCTCTGGATAGAAGTTCTCCAAGAACCTCTCCAAAAATTCCTTCCATAACATACCATTAGCCTGTCTAGTCCACGCTTGAATGTCCCGCCAATGCTTTATTGATTCTCGTAGCATATAAGTAGCTAACTTGACCCTCCTCTCAGCATGAGTATCTAAATGGTCAAGTATCATGTCTATATACTCAACCCAGAATTCAACTCCCTCAAGTCCACCCTCTCTAGTAAAATTCGAAGGGTGTCGCAATTAAAACTATAAGGCCCCAGCCTTAAACCTTACTTAATCTTGAGTTATTACAAGATTACACATTGAGGATCTTTTCAAGTTTAGAGTTTTAGAGAATTAGATCATAAAACTTTCATTACATTCCGCATTTAAACAAAGTGGTTACATAAAAGATAGTATTCATTTTTCCCATCAACGGAAACATATGTAAAATAAAACATGGATTCTTTCTTGACACTTCCTTGACACTATCATCATATCATGTACCCTTCCCTTGACCTGTGAAAAACATTTCAAAAACTTGGGATGAGCATAAAAAGCTCAGTAAGGGATATAAAAATATGGAAAGGAAACATGAGTACATGTATACATAATAATGAAATCATACTTTACCCATAAAACATAAGCACTTTAACATACCCCATAAAATCAGGAATAAATCATAGAAATCATAAGACATAAAGGTAACTTGAGGAATTCATAACATTATTACGTAGGGAGTAACCCTCTTGGTTACGTTTGGAATACCCACCACAGTATATTCCCTAAATCTCTTCGGAGAAACCTTAACGTTTCACTCCTTCACGTTACACAATGCATTGGAGAGCTATATTGGGCTCACCCGCCCTTAGTTTATCACGGAACCACCTGTTTTCATAACAATGCCCAAGAACCATAACATAAACGTATCACATAAAACATGCAGAAAGGAAACATAACATTTCCAAATTTCAATCACAATATAACATTTTAGTATATTGAAATAATGAATCCATTCAAAAAGAAACCATTTCCAAAACCATTTAAAACATTTAATAAAGAGATTTTTGAATCAAAGTGCCCCATACCACCTTGAAGCTTTTAAAATTTTAAACCATTAATATCCATATAAATAAATCCTTAAAACCATTTTGAAAACATGGACATTAAAGATAAAGATTTAGAATAATAAATCTTTAAAACATTTAAAACGATATTTTTGTTAAATAGTTTTTAACAAAATGAGAGACTCTTGAATACAAATAATAGTGGAATAACATTCAATCCGAACTTTATAATATCATGAGAATAAAGGGATTCATGATATAATATGTCAAGGATAGTATACACACCATATAAGAGTGAATTGGTGCATAACAACAATGAAGTCTCAAAAGAAATGTAAAATGAGATGAAATCCATTATAAAGAAGGTATCCTTAAATTAAGGATAAATCAATCTCATAATTATGTGTGACAAATATAAATACACCCAATATAAGTGGATATTAAGTGCAAAACAATCAAAGGTTATTCACACATATTCAAAGGATGACATATTCAATAACTACATGTTGAACCCAAAGAAATCGAAATTGGGTTAAGAAGTTCCCTTGGTAAAATTCGGCAGCCTAACGGCGTCATATAAAATTTTACAAAAAGGGTTGATGAGAGAGATAAAGGGGATCTCATCACTTGGACATAAAATTTACATAAATAAGGATATAGAAGAACATATCCCAACATAATAGTATGTGAATTAAAAGACATAACAAAAAAGTCTTTTAAAAAAAGGAGGGTGAAAGGTCCCCTTACCAAGTTGGGTAACTTTTGAAACGTACACCCCATGGAAGAAGGGTCATACAATGTGGATGTGAATACCCATTAATGAAATTATACTACACAAAGTGTATAATAATGGGCAGTACATACACCACTCAAAGAAAATTGTGGCAAATGTAGCATAAATCTCACGAGAATAAAAGTGAGATGAAAAATCCCTTACGAAAACTCGGCAGCCTAACGGCGCCACATAAAACTTTAAAAAATGGATTGATGAGATAAAATAGGGTCTCTCATCATATTAACATAAAGTTTACAGAAAGAGGAATATAAAAGAACATCCCCCAACATAACAAAGAGGAGCTTAAAATAAGTGACATAAAGGAGAGTACTTAAAAAAGAGGTTAGATCTCTTACGAAAATTCGGCAGCCTAACGGCGCCACTCAAAACGTCCAAAAAGGATTGATGAGAGAGAATAGGGTCTCTCATAATATGAACATAAAAATTACAGTAATAGTAATATAAAAGAACATACCAATAACAAGAAAGATGAGCTTTAGAAGGAATGACATAAAAGAGTGTACTTAAAAAGAAAGAGAGGAGTAAGATCCCTTACCTCAAGTCCAATTTGTCTTGTTCGTTTCTTTATATTCCTGAATAATAAACTTTGGTCAATTTATAATTGCTTAAGGACCTCCTATAAATATTATTATTCAGTTCATATCACATATTTTAATGTTATAATAATTGGTTAATAATATGAGTTCATATCAGACGTTTTTTTCGATGTTTGGTACATGAGTTAAAAATTGAACTTGTTGGAAAATAATTTTCCATGCAGTTATAGGTACATCATATCCAGAATAGTATTGATGTTTTAAATATCATATATATCTAGTATATATTCATTTTATACTATTCCATATCATTTGGAGATAAAAATTAAAAGCACCGTTCATGGAGACGGTAGGCCGTACGTACGCATGAACACTACTTTCATTTTTTTGTCATATTAATGGAATTAAAACAAAATGAGAGATATATATATGTTATAATTCCAGAATGATATCCATAATTTAGATGTAATATATTACATATATATCCATTATATATATGTACTTATAATAGTACATAACATTTTGAGATAAGAAATGAAATGTACCATTCATGGAGACGGTAAGCCGTACGTACGCATGAACGCTACTTCCATTTCTATTTCATATTTAATGGAATTAAAACATAATGATATATAATAGTATTTTAATTCCATAATGGTTTCATATATAATATCATTAAATATATCCTTTATACGTACCACATATGGTATTAACGAATCAAATCACTTTGAGGGGGCGGTAGTCCGCACTTCCTTAAATGAAGATATCGCGTTTACCCATAATGGAAACCATAAAGGTATGCCATAAATGAAAAATAAAGAAGCTTAAGTAAAACATAAACATATTAGATATCATATATAAATATAGTGTCGTCTTAATGGCCACCTTTGAAGGTGTTAGAAGAATATTGAACAATCATCGTTTCGTGATGCAGAAATTCACCATCCACGGAAACAGTATGTTCTTTAACCATTAGATGTAGGTGTGTGTAATTGTAGCTCGAATCCTTCTTATAACAACATACTAGTATATTGAAGATACTGTATTTGTTACAAAAGAAATGAATAAAAAAAGTTTAGGGGGTTGGAGAAGCAAAATAAAACAAAAGGACTCAAGTGAAGACATTACCTTAAAATCGGGTAACTCCCTTTGGTTTGAGCTCAAAGGCTTCCTTGGGAAGACTTCTGCCCAAAGTGAGCCTTCAAAGAGTTATATAGGGATGTGGAGAGACTAAATGGGCAGGGTTTGTCCGAGCCAAATCCTTTGAAAGTGTGTGTAAAGAGGTAGAGGTGGGGGCCTTTTATAATAGGAGAGGAGGGGCACTCTTGGAAAGGTATAAAATGTAACTTTATTTTCAAATGATTTTCGGATTTTAATGGTCCCACATTGATGTGTTTCGGGGATAAGGTGATAAGGGTTCTAAATCCACCCATCCAATAGGTTTTGGACATGTTTAGGTCTTAGATTTTACATTATCTTTCCATTTTATTTAAATCGTTAAATAATGAGGTCATCGCCGCATCATCATAATGTCATAAATAATTTAATTTATTTAATGTCTAAAAATTATAAAAAAAATAATATGATGTAGGAAATCTTGTTAGATTTCTAATGAATATTTATAGTCCAAAAGATCATTTATGTAGAAAAAATTAAAAATATTTTACTTAGGTGATACATTCTTTGTTACATTTAACAATCTTTAAAAATAAAAAGATAAAAAGTCACTTTCTCACAAAAGTGATTCCATGGGGCCCCCAAGTTTGGCACAAGGCATCCCATGGTCGGCCATGAGACAACCAGTATCCTTAGGACACATTTTTTTGTCATTTATTATTATTATGATATTATCTTATTATCTTTAACTACCCGATTACTCATTAATCAAGATAATTAAAGATAATTACCGTCATTACTATTTATAATGTCCAAAAACAAAAGAGTATTAATTACATAATTTGGAACTTATGATTCCAAATATGTAATCCATTTTACCAAATTACAAACACATAAATTTCAATAATTAATTTAAAAAAAAACTTACCGTTGTCAAAACAAATAGCGGGTTTTTTAGAGACAATATTTATGAAAAGTTTGGCACTTGTTTATGCCTAATTCCAAAGTGAAATTAATCCCAATGACCATCATTGAATTAAATGGTAAAAATATATTCTAATTACACTTTAAAACAAATTAAAAATATAATATAACCATATAATTAAATTATATGAAAAAAACAGTTTTGATGTGAAATGCAGTATTTTTCACTATTCATTGAAAAATGAATATTGTCAGAAAAATACCAAAAATTAACCCAAAGTAAATTTCAATGTCCCAATCATAAATAATATGTTTATTTTGAAAAAATAGAGCTTATAAAATTTTCAAAAAGTGGATTTAAAAGGGGTTCGCCATCAAAAGGTGGTTAATCGACCTTTTAAAGAATATTAGAATGTTTACGCTTAAAAACTGGATTCATTTTCATTTTTAATCCTCTAACATTTATTGTAAAGAGTAAAAATATTTGACAAACATATATAATCATTTTGTAGTTAGTTCTGTTTATTCCTTCCATTACAACGGCTAGGCATTAACTACCATTTAAAATAATATTATTTTATTATTAGAGTGCAACGTAAGATTCCCAAGAAACTCGTTGTTGCATATTGGGTACACCATCGAGCATAGCATCCCCTTTAAAGTAATATTAATATTTTATTCACAAATATGGATAAATATAAAGATGTCATATTCTTTATTTACCTGGGGTGTTACATCCTCCCCCCCTTTTGGGAATTGCGTCCTCGCAATTTTAAAATTGGGCTTGGAAACATCCTTGAAAGTCCCACATTGGAACAAGAGTCGGTAAAACAATCACTTTAAAATAAAGAAAGATAAGTACAAAGGTCACCTGAGTTAACCCATACTAGGATTCCATGTAGGAAAACATGGGCATGGAGGAGAAAACATAGGGTCATGTTTTGATGGAGAGTGATAGAAAACATGTCTAGGAGAAAGTTAACCATAAGAAAATCAAAAACTTGTGATGGGTTAAACAGTATTCGATTCCCCAGTAGGAAAAGTTAACAGACAACATTTTTGTTTTAAGTTACTTTTCATTGAGGAATTTATTTTTGAGATTAACTAAATCATAATGAAACATACTTACTTGTCACATAGACTTTCAACTTTTACTAGATTCCTTAATAAAACTCATATTTTCTCCAAAAGACGAGTATTTAGGATGACTTGTTCACTATAATAAACTTCTAGAGAATCACCTAATCCACAAAAGAGAACTATGTACTTCTCATGTCTTTAGACTTTAACTAAAACCAAAACCAAAATGGTTAGTACAAGATCAGATAATCCAGAAAAGGATAACCCTTTATAAAAAGAAAATCTATTCTTAATCTCCAAAATTGGTCCAACAAAACCCAAAGTTCAACGAGGAGCATTTGATAAACAATTGTCCATAAAATTCTTCAAAGTAAACCAAACTAAGATTGAAACCCAAATATTTGAAGGATTTAATCACATAGTCTTCCAAGGTACAAATTAACTTTTATCTCCAAATAACATCAGGTGCTCTTAAATTCTCATATTGAAAAGTAATTAACCTAATCACATATCCTCCATGATAGGTTAATAATTTCCATAGATAACCCAAAATAAACTTACTATTTATTCCTAAAATCGTCTAACTAAAAATAATTAGTCAAACTAACCAGGAACTTCACGTAGTCCAGTGGTAGGCGATAAATACCAGTCGCACTTTGGTTGTGGGTTCGATTCCCGCAGCTTTGTCCGACGCAACGGGTTGCCACACGGTCTGCGTGTTGTCCTTTTCCTAAAATTATATAATTCTTAAAACATTTCCCAAAACGAGATAAAATCTTCAAAAATGATCATAACATATTTTAACCTCAAGTTTATCTCATGCCTTTCATTTTCCATCATAACATATAATAACCCATAATTACCTCAAAAGTAAGGATCATATAGACTCTAATGGTTACCTTTATAATTATTACCTAAACTTCCACATCGATTGGTCATCTCGTACATGATGCATTACAGATCATACCAAGGTTCAAGTGGTTGATCATGACTCCTAGCCAGTTGGTTTAGAACAACCACAAGTTTCCTCATTGAATCCATCATTTCATCCAGTCTCTTAATCAGAGAACCACCACAGTTTCCTTCAAACCTGTTGTCTCTTTAGTGCCTGCTAGATCCATCCATTCACTAAAAACAGAAATGTCAGTGTGAGTATATCAACAAAACCATCATGTAATAATGAGGAAGGTAAACACTAAGATATACTTACTCATTCACTTTTTCTAAAACTAGGACTCTTTCTGAAATCCTAACCATTATGGTAATGTCACTTGTGCTTAGAGAATACCCTAACCTCTAAAGTTATCTAAACCGACCTTTGATACCAAATATAAGGCCTCATCCTTAAACCTTACTTAATCTTGAGTTATTACAAGATTACACATTGAGGATCTTTTCAGGTTTAGAGTTTTAGAGAATTAGATCATAAAACTTGCATTACATTCCACATTTAAACAAAGTGGTTACATAAAAGATAGTATTCATTTTTTCCATCAACGGAAACATATGTAAAATAAAACATGGATTCTTTCTTGACACTTCCTTGACACTATCATCATATCATGTACCCTTCCCTTGACCTGTGAAAAACATTTCAAAAACTTGGGATGAGCATAAAAAGCTCAGTAAGGGATATAAAAATATGGAAAGGAAACATGAGTACATGTATACATAAGAATGAAATCATACTTTACCCATAAAATAATGAATAAATCATAGAAATCATAAGACATAAAGGTAACTTGAGGCATTCGTAACATTCTTACGTAGGGAGTAACCCTCTTGGTTACGTTTAGAATACCCACCACAGTATATTCCCTAAATCTCTTCGGAGAAACCTTAACGTTTCACTCCTTCGTGTTACCCAATGCATTGGAAAGCTATATCGGGCTCACCCGCCCTTAGTTTATCACGGAACCACCCGTTTTCATAACAATGCCCAAGAACCATAACATAAATTTATCACATAAAACATGCAGAAAGGAAACATAACATTTCCAAATTTCAATCACAATATAACATTTTAGTATATTGAAATAATGAATCCATTCAAAAAGAAACCATTTCCAAAACCATTTAAAAAATTTAATAAAGAGATTTTTGAATCAAAGTGCCCCATACCACCTTGAAGATTTTAAAATTTTAAACCATTAATATCCATATAAATAAATCCTTAAAACCATTTTGAAAACATGGACATTAAAGATAAAGATTTATAATAATAAATCTTTAAAACATTTAAAACGATATTTTTGTTAAATAGTTTTTAACAAAATGAGAGACTCTTGAATACAAATAATAGCGGAATAACATTCAATCCGAACTTTATAATATCATGAGAATAAAGGGATTTATGATATAATATGTCAAGGACAGTATACACACCATATAAGAGTGAATTGGTGCATAACAACAATGAAGTCTCAAAAGAAATGTAAAATGAGATGAAATCCATTATAAAGAAGGTATCCTTAAATTAAGGATAAATCAATCTCATAATTATGTGTGAAAAATATAAATACACCCAATATAAGTGGATATTAAGTGTAAAACAATCAAAGGTTATTCACACATAGTCAAAGGATGACATATTCAATAACTACATGTTGAACCCAAAGAAATCGAAATTAGGTTAAGAAGTTCCCTTGGTAAAATTCGGCAGCCTAACGGTGTCACATAAAATTTTACAAAAAGGGTTGATGAGAGAGATAAAGGGGATCTCATCACTTGGACATAAAATTTACATAAATAAGGATATAGAAGAACATATCCCAACATAATATTATGTGAATTAAAATACATAACAAAAGAAGTCTTTTAAAAAAAGGAGGGTGAAAGGTCCCCTTACCGAGTTGGGTAACTTTCGAAACGTACACCCCATGGAAGAAGGGTCATACAATGTGGATGTGAATACCCATTAATGAAATTATACTACACAAAGTGTATAATAATGGGCAGTACATACACCACTCAAAGGAAATTGTGGAAAATGTAGCATAAATCTCACGGGAATAAAAGTGAGATGAAAAATCCCTTACGAAAACTCGGCAGCCTAACGGCGCCACATAAAACTTTCAAAAATGGATTGATGAGATCAAATAGGGTCTCTAATCATATTAACATAAAGTTTACAGAAAGAGTAATATAAAATAACATCCCCCAACATAACAAAGAGGAGCTTAAAAGAAGTGACATAAAGGAGAGTACTTAAAAAAAAAGAGGTTAGATCTCTTACGAAAATTCGGCAGCCTAACGGCACCACTCAAAACGTCCAAAATGGATTGATGAGAGAGAATAGGGTATCTCATCATATGAACATAAAAATTACAGTAAGAGTAATATAAAATAACATCCCAATAACAAGAAAGGTGAGCTTTAGATGGAATGACATAAAAGAGTGTACTTAAAAAGAAAGAGAGGAGTAAGATCCCTTACCTCAAGTCCAACTTGTCTTGTTCGTTTCTTTATATTCCTGAATAATAAACTTTGGTCAATTTATAATTGCTTAAGGACCTCCTATAAAGATTATTATTCAGTTCATATCACATATTTTAATGTTATAATAATTGGTTAATAATATGAGTTCATATCAGACGCTTTTGTCGATGTTTGGTACATGAGTTAAAAATTGAACTTGTTGGAAAATAATTTTCTATGCAGTTATAGGTACATCATATCCAGAATAGTATTGATGTTTTAAATATCATATATATCCAGTATATATTCATTTTATACTATTCCATAGAATTTGGAGATAAAAATTAAAAGCACCGTTCATGGAGATGGTAGGCCGTACGTACGCATGAACACTACTTTCATTTTTTTGTCATATTAATGGAATTAAAAAAAATGAGAGATATATATATGTTATAATTACAGAATGATATCCATCATTTAGATGTAATATATTACATATATATCCATTATATATATGTACTTATAATAGTACATAACATTTTGAGATAAGAAATGAAATGTACCATTCATGGAGACGGGAAGCCGTACGTACGCATGAACGCTACTTCCATTTCTATTTCATATTTAATGGAATTAAAACATAATGATATATAATAGTATTTTAATTACAGAATGGTTTCATATATAATATCATTAAATATATCCTTTATACGTACCACATATGGTATTAACGAATCAAATCACTTTGAGGGGGCGGTAGTCCGCACTTCCTTAAATGAAGATATCGCGTTTACCCATAATGGAAACCATAAAGGTATTCCATAAATGAAAAATACAGAAGCTTAAGTAAAACATAAACATATTAGATATCATATATAAATATAGTGTCATCTTAATGGCCACCTTTGAAGGTGTTAGAAGAATATTGAACAATCATCGTTTCGTGAGGCAGAAATTCACCATCCACAGAAACAGTATGTTCTTTAACCATTAGATGTAGGTGTGTGTAATTGTAGCTCGAATCCTTCGTATAACAACATCCTAGTATATTGAAGATACTGGATTTGTTATAAAAGAAATGAATAAAAAGATTTTAGGGGGTTGGAGAAGCAAAATAAAACAAAAGGACTCAAGTGAAGACATTACCTTAAAATCGGGTAACTCCCTTTGGTTTGAGCTCAAATGCTTCCTTGGGAAGACTTCTGCCCAAAGTGAGGCTTCAAGGAATTAGATAGGTATGTGGAGAGACCAAATGGGCAGGGTTTGGCCGATCCAAAGGCTTTGGAAGTGTGTGTAAAGAGGTAGAGGTGGGGGCCTTTTATAAGAGGAGAGGAGGGGCACTCTTGGAAAGGTATAAAATGTAACTTTATTTTCAAATGAGTTTCGGATCTTAATGGTCCCACATTGATGTGTTTTGGGGATAAGGTGATAAGGGTTCTAAATCCACTCATCCAATAGGTTTTGGACATGTGTAGGTCTTAGATTTTACATTATCTTTCCATTTTATTTAAATCGTTAAATAATGAGGTCATCGTTGTATCATCATGATGTCATAAATAATTTAATTTATTTAATGTCTAAAAATTATAAAAAAATACTATGATGTAGGAAATCTTTTTAGATTTCTAATGAATATTTATAGTCCAAAAGATAATTTATGTAGACAAAATTAAAAATATTTTACTTAGGTGATACATTCTTTGTTACATTTAACATTCTTTAAAAATAAAAAGATAAAAAGTCACTTTCTCACAAAAGTGATTCCATGGGGCCCCCAAGTTTGGCAAAAGGAATCTCATGGTTAGCCATGAGACAACCAGTAGCCTTAGTACACATTTTGTTGTCATTTATTATTATTATGATATTATCTTATTATCTTTAACTACCTGATTACTCATTAATCAAGATAATTAAAGATAATTACCGTCGTTACTATTCATAATATCCAAAAACAAGAGTCTTAATTACATAATTTGGACCTTCTGATTCCAAATATATAATCCATTTTACCAAATTCCAAACACATAAATTGCAATAATTAATTTAAAAAAAAACTTCTCGTTGTCAAAACAAATAGCGAGTTTTTTAGAAACAATATTTATGAAAAGTTTGGCACTTGTTTATGCCTAATTCCAAAGTAAAATTAATCCCAATGACCATCATTGAATTAAATGGTAAAAATATATTCTAATTACACTTTAAAAAAAATTAAAAAGATAATATAACCATATAATTAAATTATATGAAAAAGCAGTTTTGATGTAAAATGCAGTATTTTTCACTATTCATTGAAAAATGAACATTGTTAGAAAAATACCAAAAATTAACCCAAGGTAAATTTCAATATCCCAATCATAAATAATATGTTTATTTTAAAAAATAGAGCTTATAAAATTTTCAAAAAGTGGATTTAAAAGGGGTTCGCCATCAAAAGGCGGTTAATCGACCTTTTAAAGAATATTAGAATGTTTACGCTTAAAAACTGGATTCATTTGCATTTTTAATCCTCTAACATTTATTGTAAAGAGTAAAAATATTTGAAAAACATATATAATCATTTTGTAGTTAGTTTTTTTCATTCCTGCCATTACAACGGCTAGGCGTTAACTACCATTTAAAATAATATTATTTTATTATTAGAGTGTAACGTAACATTCCCAAGAAACTCGTTGTTGCGTATTGGGTACGCCATCGAGCATAGCATCCCCTTTAAAGTAATATTAATATTTTATTCACAAATATGGATAAATATAAAGATGTCATATTCTTTATTTACCTGGGGTGTTACAGAAACTCTCTCATCAAAACAGACATACTCTTCACAACCCTTTGTGGGTATCTTTCCATAAGATACGTGAAGTGAGTGAAGTTCTCTTAGAACTTCTCCCATACTTCCTCACTCGGCACGATCGGTGCCTCAAGTTCCATCACTAAAGGATCATCCCTAGCTATTTCATCTGATTGTCCTCTTAATAAGCGTCGTCGTGGAGGCATACCCTCTATAATTTCGAACACACACCTTAGGACACATTTCAAAAAATCAACACATTTATGTAAGAGGGAAACACAACAATCCATAACAATTATTTTCCCCAACCCTTTCCACACGGTCAAAATCGAGATGTTATCACTACCCTTAACCATCCTACACCTAGGTCCTGTTTAACAAGGTTTAAAATATTCTTATTATTCAGGTTTCTCATTTAGACACCCATTTAATCTCATCTTGCATCATTTTACGATCTTTTTCAATTTCACAAGCAAGGAAAAATAGTTTAAGTTCTAGAACTTACCCATAACTTGTTTTCCCATGCGTGCCTAAAATGATGCATGTCACAATAACCCTGAGTTCCTAGAATGATGCATGCAACTCAACACTCATGTCATACCAGGCCATGAGTCAAATCTCATAAAATCTCAACATCGATAATCACAGCACACAAAAAGTGTGTCACCCAAGGTGAAATAATATTCAAATGTAACAACAAATAGAAATAACAACAATCTCACCCTGGGTACTTGGGTTCTCCCCCATAAATGGGTTAGTGACTCCCATACAGGAGCTCATAACCAAGTCCTGACTCTCCCTGGTCTTCCATCTACCATTCACAAATAGTTACATAAAAGAAAAAGAAAAGAAAACCTCTTCTGATACCACTTTTTAATGTCCTGACCTGGGTACCACACACCGGTGCCTCGAGCCGGTTCGTTTCATGACCTCAATCATGCCACCCAGTATGCTAGAAGTTGCTGACTAGTAGCAAGAGTCTATTATCATTCATGGGGAGACTATACCCTCTTTTTCAGAGTAAAACAACAGTAGAAAATAAATAAAAAATAACCAAATATATATTCATAACTAGAAATATTTCAATACCACATGATGACTAAAACTGAAGATACAATATCAAATTGAAAAATAAATGCATCATGCTAATATACGTGTCAAGTGTCAAAATGCAAACTCAAAAGTAGAGACATTGACGACTCCCAAACGGATCTCGAACCACGTCTGGTTCCCTCATCCATTCTCAATCCTGAATCAGCCACCTAACATAGGTCTTTTTCCCTTATCTTATCCTGCAACCATGAAATTTATTCAGGTACCAATCAGGAAGCCCGATTAGGGTGTGAGTACAACTCAGTATGCCACCACCAACAGCTTTTAAAATAATATCCGGTCAAATAATAGTGTACACAGATGTATAAAGAATAAATCACAATGCATAAATAAACAATTATCACATTATCAACTATTCTTTATTTAACCACATAAACCCTCGGGTTCCCATAGACGCTCGTATCTTAATACCTATTTCTACCTGTGTCGTAGTTTGAATTATTCCCAAGGAATATCATGTCTCAAAATTCCATTTTTTTCATTCATTAATTCAATTCATATTGAATGACCACGTTACCATTCATTAATTCATATTTAAATTCCCATGTTACCATTCATAATTCACATATTAGAATGACCATGTTCCCATTCTTTATTTATTAACTAAATGACCATGTTATCATTCATAATTTCACAATTTAATGACCATGTTACCATTCATCAACACATAATTAATTTAACAATTAATTATCCACATCAATTCCATTACTAATTCAACAATTAGTTAAACACCACGATTCCATTAGTTAATTCAATAATTAACTAATCACATCAATAAAATTAATTAATTCCACAATTAACTAAATCACATCAATAATATTAATTAATTCAAAAATTAATTAATCGCATCAAATACTTTAATTAATTCAACAATTAATTAATCACTTCAATTATATTAGTCAATTAAAAAATTAACTAACCACACCAATTTCATTACTAATTCAACAATTAGTTTACCACATCAATCCCCTTAATTAATCCTACAATTAATTAAGCAAGTCAATCCCATTAATTAATTCATCAATTGATTAATCAATATCCATAAACTCAAAAATCCATAATTAATTATCTCCATCACAATCTCAATACTTCGTAATTAATTTAACAATTAATTATCTCAATTCTCAAATCTCGATATCTAATAATTAATTCATCAATTAATTATCTCAAATCAACAAACTCAATATCTCATAATTAATTCTACAATTAATTATCTCAATCTATAATCCCTAAAATCCCCAATTTCACCTCTCCTCGGTTAATTAATTCACCAAATTAATTAATTCAATCAAGAACACAATTGTTAAACATCTAGTGGAAATTATAAAATTACATACATGTAATTTAAATAAAACCTTTGGGATTTGAATTATAAACCACCCACCTCAATTTTGATGAAGAACACTCACCAACAGAAATCTCCAAAATTTGAGCAACACAATGACGTAGAACGGGATTTGAATCTAAAGCCCTAAATTAAGATTGAAAAAAACAAGATCTCTTATTTCTAGATCTAGATCCAACAAAACAGAGTATAACAACCCACCAATATAATGGGAGAAGAGCAGGAGATCAATCAAAAAGAGATCATGTACTCAAAGAGATGCAGATATGCCAACCAGGCTTTGAATCACCAAGAACGGAGGTCGGACGACCTTAGAATCCCTTCAAGTGGCTCTAGAATTTATAGAAATCAATTATGGGTCGAGATAGGGTGTTCGAGGGTATTAGATGGAGGTTCAAGAATTTTTTTAATAATTTTCAGGGGATTGAAATCTTTTATGCACGGTTTGTTAGTCAGGGTTCATGGTTTCCCCAAACCATGCATCTAATCGTGTGCCTCTTCTAGGGGTGCATGGTTTCTCCTAAGATGGCACATGATTTGACAAATCGTGCACCAACTGTGAAAATATTCATTGTCCAGGGTTGCACGATTTGCTGGGTTGGGGTGCACGGTTTGGGCAAACAGTACGCCAACCTGCACTTGCCCATTTTCTTCCAAAAAAATCCAAATTTCACCCAAATGCACCCCAAGGTAAAACCCAAACAAAAATTACTCAACACAAGTCAGAAGATTACCCGTAAACGAGCCCGAGGAATCTCCAGAAAAGGTCAGGGTTTTACAGGCACATTGACTCATCCTTCTTCTTGATGAAGAGGACTGGTGCACCTCATGGTGAAGCACTTGGGTGTATAAACCCTTTATCCATATTCTCCTGTAGTTGCTTCTTCATCTCTTCAAGTTCAACAGTGGTCATTCTATATGGAGTTTTGGATATTGGAAAAGCTTTGGGTATAAGCTCAATTGAGAAATCAACCTCACAACTTAGAGGAATACTAGGCAATTCTTTGGGAAACATGTCAGCATATTCCCTTACAATGGGTGTGTCATCAAGGATGATCTTTTCCTTAGTCTCAATTATTTGAGCTAGATATTCTTTCTCATAAGGTAATAATATTCATGCTTGAGATGATGACACAAAAGGAGATTCATCCTCCTCCTTACACTTCTATAGAATCAAAGGTGGATTCACGATCCTTCTCTCAAAAATTTATGTTTTCCCTATATAAGGAAATTCAATCCATTCCCAGAATTGGATCGAATTCCACTGAAGTGAGTATCAAAAGGTTCGCTGGGAAATTCAACCCACACATATGGACATGGGAGAAGTTATATACTTGGGGTGTAATAATTTCCTCATTTTTCATTTTCATAGATAGCTCTACTTCCATGTTTTGAGGTGGTGTTTGAATAGTTCTAATAAACTTGTGTGATATGAAAGAATGTGTAGAACCAGAATCAAAAAGTGTATTCGTTATCCTTGAATGAATAACTAGTGTATCTATCACCAAATCATTGTCGGAATCCACCTCAGCAGTTATGATGACACAAGCTCACCTTTACTCTCTAGGTCTTAGAGGTTGTTGGCTTCCGTTATCATCAATAACCCTAGGCTTAGTGCATTGATTCTCATAATGTCTTTGTTCCTTACAGTTGAAACATTGGACAATAGGCTGAGGGTTGTCTAGAGCATTCTTTTCTTCCATCACATTGGTGAGATTCTCTCACCGATATTCGTTAGCTAGGTATCCTTCCTTCCCACACCTAAAGCATTTTCGTATACACTTTATACAATTTCTGAGATGATTCTTCCCACACATTTGACAAGTTAGATGTTGGACTTTCTTACCCCCATGAGATTTCTCCATCGCTTCACTGGAATTAAACTCCATTCTCCACTTTCTGTCTCCAGAATCATGGGATCCTTGAGATTTGTTGATCTTATTTTTGACTTTGAGGGCACATCAAACAATTTCTTTGTAGATGTCAAAGTCTCGAATAGCCAAATCTTTTCATAGACTTAGCTTTATCCTACCAAAGAAGTGGTCAACTTTACTTTAGGGGAAGATGACAAAGTCGGAGGCGTATCATGCAAGTCTTGTAAAGTTCACCTTGTACGCCCTGATGGATTCATCTCCTTTTTCTTAAGTCCAAATAAATCCCTCTCCGCTTTAATTTGGAGAGTGTAGGGAAAATATTTATCAAAAAATATTTTCCAAAATTCTTTCCACATCATCACTTTGATCTCTTCCTCAGGCTTCATATTTTGTATCAACGCCCACCATTGATTAGTTTTTTCCTTCTATACGATAAACAGTCAGCATGGTCTTCTCTTTCTCATAACACTGAAGGGTGGAGAATATTTTTTCAATGGAGTTAGTTCATTGTTCAGTGATTAGTGGATCAGAAGATCTAGTAAAAATCAATGGTCTTTCTCGCATAAAGGTCTCAATTGCAACTTGCTCTTTCTTAGAGGGGTGTGGGTTTTTCCCCTAATTCAATTTTCTATTTATTAAGTGCCTTATTTGAAACTATATATTTCCAAAAAAATACAATTTTGATTTCTTCGTGTCAAAATCTAATTTTTATCAAACTCATTATATAATTGTTGATAAAGTAAAGACAAAAAAAGATAAATATAATGATTATTTTATTAAAAGAAAATATACAAATTCATATTACTATGATCTAGATACAAAACCCCTTATTACACCAATGTGCGTCTTAGAAGTAAGGTATGTGATAGTGACTTTATTGAAATTGTTCAATAAACATGGTTTGAGCTACACTAGTGTACGTCTTAGAAGTAAGGTATGTGATGGTGACACTTTCTTGAGATTGTTCGACAAACATGCTCTAAATTGTGATCTCGATAAACTACTTTTTTCGTAAATAATTTCATTCATGTTTCAGATCTTCGCAACTTTGGCTTGGCCAAGAGCAAAGCCTAATAATGTCATCTCTTGAAAACTCATCTTTCTGTGTCAATTAATATCACAACAGTCATCATACAACTATTAATATATACTAATCATAACAGTCATCATACAGCAGTTATATTATCAATGGTTATGATGTTTAACAGTCCTTTAAATCCGAAAAAATATATTTTATAACGGTCCAAAATAATCAAAGCAGTGCTATTGTTTCATATAAATGCATTACTTAATAAAGAATTTATTCACAATTGCACATTAATGTGACGTGAACACATTAATTTGATAAATGAAATGAAGATTCCAAAACTAAATCATTAGACATGCATACACAATGGAATATAATAATACACGCCTCAAAATAATGCACACGAACGAATGTGGGTGGAAATTCTGAGCCAGCTCTGGAAAATCTCAATACTGACGAACAAAATCACAGCTCTCCCATGCTGCCCATGGCTATCAACTCCTCCCCTGCAATTTGGCATGTGATTTCATTGCTGGGTAAAATCATGTCATAACAAATTAGGCTAGGGCTGTGTCTGACAACACTTAAAATCAAGGATAAGAACTTCAAAAACATAAAAAAAAATTAATTAATTTTAAAAAAACATTTAAACTTAAAAACCTTAAAAATTCATAAAAAAAAAATTCAATAATCAATCTTGAAACTCATTTCTAGCAACATTTGTTATAAGTGACTAGTACTATTCCTGAGTCAAATATGGATGGAATGAACTCACGTTTTAAGGCAACAGCATTATGGGGAAAATTTTTATCGAACAGCATGGATTGCTCCTGATTTCTTCTTCATTGTCCAAAATGCAGCGTAGTAGCGATTCTAGCATGAACGAAAGAAAAAAGCATTAGGCATGAAGAGTACTGTTTCGTGTTGCAATTTTAATCACATTGCAGGCTAATTGAGTCGCAACATTTGATATGATAATTGCAAGAGAATGTATAACAAACAATTTTTTATAAAATTCTTTGCAATTTAAACAGAACTTTACACCATATATACCACACACTACGATGTTACTTTACACCATAAATTTCTTTGCAATTTAAACAATCCTATTCTCCAATGAAAGTCTAGGCAAAGCACCAGAACCCTTATTTGATTTTTGGAAGGGATATATTTTAGTTGATTTTTGGAAGGGATATATTTTAGTGCCGGAGTAAGGCAATAATTCATCGCTTGTAGTGGCTTTCTATTTCAACGCTTTGGGAAACCAAATCTCCACACCTTTGGGGTTTCTCTTCGTGGATTCTTCTCCATGTTGGACCCTCTGGGATGCTGTAATTGTGAGCACCTTCTAGGAACTTGTGCTTTGGGGTTAGACCTTCGGTGGGTCCGTTTGCGGGCAAAGTAGAAAAGAAGTTGTGGAAAGCGAAACGAAATGACAATCTTACATTGCATTGTAAAATTTTAGATAGGATGATGATGTGATATGGTTGCTGCAAGTCTCATATTATGTGCTTGATTTATTGTGAAAATGTCTGATGTTCGTGTGGTATGGGACGCACCAAATCCGCAAATAAGGCCAAGGCAATGAAAATTGTGCCTTATATGCTAGTTGTGTGGTGTTAAAATTTGTCGGTCTGACTAAGATACGGAATGGGACACATCAATATTGCAAATATTATACTGTGAATACAGTGTAATCATTGCAATAACTATGTGTCAATGACTGTGTCACAGTCATCATGTGTCGTGAGATGTCAAAGGGAGGACACAAGGAAGAAACCCAATGACTATCCAGTGAGGATAGTGTTTTTTTTGTCGGGAAGCTCCTCGAGCCAGGTTATGTCTTGCGCAACCCCTTTATTGGCGAGTCCATCTGCAACCATATCCGCCTCACGATAGGTGTGGGTTGCAATGTAGTTGATGTCATGGAGAGAACGGAGACAATTCATCCAGCGTGTAGTAATCGGCCAAGCTAGATGAATCACCATATTCCAAATGGTCTGCACTACAGTAGTAGAATCACTTTCAATCCATAAGTTATTCCAACCTTTGTGCATTGCGAAAGAGATGGCATGGATCACACTCAGCATTTCGGCTCCAGAGAAGTTGCAATACCGCAGCCTCCAAAAAAGCACCCAACGTGAAGACGGCGCCACATCCTGAGGGCCCCGGATTTCCTTTGGAGGCACCATCCACGTTGATTTTGATCCATCCTGGGAGCGGAGGTCTCCAGAAAACCTCAAACGTGCGTCTTGGCTGGCAAAAAATGGCATCAACCCGAAGCCGTCTCAGGGTCATAAAATCAGCCGCAGAGTTGTTGCGGCCTTGAGACCCCACTACATATACTGCAGTGTGGTTTGCGGTGTCTTATTGTATGGTTTAGATTAGTGGGCTAAGCCCATTTTATTCCTTGTATTATCCAAGCCCCACATCAGTGCATGTTCCAAATTGCACTTCTTTAATGATCAATAAATAAAGTGTCCAGCCACATCACACAGTAAGGGGTTCCATTCAACATGGTATCAGAACCAAGCCACTGCAGGTCCTCGGGTTCCCAGCACCTGCCCTTCTCCCTCTTGAGCTCCACTGCACTCCTCTTGAGTGCCCCCCACCCCCCCAACCTCTCATTCCGGCAACCACACCATATCAGGCACAGCCCCTGCCATGTACCAGGAGGGGGCTAGGGCTCCCAGCACCCACCCCCTGCTGCTGCGCTGCCCCTGCTGTGCGCACACCGACAACAAAAATTTTGCCTTGCTGGTCGATTTCATGTAATGGAAAAGTTAAAGAGGTTCCATGCACAACTAATATGGTGAGGGAACTTTGAAATTCCTTGAATCTAATGTATTTCAAGACCAACAATCTAGCACGAGTCTACACTTTTCAACGGCTCTTCAATCTCCGCATGCAGCACCAGTCCTTCCCCGCATACTTAACTGAATGGAAGTCACTTCGAGATGAGTTTCTTGAGCTATGGCCTATTCCACAATCACTTCATGGGGACATGGCGGTGGTCGCCCTTCCGCCACATCGACCAGTGCTTTGGAGTATAACCCTTGCTATGGTCATCTGACAGCTACTTGGGGGGTGGGGTGGGCAGTAGAGCTGGTAGGGAGGGGCTGTACGCAATTGGGTATGTGGTATTAATGGCCAGGGGTAGTATTGTAACTCTCTATGGGGGAAGGTTGTTTTGGGCTGGTTAGAGTTGTTGGCTACAGGAGAGGGTTTTTAAAGAGGGGAAGGGCGTGGAGAGGGGGACAACAGGAATTCTGTTTTGTGAGTCGGCTCTCGGCTTGGGCAAGAGATTCCAGAGAACTTTTGAGAACTCTCTTCTTCTACCTCCATTTCTCTCCCTCCTCCACCACCTATAACTCTAGTCACTCAAATCTTTCTACACATCTATACAAATCAGCTTGTTCTTGTTGGCTCAATTTTGTGAGGGGCTTAACACCATCCCTCCATCCAGCCTCCGCCGCAGTTATGCCCTGAGTTAGGCTCCTCCAGCTCCTTCAACTGTGAGGCTTGCAAGTTTGCTAAACTCCATCGTGCGCCCTAAGCACCTCAGTCATTGTCACATGCTAAGGTTGCAATGAAAGGCAGTGAGGAAGAGCTACAGAAGAAGATTGAATCTCTGGAGAAACTGTTGAAAGAATCCGATGATGCCATTGCAAAGCACTCCAAGGATCTCCTTGAGAAAGAAGTTCAAGGAATATGTCCTCCTTGACCAGTTAATGGCTACAAAGAATGGAGTTAAAGATAAATTCTCAATCAAAACTCTTGAAGAAGGAGCATTGAAATCAGGAATGGCTGTCAAGAATACTCAGATGTAAAAAGAAAAAGGATTAAAGAACTTGAAAGTTCTTTACTATCTCTAGAGAAAGGAAATGAAACACAAGTGATGCTACTTAAAAGGAAATGTGAAGAAAAAGTAAGATCTTTGTTAGATGAAAGTTCTTGGCTCAACTTGAAGTGCTTCAGTTTGGAGGTAATGTTAAAGAATGTTGAAGACTCTATAGCAACAAATAAGAAAACCCAGTGTAGATTTGTTGAGTCAACAAGAAGGCAAGAGGAATCTCTTGAAGTTCAGAGATCAATTGTTATGGGCAAGGCAGGTTTGAAGGTTGATACATTATCATCCAAAGGAATCAAGAAACCTGCAGTAAATTACAAAAGGAAGATTAGTGGAGTTTACAAAGATAAAGCAAGAAAGGCATGTCAGGAAGTGAAGGAAATGCTTGAATCCAACAAGTGGATTCAAAGAGAGAAGCATAACAATATGTGTTTCTATCGTGGGGTGACTGGCCATACAGTTAGCTTTTGCGAAGATGCCATAGGAATGGTTTCAGATTGTGAAAGGAAGAAAAGATTAAAGTCTTTAATGCCACAAGAAAGAAGGTACAATTCATATTCTTATGATTATTATCCTTATAAACATAGTGTCAGTGGTTTGAACAGAAAATACAAATCAGGAAGAAAGGTTATGCCCGAACAAAGAAATTCAAATTATTCCTTTGAAGGCATTTATTATTGTTGTGGACAACAAGGACACGTGATGAATAAATGCAGAATGGCATTTATGGGTCAGAATCCATGGAAGAGAATAAGCAGTGATCATTATAGCAGCAGATGTTGTGAATGTGGTTACAAAAGACATATTGCAAGATATTGTAATACGAGAAGAGAAGGTAGGATGAAGAAGACCACTACTCCTGTAACCAGTAGAAATCAAGCTCGTTTGAAAAGAGAATCTGTTACATTAAAGAACAGATTAAGTGTTTGGAGAAAGATGAAACAAACTATCAAAGGGATGCGTGTCAGACATCAATGGCTGTTATGATACAGCAGCCTTCATGGAAGAAAAAGAAGCAATCATGGAAAGCTAAGAAGAAAGGGATCTGTCCCCGTGGCCAACAAAGAATAAGTAAAGAAAAAGGCATCTCTTCAGAATATAAAAAGAAAAGAACATGAAGAGACTTGTATCAGTGGCGAAGGATATCTTGTTATGAAATCATTGAAAAGATTTTCACGCAAGGAATGTACATGAAGCCAAAGGAGGGGAGTGACAAAGCACAGACTCAGGGAGAACAGTGCATAAGTGGGATTAGTCGCTCTTTAGAAAACGTGACCAAGCTGAATAAATTGGAGGATCTGAAAGCTAATACTCAAAAAGAAGTTTGTATAAGTGGTGTTATCCAAAGACAATCTTGGAAGCAGGTCAGAAGTCAAGGGTTGGGGATATTAGAGGTACCCCTCTCCCCATGCACTCAATTTCTATATCTAATGATTGGAGTGATGCAAGATTAAGTCGGAGATACGATCCATGGGGTATATGCATTCAAAAGAAATGGATGCATAGTGAAAGTGTGTATGATTTGATTGAAAAGGTGTACGCACTGTGTGTGCATTAAAAGAAGATGATTGAGAATAAATAAAATTTGAAAGTGGTGTTGGATGCAGAAAGTAGAAATTTGTTTCTACAAGTGGTATCACCAGCTGTAAAAGAATTCAGGTGGTGTTAAGGCCAAAAATGATCTACAAGTGGTTTCAGCAAGTGATATTGAGCAGTCACCCTGAAGAATCAGAACTGAATCTGATTACGCATGCAGGAATATGGTACAGAGCCTGATTTGAAGTAAAACAGTTGTCAAAGACAAACCTGAGTTTTCCGATTGGTATCAAGCCAAATCTGGAATTCTATTGATGGTATCAGGCCTTAACAAGTGGCAGTCCTTGAAAAAAGATGGACAGCCTGATCAAGAAGCAGCTACATCCATGGAGGAATAATTGTTCTTTATAAACTAACAATGTAGAAATCATCTGAGTTTTTTTTCCAGGATACTTAAAGCTCCGGAGAAGAATGAATTATCTTCTGCAAGTGGTGTCATGTGTTAAAGTTTCACACAATATCTGGTGTTCAGAACTGAAGAAACAAAGGAGATTTGTGATGACCATTCAAAGGTTGTTTAGCCTTATCTGAAAAAGGAAAAGTCCTATGAAGAAAGGAAGATCATGGATATCAAGTGATATCATTGGTTTCCCATTTACAAGTGGTATCAATTGATTAAATATGTGGTATGTCTCGCACTCTGCATTATTGCTTATACATTAACAGTGTTGTGCAAGTGTGTTTGAGATCACAGGCAGTTGTCGAAGGAATTAAATTGTTCAGGCTGCAAGTGTTTGTTAGAAAATTAGTGAGTGACAAGGACAGCATTGAGGTTGTCAATAAAGATTCTTATTTCCTGCAAGATTCTTATTTCCTGCACGCAGTTCCGACTCGGTAGGCTTAGAGGATTTGCTGATTGCTCTTTGCCAAGTGGTAAAATCAATCGCTGGAATTTCTTGAGAAGAACACAGATATCAGTGAAAGTGGATTGAAATTGAAGTAACAACGAAGAATGTTTAAAGAAGCAAAAGGTTCTGATAATAAACCTACAGTGGCACGACAAGAGCATTGAAGGTGAATATGAAGGGAGAGCAAAGTCTCTCTTATTCAGAAATTCTTGAAGGTATGATAAGATATTGAATTCTCTTGTATATCCGATGCAAGAAGTATGGTGACAAAGGGGGAGTGAAGATGGTATTGATACCCCGGTATCTTTCCAAAGGGAAGCAAAAGAACCCTTTAAATTTTATTGACAAAGGGGGAGAACAGTGAAAACAAACGTGGATAAAGAAGTCCATAAAATCCAGAAATTTGGAAGATCTTGGATTATGAAAGAAAGGGGGAGTTTGTCTCTCATGACTATTGGATTTTATTGAGTATTGTCAACAAAATCCAAAGAGAAAGATTCTTAGGTAATTTTTCTAATATAACAAAGGGGGAGAATAGTGAAAGCAAACGTTATATATATATATATATATATAATTAAACAATATTTAATTGTTTTTATATTCGGTAGTACTTTAAGCAAAGTATTACGAAAATATTACATAAAATTCCACCCAAACCCCCCTTTTATAACAGTGTGATCCTTAACTTTTCCAAATTTTTGATGTGGGGTTCTTACACCACTTTTCTAGCATTTAATGAATACTATATTATTTATAATAACACATTAATGATAATGAATGATTAATGATAACATGTTTTTAATAAATAATAATTATTTAATAAGGTAATAAATATTAACTAATAAATTCATAATAATGATTACGAATAATGTCATTAATGTTGTTGATGTTGCGGAATCGTCGGGAATCGCAATGACAGAAACGAGAAACGACAGAAAATGCAGGAGAAAAGAAAGCACAAAGAACACACAAATTTACGTGGTTTGGGAAAAATCCCTACATCCACGAAGAGACAGAATTCTCACTAAAAACGGGAGCACAAATTACAGAGTTTTTTCAGGTTTGAAACCCTAGACCGAAATGGGCTACATATGGAGAAGACGGTCCGTTGTTCCGAACAGGAAGTCCGCGTCGCTATAGTGAACGGCGGCCTCCTTTGTCAAAAGTGCTACAGTGGCTGCCGGCTGGAAGTCAAAACTGTAACAGTATAATTGATTCCAAAGTCCGCACTGCTACAGTGTCTATCGGTGTCAGTCGGTTAGTTCTGCTACAGTTGCAGGCCACAAGCATTCGACCCAACCGGATTGGACCACCAATCCGACAGTTGAAACTATAATTAATAATAACAATATGTTTTTCTATGATGCAATTAATAATATAATTAAAAAATATTATTAATAATTTATAATACTTATAATGTATATAATAGTATTAAATGCTATTCTTATTAGATAAAATAATTTAAATAAAAAATAACAATAATAATATTGTAATTAAATATAAAATATTTTTTATTTATTAAAATAATTAATATTTTTTTAGTGTCAGCAAAATTACAATAATATTACTATTAAATATTTATTTTTATTCCGAACAGGAAGTCCGCGTCGCTATAGTGAACGGCGGCCACCTTTGTCAAAAGTGCTACAATGGCTGCCGGCTGGAAGTCAAAAGTGCAACAATATAATTGACTCCGAAGTCCGCACTGCTACAGTGTCTGTCGGTGTCAGTCGGTCAGTTCTGCTACAGTTGCAGGCCACAAGCATTCGGCCCAACCGGATCGGGCTACACCAATCCAACAGTTGAAACTACAATTAATAATAACAATATGTTTTTCTATGATGCAATTAATAATATAATTAAAAAATATTATTAATAATTTATAATACTTATAATGTATATAATAGTATTAAATACTATTCTTATTAGATAAAATAATTTAAATAAAAAAATAACAATAATAATATTGTAATTAAATATAAAATATTTTTTATTTATTAAAATAATTAATATTTTTTTAGTGTCAGCAAAATTACAATAATATTACTTTTAAATATTATTTTTATTAAATAATAATTATGCACATGAATTCATTTTGACTTGAGGATTATTTATAATTAATTACATTATTAATTATATTATTATCAAGTGATGTTAAATAAATAAATAATTAGATTATTTATAACATTTATAATAATTAATTAATTAATTATTATTAGAAAATTAATTATATTACTATTATGATTATTATAAATAATTATTAATTGTATAATAAATTGTTAATAATAACATAATTATTAATAATTATATTTTATATATTACTAATTTAATTGAAATTTATTTTTAATTATATTATCAACTACTTTATTAGTTATATTATTAATTATATTATTTACATATTGTAATTATTGTAAATATTTAATAATATAATTAATATTTATTCATAATGTAATTAATAATATTTAATAATAAAATAATTAATAATACTTGGTAATAATACAATTAATAATATAATGCTTAAGTGTAAATGTTAAATTTTTAAACAATAAAATTTGTGTCATATAAATTAGATTCATGATTTTTTTTTTTAATTATTTTTTATATGTTTAGTTGTCAAAATTCATTTAGATCGTATTTATACTTCACAATTTATAGGATTTCAAAGCCACCTACTTGAAATATAATAAAAATAAAAAGAAAATCGTAAAAACAATTAATTGAAAATAATTTTAATGACGCAAAATATTATTGTTTCAAAACATAACATTTATGTAAATTAAAATTTTTTGTTTATTATTATTTTGAAATTCCTTTTATTTTCAGTTAATTGCTATTTTTACAGTCACTGTTCTAAATTTCATCTAGATTTTATTTATACAGTATTTTATGAACATAAACTTTTAAGTGTAAATATTATGTTTTTAATCGTTAATTTTTGTGTCACGTAAATTAATTTTGGTTTATTATATTAATAAAATTCTTTTTATTTTCAACTATTTTCCATATGTTTAGTTTATGTTTTAAGTTTCATTCAGATTGCATTTATAGTTTATATTTTATAAGTATTCAAAGTTAACTACTTGAAATTTAATATGTTTTGTTAGTAGTCGACTTTGAAAGGTTGTAAGAAATAAACTATAAGTACAATCTAAGTGAAACTTAAAACATAGACTAAATATATAAAAAAATAATTAAAAATAAAAAAATTACATAAAACATACTAAACAAAAAATAATTTACATGAAAGAAACATTATTGATTAAAAACATAAAATTTTCACTTTAATAACATAATTAATTATCAATTATTTATATAGTAATGCCATTATTATTAAATATTATTAATTAAATTATTAATAAATATTAATTATATTATTAAATATTTATAATGATTAAAATAATGGTGAAATTAATAATGTGATAATAATAATGCAAACAAAATTTTTAAAGTGTAAATATTGTGTTTTTAATCAATAGTGTTTGTGTCATGTAAATTAATATTTTTTTATTATATTTACGAAATTCAATTTATTTTCAGCTATTTTTTATATGTTTAACCGACTTTTTAAGTTTCACTGAGATTGTACTTTATATTTTATAACTTTTCAAAGTCACCTACTTGAAACATAATAAGTTTAGTTATGTTTCAAGAAAGCGACTTTGAAAGCTTATAAAATATAAAGTACAATCTCGGTTAAACTTAAAACGTAGGTTAAACATATAAAAAAATTGAAAATAAAAAGATTTTCATCCAAATAATAAACAAACAATAATATAGATGATAGAAAACATTGTTGTTTCAAAACATTACATTTAAACTTTAGTAGTTAACTTTAAAAGCTTAAAAAATATAAATTATAATTAGATTCTAAATGAAATTTAATACATGCACTTAATAAATATAAAATAATTTAAAATAAAAAAAAAATCATAAAAATAATAAATAGAAAATATTATCTATAATAATATGACTTAATAAAAATAATAATGTAATCAATTAATTAATTAAAAATAATTAATATTTTTCATGTATTAATGGTAATAATTATTATTATCATTAATTATATTATTAGTCATAATTATTAATATTATATTAATAATTAATAATATTTAATAATCATACGATTATTTACATCATTCGTAATAATCAAGGTACATTACATCATTAATAATAATATTATTATTATTGACTTCAATAAAAGATAATCATCGTTACTTTATTATCATGACGTTATCTTTTTTTTATCAATAATAATATGGCTTAATAATAATAATATAAAATAATTCATGTTTTCTATTTATTAATGATAATTATTATTTTTATTATTAATTATATTATTAATATTATTAGTCGTGATTATTACTATTATATTAATAATTAAAAATATTTAATAATCATATGATTATTTACATCATTCGTAATAATCAAGGTACATTACATCATTAACAATAATAATATTATTAATATTCATAAATAATAACATTATTATTATTATCATGACTTTAATAAAAGATAATCACCATTACTTTATTATCATGATTTTTTTATCATGACTTTATTATCTTTTAATAATTATCATGACCTTATTAATAATATCATGAAAAATTATTTTTTAATAATTATCATAACTTTATTATCTTTTATTTTTTGGATCATCGGACTTGTGGGACATGACTTTATTATCAAGACTTCCTTATTATCATGACTTTCTTATCCTGACTTTTATTATTCGTGCTCAAGTACATGTATACGTGTATTTTTTTTATATCTACATGCGTATGTAACCATTTTTAATTAATAATATTATTATTTTTATTCATAAATATAATAAACAAAAAAGAACTTACTTGACAGAAAACATTTTTGTTTAATAATAATATTAATTTTTTATTTTAAGTTGGGGTTGAAGCCACTTTTTATTATTAAACCAAGCAAAGACATCTTTCTTTCTGGGTAGATGGAAACTCATTACATGGCCCAGTGGCACAAATGACAAGGAGAAATGTGTTATGATTAATTATTTATTATCATTAATGTGTTATCATAAATAATATATTATTCATTTAATGTTGGAAAAGAGGTCAATCCCACATCGAAAATCTGAAAAAGATGTGAAGAGTCACACCCTTATAAAAGGGGGGCTTGGAAGAGGTTTTGTTTAATATTTTCGGAATACTTTAATTAAAGTGATACCGAATATAAAAAATGTTAAATATTGTTTAATTTTTTATTTTTTTGTTTATATATAAATATAAACAAAACAAAACAAAAAAAAATTAAAAAAATAGAAGGGCGATAGCGCCTTCTTCGAAAATCTTTCAAAGAAAACGTTGTCTAAGAAAGCGCCTTAAAACATTTTTGAAGAACTCTTTTCTGAAAAGCGCCTTCTTCGAACATGTCTTAAGGAAGGCGTTTTTCTAGATGGCGCCTTCCAAACAGAAAATATGAAGAAGGCGTTGTCCAAGTCAGCACCCTCCCATCTACCCCTGCTAGCCAAAAGCATGCCTAGATCCAGAAAAAGTTTCCCGATTTAAGTATTTTCAGAATATATATTTTTTTCGTTGGATTTGTTGGCAATCGATGAAGACTAATGAAGGTTGTGTGTTATCAATAGGTTTGGTTTGGTTGACAATCATTGACGGATGTTAAAGAACAATCACACAAGGATGATGATTGTAGTCACTTAAAGTTGCATGATGAGGAAAGCCGTGATTGGGTTTGTTATCGACGTAAATTCAATCGGAAGACTTATGAAGTGCTTTGAAGAAGATTGAAGTTGAAATGAAAAGGTTGTACCACATTCTGGAAAAAGTAGGCAGAAACCAAGCTGCAAGACCACTGATCACACTGCAGTGGTGAATGGAGTTTCAAAAAAAAAAGGTTGGCTCTGAAGTCAGGGCCACCTGAGCAGCCAGCCAGCCATGGAGGCAGCGGGCCAAGCTCAAAGGCAGCCACGGGCCAAGGCGAGAGCGGAGCAGACAGCCCAGCGCAGGTCGGCGCCAGGCAGTAGGCAGAACCACAGTGCATTACGGCGCCGTGGAGCAGAGTGTCAGCGTGGGGCGGCACCGGCGAGGGGGCTGTAGTACGAGGCGGTACCACGGCAAAGCAACAATAGGGGATGGCGCATTGAGGATGATAAAGGAGCGGTCTGTACAAGGGAAAGCCCGATGTGGGACAACAGAAAATGCAGACCATGCCACGGCACAAATGGCTATGCCACGGTATGATACATAAGATGTTTCAGGGAGAATATTCCGGGTTCCACGCCGCAAAAACAGATAGCCACACCGTAGGGTAAGTTGAGATGGATTTTGGTGTCACTGAAGTTTTTGAGGTACTTACGCCATGGAGAGCAGTCCAAGTCGCAATCTGGTTAAAGTGAAAGGACCGCGTCGTAGTGCACTGGCTGCACGTGGAGGATGGATTTTTTGGAAAAACAAAGAAATCTCAGATTCTCTGGATATTTTAGAATCTGCTGCGCAGAATTGAAAAAGAGAGACAAAATACAGAGGAAGAATAGAGTATAGAGTATAGAGTAGTGGAACTGTATGTTCCTGAAGGAAGGTGACAGCAACATGGAGTTCATTGAAGATTTGTATTAGAATAGAGTTGTTGGTTGGTATTATATTGAAGATCGGGTATGGAATTTGTAAGAGTGTTGTGCAAAACATTAAAGATCGGTGTAAAGTTTGAATGAAGATCAAAGGCTCAACTCTTCTCACAAAGAGTTAATCATATCAGGCAGTGGAATTGAAAGCAGAACTTGATATTCACTGAAGCATCACATCTGGGATTTCATGATGCAAATTTCAAGTATAAAACTTGGAGTGATCTTCATGTTAAGAAACTGAGAAGAGACCTACAAGTCTACAAACTGATACCTTCACAAAGCAGTGCGCGGAGGAGTGATAAAGACCTTGCCAGCTGGAGAGGTACAGCACAGCCTGGAAGGCTCCCTCTAGAAGGGGGCATAAGAGTCTTTCCAGAGGGGAGAGTACAGCTGGAGAAATTATGTTGGAGGCCACCTGAGGGGTAAGGCAAAGCTGTTATAGAAAGGGCAGCGCAGAATATTGTTGAGATGCGGCCTTGTGGCTTGGGCGGGAGTTCCTGGGGATCTCTGGAGGGTATGTCTATACTTACTATAGTTTCCACCTCTATTCTTCTTCCTCCTACTGTAAATCGGGTTCGCATACCTGCAGTTCATATATAGAAGTCCAGTTGGTTCTGAGGTTCTACCATTTGGTCCGACCTGACATCCTTCCTCATCTCTTCCGATTCTGCCGACATTCTTTTTTGCTGCGGAGGGGGCGCATCTTGCTCATGGAGACACGACATCACAGTCTTCTTGAAGGAGTCAAGCAGCGCATGAGTGGTGTTGAGAAAACACTGACGGAATTAAATTCATCGGTCAAAACATTCTCTGTAATCGAGGAAGCTTTCACGCAGCATCAACAACTGAAGACCAGGCATCACAGGAGTGGGCAGATTTCCAAAACAAAATCCACTAGAGCTCTGACAGTTTGGAGAAGTGTCCGCAATTTGACGATGATTGGCCATCTTTGCTCACGGTCAACACATGAGCACGATCAGGGGTAGGCGGCATGGAGGAATCTGGCGCACTTTTGGAGGGTGACGGCGATGCAAAAATGCCAGTGAGGAATGTGCCGCCGCAGGAGGTGCTTCCACTTTCTCCGACGGCCGCGCAACACGAGGCACATCAGGGGGGTGCTGGAGCACGTCGACGCAACAGTGTCTAGTTTGGTGCAGGGACGACACGCAGTTTTAATGGCAACTAGTGGTGGCAATGAGAAGAGTAAGTTAACTGCTCCCTACCAACTACAGGGTGACACGTGGTCTACAGTGTGCATGAAGGAACCATTCTCGTCGGCATTAGGAGTTAAGCGACCTGGAAGGGACAAGCATTGGGAGATGCAGGAGCACCAACGGCTTCCACTGTCGATGAGGATGGTTGGGATGCGTACAAGGATTGGGAGATGCAGGAGCACCAACGGCTTCCACTGTCGATGAGGATGGTTGGGACGCGTACGGTGGCAACGAGGGAAATGAGGGTGTCGAGGCAGAACGTGGAAATGCCGGCGACTATAACCAGCACCGCGCAAGGTGAGTTTTCTTTACTCAATCTGCTACAAAAAACGATCCGCCAACACAGGATACAGAGAAGACCGGCATGCATCTGATCGTCGACGGTGACGAAGACACATGGGGGGCAAACCTTCGGAACGCTGGATGTGTCTGGCATGGACACATCTTTGGTGGAAAATTTAGCCAGAAAAGAGCAAAAAAGGGTTTTCTACTCTGTTTGCCACAGATCAACCCACGACCATCACCCAAGGAAACAGAGGAGCAACTCGGAAGTGTATATGAGTAGTTGCAAGCCACCGTAAGTGCTACGAGACACTATAACCAGTCCAGCATTCACGGAATTCAAAGAAATAATTCATCTGAGGATGCTGCTAAGGACAACACCAGCTCCAGGAAGGGCGTCATAGCAACTGGGATACCAAGGTGATATGGTCTACCAGCAGGGTCTGTATTCAATACGCGCCACAGATATAAAGTTTTCTTGTACATGGCAGCAATTCCTCTCAGAATTGGCTCGATGACGAAGAAATCTATGGAGTCTGGAATCCATGTGGAGCTGCACTCTCTGTTCATGGTGGATGTCACTGGAACTTGTGGTCATCCTAGCAAAAAGTGTGAAGTTAATCAAGGAACTACAACTTTGGGGCTGTTGGGAGCGAGAATCAACGTTGTCCGTATAGACCGGCCAACTTGAAAGTAGCTTTGACGTAATGTGGCCATTCTCAAGAAGAATTACACTCAAGAGCATCTTGGCTGATCACAAACAAGTTATATTTGCTCAATTTCATGGCTACTGGCATTGAAGTTTATTCAACAAAGATGTTTGTTGTTGACCAGCAACATCCAGAGTTAGAGTTTTCACGACATGGTGTGTTGAACCTTCCACTCAGCTATTTCAAGCAGAATGAGGGCACTCGACGGCGGACCTCGCAGCATAGTTGGCAGCAGCACACACGGTCAGTCCACAACGTGAGAAGGATTGTCTCGGAGATTGCCTGGCAAGTAGGTGAATACATGGCGCGTCGCCAACAGTTTCTCTAGGACCATTTGGCTAACTGCTTGGAGAAGATCATATGAAGAGAGGGGGGACCGCAATCAGTTTCTTTTCCTCAGTCTCGAGGACAAGACTGATTTTCAAGACAGGGCGAATGATAAGCCTTGCCAGCTGGGGAGGTACAGCGCAGCCTGAAAGGCTCCCTCTAGAAGGGGACATAAGAGTCTTTACAGAGGGGAGAGTACAACTGAAGAAATTCCGTTGGAGGTCACATGAGGGGTAAGGCAAAGCAATTACAAGAGGAGGGGGGGACTGGAGAAAGGGGGCAGCGAAGAATATTGTTGAGATGCGGCCTCGTGGCTTGGGCGGGAGTTCCTGGGGATTTCTCAAGGGTATGTCTATACTACTATAGTTCTATATTCTTCCACCTCTATTCTTCTTTTTCCTCTGTTGGACCCTCTTTATATTGTTTTAAGTAAAGAGTATTTCCGAGTCCCACATCGGATTACTCCACCTTGTAATCCTTTTAATCCATCAATAAAAGAATGGTTCCGCCTCACCTTGAGGTAGGGAGATTTACCTTTCACATCCTCCCACGGTAAATCTGGTTCGCATAGCCGTTGTTCGTATATAGAAGTCCAATTGGTTCTGAAGGGACCGAAGAGGGGGGGCAGCAAAGAATATTGTTGAGTTGCGGCCTTGTGGTCTGGGCGGGGGTTCCTAGGGATCTCTCGAGGGTATGTCTATACTACTATAGTTTTATACTTCTTTCACCTCTATTCTTCTTCCTCCTACCGTAAATTTGATTTGCATAACTGCTGTTCATATATAGAAGTCCAGTTGGTTTTGAGGTTCTACTAAGGAGAGGGAGTGACCCTTGGTGAAGAGTGATCTTGCCTAAACATGTACAGGCAGTGAGCCTTAGTGAGGAGTAGCCTCACCTAAACGTTGTATCCCCAGAAACACTGAGTTGTAGTGGATTATTGGTATACAAGCACACTATTGGGTGTATGCTCCTTGGATGTAGCTCAGTACGGGTTAACCAAGTAAAATCGTGATGTGCCTTACATTTTACATTTCCATATCTATGCATAATATTTGTGTTTGTATATTTGAGAAAAAAGCAGGTTGAATTGTATTCCTTTTTAACAAGTGAACAGGATCCTAAGGAAAGGAGCATAAAAAAAAGTTTATTTATACGAACACACCGACTCCCCCCCCCCACTCGGGGTGTCCCGAGTTCCTACACAAGGGTATCTCTCTTTTTCAATATTGCTATGCCCTGGATACACTCTGGGAAACTGAACTATCACAGGTGACTTCGATTGACACACCGCTCGAGCCAGGTGAAAATGCCTTACATGCTGATAGTTTGGTCTTCTCTCATCTGGATCGTTATCATCGTCTCTTTGGGAAGCTCAATTATCTCACCATGACTCATTCGGACATTGTGTTGCCAGTAAGGCCAACCAATTCATCCCAGTGGGAAGTCGTCCTACGTATAGTCCAATATGTTAAGCAGGAATCTAGCAATGCTCTGCTTTACTCAGCACGTGGTTGCATCTTATTGAGGCGTTTTATGATGTTGATTATATTGACTTCCCGAAAGTCTACCTCTAGCTTTGTAGTTTTTATTGACCGCAACAATCTCATCTCCTGACGAAGTAAGAAACAAACCATTATACCACGATTCAGCACAGGGTCTGGATATCGCACTCTGGCACATATAAGAGTAGATTCATGGGGCCCGACAGTAACTTCACGAGATTGGATTTTCAGTTCGTCAGTCAGCAAAGTTATGGAGTGACAATCAAGACGCCACAAAGATAGCGACTAATCATGTCTTCCAAGAGTGCACAAAACATAGAGTTTGATTGTCAATTTACTTTTCACCACTTCCAGCAACGACTCATTATCTTTGATCGTATTATCACTAATAATCAACTCGTCAACATCTTCACCAAAGGTTTACTAGGACCACAAATGTACTTTCCCACTCCAAGCCAGGATTGAAAAATATATGCATTCCAGCTTGAGTCTTCTCCGGCTTTTTTTTTTTTTTTTGCAAGACTGTATTTCAAGTTGTACTAGCTTTAGGGGGGCTGTTATTGTATAGGTTAGATTAGCCAGCGGGGCCCATTTTATTCATTTTATTATTTGAGTCCCACATCAGTGGATGTTCCTAATTGTACTCCTTTAATCAACTATAAATAGTGTTCAACCTCTTTGCAGGATAAGGGATTCCATTCTAAAGGGTGCATGGGCATTTGGTAACCATTATCAGTGACTGTGTGTCATGAGCTGCATTTTACTCCTTATAATATATTTCCCTGCATACTCCTTTCTGTGCTCAATAAGTCATGCCAAATAAACTTTACATCAATGTCATTAAAATTTTCTTACATACCACACACACACTTCTGAACTTCATTCTCATTCTTTTTCCTCTTCCACATTCACTTCTACTTCCATTTTCATCAAA
This sequence comes from Viscum album, assembly GCA_963277665.1. Lineage (NCBI taxonomy): Eukaryota > Viridiplantae > Streptophyta > Magnoliopsida > Santalales > Viscaceae > Viscum > Viscum album. The sequence continues at coordinate 228,427,959 of OY728165.1, forward strand.
AAAAATCTATGATACGAAACCAAGAATCAATCCCAGATCATATATTATTATCAGAACAGTTCTCATGATCATATAGATATTTCATATTATATAAAATGACAGAAATATTGATAATACTAATTAATTTAAAAAATCAGCACCAGCCCTAATGTGCACCTTGTAGGCATCAGGGCTAGAAAATTTTAACAATACATTGCCGGCAAATCAAATACATTAATTCTAATGGGCTTGTCATATCAAAAGGGGCAGTGGGCAAAAATTCATAATGACAGGAAGCTTACTTGCATCATAGACCGGGGATTTGTTGTGTATGTTGTCTCAATGGTCCTCTCTTTCTGTAATTAATAGTTGAGATCAAAAATAAAGATTATATTGATCATCTCTAGTGGTATATAAACTAAAATAAATTAAATCAACCATATAACACAGACATATGGATCTGAAAAACCAAAGATAAAATGTGATATTATTTTAATCATGAGTAGCCTACAAAACCAAAGAAGGGTTTCTTTTAGACACCGTATGTGTTGGACTTACGATTCAAAGCAAAACAACTTCCCTAAAGAAATCCAAATTGATTCATGCAATAACAAACAAGCCTTAAAAGTTAATTAAATGTGGTCAACTACATGAATTAAACGTCGTCAATTAGCTCTATTGAAGACCATATTTTCATTGAATCAAAACCATTTGATTCATGCAATAACAGGGAAGAAAAACAAAAATGACAAGGCCAGTAATTACAAGCAAAATGCTTTGCAAGCATTTCTCATTTTTCTTGCAGAAATTCTAGCTAATTAAGCCTCTGGTAAGCAAAACAACGACAGAAGTAATATCAAAACGTACTAAATGACAGATGGGAATATTGTCATTCACCTTTTAAATAACATCAAACTGGTTTTTGGTGCAAGATATTTAAGAGCCGTTAGCATTTAGCATTGATAAGATTTGAATCAAACATAAGGTTGTGTTTGATTCTGATAGGTATTTGGGTGTTGGGGTTGGGCGGTAATGCTGGTAGAGAGGGGCTGTACGCAAGTGGGTATGGGGTATTAATGGTCAGGGGTAATATTGTAACTCTCATGGAGGGAGGGTTGTTGGGTTGGTTAGAGATGTTAGCTACAGGAGAGGGTTTTTAAGAAGGGAAAGGGCGTGGAGAGGGGGGCCATGGATAATCTGTTTTTGTGAGTCGGCTTCTAAGCTTGGGCGAGTGAGCCAAGGGGCCTCCCGAGGTTACTCAGTATCGTCTTATATCTTCCTTTCCTCTCCTAGAAGCTGTAATTCCAGGTACGCATAGTTGTTTTCCATTAATACAAGTCATCTTGCTGCTTGATTGGCGTGAGGTCTCTATCATTTGGTCCGACCTTCCAGAAACCTCTTGGAGGAGAAGAGAAGATGACTAGGCTCGACATGATGGACCAGCAACTCAGGGATGTAAACGATGTGCTCCAACATAGCGCCGCGAGTCAGCTGGAGTGGGAAAGCGACCTGCGCATTCTCGCGTTTCTGGTGGAACGCCTCGAAAGGAAGCACCAGTCAGAGGGGACTAGCGAAACGAAGGGGTCGGGGTGCGACGAAGCGAATTGACTCAGTCCGGCACAGGGTCAGAACGCGTACTTAGCGGAAGAAAATTCTTGCAATGCACAAGATGAGCTTCCTACTTTCGACCTTCTACAGAAAAGTGACCGGCCAAGGGAGGAGATCGGCATGCGACGAGATGGAGACGGCAACAAGGGGACCGAGAGGCATGCACTCGGGATGTCGGACGTAACCGACCTGGATGTGTTTTTGTTGGCAAAAAAGATTGAAAACGAACAAGACGAGCCATCTGCAGATGTCAGCAAAGTAAGTTGGTATGGACTGACAAGGAGAAATCGCAAATCGACACAAACCATGAACGAATTAACAAGGGAGGCGCAGGCACAGAAGAGTCGAAGAGCGAGTTATGAATTAGTATGAAGCGAGCTGCGAACCTGATGTTTGCGATCTTGCTATTGAGACTACTGGTGTCGAGCCGCATTTCAGCAGTTACAGGATTCATAGCAAGGAGCGAGTTCAAAGTTCCCAGTTCTAAGGGGAAGTTTGGCACTGCAAAGGATGTTGTCTCGATTTTCGACTGAGCCACAACAGCCTCAGGATAACCCGTACGGGAAAATTTTTAGGGAGGAAGGCAACAACATTGGCACTAACACAATCGAGCTACTTGGAATGTACGGACTACCTGCGGGATCCGTAATCAATAAATGCAGCAATTGTGTTTTAAAGCTCTACCCTCAAAGCATTACTTCCACCTATGAGTTTGTTGATGCTTTGTTGGGACTGTCAAAGGAATGCATCAATCTGGGGGCATTTAGGTGGGTTGCTTCACTACTAGAGGAGGCCTCTGAGGTTGCAAAGGTTGTCACCTGTTTAGCTGGAAATTTATCATGTATCTGAAAATTGCATGGGGGTATTCAGCGTGCATATGCCAAAAGTTTACCATAGGGGGAAGAAGGCATGAGGATCAAAATCGATGAGGATGCTTCAAAAACAGTTCCATATGTTCACAGAAAGAGACATGTTGTGTAGTTGTGGCTTTACCCAGTAGTTCTTACTGGCGGGCTGTGCACTTGGCTTCTTGGCAAACTAATCTATATGTTGACATTACAACAGCTTCAGAACTCATTTTCACAGGGAACAATGAGTTACAGTCCTGCCCCAGCAGATTGGAAGCTACCCAAGAAGATTTCTTTAGGGGGCTTCCTGACTGAAGGTGACACCTGTCACATACATGACTTATTATAAAGGTAAATTTCATTTAATTTCCATTCGTGCTTTGTTTTGGGGGTTTTCCAAGCTTTTATGGAGGAATGAGTGAGTTTTCATGAATTGGGTCAAACCGTGAGTCCAATTCCAGATTTAAAAATAAATTTTGATTCCTTTATAACTCCTTCATTTTTCAACCTTTTTCATCCATTACAATTCCTACTTGTCATCCCCTGACCTATTAACACCACCATATTAATTTGGACCATTTAGGAATCCATAATCATGGTGGATATGGGTTTTTATTTAAGGGATTGGGCCTGCCCGAAAGCCCATTTCCTGCATTAAAAATATATTTTAATACTTTAATATCTCCTTCAATATTCACGTTTTTTTTGTGATTCCAACTCTCCTCCGAGCCCACATACCCAAGGCGCGCCCCCATGCTCGCCTCCCCCTCTTTGGAGCTCAGTTGCATCGCGAATTTGGATGAAACGTCTCTGAATTTCTCAAATCGCTTAGATTTGAAGAGGTAAATTGATTATTTCATAACTCCTTCATTTTTCACTCTTTTTCCCCCATTCCAGTTCCTAAATGATCTCTTCAACCTTGTTCGAATCTCCCTTGAATGGTTGGTTGTTTGAAAATTCAGATACTGGTGTATTTGGGGTAATTTCTTCAATATTTTTCAAGGTAAGTGATTCTTTCTTGTTTCTTCCTTTTCCCTTAGGGTTTCTTCCCTCTTTCATTATGTTATAAAATGTCCAGAAGTTAGGGTTCGAACCTAGGGTTTGATTTGGTGTATTTTTTGTCAAATATTGTGGTCTAGGGCTGTATTTATCTTCCTTGTGGTGCGACGGTGGTGCGGTTGATGTTTTGCACCAAGTTTTGAGGGATTCGACACTTTCGGTAGGTGGTTCCATGTGTAAACAATTATTGATGAGTTAACTTGCTGTATTTACTCATTTTTCATATTCCTCATATGTTTGGTGTGGTGCGAAAACTTTTTATGATTGATTTAGTTAAGTGTTTAATTTTATAGTTTCTTTTCAACGTGAAATTGGGTGTTTTCATGTGTAACTCATGGGGTATTATTTGGGTGTATTTTATAACTTATGGAATTGGTTTACTAAATCTTGTTTGGCCTTCCAATTCTGGTTTGGTAATGTATTAGTGTCATGTGGGCCTAAAAATAGGGTTTTTGGAATAGGTTTGTTGTGTAAAATTTTGTTATACTTCTTGAGAGCATTTTATGAAAATGGGTGTTTTCATTTGTATCTTTCGTGGTATTATCCAAGGTGATTTTATAACACTTGAAAGTGGTTTTATAAATATATCTAGGGCTACCAATTCTACTTTGGTAGTGTTTTGGTGTGGTTTTATCCTTGAAATATGGTTTTGAAATGGGTTTTATGAGCAAAGATTGGGTATACTCTTTGAAATTGTTTTATGAAAGATTTGAATGATTTAATGATTTATGTAAGTGGTGAAACCATATTGGCAAAATGTTTTGGAGTGTATATTCTGAAACGGTACATTTTAAATGTGAGAGGAGCTGTTTTGTAATGTGTTCCATCTTGGAAATGTTTTACAAAAAATGTTTGAAGGATTTACTAAAGTGTGTAAGAGAAGTGAAAGTGATGTGGGATGTTTTGTGTGGGTGTGATGTGCAAAATGGATTTTTGTTATGAAAAAGGGTATTATGTTACATGTGGGTGGGTTGTTATGTGAGTTGTAATATATTAGAATGGTTTTATAAAATTTTTTAATGGATTTGTGGAAGTGTTAAAGAAATGTGAAAAGTGTTACGGCTATTTTGGTGTGAGTCGGATTTCAAGTCAATTTGAATGAAAAGTGGTCTTTTGTGACTTGTGTGGTATACATGTGGGATTTTTAGTGAATTTTTGATGAGTAAATGATATTTTCATGTGCAAATTATATTTCATGACTTGTTGAACTTATTTGAGCACAAAGGGAAAACCCGGGTATCTAGGTGGGTGGATGTGTACTAGTATGCTAGTGAATCCATGGGGTTTGGCCTCAGTTTCACTTAGCAAGATTAACGCTTACAACTCTAACTAAACTATGATGATGATGATTGGGGACCACTAGGTTATGGGTATGTTCCCTACTAGTGGCTCGTGCACAAGAACGGATATTTGTGATGGTTGCTCTCACCGAGATACGAGGTACCTGGGACCCACAACGAGCTAGTGTCTGGGAGTTATTTCCTATTGCTTGTGCTCATTAGATCCTTTATACTTACCATCGGCATACGGTATATTTGGCTGAAAAATTCAGTAGATTGCGCATTTATTTTAAAAGTGTTGATTCTTTAAATTAGCCCACTTGAAAACTGATTTTTTTTTAAGTTGCATCTTTTAGAAATTGTAACTAGAAATTACATGTTTTTAAAAACTTGCATGTTTTTCGTCTTTGAATGTTTATCGCATGGAATCTCTTAGTGGTGGTATCCTACTGGGCATTGGCTCACACCCTACTTACACCCTTGGATGTAAGTAGACTTGGTTATTTTTGTTGTCGCAGGTTGGGTGCAGTTTTTAGTTCCAGTGGTTTGGGTTTCTAGCAGGTCTTTGGTGGTGAAGTCTTGTGAAGATGGTTTGAGGGCGATGCCCCTTACCAGGAGGGTTCTTGGGCTGTTTCCTTTTGGTTGTGTACCTTTGTTATAGTCTTGTTGAGTTGTTTTAAAATATGTAATTCAGTTCTGAATTTTTGTAAAAGATTGTTTGGTTTAAAAAATCCAGATTCGTTTTATTGGATTCTTTTGTTGTTTTATATTTACAAACTCGGGTAAATCGTTCACAATTCTAATTTTATGATACCCGAGCACTTGTGCCAGCCCGTGGGGATCGGGAACGTCATTCGGGCCATGTCACGGGCCGTGTTTGGTGCCGGTTTTAGCGGCGACCAGATTCGGTTCGTGACACACCAGTGAGTTATGGGTGGCGAATGGGAATCTATCTCATAATCGGACCTTGTCACGACGTGCTTTTATTAGAGGTTGGCAGTTGGATGCACCCTTTGTTGATGCTTGGGCATTCCTTAGGAGGTTTTATAAGAAGCTGAGAAACTGACTAAGGTGTCGGCCTGTTTGATCATGCAGGACACGTTTAATGACAAGCTCAGCCGACACGGTCTACATCTGGGTTGGGAATACACTGCCCAAAATGTAGTTCTAGATCACCAACAGCTTGTGGAGGGATTGTTTGTTCCGCCTAGAGTGCACCCAGAGAGAAGCACGGCTGCTGCTCTAATGGATTTGTATCCAAGCTTGGATGATGCACGTGCCCATCAAATTGGTGGCCCAACTGCTTATATAACAGAATTCTCTGAGAGCTCATTTCTGATTTGCAAAATGAGCTTGCGCCGACAAGGTGTAGATGCCCTCAATTACAAGCTTAGCTAATGCACGTGCCCATCAAATTGGTGGTCCAGCTTCTGAGAGGCAAGAGAAAGGTAAGCACATTTCTAATTTGCAAAATGAGCTTGCTCCGACAAGGTGTAGATGCCCTCTCACTTGCAACAGATAAATATTGAGTGCATGAAGAAGGATTGTCCGCATTATGAGGCAGAGCTAAACAGTCTGAAAGGTGGCGGTATAGGGCCAATCACACGACAGCAAGACAAGGGTGTCATCCGCCGATGGGAGGAGTGTGACAAGTACTTGGCCGGCTCAAGTAACCACACTACACAGGTGCTGAAGGGCAGTATCCACCAAAGCAGTGGTGTTTCGATCACGGTAATGCCCACTTTTGAGAAGCTGGTCACCAGGGGGTAGGACCGAGCTGTCAGACAAGACCTGCACGAAGAACACAAGCCCAGAAGGGGAGAGCAGGCGAGGGAACAACATAGCGTTTGGCCGGACGATCAAGGAATGCGATCTACATCCGAGGTGACCCCTCCAGCGATTCATCATGTTTTTCACCTTGAGGACAAGGTGATTTTCAAGACCGTGGCAGTGATAGGTATTTGAGTGGTGGGATTGGGCAGTAATGCTGGTAGGGAGGGGCTGTACACAAGTGGGTATGGGGTATTAATGGCCAGGGGTAATATTGCAACTCTCTTGGAGGGAAGGTTGTTGGGCTGGTTAGAGTTGTTGGGCTGGTGAGAGTTGTTAGCTACAGGAGAGGGTTTTTAAGAAGGGAAAGGGCGTGGATAGGGGGACCACGGATAATCTGTTTTTGTGAGTCGACTTCTAAGCTTGGGCGGGTGAGCCAAGGGGCCTCCTGAGGTTAATCGGTATCGTCTTCTATCTTCCTTTTCTCTCTCAGGAGCTGTAATTCCAGGTACGCATAGTTGTTTTCCATTAATACAAGTCATCTTGCGGCTTGATTGGCATGAGGTCTCTATCAGATTCATGGAAATATTTTATATTTTCATTTGCCAAATATTTTTTATAAAATGTATTTGAAAATGTTTTAGAGGGTGGGGAAAAACAAGTACGTGTGTCACTCATAAACAATTTTCATTTTCTTGGAAAAATGAAAAAAAATGCTAAAAATCTCTTATTTTCATTTTCAATTTTAAAAATTGTTTTCCATTTGCAAAGCAAAACACATTTAAAATATTTTTGAAAAATGAAAAATAAAATGTTTTGATGAAACAAATGGAGATTAATTTTCCTTGATTAAATAATTCATTGACCTGGATTTAGAACATATATCTGAGACGTGATTTTTGGAATTAAATGAGAACAGCAATGCTAAAGCATTTTCAGCAATCCAAGACAGCAATGAGAATATTTTTACTATTCAAAAAGTTAAATATCCTAAAATAGTCTAAACAATATGATGATCAGCAGCTACTTCAAACAAAAAATATGAACAGATATCGCTGTTCTGTGTATTTGAATGTGTATAAAACAGAAAGAAAATAGGGACTTATTATTTACAAAAAAACAATGCAATTTGTACTTCAAAAAAACATCAATGAACCCATATTAAACCAACAAATTAACGAGCAAAAATTGACTTCAAACTCATAAAAAGTCAGCCTGTGTAATCGCAGTACTGGACAACAAGCAAAAGGCAATTAGCCATTGCTAGTTAATTCTATTACAATGATCACCTTTTGTGGCTTTTTTGCAAGAAGGTAAACTTTTGGAACAGAGTAACACAAACAAAATGCCACTCAATGCACAAAGACATAGCAAGGATTAAAATTACCTCAAACACGAATCCGTAATATAAAATTATCTTCTTTACATCTTCCAAACTCAATTCAATGGACATCTCCTAAAATAAGAAAAGTGGGGTGAAATTACAATCAAAAACATGAAAACCCTATATATGAATTTGTGCCTTCGCAAAAAAAATTACATCTTGTTGTCCATACATATCTGCAAAGTGATAAAGTAAAGGCCCCAAATTAATCCAAACCTGTCATTTCATCAGATAAAATTAAAATATGCTATCAAGAATAATACAATGAAACAGGATTAGAAAGTTGATCCAGACAGCTTAGAGAAACTCACTCCCCCATCTTTGAGGATTCTTGAAATAATTTCAACATACTCGATGATGTTATGTGCTGTATCAAGGAAGAAACAAGTAACAACAGCATCCCAGGCAGCTGCAAATAGACATTAGATGCAAAAGGAAAAAATTACATGACTAGGATTCAAGGAAGGCACTAAAGGCCACTCTGAGAACTCAATGAGAATAGACACCAACACAAGTGTGATCATATGAGCAGTACATATAATAAATAGAAGTGGCAACTCAGGTGAGAGAATTCACCAGCATCAATAAAATAATATTAGATAAACAAATAAAAAACAAGCCTACATAACACTACCCACAGATTGATACACTTGAAAAATGAAAACGCCATATGCAAATACATTATTAATCCATTTACCCAGCTTTCCTTTCACATTTTTGGGCCTTTAAAAGCATATGACAATAAATTTCAAATTTGCAGGAAACAGATTGCAGAAAAACTGACATTCATAAACCAAAAAATAAAGATATATGACTAATCATTCATCCAAAAAAAGTGGCATAAATTTCACACAATTGTGGTTGAAGTACACAGAGCTGATTGCACTGAAGGTTGTTGTGTGTACTGGTAAGAGTATCTCACCGAAACAAACATATCTACAGATTCAAGCATTAAAAGTTTCCGCTTAAACACAAACAAAGATTGTCGATATCATTAAAGGCCCCTGCAACAATTGGAACAGGGTATCCTATAGACTACTCAGATCATTGATAACTAATTTGACAATAGAATTCTAAAATGTTAATCAAATTTAGTTGTGTTGATCCAAATTATCCTAGAGTGATATGTTTGTGCCCTCATTAGTGAACATATAAAAGCCCTAGGTGTTACGATTCCTGTGTGTGTGTGTTCGAACAGACAAATGAAACACAAACTGAAGAGAAGACTAAGAGTGATATTACCGGTTTTTCTGTATTACATCTATAGAAGGAAGAATCTATACAACAGATGGAGATGGAGAGTCCTCCTCAGCGTCCGCCTGCTGTGGTTGAGAAGAGAATCGGGAGTCAGTCCACTTCCTCCCGCCCGTTCTGTTCCAACAGAAAATAGAGTTCTAACTATTCCCTTGCATCCCACAAGCCTTCGCTACAAATACCGGGAGAACCGCTCGCTGGTCCCCACCCCACTAACTTATGTCTCTTTCCCCATTCTGCCCCTACACTGGTAAGTATGTAAAATAGGTGGGCGTGGGCATTGTAGGGAAACACCCCCTAGATCAGAACCCAAGCAGCTAACAATTTCCCCCTCTGCAATTGGCACCTTGTCCTCAAGGTGCAAATCTGGAAAATGGGAAACAATGTGTTCAGCATCCTCCCATGTGGACTCCTCAGAAGGTCGACCTTGCCATTTAACTAGCCAAATGCCCTGAGGATGCCCAGGTGCAGATTTGGTAGCCAAAATTGTTGCGGGCAAGAAACCGGTGAAAGAAACGCTATCCCACAATTCTGGTAGTTCATAGTGTACTGGAGAATTTCCCACTGCACGTTTGAGTTGTGAAACATGGAAGACTGGATGTATCCAAGTTGTAGGTGGTAATGTCGGTTTATAAGTTGTGTTACCGAGACGGGATTCAATTGGAAATGGGCAAAGTTGTCCAGCCGGAGGGAGAACCAACTGCTAGCCCGGGTGGGCCAGGAGAAACAGATTAACAAAGATAACAAAGTGGAGGGGGACCAGTGGGGTCACCTGTTGACCCGTGGGAGGAGAGGTAGTGGAGGAATCTCAAGGTTATTAAGCCACTGGGCTGTTAGGAAGCTGCTATAAAGGGGGGGAACGTGGGAGAGTGGCAGGATATTTCTTTTCCGTTAAAGGGGGCATTCGGCTATAGGCTTGGGCAGGACTTCCCCTGGGGGAAGCCTGTAGTATTTCTCTGTTTTTTCCCTCCTCCCTGTTGTAATTCATTTTCTCCTCCATTAATGCATCTTCCAGTCCTCTGTTCATAACACTTGGTCCAACCTTCCCAGTTTCTCCATAGAGACGAGAAACCAATCCCGTCTGGACATCATCGACAAGCACATCGATTCAGTTACCTCCTCCATTGCCGCCCTCACCACCACAAACGGCGAGCTCCAGCAGGGAATGCAGGACCTCCACCAAAACCAATGCTGTTGGGAACTAGAATTCGCCGAGCAAACTGAGTTTCGGAAAATGATGTTGCGCCATTCTAAGAAACAACCTCAACAGCCTGATCCCCAGCCCCCAGATCCTTCATCCCTCTCTGGCATCTTCGGCCACCCACCTCTGTTTTTTCCACCTTTTGGTACGGCTACCCCTCTTGATCTCTCTCCCCTTCCCCACCGTGTTGAGCTTCCCCTATTTGATGGTTCGGACCCTCGAGGTTGGCTCACCAGGGCGGAACTCTACTTCAAAATTCACCAGACACATTATGTCCAGCCTGCCCAAGTCAGCATGGAGGGCACAGTCATCCATTGGTTCACCATTCTTACCGAGGTTTGTCCAAACTTAACATTGTTTGTTTTCAAACATGAACTACTCGAGCGTTTTAGTGACCTTGACATCCAAAACCCTAGGAAAAATTAGCGGCCCTCCATCAACAAAGCTTCGTTCAGGGTTACATTGAACATTATGAATATCTCGCCTCCTTGCTGCCACGTCTTCCGGAACCACAATACTTGGGTTATTTTTTAAATGGATTGAAAGAAGATATCCGCTCTTGGGTGCGGATTCATAACCCGGATACACGTCTTCAAACCATGCGTCTGGTGTGCAATATTGAATTAGCCCTCCGCCACGGCTCTGCAGGTTCTTCCAAGGCAGCTCCCCAACAGCCACCAGCAAATCACCATGCTACTACCTGGTTTCCTCTGTCCCGCTCTCTGCCCCCTCCTCCACCTGCTGGTCGCCGTTCCCTCGCCCAGAAAAAGCCACTCTGGGGCTATCAGGAGAGCCACCCCATTTCACCCAACCTATTGGTCGCGATGTTTGTCACCTCACTTCTCAAGAATGGGATGACACCCGCAAAAAGGGGCTTTGTTTTCGGTGTGGGTTACCTTACTCACCCACACACTGTTGTTCGGACGCGAAGTTACGGATTCTCATTTTGGGGGAAGGTGACATAAACGGTGTTGGCACGTTGCTTCCTTCCAAGCCTTTACCTGACCCTCCCCCAACAACTAACGTTGAGTGCCAACTGCTGGAATTTCAGTACCTAAATTTAGGGGGATCCCCCTCACATTGTCCCCTGCACGCCACCTCTTCTCTCAAAATCGAAGGATCTTTAACGAGGCTTCATGTTTTACTGTTGGTCAGTGGCGTGTCTCATTATTTCATCTCCCCACTTTTAATTCGTTTACTTGCTTTCGAGATACAGTCCACTCCAACACTTCATATTAAAATGGGAGATGGCCATCAGACCTGGTCCTTAGGACTCTGCCGTCAATTACCTTTGCTTATCGGCAGTTACAATTGTCACCTCGATTTCCATGTCCTTGACATTAGCCGTTGGGATATCATTTTAGGAGTTGCATGGCTCCGTACTCTGGGGGACATCCAGCTAAATTGGCACATTATGACGATGAAATTTTCAGTCGCCCACCACACCTACTGTCTACAGGGAGAATCACCGCGCACTCAGACCGCAGTTTCCTTACTGGGACAGGCCAAATGCTCACCAAAATCCAGCCATCTTCAGGTACTGCTAGGGAAAACCTCCTTGGCATCCCTCGGATCTACCTACTCCATTTCAAGCTATGTACAGCAGTTTAACTGCTTAGTTTGCACTGGTTTTCAAGGAGTCCCCTGGCCTTCCGCCAAAAAACCTTGGGATCATGTTATTCGGCTATTACCCAGCCACGGCCCCGTGGTTGTCCGTCCCTACCGATACCCCTATGTTCAGAAAAATGAAATCAAGCAGCAGGTTCATAATCTTCTGTTGTCCGGCCTCATTCGGCCTAGCCTTAGTGCCTACTCAAGCCCGGTATTACTGGTCAAGAAGGACACCTCTTGGCGCATGTGCGTTAACTATCGCGCCCTCAACAAAGCTACCATCCCCGACAAGTTCCCCATTCCACTAGTGGAAGAATTACTCGATGAGCTCCACGGCGCCACTTGTTTCTCTAAACTTGACCTCAAGTCATCACCAGATTCGTATGCACGAGGCCGATATCGACAAACAGCTTTCCGGACTCATCACGGGCATTTTGAGTATTTAGTAATGTCATTTGGCCTTACTAATGCTCCCTCAACTTTTCAGGCCACTATGAATGCCTTATTTCATCCCCAACTTCGTAAGTTTGTGCTAATATTTTTTGATGATATGTTGGTCTACAACCATAGCTGGACACTCCACCAAGAACATCTTGGTGTTGTCCTCCAAATTTTACTCGACAATACATTCTTCCTCAACTCCAAAAAATGCCAATTTGTCCAGCAGTAGATCGAGTATTTGGGTCATATTATCTCCAACCAAGGTGTCGCTATGGATCCGGCCAAAGTCTAGGTTGTACTTGACTAGCCTCAGCCGACTACTGTCCAAGGAGTCCGCAGTTTTTTTGGTTTAACCGGTTATTATCGCCATTTTATCCCAAATTATGGCGTCATTGCTCAACCTCTCACAACCCACACCAAAAAAGATGGGTTTCACTGGCCGCGGCACAACATGCTTTCAGCCACTTACAGCAACTTTGTCACCCAGGCACCTCTTCTTCTTCTTCTGGATTTTTCTTCTGTTTTTGAGCTGGAATGTGACGCGTCTGGCCACGGCATTGGCGTTGTCCTTATGCAACATCAGCAGTCGATTTCCTATTTTAGCAAGGCTCTATCCCCTCGGACGTTGGCTAAATCCACCTATGAGAAAGAACTGATGGCTCTTGTCCTTGCCATCCAACATTGGCGCCCCTACCTATTGGGCCGCCCTTTTGTGGTTTATTCAGACCAACATAGCCTCAAGTTTCTTCTCCAACAGCGCATTACAACTGCTGATCAACGGTGTTGGCTTGCTAAACTTTTGGGTACCACTTTGAAATTAAATATAAACCGGGTCGGACAAATTCTGCTGCTGACGCCTTTGTAGGTTCCGGGCGCAGCGGAAGCGCAGGATGAGCGTGTACTCAACTTTACAAATTGTCATAATCGATGATTAATCCGGGATCAATACGACGATGAACGCCAGTATCCGCAGAATTGAATCAAAGATAAAAAAGACAAAGTAGAGAACTCGGAACCGAGAAGAGAGGATTGACATATTTTGTTTATAATTAATTTAATTAAATTGTAGAGTTACCTCCAAGGTGATTCTTTCTTCATTGATGCGTCCGACCACGGGTCCGAAGTGCCCCTTAGTTGCAATGTAGAATCCAAGGATAGGAATCCTCTAGCGGTGATCCACACGTGCTTCACGTATCTCCGGACGTCGCCAAAGAAGTTTTCGGGTGCCAGCGCGGAAGATCCTTGCGCTTGCGATGTCCGCCTTCAATCGCCTTGAAAATCGCTTTCAAAGCATTCTCCTTGATCCAGTGGAGGAGGATCTCTCTCGTTCTTAAGAGCGTTCTTGGAGAGGGAAGAGTTCTCTAAGTTTGAGAGCTTTTCTCCAAGGATGTTGCGAACACAACGATTTGTTGAGCCGGAGGAATGACCCTTTAGCTTATATAGAGAATAATAACATAACGGAGAATTTAATTCACTGGGTAATAATAAATAATTAGCACAGGTGTCGTTACTTAATTTATTATCCATGTGAAAACGTGCACGTTATATTTAAATATTATTTAACAAAATAATATTTAATATTATTTCTCACTGGACTCATAACTTGATCTGCCAATCCTCAATATTTACAGGGCCTTGAATAATGACTATTTATTTATTAAATAAATATAACTGTATTATTCGCCGATAAATAAATATTTTGTCCGCAATATATTCTCTCGAATAACTAGCGACAAAATAAATGTGATCAGGCATACTTGAATAATTATTAAACCACAACCGGAAATAATATTTATTCAACTTGTTAAATAAATAAATTATATAACTGAGATACTGGTTACACTTAGTGTGTGACCCTCTAAATCTCTTTCTGGTTGGCATTAAGCGGGTTTGCCTAAAGTCCAAGATTACTGTCTAGCAACGGGTCAAGGCACCCAAAAGAAAGAAATTGATGTCGCAACGACATGTCACCTCATACGAAGTGACAAATCATTTCTCGCATTATTCATTAATGCAGTATTACTCGTGACGCACCCAACATATCATACCTCGCCGCGAACATTTGTCGCCACGGTTTTCGTCAATACATTTAAATGCGCAAGTCATAATACCCATTAATAATAATCTTAAAGTCTACCAATACACACGTCTGCAGATAGAAACATCCAATGACACTTATGAATGTGGATTTCCTACTAGCGGGTCTTTTTCTCATAATATCCTCCTAGATATTACCAAGGGCGCACACCATGAGAAGGTGCCTCAAAGTTTCATGAGTCCTCACCCCTGATAGCTTGTATCATTTGTGTCCCTTCAAATGATATCATCCGGCCATAGAACATATATTCAAGAATAGTGTCATGGCACTTCCGAGTTCTCATCATAACAGGAATCCACTATGACCTTTTAGTGTGACAGTTATTCTTAAGACATTATCACATACTATGTCACGCAGAAGAACAATCATGATGTGATAAAAAGTTTATTATTATTCATCCAATGAATACAGGTTTATCATAAAATACAAAGAAGTTGGTTTCTAGGGCACCAACTCTAACAGACTCCCACTTGCACTAGAGACGACTGCTAGCAACCTTAAGTCTACTAGCTCTCACATGATATTCATGCTTCTGCCGAGATAGGCCTTTAGTCAAGGGGTCCGCCACATTCTCTTCCATGGACACTTTGCTCATTGCAACTTCACCTCTTTGATAAAAATCCCTCAAGAGGTGATACTTTCGGAGTATGTGTTTTGTCCGTTGATGTGACCTTGCCTCTTTTGCAAGAGTCACCGCTGCAGTATCATCACAATACAATGTAATGGGATCTTTACTGCTAGGCACCGCATCAAGCTCCTGGACAAAGTTCCAAATCCAGACGGCTTCCTTGGCTGCATCAGAAGCCGCTATATATTCGAACTCCGCTGTAGAATCAGCGACAACTGGCTGCTTTGAACTCTTCCAGCTCACAACTCTTCTGTTGAGACAGAAAATATATCCTGAAGGCGACTTCAGATCATTCTGATCTGTCTGAAAACCAACATCAGCATATCCTCTGATGACAAACTCCTCCTCCATACACCAGGAACATATCCTTAATTCTTCTCAAATACTTAATTATAGTCTTGACAGCAGTCAAATGTTCTCCTGGATCTGCTTGATATTTGTCTACCATGGTCAGTGCATAGGCAACATCAAGTCTGGTACATAACATGGCATACATGATAGATCATATCGTTGCAGCATATGGAATCTTACTCATCATATCTTTCTCATGTTGTGCAGGGGACACATTTTCTTAGAAAGATGTATACCATGTAACACTGGAACCAATCCCCTCTTAGATTGTTTCATACTAAATCTCTTTAGTACCTGGTCAATGTATGTACATCGACTTAGTCCAAACAGCCACTTGGATCTATCACGAATGATCTTGATCCCTAGAATGTATGTTGTTTCGCCTAAGTCCTTCATAGAGAAGCACTTGTTCAACCAGTCCTTGGCTGACTGCAAGACTGGTATGTCGTTTCCAATAAGCAATATGTCGTCAACATACACTACTAGGATAACGGTTGCATTCCCATTAAACCGCTTGTAAACACATGGCTCACATTCATTCTTAATGAAACCAAATTCTCTTATGGCTTCATCGAATCGAATATTCCATGATTTGGATGATTGCTTTAATCCATAAATGGATCTCTGCAATTTACATACCCTTTTAGCATCACCTAGTGTCACAAACCCCTTCTGGTTGTGTCATATAGACATCAACCTGAAGGTTCCCGTTAAGGAATGCAGTTTTGACATCCATCTGTCAAATCTCATGGAAAGTTGTTATGGCACGTATGATTCTTATGGATTTAAACATGGCAACTGATGAAAAGGTTTCATCATAGTCAATTCCTTGATGATGTTTAAAACCTTTAGCTACTAGCCTTGCTTTATAGGTACTAACTTGACCTTCCATGTCCAGTTTCTTTTTTAATACCCATTTACACCCAACAGATTTTACATCAACTGGCGCATCGGCCAGAACCCAGACTAGGTTCTGATACATGGAATCCATCTCAGAATTCATAGCTTCTAGTCATCTTGCAGCTTTTGAGCTCTCTACTGCTTGTAGGAGAGAGGTTCATCATTATCCAACAATAATGAGTCACTTTCTTCGGTGACAAGTAAACCATATCTCTCTGGTTCTCTTACCTCTCTTGTGCTCCTACGCAGTACTTGTGTTTCAGGAACTACCTCTTCCATGGGGACCTGTGAAACTTGTTCTTGTACCAACTCCTGTGTATCTTGAGCATCAACTTCATTGAAGTCAATCTTGCTCTCACTATCCTTTTTGAGGATGTGCTCCCTCTCAAAAAAGACAGTCTGGCTGGCAACAGTCACTTTCTTGTCTGAGGGGTTGTATAGGTAGTATCCCTTTGTTTCCTTGGGATACCCTATAAAGATACACTTCGTGCCCCGGGGTGCTAGATTATTGCCTGAGAAAGCCTTAACAAACGCCACGCATCCCCATACACGTGTATGCGACAAAATGGGTTTCTTTCTACTCCATAGCTCGAAGGAAATCTCATTTGCCGCCTTAGTTGTTACTTGGTTATGCCGCATTTTGCAATGCATATCCCCAAAAGGATCATGGAAAATCTGCATGACTCATCATCGACCTTACCATGTCCAATAAGGTACGATTACTCCTTTCACTAACATCATTCCACTGTGGTGTATAAGGCGGAGTGAGTTAAGAATATCCACCTCTAGCTTCTACTGGAAATGGTCCACACACATCAGTGTGTACCAATCCTAGAAGCTTTGTGGCCCTTTCACTCTGTCCATCAATGGTGGTTTGGTCATTTTCCCTTGTAAATAAGCGTGACATCTATCAAGTGTTTTTAGCTCAGAAGAGTCTAAATAACCATCTTGACAGAGCTTTGTCAGACGCTTCTCGTTTACATGACCAAAGCGGTGATGCCACAACTGGGTGTTGTGTGAGTCATGTGTACTTGGTTCGTTATCAATTGCCAACACTTGGTTCTCATAATTTAATACATACAGACCGTTATTTAAATGCGTCATACCATAACATATATTGTCCTTATAAAAGTAAGGACATTTATTTCCGAACTTGAAAATAAATCCATCTGTATCTAAACTCGATACAGAAATTATGTTATTGGTAACACTAGGTACATAATAACAGTCATGTAAAACCAAAATCATTCTCATCGGCAGTGTGAGGTGGTAGTCACCAATGGCAAGAGCAGTCAGTCTCGCACCATTGGCAGCTCGCAGATCCACCTCTTCTCTGGCAATTTTCCGGAATCTACTTGGTTCCTGCATTTGAATACAGATGTGAGCCCCAAAAGTTGTATCTAATACCCAATATGTAGAAATGGAAAGACTGCACTCGATAACGAATGCACCTTTGACTTCCCCTTGTCTCTGGGTGTAGTTCCTCTTCCAGTGGCCTGACTTGCCACATGCAAAGCATTCTGCTTCCTTTTCCTTGCCCTGCCTCTGAATCTTCTTCTTTTTGGTCGAACGGTGCTCGGAGGCTTTAGATTGTTTATAAATCTTAGGCCCCTTTGTCTTGTCCTTCCTCTTCCTATTCACCATAAGAACTACAAATTTTTCACGCCTCATTGTCCTTACCAACTTGGCGAATCAGGGTAAGAAGCTCTGATAGACTCTTCTCATTATTCCTCATATTATAATTCACAATAAAACTAGAGAAGGTCTTAGGCAGCGATGATAGTATGAGATTTGTACACAACTCATCTGAGAATTTAATCCATAAGATGTTCAAACGCTCAATGTAGCCAATAAGCTTGACTACATGTGGTCCATCTGGCGCAGACTCTCCAAGCTTAGTAGTGAACAAAACGTTGAAGATCTCATATCTCTCTTGTCTCGCCTTCTCTTGATAGAGATCCCGAAGGTGAGACATCATGCTTTAAGCATCCATTTCCACATGTTGCTTCAAGAGCTCATTGGTCATGAATGATAGCACAAGGCACTGAACATTCGTAGCGTCATTCAGATGTTTCTCGTACACAAAGAGTTCATCATCACTCGCCTCATTTCCAAGCGCAACTGGTAAAGGCTCTTCCAGCACATAAAGTTTCATCTCATGGCGAAGGATGATCCGAAGGCACCTTTGCCACTCTTGGAAATTAGTACCGGTGAGAAAAAATTTCTTCTCGAGTATAGATCGCAATGATATGTTTGATGTCATTTTGATTTGTTTCTACAAATTAAGATAAACCGAGTTTTTAGTACTTTATTTTGATAAATATAGACAAATAAATTAATTAATATCTATTAATCTCCCACTATTTTGTTGAAACTCAATAGCTCTCACTATTGGCTTC
Organism: Viscum album; assembly: GCA_963277665.1. Classification (NCBI taxonomy): domain Eukaryota; kingdom Viridiplantae; phylum Streptophyta; class Magnoliopsida; order Santalales; family Viscaceae; genus Viscum; species Viscum album. The sequence continues at coordinate 228,446,770 of OY728165.1, forward strand.
GGAATATCCTGTTGCTTGGACATTCTAGCGGCAAGGATTCATATTTCCCTTCGCATTACCCCAACTAGGGTTGGTCGGGCAATTTGAAAGGTTTTAGGTATGCATTCCAAATGCCAACGGCATTAACTCACAGCTTCTTGATCTGTTGAGTGGACTCCCCAATCCTGAAATCCTTAATTTTGGATTTCCTCAACCTTTGTCACTCAGTTACACCAAGTCCAGTTAGGGAAGTCAACCGTTGATGTAAACTAAGTTAAGTCAACCCAAAACTTCAAATTAGAATTCTCTGATAATTGAAATCACCCCAACTAGGGTTGGTCAAACACTTTGAACTATGGTTCAATTCTAACCGAAGTAATAGAAGGTTCTACCGATTTAAAATTTAATTGAGGGATTTTATCCTTTATGCGTAAATTGCCATTTATTATCTTTTCACGTGCATGTTAATGTTAAGTGGGATATATTTAACTGATTAACCATGTATAGATAATATTTACGCATAAGCCATTTTTATTTTAGTTCCATCTTGTATGTTTGTTAGTTCATTAATTATGTGATCACGTTAAACATCCATAAAGAATAACAATACAACTAACAGAAATAAAATAAAGGGTATGATCATGAGTTTTACTATTGGTTAGTTTATCTGGCGGTTGATAAATTAATCCTGACCTAGGAGAGAAACACCTTGAACCGATTAAGATTCGTGTTTACAGTTTTTCACCTGTCCACCATTGTATCTCCTTGAATTGGTTTCACCTTGGCTCCTAACTTGCACCGCCCCCACTAGCTTGGAAGCTCCATCAATTACATATGCTTTTAACTCACACACAGGTGAGGGATAAAAGGGAGTTTACATAAAAGAAATCATGGGCACGCGGGCCCTACATATTAATGAGGAGAAGGCACGCAGACCAACAATTTTAATTTAATAAATAAATTAAAAGGGAACCAATCACATACAAAGGTCTGGTTTAGCTCACGATCATCCACATATATGCAACGAATTGCGCATTTTAATAAAACTAGCATTCAATAATTTAATCGTTTTTATTAAGATAAATTACGCTCGAATCGATTAATTATTATCTTTAATTAATCAATCCTTTTTATCTTAATCCTTTTTTCTGAATTTTCTTGAGATTCATATTCATAACCTTGTACATAACTTGTAACTTGGAAGCAACCCGGTGAATACCCGTACAAAACTACCCAGCATGTATTTATACTTGTATACATTTTATTCTTTGTGACATGTAGCATGCACGCAGAATTATATATATATATATATAAAACACCTATCACATGTTGTGTCTCAGCTTTACGCTCACACAAAGGTGCATGTCTCAAGGGTTTACATAATATAATAATAAATTTTTAAATCTGCGTAATCTGGAAGCAGTACACGGTGTGTAGATCAGACTACACGGCGTGAACCCTCCTCACTGTCCATCCAAAGTACACGCCTGAGGAAACGGCGTGTGAGGTGTACTTCGGAAATCTTCGGAGTACACGGCGTTTCCAGTGGGTCACACGCGGTGTAGACTCCGCGTTACACGGTCACCAGTCGGGCAAGCCATGTATGGGATACACGACTTGACCCTGACCCGAAGGGACTACACACCGTGTCCAGTGGGCCACACAACATGTAGTCTGGTTGACTGTGTGCCAATCTGTCCTGGTCAACACACGGTGTAAGAATTAACTACACCGCGTGTCATTAATGCACACGGCTTGAGTAATTGCCGAATTACTCCTGATGCATTGAACACAAATACACGAAGTGTAGATCCGACTACACGGCGTGTATTCTTGTGTTGTCTGGACAGAACCGTCGGCGCCTCCTGATGAGATCCTCGATTTAATTTTAATCATAAAATTATTCGTTTCTGTTAGATTTGCGAGAAACGATAAGGGAGGAACAGATCTCGAAATTCAGATAACAAGAACGATTAAACATGAATTAACAAACTAAATTATTAAAGCGTAAATCATCAACCAATTATTTAAATTATAAACGAAAATATGACACCTCTGTACCACTCGTAGGTTCCGGACGCAACAAAAGCGCAGGATGGGCGTGTACCCAACTTTGCAAATTTTCATAATCGATGATTAATTCGGAATCAATACGATGATAAACGCCAGTATCCACATAATTGAATCAAAGATAAAAGACAAAGGAGAGAACCTGGAACCGAGAAGAGAGGATCGACATATTTTGTTTATAATTGTTAAACCCTTTTTATTCTTATGGGTATTCCCGAGTCCCACATCGGGATACTCCGTTGTATATTCCGCCTTCTCATTCTATAAAAGAAGGCCCCCACCTCTCTTTGGAGGTAAGGGGGTTTCTCAATCTACATGGTATCAGAGGGTACCTAATCCCGAACTCTCCTCCCAATTTTTTTTCCCTCCCCGCTCTTATTTGCGATTTTCCGGCTACGTCCGGCCCGCCTCCCCGGTGCATTTTTTGCACCCTCTTTCCCCGGCGCCTCCTGCCCGGTCCGGCTCCCCATTGCGCCCTCCCTCACGGCGGCTGCTTCTCCTGCGCGCGAGCCCTCCTCGCCGCGGCGCCTCCCCACGGCGACCCTCCCGTCGCCTCGTCCAGCTTCCACCCAAGCGCGACGCTGCCCCGTCTGGCTCCCGCACACCCTACTGGTCCTTCCCGGCGCCTGCGGCCCCGCCACACCTCCCATCGCTTCCCGTCGCCCGCCTCCTCAACAACTTCCGCCTTCCCCAACTGTCGTTTCGGCTCCCGCACCTGCTCGCACCGGCTCTCGCATCTCCTGGCGACAGACCCGGTCCGCAGCGCCTCTCCCGCCACGCACGAACCTCCTCTGTGCACTCCCAGCACTCCCGCAACTGCTCGCACCGGCTCCCGCATCTCTCGGCGACTGAACCGGTCCGCAGCGACTGAACCGGTCCGCAGCGCCTCTCCCGGTCGTCCTCCTGTGCGCGCAACACCTCCCGCGGCTTCCCCGACGGCCCTCCCCCCAGCCTGCGCCACTTCATCGAGCGCCCGCCCCACCCACCTCTGCGCGCAGTATTCCCGGCTGCCATCCCTCCTGCATGTGTCGCTTCATCAAGCGTCGGCCCCGCCCTCCTCTGCACGCAGCACGCGCAGCCCTCCCAGCGGCCTCCTCTATGCACGGCTGCCGCCCAGCCGCGACCCGGTCCACGAAGACCGGCCCCGGCTACCCCTCCAACCGAACCGGCTCTGTCCAGGCACATCGGGCTCCTCCCGGCTCTTCTTCAGCCCAGCGTGCTCAGCTTCCCGGCACGCCCGACGCCTCCCTAATTCCGACACTGCCCCCTACTGCGTCTTCGACCACTGCACGACGCCTCCATGGCTGACTCCTCCCCTCTGCCTCAGATGATTACTGCTTCTACCCGCCTTGTGGATGACCGGTTGGACTCCATAAATTTTTCCATCTGGCGGAAGACTGTGGTGATGTCCCTGACCGGGATGGACCTTGATCATCACCTTGAGGATCCTCCCCCGGCTTCAACTGACCCCAAATATCGTTCGTGGAAGTTTGCCGACAGCAAGATCTTCGCACTGCTGGTCAATTCCATGGAACGATCGGTCAAAGATGTCACCCGCACGGCAAATACAGTCAAGGAACTCTGGGACTCCTTGAATATCATGTATTCCGAGAACAACAACCTGGCTCGAGTTTCCAAAATACTTCAGCGTCTATCCCATGTTCGACAGCAGGACCAGTCCTTCACCGCCTACTTCATGGGATGGAAGGGGCTTCGTGATGAGTTGCAGGAGTTGTGGCCCATTCCCCAAACTCCGGCAGAGGCTCAGACCCAGCGGGACCAACTCTGCATCTTCACCCTACTCAGCGGCCTCGCTCCGGAGTTTGCCACCACGGCAACCGAGCTGCTCGCTAGCCCGTCGACGTTGGAGATCCCTCAGGTTTATCATCGGCTGAGTAAGGCGCAGCGGGCTCTTCCTCCTCCCGCCCCCATTATCGACCACTCAGCTCTCCTTGGTCAAAGCAGTGGCCACTCCTCCAATCCTCGTGGACGTGGTCGTGTCGAGGGTCGTCCACGTCCCCTCTGTCAACATTGTGGCAAGGTTGGCCACACGATCGACCGTTGTTGGGTCCTGCATGGACGTCCATCCCAGCGCCCGCGGCAGGGACAGACCGCGATCCAGGAGGCGTCCTCGACAGTCTCCACCCTTCCCCCATCACTGGACCTATCTATGGCCGACATCCGGCTGACTCAAGATCCACGGGACCCTGTCGGACCCGGTCCATCCTCGGCTTCGGTGGCCTATTCTGTTCGCTCCGCTGCCTTTGTCGGTCGTCGCTCACCTGCCTGGATGCTGGACTCTGGTGCCTCCGACCACCTAACCGGAGATGCTGGTATGTTGAAATCTTACTGCCCTTATGCCGGTTCATCAGCCATCACCGTCGCTGATGGCTCCACTATCCTCATTGCGGGCTTCGGCGCATGCTCACTGACTCCATCGATACACCTACACTCTGTGGCCCACGTGCCCCGCAATCCCTTTAATCTTCTTTCCATCAGTAAGCTGACAAAAGATTATAACTGTGCTGCAATATTTACCTCTTCTGGTGTTGTATTTCAGGAGCAGACTACGAACCGGGAACTTGGTAGAGGTCGGCTTTGGGACGGGGTTTACATGTTCAATGGCCCAGCACCCCTCGCTTGCATGTCTGCCTCTTCTCAAGCATTGGATCTTCATTCCCGCTTGGGACACCCGCCTGCATCCACCATTCATCAGCTTTTTCCTAACTTCGCTCGCAATCTTTCTTTTCATTGTGAGTCTTGTACTTTTGCGAAACATCATCGCACTACATACATTCCTCGCGTGGATACACGGGCTTCACACCCTTTTGATCTGGTTCATTCAGATGTTTGGGGTCCTTGTACCGTTTCGAGTAATATGGGCTATAAATACTATATCTCTTTCATCGATGATTATTCACGAATGACTTGGCTTTACCTTCTTCGTGAGCGCTCTGAAGTGTTTTCCACCTTCCAAAACTTTTACAATGAAGTTCAGAACCAATTCTCTATCTCTGTAAAATGTCTCCGCTCGGATAATGGGCGTGAGTATCTCTCCACTCCCTTTCGGCGGTTTCTCCAGACAAAAGGCATCCTTCATCAAACCTCATGTCCTGATACACCCCAGCAGAATGGAGTGGCCGAGCGGAAACACAGACATCTTCTGGAGACTGCTCGTGCCTTCCTCTTCCACCAACAGGTACCACTGCATTTTTGGGGCGATGCCATTCTTACCGCCACCTACCTGATAAACCGTCTTCCTTCCTCTATCCTTCAGGGGGAGACTCCTTTTCGGGCTCTGTTCTCCTCTCTCCCTCTTCACTCCCTTCCCCTTCGTGTGTTTGGATGCCTCTGTTACGTTCGAGACACACATCCAGGGCTCTCCAAACTCGCTCCCAAATCTCTCCGCTGCATTTTTCTTGGCTACTCCCGCACTCAGCGCGGATATCGCTGCTTCTCACCCGACCTCCGGCGGAATGTCATCTCGGCCGATGTTACCTTTGTTGAGAACTCTCCGTTCTCCCTTCCCTCTCCTCCCCCTGACTCTGCCATTGATGATTGTCTTTCTCTCATCATCCACCCTCCACCAGTGTCCACCCCTGTTGACACACATTTTGGTCAGGTCTACTCCCGCTGTCCATCGCCTTTATCCCCCGTCCCGACCAATGACACTGACGCTCCCGCTTCGTCAGCTGGTCCTGCCCCGCCACCCGAGGACTGGCTCATTGCCCTACGGAAAGGTACACGCACCTGCCAGAGTACTCCTCTCTTTGTATCTTCTTACAGGGGTTTGTCCGCTCTGGAGACAGTTTCTATTCCTCGCACGGTTGGTGATGCCAAATCTCACCCCGGGTGGCTAGCTGCAATGCGGGATGAATTACAGGCTCTGGAAGACAACCATACTTGGAATCTTGTCCCCCTTCCAGCAGGCAAACAGGCGGTAGGAATCAAATGGATTTACACAATCAGGCTAAATCCCGATGACACTCTCCATCGTCTCAAAGCCCGTCTTGTGGCCAAAGGCTTCGCCCAGACTTATGGTATTGACTACTTTGATACCTTCTCACCAGTTGCCAAGACGGCCTCAAACGGTCTCCCCGAGCTTGGTTCGGCCGCTTCAGCACGGTCATCACCGACTTTGGGCTTTCTCGCAGCCTGAAGGACCACACTGTGTTCTACAGGGCGACCTCTCATGGCTGCATTTTATTGGTCGTGTATGTGGATGATATCATCATCACCGGCAGCGACTCTGTGGGTATCACCCATCTCAAGGACCATCTTCACCAGCACTTTCACACTAAGGATCTCGGTCCTCTCACCTACTTCCTAGGCATCAAGGTTTCCTATTCTTCGAACACCATCTCCCTCTGCCAACGGAAGTATGCGTTGGATATCTTGCAGGATGCTGGATTGACTCAGGTCACTGCTGTCGACACTTCTCTGGAGCCTGGGGAACGGTCTCTTTATGCCTCCTCGGCACTGTATCCACATCCCGAGCGGTACCGTCGGTTGGTGGGCAAACTCAATTATCTCACCATGACTCGACCCGACATTTCCTGTGCGATTGCCAAAGTGAGTCAATTTATGGAGCATCCGACCACCTCTCATTGGGATGTTGTCATCCGTATCGCCAAGTACATCAAGCGCGATCATGCCCGTGATCTCCGCTGCTCCCAGCATCCTCATCAGCATATTGAGGCCTTTTGCGATGCTGATTATGCCGGTTGTCTTGCTACTCGGCGCTCTACCTCTAGGTTTGCCATATTCTTGGCAGGCAACCTCATCTCTTGGCGCAGCAAAAAACAGACGGTCGTCTCCCGCTCCAGTGTCGAGTCTGAATACCGGGCCATGGCCACCGTCACTACAGAGATCCTTTGGCTTCGGCAACTCCTCCAGGAGCTTGGATTTCCTCAGCAGAAGTCTGCTCACATATGGTGTGATAACCAAGCAGCCACCAAAATTGCTTCAAATCCCATCTTCCATGAACGCACGAAGCATATTGAGGTGGACTGCCACTTTCTTCGCCACCACCTGGAGCACAATCATGTCAGCTTTAACCACATTCCAACGGCGGATCAGCTTGCTGACATCTTCACCAAAGGTCTCCCCGGTGCTCGTCTTGCCTCGCTCAGTTCCAAGCTGGGGATCCACAGCATTTGACGCCCAGCTTGAGGGGGAGTGTGTCTAGGTCTTGTATGATGTCATCTTTATTTTTTGTGGGACTCGGTGTCCAAGCTGGGCGTGTCCAGCTTGAGGGGGAGTGTTAAACCCTTTTTATTCTTATGGGTATTCCCGAGTCCCACATCGGGATACTCCGTTGTATATTCCGCCTTCTCATTCTATAAAAGAAGGCCCCCACCTCTCTTTGGGGGTAAGGGGTTTCTCAATCTACAATAATTAATTTAATTTAATTATAGAATTACCTCCAAGGTGATTCTTTCTTCGTTGATGCGTCTGACCACGGGTCCGAGGTGCGACTTAGTTGCGATGTAAAATCCAAGGATAGGAATCCTCTAGCGGTGATCCACACGTGCTCCATGGATCTCCAGACAACGCCGAAGGAGTCTTCGGGTGCTAGCGCGGAAGATCCTTGCGCTTGCAATGTCCGCCTTCGATCGCCTTGAGAACCGCTTCCAAAGCGTTCTCTTTGATCCAGTGGAAGGGGATCTCTTTCGTTCTTGAAAGCGTTCTTGAAGAGGGAAAAGTTCTTTAGCCTTGAGAACTTTTCTCCAAGGATGTTGTGCACACAACGATTTGTTTAGCTGGTAGAATGGCCCCTTGGCTTATATAGAGAATAATAAAATAACAGGGAATTTAATTCACTAAATAATAAATAATTAGCACAGGTGTCGTTACTTAATTTATTATTCCATGTGAAAAAACCTCATGTCAAATGATAATAGCAATGTTATTATTTCCATGACATGCGCTTAACGAATTTAATTCACCGGGTAATAATAAATAATTAGCACAGATGTCGTTAATTTATTATTTCATGTGAAAACGTGCACGTTATATTTAAATAATATTTAACCAAATAATATTTAATATTATTTCTCACCGGACTCATAACTTGGTTCATCAATCCTCCTCAATATTTACCGGGCCTTGAATAATAACTATTTATTTATTAAATAAATATAACTGCATTATTCGCCGATAAATAAATATTTTGTCCGCAATATATTCTCTCGAATAACTAGCGACAAAATAAATGCGATCAGGCATACTTGAATAATTATTAAACCACAACCGAGAATAATATTTATTCAACTTGTTAAATAAATAAATTATTTAAGTGAGATATTGGCTACACTTAGTGTGTGACCCTCTAGGCCTCTTTCTCGTTGGCATTAAACGGGTTTGCCTTAAGTCCAAGATTACTGTCTAGCAATGGGTCAAGGCACCCAAAAGAAAGAAGTTGATGTCGCAACATGTCATCTCATACGAATGATTACCATGTAATATAATCATTTTATCCTGATATCTCCAATCAAGCGGGTTGAATGCAAGTGTAATCAACCCATGTGCTCGATTTCTCATTCTTTGACTTCCCGGAATTGCATTTGCCTGGTGAACACCATGGTCATGGATTTAGTTAGACTATCATTTTTGTAGGTTGAGAAACCCTCTTACCTTCAAGGTTGGGTAGAGGCCTTCTTTTATAGATTGAGAAAAAGGAATACACATGGGAGTATTCCGATGTGGGACTCGATAATACCCAAAATAATAAAAAAAGAGTTTTAACACTCCCCCTCAAGCTGGACATGCCCAGCTTAGACAAAAGAGTCCCACAAAGAAAAAACAAGTTGACACCATACAAGACCTGAAAAACTCTCCCTCAAGCTGGGTCGAAGATGCTATGGATGCCTAGCTTGGAACTGAGCGAGGAGAGGCGGGCCCCTAGGACGCCTTTGGTGAAAATGTCAGCAAGCTGGTCCGCCGTCGGGATGTGGCCAAAGCTGACATGATTGTGCTCCAGGTGGTGTCGAAGAAAGTGGTAGTCCACCTCAATATGCTTTGTGCGTTCATGGAAGACGGGATTTGAAGCAATCTTGGTGGCTGCCTGATTGTCACACCAGACATGAGCAGATGTGGGAGGAGGAAAGTCAAACTCTTGGAGGAGTTGTTGAAGCCAAAGGATCTCCGTAGTTACGGTGGTCATGGCTCGGTACTCAGACTCCGCACTGGATCTGGACACGACAGTTTGTTTCTTGCTGCGCCAAGAGATGAGGTTGCCGGCTAAAAAAATGGCAAACCCAAAGGTAGATCGTCGGGTGGCGAGGCAACTAGCATAATCAGCATCACAAAAGGCCTCAATGTTCAGATGAGGATGCTGTGAGTAGCGAAGACCACGGGCAGGATCGCGCTTGATGTATTTGGCGATGCGGAGGACAGCATCCCAATGAGAGGCGGTCGGATGTTCCATAAATTGGTTCACTTTGCCAACAGTGCAGGTAATGTCGGGACGAGTCATGGTGAGATAATTGAGTTTACCCATCAACCGACGGTACCGCTCAGGATGTGAATAGGGTTCTGAGGAGGCATAAAGTGATCATTCCCCAGGCTCCAGAAAGGTGTCAACAACAGTGGTCTGTGTAAGCCCAGCATCCTGCAGAATATCCAATGCATACTTCCGTTGGCAGAGGGAGATGGTGTCCGGAGAATAGGACACCTCGATGCCCAGGAAATATGTGAGGACCGAGATCCTTAGTTTGGAAGTGTTGGTGAAGATGTTGCTTGAGGTGAGTGACACCAGCAGAGTCGTTGTCGGTGATGATGATATCATCCGCATAAACGATCAATAGGATACAGCCAGCAGGAGTCATCTCCCTCGACACCTGCTTCCCGACCGAGACCGACCGACCACGACCCTACCCTCCTCGTCCCCTCCTCGTCCAGGGCAGGCGCACACACACAGCGAACCCCAAGTCCCCACCGAACCCAAGTACCGTTTTTTTTATTCATTTTTATTTATGTTTTCTGTTTTTTCCCAGTTATTGGTGTCCGCCGCACAGTTGGAGGGAGGGCACTTCCCTTTTTTTTTATGCTACATTGCTACGTTTTTTTTTTGTTTATTTTTTTTTTAGATATATTGTTTAAGATATTTAATTGTTTGTTTAAAATATTTCAGGAATTTTGATTTATTTAAAAATGTCTAAAGTAAGGCAACAAGACCCTGCTTGGCAATATTGCAAGTTAGCAGATCCACAAGATAAAAATTCAGTAATATGCAAATTTTGTGGAAAAGTAACAAATGGAGGTATTACACGAGCCAGACAACATTTGGTCGGTGGATATAGAAGCACAACTGCATGCCAAAATTGTCCGCCACATGTGAGAGGAGATAAAAAAAATTGACGAAGATAGAAGGGCTTTGAAGAGGAAAAGGAATATAGCCGGGACCGGGATGTATGCAATTGATGATGATTTTATAGAAGAAGAGGTGCAAGGTTTAGAGCGTACAATATTTCATGGTGGAAAGAAAAGGAAAGCTATCTCAAGCAATAGTCGTATGCCACAAGGATCAGGTTCTCAAAAAGGAAGCAATAATGATCCTGTATCCAAGGCAAAGGGAGTTATAGATGCATTTTTCACTCCAAGTCCAGAAGAAGTTGTACAACAAAGAAAATTGTCTGATGTTAGACAAACAACTGTCATGGATGCATACAAGAAGGAGAAAAGAGATCATGTTTGCCAATTGTTTGCAAGGTGGATGTATGATGCTGGAATTCCTTTCAATGTTGTCAATTATGATAGTTTTTCAGCATTTGTTGAGACAGTTGGACAATGCGGACCTGGTATGAAACCCCCAAGCTTCCATGAGGTAAGAGTTCCTTTGCTTAAAAAGGAATTGAAACATACAAATTTATTGTTGAAGGAATTTAGGGAGGAGTGGGCAAGAAAAGGATGCTCAGTCATGGCAGATGGTTGGACAGATCGAAGGGGGAGAACGTTGATAAATTTCTTGGTTAATAGCCCAAAGGGATCGGTATTTATTGAATCAGTTGATGCTTCTTCTTATGTAAAGAGCGGGACAGAGATGTTTGAGTTGTTGGATAAATTTGTCAAGAAGGTTGGATCGTCCAATGTGATACAAGTTGTCACTGACAGCGCTTCAAATAATGTTTTTGCTGGTAAATATCATTATTCTCAATACTTCTGTTGATATTTTCTCGAACTTTTATTTTTTTTCAATGATCTTTAATACTTACAAATATGAGTTTTTTGTTTTCTATTTTTTAATAGGGGGATTATTGGAGGCAACTTACTCTAATTTGTATTGGACCCCGTGCGCCGCTCATTGCATTGACCTGATCTTAGAAGATATTTGGAAAATTTCTATGCTTGCTAAAACTTTGAAGAAGGCGGTGACAATTAGTGGATTCATTTATAACCATGCCAGTGTGTTGAATTTGATGCGACAATTCACCAAAGAAAGGGAGCTCTTTAGACCTGGAAAGACTAGATTTGTCACTGCCATGATCACTCTTTCTAGCATGTATACCCAACGAGCTAATTTGAGAAAGATGTTCATTTCTGATGAATGGAATCAAAGTAAATGGGCAAAGGAGCGAAAAGGGAAAGATGTTGTTTTGATTGTGCAAAGTGCCTCTTTTTGGAACAATGTCAATTATTCTCTCAAAGTGGGTGCTCCACTTGTTGAAGTGCTTCGTTTGGTTGATGGGGAAAGAAAGCCTCTGATGGGATACATATATGAAGCCATGGATCGAGCAAAAGAATTAATTGCAAAGGCCTTCAACAATAGAGAAGAAAAATATAAAGAGATTTTCAAAATAATTGATCGAAGATGGGAAGTTCAACTTCATCGGCCTTTGCATGCTGCAGGATACTTTTTGAATCCAGAGTTCGTCTATGATCATCCTGACATTGATGCTGATGAAGAGGTAAATATGGGTTTGATTAAATGCATTCAAAGATTGACACCTGATATAGTGATGGTTTGTAAGATTGCTGAAGACTTGACAAAATATAGAGAGGCATTGGGCACTCTTGGCACTGATTTGGCAATAAGAAATAGAAAATTGAGGGCACCTGCTGATTGTTGGGCAACTAATGATGCATCGGCTTCACACTTGAGACATTTTGCGATAAAAGTGCTCAGTCTTACATGCAGTGCTTCAGGTTGTGAAAGAAATTGGAGTGTTTTTGAAAATCTTCACACAAAAACGAGAAACAGGCTTGCTCAAGCAAAATTGAATGACTTGGTTTTTATCAAGTATAATAGAGCCTTGATGCGTAGATTCAATGAACGAAACTCCATTGACCCTATCTCTTTGAAGGAAATTGATGATTGAAATGAGTGGTTTCTTGGTGCCGTGGACGATGAGCGTGATGCAGCTGATGACTTTGTTTTTGATGATGATGATTTGACTTGGGGTGATGTGGCTTTGGCTTCCGGTGCAGAAGAATTGGCTCATACTACTAGAGCATCGAGTTCTCACACCAAGTGTTTACAAGAGAAATCTATGGATACTATTCAAGAACAAGAAGAAGAGGTGCAAGAGGAAGAGATTGAGAATGAAACAAGTGAAGAAGATGAAGATGTTCAAGAGATGCCTTGTGGTGGGGAAGAATCATCTGGTGATGATGAAGTCTCTCCTGCTAATTCTGAGAATGATAATGAGAGAACCCCCGCTCCTTAAATGTTGTATGTTTGAATCTTTGTTTGCATTTCATATTTTGTGTGTCATTGTTGACTTCATTTGTTTTTTGATGGATGGAATATGAATTATTGACAAATCTTTTATATTTATGTAATTGTTGTATAATTTATTATTTGCTATTGTTGATATATGTATGCATCTCTTTTATGCGCCGCAAGTTAATATTGTCACACGTCGGGCGCCGTGTCGGGCGCTTTTGCGCCGAGGGACCTTGTCGTCGTTGTGCGCCGAGCGCCGTAAATAACTATGGCCGTGACCCAGCCCCTGCTGAACCAAGTCCAGCCGTGCGAGTCATCTCCCTCGACACCTGCTTCCCGACCGAGACCGACCGACCACGACCCTGCCCTCCTCGTCCCCTCCTCGTCCAGGGCAGGCGCACACACACAGCGAACCCCAAGTCCCCACCGAACCCAAGTACCGTTTTTTTTATTCATTTTTATTTATGTTTTCTGTTTTTTTCCCAGTTATTGGTGTTCGCCCCACAGTTGGAGGGAGGGCACTTACTTTTTTTTTTTATGCTACATTGCTACGTTTTTTTGTTTATTGTTTTTTTAGATATATTGTTTAAGATATTTAATTGTTTGTTTAAAATATTTCAGGAATTTTGATTTATTTCAAAATGTCTAAAGCAAGGCAACAAGACCCTGCTTGGTAATATTGCAAGTTAGCAGATCCACAAGATAAAAATTCAGTAATATGCAAATTTTGTGGAAAAGTAACGAAGAGAGGTATTACACGAGCCAAACAACATTTGGTCGGTGGATATAGAAACACAACTGCATGCCAAAATTGTCCGCCACATGTGAGAGAAGAGATAAAAAAAATTGATGAAGATAGAAGGGCTTTGAAGGGGAAAAGGAATATATCCGGGACCGGGATGTATGCAATTGATGATGATTTTATAGAAGAAGAGGTGCAAGGTTTAGAACGTACAATATTTGATGGTGGAAAGAAAAGGAAAGCTATCTCAAGCAATAGTCGTGTGCCACAAGGATCAGGTTCTCAAAAAGGAAGCAATAATGATCCTGTATCCAAGGCAAAAGGAGTTATAGATGCATTTTTCACTCCAAGTCCAGAAAAAGTTGTACAACAAAGAAAATTGTCTAATGTTAGACAAACAACCGTCATGGATGCATACAAGAAGGAGAAAAGAGATCATGCTTGCCAATTGTTTGCAAGGTGGATGTATGATGCTGGAATTCCTTTCAATGTTGTCAATTATGATAGTTTTTCAGCATTTGTTGAGGCAGTTGGACAATGCGGACCTGGTATGAAACCCCCAAGCTTCCATGAGGTAAGAGTTCCTTTGCTTAAAAAAGAATTGGAACATACAAATTTATTGTTGAAGGAATTTAGGGGGGAGTGGGCAAGAAAAGGATGCTCAGTCATGGCAGATGGTTGGACAGATCGAAGGGGGAGAACGTTGATAAATTTCTTGGTTAATAGCCCAAAGGGATCGGTATTTATTGAATCAGTTGATGTTTCTTCTTATGTAAAGAGCCGGACAGAGATGTTTGAGTTGTTGGATAAATTTGTCAAGAAGGATGGACCGTCCAATATGTGATACAAGTTGTCACTGACAGCGCTTCAAATAATGTTTTTGCTGGTAAATATCATTGTTCTCAATACTTCTGTTGATATTTTCTAGAACTTTTCTTTTTTTTCAATGATCTTTACTACTTACTAATATGAGTTTTTTGTTTTCTATTTTTTAATAGGAAGATTATTGGAGGCAACTTACTCTAATTTGTATTGGACCCCGTGCGCCGCTCATTGCATTGACCTGATCTTAGAATATATTTGGAAAATTTCTATGCTTGCTAAAACTTTGAAGAAGGCGGTGACAATTAGTGGATTCATTTATAACCATGTCGGTGTGTTGAATTTGATGCGACAATTCAACAAAGAAAGGGAGCTCCTTAGACCTGGAAAGACTAGATTTGTCACTGCCATGATCACTCTTTCTAGCATGTATACCCAACAAGCTAATTTGAGGAAGATGTTCATTTCTGATGAATGGAATCAAAGTAAATGGGCAAAGGAGCGAAAAGGGAAAGATGTTGTTTTGATTGTGCAAAGTGCCTCTTTTTGGAACAATGTCAATTATTCTCTCAAAGTGGGTGCTCCACTTGTTGAAGTGCTTCGTTTGGTTGATGGAGAAAGAAAGCCCCTGATGGGATACATATATGAAGTCATGGATCGAGCAAAAGAATCAATTGCAAAGGCATTCAACAATAGAGAAGAAAAATATAAAGAGATTTTCAAAATAATTGATCGAAGATGGGAAGTTCAACTTCATCGGTCTTTGCATGCTGCGGGATACTTTTTGAATCCAGAGTTCTTCTATGATCATCCTGACATTGATGTTGATGAAGAGGTAAATATGGGTTTGATTAAATGCATTCACAGATTGACACCTGATATAGTGATGGTTGATAAGATTGTTGAAGACTTGACAAAATATAGAGACGCATTGGGCACTCTTGGCACTGATTTGGCAATAAGAAATAGGAAATTGAGGGCACCTGCTGATTGGCAGGCAACTAATGGTGCATCGGCTTCACACTTGAGACATTTTGCGAAAAAAGTGCTCAGTCTTACATGCAGTGCTTCAGGTTGTGAAAGAAATTGGAGTGTTTTTGAAAATCTTCACACAAAAACGAGAAACAGGCTTGCTCAAGCAAAATTGAATGACTTGATTTTTATCAAGTATAATAGAGCCTTGATGCGTAGATTCAATGAACGAGACTCCATTGACCCTATCTCTTTGAAGGAAATTGATGATTGAAATGAGTGGTTTCTTGGTGCCGTGGACGATGAGCGTGATGCAGCTGATGACTTTGTTTTTGATGATGATAATTTGACTTGGGGTGATGTGGCTTTGGCTTCCGGTGCAGAAGAATTGGCTCATACTACTAGAGCATCGAGTTCTCACACCAAGTGTTTACAAGAGAAATCTATGGATACTATTCAAGAACAAGAAGAAGAGGTGCAAGAGGAAGAGATTGAGAATGAAACAAGTGAAGAAGATGAAGATGTTCAAGAGATGCCTTGTGGTGGGGAAGAATCATCTGGTGATGATGAAGTCTCTCCTGCTAATTCTGAGAATGATAATGAGAGAACCCCGCTCCTTAAATGTTGTATGTTTGAATCTTTGTTTGCATTTCATATTTTGTGTGTCATTGTTGACTTCATTTGTTTTTTGATGGATGGAATATGAATTATTGACAAATCTTTTATATTTATGTAATTGTTGTATAATTTATTATTTGCTATTGTTGATATATGTATGCATCTCTTTTATGCGCCGCAAGTTAATATTGTCACGCGCCGGGCGCTGCGCCGGGCGCTTTTGCGCCGGGGGACCTTGTCGTCGTTGTGCGCCGCGCGCCGTAAATAACTATGGTCGTGACCCAGCCCCTGCTGGACCAAGTCCAGCCGTGCGAGTCATCTCCCTCGACACCTGCTTCCTGACCGAGACCGACCGACCACGACCCTGCCCTCCTCGTCCCCTCCTCGTCCAGGGCAGGCGCGCACACACACACACAGAGAACCCCAAGTCCCCACCGAACCCAAGTACCGTTTTTTTTATTCATTTTTATTTATGTTTTCTGTTTTTTTCCCAGTTATTGGTGTCCGCCCCACAGTTGGAGGGAGGGCACTTTTTTTTTTTTGATGCTACATTGCTACGTTTTTTTGTTTATTGTTTTTTTAGATATATTGTTTAAGATATTTAATTGTTTGTTTAAAATATTTCAGGAATTTTGATTTATTTCAAAATGTCTAAAGCAAGGCAACAAGACCCTACTTGGTAATATTGCAAGTTAGCAGATCCACAAGATAAAAATTCAGTAATATGCAAATTTTGTGGAAAAGTAACGAAGGGAGGTATTACACGAGCCAAACAACATTTGGTCGGTGGATATAGAAGCACAACTGCATGCAAAATTGTCCGCCACATGTGAGAGAAGAGATAAAAAAAATTGATGAAGATAGAAGGGCTTTGAAGGGGAAAAGGAATATATCCGGGACCGGGATGTATGCAATTGATGATGATTTTATAGAAGAAGAGGTGCAAGGTTTAGAACGTACAATATTTGATGGTGGAAAGAAAAGGAAAGCTATCTCAAGCAATAGTCGTGTGCCACAAGGATCAGGTTCTCAAAAAGGAAGCAATAATGATCCTGTATCCAAGGCAAAGGGAGTTATAGATGCATTTTTCACTCCAAGTCCAGAAAAAGTTGTACAACAAAGAAAATTGTCTAATGTTAGACAAACAACCGTCATGGATGCATACAAGAAGGAGAAAAGAGATCATGCTTGCCAATTGTTTGCAAGGTGGATGTATGATGCTGGAATTCCTTTCAATGTTGTCAATTATGATAGTTTTTCAGCATTTGTTGAGGCAGTTGGACAATGCGGACCTGGTATGAAACCCCCAAGCTTCCATGAGGTAAGAGTTCCTTTGCTTAAAAAAGAATTGGAACATACAAATTTATTGTTGAAGGAATTTAGGGAGGAGTGGGCAAGAAAAGGATGCTCAGTCATGGCAGATGGTTGGACAGATCGAATGGGGAGAACGTTGATAAATTTCTTGGTTAATAGCCCAAAGGGATCGGTATTTATTGAATCAGTTGATGTTTCTTCTTATGTAAAGAGCCGGACAGAGATGTTTGAGTTGTTGGATAAATTTGCCAAGAAGGATGGACCGTCCAATGTGATACAAGTTGTCACTGACAGCGCTTCAAATAATGTTTTTGCTGGTAAATATCATTGTTCTCAATACTTCTGTTGATATTTTCTAGAACTTTTATTTTTTTTTCAATGATCTTTACTACTTACTAATATGAGTTTTTTGTTTTCTATTTTTTAATAGGAAGATTATTGGAGGCAACTTACTCTAATTTGTATTGGACCCCGTGCGCCGCTCATTGCATTGACCTGATCTTAGAATATATTTGGAAAATTTCTATGCTTGCTAAAACTTTGAAGAAGGCGGTGACAATTAGTGGATTCATTTATAACCATGCCGGTGTGTTGAATTTGATGCGACAATTCAACAAAGAAATGGAGCTCCTTAGACCTGGAAAGACTAGATTTGCCACTGCCATGATCACTTTTTCTAGCATGTATACCCAACAAGCTAATTTGAGGAAGATGTTCATCTATGATGAATGGAATCAAAGTAAATGGGCAAAGGAGCGAAAAGGGAAAGATGTTGTTTTGATTGTGCAAAGTGCCTCTTTTTGGAACAATGTCAATTATTCACTCAAAGTGGCTGCTCCACTTGTTGAAGTGTTTCGTTTGGTTGATGGGGAAAGAAAGCCTCTGATTGGATACATATATGAAGCCATGGATCGAGCAAAAGAATCAATTGCAAAGGCCTTCAACAATAGAGAAGAAAAATATAAAGAGATTTTCAAAATAATTGATCGAAGATGGTAAGTTCAACTTAATCGGCCTTTGCATGCTGCAGGATACTTTTTGAATCCAGAGTTCTTCTATGATCATCCTGACATTGATGTTGATGAAGAGGTAAATATGGGTTTGATTAAATGCATTCAAAGATTGACACTTGATATAGTGATGGTTGATAAGATTGTTGAAGACTTGACAAAATATAGAGAGGCATTGGGCACTCTTGGCACTGATTTGGCAATAAGAAATAGGAAATTGGGGGCACCTGCTGATTGGTGGGCAACTAATGGTGCATCGGCTTCACACTTGAGACATTTTGCGATAAAAGTGCTCAGTCTTACATGCAGTGCTTCAGGTTGTGAAAGAAATTGGAGTGTTTTTGAAAATCTTCACACAAAAAGGAGAAACAGGCTTGCTCAAGCAAAATTGAATGACTTGGTTTTTATCAAGTATAATAGAGCCTTGATGCGTAGATTCAATGAACGAAACTCCATTGACCCTATCTCTTTGAAGGAAATTGATGATTGAAATGAGTGGTTGCTTGGTGCCGTGGACGAGGAGCTGACTTTGTTTTTGATGATGATGATTTGACTTGGGGTGATGTGGCTTTGGCTTCCGGTGCAGAAGAATTGGCTCATACTACTAGAGCATCGAGTTCTCACACCAAGTGTTTACAAGAGAAATCTATGGATACTATTCAAGAACAAGAAGAAGAGGTGCAAGAGGAAGAGATTGAGAATGAAACAAGTGAAGAAGATGAAGATGTTCAAGAGATGCCTTGTGGTGGGGAAGAATCATCTGGTGATTATGAAGTCTCTCCTGCTAATTCTGAGAATGATAATGAGAGAACCCCCACTCCTTAAATGTTGTATGTTTGAATCTTTGTTTGCATTTCATATTTTGTGTGTCATTGTTGACTTCATTTGTTTTTTGATGGATGGAATATGAATTATTGACACAAATCTTTTATATTTATGTAATTGTTGTATAATTTATTATTTGCTATTGTTGATATATGTATGCATCTCTTTTATGCGCCGCAAGTTAATATTGTCACGCGCTGTGCGCCGCGCCGTGCGCTTTTTGCACCGGGGGACCTTGTCGCCGTTGTGCGCCACGCGCCGTAAATAACTATGACCCGAGTAGTAGAAACTTTTTTCAAGGAAGTTGTTCGTTTACATGGGCTGCCAACTTCAATCGTCAGTGACCGGGACCCGATTTTAACTCCACCTATCACCCGCAAACGAATGGCCAAACAGAGTTACTCAACCGTTGCCTTAAGACTTATCTTCGTTGCTTCACTAGGTAGCAGCCAAAACATTGGTCTTATTGGATTTCATGGGCTGAATTATCCTACAATACCTCATGGCACTCAGCAATCAAAACCACACCTTTCGAGGTCGTCTATGGGCGTAAACCTCTTGCCCTCACCCGCTTCCTTCCTTCTGAAATCCAAGTGGCAGCAGTCACTTCGGCTTTGACGGACTGAGATGAGGCCTTACATCAAATCAAACACCATCTCAACCGGGCTCAGGACATTATGCGCCTTCAAGCAAACCGCCACTGCCGCTCTGTGACTTTTGCAGTTGGCGACCAGGTCTATGTCAAACTTAGACCCCACCGACAACACTCCCTTGCTCGACGAATCTCTCAAAAATTGTCTCCCCGGTTTTATGGCCCTTTTAAGATACTCCGCCAGATCGGCCTGGTTGCCTACCAATTGGAGTTACCCCACACAGCCCACATTCACGATGTTTTTCATGTCTCCCAGCTCAAAGTTGTTGTCGGTCAACATACTGTCTCACCTTCACTTCCCTCGGACTTAGTTGGTGATGACATTTCCCAACCCGAGCCTATTGCCATCCTATCCCGCCACTATCACCTCCAGGTCGACATTTTTCAGCCACAATATTTGATACACTGGACAGGCCAACTTGTTGTCGACACGACTTGGGAGGATGACTTTGTCCTCCGCAATCATTTCTCACATTTAGTCTTGAGGACAAGACTGATTCTCAGGTGGTGGGCAGTGGTAGGATCCAGGACCTCCCGGGTGAGTGGAAGGTGTATTCTAGGAGAGGCAAAGTTGCTCAGCCAAAGGGAGAACCAACTGCTAGGCCAGGTGGGCCAGGAGAAACAGATTAACAAAGATAACAAACAAAGATAACAAACTGGAGGGGGACCAGTGGGGTCACCTGCTGACACGTGGGAGGTAGTGGAGGAATCTCAAGGTTGTTAAGCCACTGGGCTGTTAGGAAGCTGTTATAAAGGGGGGCGTGGGAGAGTGGCAGGATATTCCTTTTCTGTTAAAGGGGGCATTTGGCTGTAGGCTTGGTCGGGACTTCCCCTGGGGGGAAGCCTGTAGTATTTCTCTGTTTTTCCCTCCTCCCTGCTGTAATTCCTTTTCTCCTCCATTAATACATCTTCCAGTCCTCTGTTCATAACAGATGTTGAGCGCGTGGCGAAGCTATTCTAACATTTGATCACGTTCAGCAGGAAGAGTTGATACTGTGTCAACCGGGGTGGTATCCCTTACAAGTCGCTACACAGCAGGGGGCTGGCGGCCGTAGACTGCCTCAAATGGAGTCATCTTGGTAGAAGAATGGGAAGCTGTATTGTAACAATATTCTGCCCATAGCATCCATCGAGACCAAGTTTGGGGTCTTTCGGAGGCAAAACAACGTAGATAAGTGCAAGGTATTTATTAACAATTTTTGTTTGTCCATCCGTTTGAGGGTGGTAAGAACTCATCTTGAGTGTAGTGCCCTCCAAGCGAAATAGCTCCTTCCAAAAATTACTGACAAAGATTGGATCTCGGTCACTCGGGATAGAACTAGGGATGCCATGCAAACGAACCACCTCTCTGATAAAAAGTTCTGCTACCGCGTTGGCTGTGTAGGGATGGCACAATAGTAAAAAATGGGCATATTTGGTGAAACAATCCACAACCACAAAATGACACTATTTCCCTGAGATTTTGGAAAGTCAAAGATAAAATCCATTGAAATGTCATCCCGGACCCGTGTAGGTATCGAAAAAGGTTGGAGGAGTCCCGCTGGAGACATAGCTTGAGTTTTGTGCCGCTGGCAAATATCACATTCCCGAACGTATTGCTGAATCTGTTTAGTCATTCCCCTCCAGAAAAGACCAGCAGCAAGCCGTTTATAGGTTTTATGAAATCCAGCATGGCCTCCTAGAGGAGAAGAGTGGTAGTAATGGAGGGAACTTTGGAATTAAGTTGGATTTAGGAGACAAAAC
This sequence comes from Viscum album, assembly GCA_963277665.1. NCBI lineage: Eukaryota > Viridiplantae > Streptophyta > Magnoliopsida > Santalales > Viscaceae > Viscum > Viscum album. The sequence goes on from OY728165.1 coordinate 228,468,183, forward strand.
GGGTTTGTCTTGATAATACAAGAGACTGTTGCGCACAAAATATCTGGGCTGGGCAGAAGGTTGAAGTTGGACAGCAGAAATAAGATTCTTCAGCACTGGATTCTGCTGGTTTTCAGTCTTGATAACATCTAATTCGAGCCAGAGAACCGCTGAACCTAAAGTAATATGTTCAGGACAGACGTCGAGATCATCTGTAGCCCGGCAGGAGAGAGAATCCACTGCTTGATTTAAGCGTCCTGGCTTGTAAATAATCTCGAAGTCGAATCCAAAAAGTTTCGCTTGCCAATCCTGCTGATTCGCTGTGTGCAATCGTTGACTAAGGAGATGCTTTAGAGCCTTATGATCAGTATAGACGAAGAAATGACTCCCGAACAGATATTGTCTCCAATGATGTACAGCTAGGACAAGAGGCATGACCTCTTTTTCACACACCGACTTCGAAAGGTTGGCATCCGCTAAATCCATGCTGAAATAAGCAATCCGTCGTCCAGCCAACATGAGAACAGCCCCGACTCCCTGACCAGAAGCATCGCATTCTATAGTAAATGGTTGTAGGAAAGCAGGTAAGGCAAGAAGGGGAGCTGAAATTAGACACCTTTTAAGGACATTAAAGGACTGTTCCGCTGTAGGCGACCAAAGAAAAGTTGTTGTTTTTTGTCAAATTTTGTAAGAGGCTTTGCTATCTTGCCATAACCTTCAACAAATTTCCTATAGTAGCCGGTTAATCCCAAGAACCCTCGAACTCCTTCAACAGATTGTGGTCGTGGCCAACCAAGCACACATTCTATTTTTACAGGGTCCACCGAAACACCTTTGGCAGAGATGACATGACCCAAATATTCCACGGACTGTTGAGCTAAAGAACATTTCTTTTGGTTAAGGTGGAGCTAATTTTTCTGCAATACCCGAAAAATCATTTCCAAGTGTTGCAAGTGTTCCGCCTAGGTTTTACTAAAAACCAGTATATCATTGAAAAATACCAAGACAGTCTTCCTCAGGTGCTCCTTAAACATTCTGTTCATGGTAGACTAAAAAGTAGTCGGCGCATTCATTAATCTAAATGGCATGACAAGAAATTCATAATGACCCTCGTGTGTTCGAAAAATCGTTTTATGAACATCTTCTATTCAAACCCGAATTTGGTGGACTCCGGACTTCAAGTCCAATTTGGAAAAATAAGATGCTCCTTGCAACTTGTCCAACAATTCTTCAATAATGGGAATGGGAAACTTGTACGGAACAGTAAGCGCTCGGTAATCAACACACATTCTCCAGCTTCCATCTTTTCTTTTAACAAAAATTATAATGGGACTAGCAAATGGGCTGCAACTATGTCGGATTATCCCTTGAGCCAACATGTCATCAACTTGGAGTTCGACCACATCTTTAAGGTTATGTGCCAATTTATAGGGTTGAATACTTACTGGAGTTGCTCCGGGCTCAAAATTAATTGCATGGTCCATTTCCCGCTACGGAGGAAGGCCTCGTGGTTTATCGAAAATAGCCTAGAATTTGTTCAAAACTTTTTCCATCTAAATCTGGATAGAGAACTCATTGTTCGCCTCCACTGCTGATAGCTAGATCTGTGTCAGCCCATCCCTCAACTAGAAGTGTCCTTGTTTGCACATGGTTTTGTAGTTCCCAAGGGTTCACATCGCCCGCCATTTTCCCTTGGAGTTTAATTTCCTGTCCCTGCCATAAAAACTCCATTGTTTTATGCCCCCAATCCATCAAAACACTTCCCAAGCTCTTCAACCATTGCATTCCCAAAATTACATCCAGTCCCCTGTATCAAAAACAAAAGCATCGACGGTAACATTAAAATTTTCCAGGCTGAGCTGAATATGCTTGCATAAGCCTTGTGAGAGAGCTCGAGAGTCGTTGCCGAGAGTTATTCTGAATGGTTTGGTTGGGTTAACCTTCACATTTGCAAGTTTGGCAAGTCGCCGAGAGATAAAATTATGGCTGGCGCCGCTATCAACTAACACCAGTACCGGCACTCCTGATATATATATGGCAAGCATCATTGAATCTGCCCCTACCCCGCCCATGTTGCGCAACTCTACCAGCTCCCCTTGTCGCCCGCTTGGCAGCACGTCAGGCTCTTCGTTCCCAGCCTCTGAGCCTACTTCTTCAGCCCTTGCCATGTCTCCCTCCTCCAACTGTCTCTCAAGTTCCTCATATTCCCAAACCAACACCCGCAGATGTTTACCAGGACATTTGTGCATTGGCCTGAATGGTTAGGCACAACGGAAACATAACCCATTCTGCTTCCGTTCTTCTCGTTCTTGTCGACTAAGAGCTCTCACTCCATTCCATCGATCATCGTCGGCCACCCTCCACAACTCTTCTTCGCGTCGATTTCGTTCATTAACCAGACAAGGTGTAGGAAAATTTGTTGTTGTAACCCCGGGGTGTCGAGGCATAGGTGGTACCATTGGTCGAGAACGAGTACTCTGAAGCACTCCCTCACTGATCAATTCCTTTTCAACCTTCCTAGCCAAGATTATCATTCAAAATTTATTTGTTGGTTCGGGCATTGAAATCCGATTTTCAATTTCAGGTCGCAATCCCCCCATAAACAGACTCATATACCAAGAATCTGGAAAATCAGGTAGCCTCAAGGCTATCTGTTCGAATTCCTCTATGTATTCATCCACCGAGCTTGTTTGTCTCAAATTTTTCAAAAATCTCAACAGATCTTCATCCGTGTTTCTTCCATATCGGTCCAGAAACGCGGACTTTGAAGGAGTTCCAGGACGTTCCTAGTGTAACATTGTACCAAGATAGAAACCAATATAACGTCGTACCTTCCATGCAAATTTGCGCGTAATGCAATTTCATGTCCTCCGGAGTCCGATTTATCAAGAAGTATGTTTCTGCCTTGGTAATCCAACCCAAAGGATTGTCTCCAGAAAATGTTGGTAATTTCACCTTCCTTGTAACACTGCGCGGCTCATCAGACCGGTCGATCACCTCTCTAGTCGGAAACTTCTGCAAGCGCTTGCCGCACTCCATGCTGTCAGTATCCCTCCCTTCGTTTTTTCTCAATACGCTCCTACTCTGTTTTTCATTTTTTGAGTTGCGCTCAATATGCGATTCTATTCCCTTCAATCTCTCCAAAGTCTGCTCCTCCAGATCTCGAACCCGCAACATTACGCACTCCTCTGTCTGCTGTGCCACGTCCAGAGCTACACGTTGGCTGTCATTCTGCCCGCGCATCATCTTCTCCATGTTTTCTTGTATCGAAGCCATGGCAACCTTTATACTCTCCATAGAAGATTCGATCGAAGCCACTCGGTGCTCCATTCTAGTTTTCATAAAAGAATATGTCGTATCTAACTACCCGTACAAAAGTGAGTTTGAGAAAAATTTGATCGCCTCGAGCTCAGCAATGCCTGCCTCGGTTTCGATTATCCCCAGCGGAGTCGCCAAAACTGTTACGATTCCTGTGTGTGTTCGAACAGACAGATGAAACACAAACTGAAGAGAAGACTAAGAGTGATATTACCGGTTTTTTTGTATTACAGTTATAGAAGAAAGAATCTATACACAACAGGTGGAGATGGAGAGTCCGCCCGCTGGTAAATACGTAAAATAGGTGGGCGTGGGCATTGTAGTGAAACACCCCCTGGATCAGAACTCGAGCAGCCAACACTAGGTAGGAGTGCTGAACATCCCACTTCAACTTAAGAGTAGGTGTTGTGGCACTAGGTATGTCAAATCATTCTCTCCATTGTCAATTCAATTTAAGATACAGCCTTTACGATCTGAACTAATTACCATTCGAAGCTTTTTATTAAACTATTCCATCAATTGCCAATTAATTTTTCCATACAACCATATCAATCTAAGGGAACCTCGTGAATAAATTTCCAAATTTGGAAATTAAACCTTTTTTCAATGGAAGAAAAGGGAAAATGAGCCAAAAGAGGTCAAAGACTAGATAGAACGCCCCGTGGGGGTGGGGATGGGATGAATAAACAATGAGGATGAAAAACCTTGAGGAAAATGTATTTTCAAGTGACCACATGAGCTGCCCCACCCCACAATATCCCCTGCCATATTTCTTTTGTGTGAAGAATTTAGGGACCGACTACACTTCTTCCTATTCCTCTCCTTTAAAGAAATGAAGTGGTTCATCTCAAAAGACCATTAATCTCGACTTGGTTTGAGACTTTCAAGGCACCCAGACATTCTACTCACCTTTGCCAGTGCAGCAACTAATTTCACAAATTTATCACCAAGGTGAATGATGTCAAGAAATGACCTCTCCAGCAGTAGCATTCATGAAAGATTTATCACCAAGGTGAAGGATGTCAAGAAATGACCTCCCCAGCAGTAGCATTCTTGAAAGATTGGGTAATGATAAAGTTGTGGTCAGTATTATTTTTATGGCACAATCTGGTCCAGCATCCTCCCATGGCTCATTCATTGTGATTTACAAGGACCAAGTGATAGGTTGCAGGAGAGAGAAAACAAGGAATTCTATTGATAAGTCTGTAACCAGCAACACCTATGGGCTGTCCAAACCAGAGAATAACAGAAGAAAGAAGAAACGGAGGAGAAGACGAGCTCTCTGGGAGGTGCTGCACCCAGAGCCGAGGCCTAACCCTCTGAGATCTTCCAGCAGAAGCCAAAATCCAGAATGCCCTTCGTAATCCCCCCTGCCCTACCGCCACATCCAGCTTTAAAGGGAGGTGGAATCTTCTAGATATCCTCCCTCCTAACAGCTGGAAACTACAGTTGTTAATAGCCATACAGCTGGCACGCCCAATTACTAACCACTAACAACCCATCTAATACCTATTATGGTATTTACAATAATGCCCCTGGAATTATTAATAGTACCCTGCTCAGCAGCCCCCATACCCCTAGACAGCGTCCCCCAGCCCCCCATTCGCAGCACCCCTTCACTCCAGTGGAGGAACTCCAACGGACAGGCCCTATCTCTCCACATTCCTATAATTTCCGCCCCCTTAAATGTCTTAGGTGTCCTGTTCGAGACTGTTTTCTCCCTTTGACACAGCGGTTGACTTCCCTTTGTCATCACCTCGTCCCAAACTCACCTCCTGTTGCCGGATCGTTGGCAACTGCCCTTGCAGCTGCTGCTGGTTCACCGCTGACAGTTCCACACTGATCACTTCAGCTGACCGATCTACCCGAGAGCATCCCGACCTGGCTGCTCTGACTCCAATTATGCTTGCTTCAGCTCCTCACGCAGCCGGACTAGGTCTGAGAATCATTACACCACATTCTGCATCACCGCATTCCCCTGCCTCATCTGCACGAGTCCAGCACTCATTTGTTCCATCAATTCCATCATAGCTTCTAGCGTCTCCATGTGTTTCGGTTGTTCCCCCACTGCTGCGTGATGTCTCCTCCTGCAATTCCTCTGAGACTCTCGAACCAGACAGTCGTGCCAATCAAAAATCTGCTGTATCGCTGCATCCAGAAATTTCCAGCAAGAACAGGCAAGATTATCTATCCCGTTTCTCTCTCTCTCTATCTGATCAACTCTTAATGAAAACACCAATTGATAGGTGCGGATGAGAGAAAACAAGGAATTCTATTGATAAGCCTGTAACCAGCAGCACCTGTGGGCTGAACAAAACCGAGAATAACAGAAGAAAGAAGAAATGGAGAAGGAGAAGAAGAGCTCCCTGGGAAGCGCTGCACCCAGAGCCGAGGCCTAACCCTCTGAGATCTTCCAGCGGAAGCCAAACTCCAGAATGCCTTTTGTAATCCCCCCTGCCCTACTGCCACATCCAGAGGGAGGTGGAATCTTCTAGATACCCTCTCTCCTAATGGCTGGAAACTACAGCTGTTAATAGCCATACAGCTGGCACACCCAATTACTAACCACTAACAACCCGGCTAATACCTATTATGGTATTTACAATAATGCCCCTGGAATTATTAATAGTACCCTGCTCAGCAGCCCCCAACCCCCTAGACTGCGTCCCCCAGCCTCCCATTCGCAGCACCCCTTCACTCTAGTGGAGGAACTCCAGCAGACAGGCCCTACCTCTCCACATTCCTATCACCAAGAATCTTTAAATGGCACTATTCTGCTTTCAATAGTCACTTCATTTCCAAGTGGGATCAATGTTGCTGTGAATGTCATAGGATCTAAAAGGAAGAAATGCTATTTCCAGCAAATTATTGAAGGGCATAAACTGCATGCCTAATGAAGTGGCTGTTGCAGAAAATTTAGAGTGCCCCTCCACCAAATATGAGATTAAAACGACAGTTCTTAGTAAGATTGAGGAACACACGGAAAAATTTACTATGATTTTTTTTCAGAACAGTGGGGCGGGCAGTGATTACCTATGATATTTTCAGTATCTTTGAATAATATATAGCAAAAATATGAATGCCAACTTTGTAACCCCAGTCCTTAAAGAACAGTGTCAACAAAATCACAGATTTTAGTTCTGGAAGTTTACAAGATGCCAAAAAAAAACCAGAAAGATAGAAGGAAGAACGCTGCTGAGTCAAAATGCTCTTGTTGGAGGTGAAAAAATCTTAGATGGCAATTTAGAGGCCAACAAACTGATAGAAGAATGAGAGGAATTACAGGAAGGGGATGGCCCTGACTAGATTTTAAAGAAACATACGACGAAACCGGACAAAATTTCCATGTTAAGGACATTGAAAGCAATGATAATGATCCCAAATAGCATACTTCGATTTAGAAATTCCTGACGTTGGAAATTCAGTCATTGCCAATTAAGTTCATGGTGTCTAAGAAGCACTTGCTTTTCAATAGCAATTTTACTTTCTTTCCACACTACTTATATTATTCTTTTTTCATAACACTACATGCTTTTTTTACCAGAAAACAACAACAAAAAACAATAAATCTTTAAAGCTATTAGCGGTGGCAGCTGTGAATAATAAAGGCAAGCAGTGTGCAAGATTTTTGGCCTTGGCGCACCAAATGGGACTAATAAATATGCAATTGTGATAAAAAGATATAGAATGATATTTCTACATGTTTATAAATGCCAGTGCATGTTTTCAATGATAACAATAACCATACACATAAAATAGTATACACATCAAATACCAAAGAACCATATGTATACCCACCTACTTGGCTCAAATCACTATAGACTTCAACAAAGTCACCACCACACATGGAAAAGCCTTTGGTAATTCCTGCACTGCTTAAAAGGGGGGCAAAATTTGTTATTATTTTTCTTTTTAAACATGAAACAGAGCAATGAGTTCGGCATTGTTTAAAATGCTATTTTAGAAAAATAACCAATTACCCGATTGTTTATCTTTTAAAAAGTTCAAGTGTGAAAAAAAATCAGAAAATCATTGAATTAGACGCATATACACCTTCATAACATTAAATTAACGCAAACTTTTGTTTTTGCAACATTATTTGCATCCAAGTGTTACTTGAAGAATAAAAAATGTCAACATGCAAGCGAAGCTTCGAAAGCTCATTCAAAAGAAATGGCTTGTGGGGGGTACTTCGAAGAAACTGGTTTAGAGAGCTCATGAAATAAAGAAACGGTTTGTTGAGGGAAGTGAAGAACTGCAGCAACAAATAAAGAAAATAGAAGCTCAAACAGCTAATTACCAGGATACGAGGCCAGTTTTCTCATCACAGGGGCAGGATGAGTTAATTTTTTAAATATCTTTTCAACAAGTATATAAATTTTTTTTGCTGAATTTTGTTTAATGTTTTCCACACAACTGAACAATCAGTCGCGGCTGTGTTCAAATTATCAGCAGATGAAAAACCATTGGCAAGTGTTCTAATGACATTTTAGGTGCAACGATTGAACTGAGTCTAGTATATAGCAAGGATATCCATTGAGACAAACACACAATGGTTCTTATGTTCAAGAGCTTCATGCAACAGGAAATGAAATAGCAAAATGGACGTAATGTGATCACGCCACTCATGTACTACAGCAAGAGAAAATAAAAGAATTACTAAATCATGCCTGCATGACAATTTAGTGATAACAAGGTAGTAAAGATGATGCCATACATGCAATAAAAGCAGATTGGGGTGAAGAATGTCATATGATAACAACATAACCATCAAATTCAAAGGACTGTTTTATAAAGCAAGCATTTGGCGGACATTATTCTATGGTGTCAAGGGTTAGTCACTCAGAGCTGGTCTAGATCCCTTTCTTGGCCAAGAAGTTGTACAGTTTGCATCCTCATTGTTAAGATGGATTCACGCCATGCACCTCTATAACAAACATGTAGAGGGCTCAAAGTGCACCATATTCAAAAGATAAATTTTGAACAAATGACCATGTTAAGATGAATGTGTAGTCATAAAAAAAACACGAAATAAAAAAAATGAGATCATATGCTAACAGCAGTCGAAATTTCAGTGATCAGAAATATGTTAATAAAAGGACGCATTCAATAGTTAGGGGCAACATAAATCTAAAGAATTTTTTGTTCACAAGGATGACATGGTGTCAAATGATGAAGAAAGGCATAAGGTTCATAGATTTATCAAAAGAAATAGTAATTGACCAAATGAAATAGAGAAAAGGAATTTATACAACTGATAGCAAGTAAACGATATCAAGACATGGCTGAATTACCTATGTTCTTTGAGGCAACAGAGACAGTTCTATGGAATTGGGGAAAAACACAAGTATGGATACCTAGCAGGATGGATGTCAGGAATTGAAACAGGACGAAGTTGGTCATCATCTGAAAGTGAATTGCAGTTGCTGTGTATCCAAGGATATATAGTCCACTCACCAGCAGTTTGGGCCCTGAAGAACAGCAAACAGAAGTGGGGGAACCAAATATGATGACCTACTAGAATTTCAATTTAACATTAAAAAAACACGCAAACTAAAATGGTTATTGAGTACAAAAATAGAAAAACTGGAGATAAAATTCATACTGGTTCAGAATAAAACTTGAGCATATCATCATGTAGTATGAAAATTCATTTCCTTGGCTTATAAAACCTGTTATAAAAATATATATGTCATTATAAAAATATCAGAAACATGGAAAGAAACATCTATTGAGGAAAAGTAGGGCGGGATTTGGCATAAATCAAAATACCAAGACTCGAAATCTCCAAGGCCAATCGTCCAAGTCCAGCGCCGGGCACTAAACAAGAAGGGGGGCTATCCAAAGAAATCAATGCGTCAGCATGTGGGTTAAGAAGATCAATGCTTCCATGCAAGAAGCTAACAAGAGCAGCAGCAACTAAGGGGAAAACCAAACAGATAACTTTACCAGAAAACCACTTTGATTGGTTTGGTTCCAGTATTCAAATCCTAGACCAAACCAAACTGATTAGACCAGCCTAATCAATCAATTCTAAATGTAAATGACTTGAAAAATCAATGTTTCTTCATTAAATTACATGAGTTAGAAAGCTTCATCAATTTATTTGAATTGGAAAGCTGACTCTACCAGAAAACCACTTTGGTGGGTCCAGTTGCAGTATTCAAACCCAAGGTCAACAAAACTTCACCGAACAATTGTTTCTTCATTAAATGATATTAGTAAGAAAGTTTCTCATCTTCAATAAAAACATCTCATTTATCAATTTAATGGTACCCTCACAATTTTTAATGAAATTTTTTAAACAGCTTCTTGCATCAAAACTAGCAAAAGAACCAAAACTAACAGATATAAATCAAAATAGTTTCATCTTGATTCTGATTAAAAATGATCATTCCAAAGCAAACCACTACCAACACTACCCAAGAGCCGTCATGGAAAAATACACTGGCTGAGTACCTAGGGGAAATAAAATTACCTGTCCTTGTCACGATTAGGAAATAAAGTATCAAGCTCATCGAGAATGGGATTATAACACTGATCACGCTCCATTTGCCCCTGTTTGTTATTTTATTTTTATTTTAAATCAACTTAATAATACAACAAGAGAAGCACGCCTACTTTGGAAAAGGAAGAAAGATAAGATTAACAAATGATATCAGTAAAAAAAAGGTACCTCCGCAGCCCAATCTCTGACTATATTTCTTACAATACAGCGAACCTTCAATACAAAAAAATCAATCATTAAGGGGACAAGACAGTCACTCAGATCCTTTTGAAAAAAGAGAAATACCTTGTCAACATCAACTAAAGGAACATTCAACTGCGATGACGGGTGCAACCAAGCACGAGATGAACAGAAAACCTGGACGATGATAGAAAGCAGGAAGATTCAAAAAAAAAAGCAGAAAGATTCACAACAAATACATTGTCACAATGAAATGAGCTTACTTTTAGCAAGGGGAGAGGGTAAACAATAAGGCTGAATAACTAAGGCATATGCCTAAGAAATTGAGCTTCTTTCTTTGTTTCTTTTCTTCATTTTTTTTTTAATAATGGCAGCATTCACCCATTCCAGGACTTAACCATTATGTGGTAATGGCAGAAGCTGGGAATAGTTTTAAAAGAATTTAATTTATTGGATTAAACACGTCAGAAATTTCTAGTTAGAAAAAATGGAAATCTGATAGAAAAAACACAGAAAACTTCATATCCACAAGGTGGATAATGGTGATCATCAATGACATGAAAGCATATGATGAAAGAAACTAGAAAACCGAATTGTTGAATTTTTTAACCAACTGATAGAGCTTGGAGCAACATGGCCGCATGAATCGTATCCAACAGTTCCAAAATTTTAATTTCTACAACATACATATAAACAAAGAATGCTCAACTGGACACAATTGAACATCAATCCAAACTACCAGCAGTTGGGTAAGATGAAAAAATTTAAATCAAACAGAAAACATACATTTCCATTTGAATTCATAACCCCAACAGCATCACTGCAAATTATGTTAGTCTTCCAGTCATTTTCTGGGTCTTGATGACCATTTCCTTGAAGAGACGCGCATGAATTTTGAATTCCCAGCTCCTGTTATTCCATACCATCAGATTTTTATATGGAAATTATAATATAGAAGCATCATACACAACAGTTTGAACACCCCACATTAACAAAAAATAAATAAATATATCACAGAAACCTCTTTATTAGGCAATCCCTGAGGTGACCTGCATGTCACAGTACACCCCTCATCTTGTTTGGCTTGATCAGATTCACAAAACAAGCTACTACTTAGTGAGGCAACCTGACAAGAGTGAATGGATTTCTCTGTCATCAGGATCTTATAATCTGGAGAGGCCTCCAGATTTGGGTCTTCACAAACATCCATGTCCAAGCTCAGGTCAAGTGGTGGATCAAAATCCTACCAACCAGTCAATTTGATGACAGTGAAAATAAATAAGAGGAACAGGAAAAGAAATCAGGCAAAAGGGGGAGGGGTGAACTGCATGTGCAGAAAGATTAAGGAAGAGTTCGAAAAGAATCATAGACTAATAAGTTACCTGTAGCATGTTATAAATAAATCTTGTATTTACAGAAATACACCTGTAAGCATATACTGCCACCTAGTCAAAAATCTTCCTTATGCCATACTAAATTATAATTGGAATAAAATATCATTTGACGAAGCTATTGATTTCATGTGCGGCAAATATACTCAGAAGTGCTTATTCTATTGTATTCAGATCTAAAAAACAGACGAATAATTCATAACCATTGTCAGGAAGTTGTTTATTACATGAAGATGCCAAAATCCAGTGGCGGAGTTCCAAAATGTTGCAGGTAATAAAACAAAGGCACTCCCTGGATACAAAATCCTTTTTTTTTTAAACCACCGTACATTTTAAGAAGAAGTTTAAATAAATAAAACATGGCCTATTGATTTTCTACATGTTCTGATATGGCAAAATTGATTCATAAGAAAATGGATAAATTGACCAATCATAAAATGTGTTGAGCATGTAGAAAAAGAAAAAACAGCAGCATACAAAATAAATTTTGAAGGTATTTAACCACTATCATTGGCAAGAAACAAACTTCTTTGACAACACTGATGCACTGCAAAAAACAAATGAGGAAAAAGTTGAAGAAACCATACCACCGCTGTTTTTGAAATTTTAGTGGATAATGAGGTATCAGGGCCTACAAATGCAGGGAAAAATGAATCAGGAAACCTAAAGGAAGAGGGAAGTGAGAACAAAATCCACCAGAAAAATGGCAAACTCAACATCTTGATCGGCAACTACAAACTCCATACGTGATACAGAAAAATAAATCTGAACATAAATTGTCAAAAGGAAACATGTGAGGCTGAAAGACATAAATTATAATGTCGAAATAAAGCATGTAAAGAAACTGTTGTCGAGATTTCAGGGTTTAAGATTCCAAGATTCCAAGGCAAAGGTAAGTGCTTGTGCCAGTATGCAAATGATCATGCTACTCTGCCACAAAAATAAACAACTAAAATGATAAGGATTGATGCACAAAACATTGAAAATAAAAATCAAAAATCAAAATTGCATAACCAGTACGTATTTCAACAGGTGTCAGAATTGAAGAAAATCCAGCATGACACGCAAATGAAAACGCTAAAGCTAAGATTCTAATTGGTCATTGTTCCAGCCATGAATACAAAATTTGTCTTGTGACAGGAAACGTTGATTAAGAGGACGAGTTGACTACCTTATGGGCGGGTGAAAGCTTTCTATGAGACCTCTCATACCTTCTAACATCTTCTTCCGCGGCATCTGGGTAACTACATGTACGTCCAAGCATTAAAGGGCGGGTGGTGAAGATGAGACACGAAGAAATGGAAAGCAAAAAAAAAAAAAATCGCACAAATGCAATGGAGCGAGTAAGGGAGAGGTGGGGAACGATCGTGGGAAAATTACAATGACGATAATGAGCATATACAGCAAAGTATAACGCCTACTCGTTCTGCCACACAACGGAGAATGGCCGGAAACTGGGAACGAAAAAAACGTGATACATGTGAAGGGGGGGAGGTTTAGCGACAAACCAAGGATTGCAATGAAAGGTTAACCCGAGGCTTGTAGTTCAACCGCGTAGAGAAAACAAAAGACCGCGACAGGGAATACGAAAATCCTCGATGACACGATTCGCAGCAGGAGCTCGGGAAACCAATCGCGCATTGAGAAATTTGGTTTTTTTTCAGTGGTCAGGGGGTGCAGGAAACGCCGCATGAACGAGTGCAGTTTCGTGCAAATGTATCAGTCTGAATGGAGTAATAGAGCGATGCATACTTGAGATAAGCACTTATTATACGCCTGAGGGACTGGACTTCGAGAACTTCTTCGAGCTTTCTTTGACGAAGCTGCGCCTCTCCTTCATCCTCTCTCGACATGTTCTGTTTGCAGGAATTAGCGGGTGGGCAAGCAAGTCCCTTCCTTCTCGGGCTCACTGTGAGGTTATCCTCTGTCGAATTCAGCCAGGGATTCTTCCGACGGGGAAGAAAACGGGGAGAGCGTGTCCTTCTCACGGATTTACTTCCACCGATCGTAAAACTATTATCAAAATAAAACATTATAAATCATTGTAAAATATTTATTTAATTGCTTATAATGATATGATGGGTGAACTTTGAATCTATAAACAAAAATCTAACACCATCATTATTACTAAATGAAATATAATTAACTAATGTGTTTGTAATAAATGATTATAAATGAAGTTTATGAAAGCTTATAAGTGTGAATAAGGTTTTAAAAAGAGTAATTAGGAGACTTATTTTTGTTATACTGTTTATAGATCCATCTCAAGTTATATCTCTCGAAGGTTTTTGGTTCATGGGTTACCAAAGTTGTAAGGTTTCTTTCTAGTCTTATTTTCAAGTAAAGATTGCTCATGGATGATAATCCATCCGGGGGATTTGCATATCCACATTCTTTATTTGCGGATGTTATTGTCTCTACTTTTGTGATTGCTTGAGGTCGTTTTCAATGAACTTGACTCTCTTTTTAAAAGGAATCGTATTTTAATGTTTTCGACGCGGTCGTTTTCCACAAACTCTGATCTTTTTACAAAACATGAAAGAGATTCTCTTTTTAAACGTTTTTCATACTGATCAGTTTTCTCATCGCCTTCATCGAATTTCTTTATGAAAATTTCACTACTGGAATGTTGGCCTTTCCCCACGGTTAGATACCAACGGTTCTTTGAAACCGTTGGGGAAGGAGGTTTTTACCAACGGTTCATTAGAACCGTTGGCATAGAGGTTTCCAGGGAGATTTTTCCCAACGGTTCATGAGAACCGTTGGGATAGATGGTTTTTTACCAACGGTTCTCATGAACCGTTGGCATAGATGAGTTTTTAGTAGGTTTATCCCAACGGTTCTGTAGAACCGTTGGGATAGATAGCCATATGCCAACAGTTTTTAAGAACCGTTGGCAAAGGTCCTCCCCAAATTCCCAGCCGCCTGTTCTCTCCCCAATTCGCGATACACAACCCTAAAACGGGAGCAGCAGCGGATTTAGGCGATTTTGGAGGTACCGGAGGGCTTCAATTTTCCAGCTCTTATTCAGGTTATTATTCTTCTTAACTGAAAATGTATTCAAATGTTTGGATAGTATTTAAACCTATTTTCATTTTTCCCATCAGTTTAGGTGATTTTGGTGCTACTGCCGGCCGGACCAGCCTAAGGGTGAGTTTTCTTGAAAATTCCTTTTTGGATTTTACCCCTTGAACATGGGATGTCATTTGTGAAAGGTTATATAAATCGAATTGATTGTTCGATTTCTGAATTGAATTGTAAATTAAATTAATTAAGGGTATTTTATGGTTTGCATTCCCCTTTTAACACATGAATGCCAATTATTTTTTAACACATGTTTTAATTGTATTGCCTTGCCAATGTGAGTAAAGTAGAGACTATGCTATGAATCTATGAAATTGGATTGAATTTATCTTATATTTTATGTTACCATGTTAGATATATTATAACTAATGCATGTGATATCTTTATAGTCTTGTTAGGAGTGTTCTATTAAAAATTCCCATGTGAGTGCTTGAATTTTCATTGAATTGCTAGCCATTATGAGTTATGTTGAGACCATGATATGGAATTGATTGATTAAGCAAGGGAATCTCATTATCTTGTCATTATAACATGAGTAAATGAAGCTTCATTCTTTTCAGGTTATTATTTGATTGAGTCGCCATTTTGAGGTGAGTTGTATTAAATACCTTAGTTTTTGACCTTGGTATGTTTAATGAATTGTTTAAATGAAATGGAATTCATTAAATGATTAATAGTAAATAGTGATACATGGATTCTATTAGGATGCCAGGTATATAATCTTGTTTCTATTAACTTATACGCTTTATGTGATAAATGGATTCACAGTGGAATTCCACGGATAGACTCATTTCTTTGAATATTGATTAAGCCATGGGTGATACATGGATCCAAGGGAGGGATTCCATAGATAGACTTATTGAATGTAGAATTATATTCCAATTGATACATGGATTCTTATGATAATTCCATAGATAGACTTATTGAATGTAGAATTATATTCCAATTGATACATGGATTCTTATGATAATTCCATAGATAGACTTATTGAATGTAGAATTATATTCCAATGATATGCGTCTTGTGTGGTGGTGGTGTGGTTTATGTGTTTTATGGTAGTAGTGAAGTGTGTGATTATGTAGTTAATGTGAACCCATAGGTTGAGTATTTTGTGCTATCTATATATCATGTATTTTTATGTTATTTCTACACATTCCCAACCAGAGTTGGATAAACTTACCAACGATCAGAGGTTTTGAGTTATGGGTATTTTTTCTAATATCTAGGATGGTGGTTATATGTTTGGATAGCTACCATGTCTTCCCTACTCTTCCTTCAAAAGTGATTGACCATGTGTTTTTAGGCAAGATGCGATGTGATTGTCCATGTGTCTTCAGGTGAGATGTACTATGATTTCCCTAGTGTTTTTCGGTGAGGTGTGATGTGATAAGGCTATAATAAGATGTGGCATGTGGTTGGGGTCATGTAGGGTAGGAGGATGGCACAAGGTTGATGTTATTCATGTTCATGATACCCTACTAATATGGTTATGGGATGAGTCATGCTGTTATGTGATATAACACATTAAGTTCTTGTTGGTTTTACATTTTTTCAATAACACATTTGTATGTTTTTTTGACATGTGTAGTTGATACCTTGATTATTTTCTTCCTTTATCGTTTACTTAAATGTATATTCTATTATAGTTAATGCCTATTGAATTGTTTATGACAAAATGACTTATATAAATTCTTTTTACAGAATGGACAGAAGTTGGATGTATGAAACCGATCGGATCTCAGATGATTTTCAAAACAATTTGGAGAGCTTTATAGATTTTGCATTTCACAATGCTTCAGATAGTGGTCGCATACACTGCCCATGTTCCAATTGTGTTGGTAGACCTTGGTTGAGCCGTGAAGAAGTCAGCTACCACATAACCAAAAATGGGTTTCAAGCAAACTACTTTCTGTGGTATCACAATGGGGAGAAAACGAAATCTCAAATTGGTGATGATCGAAATGAAAAGACTGGAATGGAGAATTTGTTAGATGATCAGTTTCCGTTTATTCGTCATCATGAAAAAGAAAGGATTTCGACTCAAGAAGACTTCGATATGAGGACAGCTGATGCATCTAGTGAAAATGATGATATTGATAGGGTGAAAAAATTGAATGATGCTGCCACGACTCCAGTATATCGGCAATGCGATAAAATGAAAAAGCTGGAATTTTTAATCCGATTATTTCATGGGAAAACTATGTATGGGATTTCTAATACAGCAATCGATTACATTCTTACCCTCTCGAAGGATTTACTTCCAGATGATGCAGATATTCCCTCAAACCACTATATGGCATGGAAGTTAGTTGAGGAACTTGGATTTTCAAGAAACAAAATTCATGCTTGCCCGAAAGATTGCAGTTTATTCTGGGAGGAAACCGCTGAACGAAATGATTGTATAAAATGTGGCACATCCCGCTGGAAGTCAAAATCTGATGGAACACCATCCCGCGTTCCACAGAAAGTAATGTGGCACTTTCCATTGATCCCCAGACTCCAGAATCTTTTTATGTCTGATGACATATCAATAAAAATGAGATGGCATGATACCGAGAGAAAGAAGACTGATGATGAGTTGGTTCATCCTGCAGATGGATTTGCATGGAAGAGATTTGATGCTCGACATCCTGATTTTGCAGCTGACGTGCGTAATGTGAGGCTGGGTCTTTCATGCGACGGTTTTAATCCGTTTGGGCAGATGCTTACTTCGCACAGCACATGGCCAGTTTTTATACACATTTATAATCTTCCCCCATGGTTGTGTATGAAAAAACCTTTCACTTTCATGAGTATACTCATATCTGGTCCTTCTGATCCTGGCATTGATATTGATGTATACATGCAACCTTTAATAAAAGAGTTGAAGCTTCTTTGGGATGTGGGTGTGCGCACATACGATGCATGTTCGAAAGACATATTTCAGATGCGCGCTGCGCTTATGTGGACAATCAATGATTTTCCGGCTTATGCAATGATGTCTGGATGGAGCACGAAGGGGAAACTGTCATGTCCAGTTTGTATGAAGAATACACGATCCAGAAGACTGAAACATCGTTGTAGTTTCAGTTTTATGGGACATCGACGGTTTTTGCCAAAGGATCATCCATATAGAATGAATCGTCGAAGATTTGATAATACTATAGAGACCGATGATCCACCTCAGCGTATGTCTGGAACTGATGTGCTTAATGAATTGAAAGATTTCAGTTTTTCGTTCGGGAAGGGTCAAATGAAATCTGGAAAGAGAAAGAATGTTTCCACAGAAACCTGCTACAATTGGAGGAAGAGGAGTATCTTTTTTGATTTTCCTTATTGGTCAACCAATTTGCTACGTCATTGCTTAGACGTAATGCATATTGAAAAGAATATATGTGAAATGTTTCTTTCAGTTCTTCTAAATGTCAAGGGGAAGACAAAAGATGATTTACGATCTCGACGTGACTTGGTGGATTGGGGCATCAGACCAGAATTGCATCCTGTGCGTATCAGTGAAAATAAATGGCAACTTCCATGTGCTTCTTATGTGATGACACCTACTGAAAAAAAACAATTTTTGGAAGTATTAGAGACTATTAGAGTTCCTGATGGCTATTAAAGCAACATATCTAAACGGGTCAACAGAAGAGAGTTGAAGCTAAAATCTTTGAAGACTCATGATTATCACGTTCTACTGCATGAGTTGCTTCCAATAGCAATCCGTCATCTTTTGTCCAATAATGTAAGGGTGGGTGTTATTCGGTTGTGCCATTTGTTTAGAGATCTTTGTGCTAAGAAGTTGTCCAAGTATTTCTTGCAAAAAATGTTGACAGATGCCCCATTAATTTTGTGTGAGTTGGAGAAAATATTTCCCCCATCATTTTTCACATGCATGCTGCATCTGACTGTCTATATTCCAACTGAAATACTTCTCGGAGGACCTGTTTCTTTTCGTTGGATGTATCCAACTGAAAGAAATATGTTCACATTAAAGTCTTATGTTCGAAACAAGAATCATCCCGAAGGTTCTATCGTGAACGATTACTTAGCTCAAGAATGTATGGATTTCTGTTCAATGTATTTGTCTGATCTTACTACAAGAATGAACAGACCAATGAGAAATGAAGAAGAACAATATGAGCAAATTGAACCCAGTTTTCCATCACTTCCTCAAACAGGAGGAATTCCTGGATCATATACATTGAAGACATTAAGCCATGAAGAGCGGGAGATGGCACATCGCACAGTTTTGTTCAACTGTGATTTGTTCGATGACTATATCAGGTAACAAAATTGAATACGTATATCTTACATATATATCTGTTAAACTATTCATATTTTTTTATCTACAGGAAACATAAAACAATGATAAATAGGAAGCATCGTTCTTTATCTTTGAGAAGGAGAGAGACTTTGCATAGCAAAGAGTTTTCTGCTTGGTTAAAATTGAAGGTAAAAATATTACTGTTTAAATTAATTATTTCAATATTTACTTAAGTTTAACTGTCATTTATATTGCAGGTATTGAGTTTGTCTGCTGACTCTGTCTCTGAGGAAATAAGAGCTTTGGCTTTTGGTCCTAATACCGTGGTTCGTGACTGTAAATCAATTGTTATCAATGGGTACAGATTTATTGTCACTGAACGAGCCAAAAACATGAGAACACAACATGATGGTATTATGGTTACTGCCACAACAGATTGTTATGCCAGCGCATCAGATAGTAGACCGCGACTTGAAAATGTGGGTTATTATGGAGTCGTTGAGAAAATAATAATATTGGATTATTACTCTCATGGACGAGTCACAATGATGAAATGCCATTGGTTTGATTCGATGACGAGACATGGCACATTTATTGATGATTGTGGATTTCGAGTAATTAATATGACCCGCACTCTTGCAACCGAAGAACCATATGTGTTGGCATCAATGGCTAAACAAGTTTTTTATGTCAAAGATCAACTTCAACCTGAATTTGGTGTCGTAGTTGAAGTAATTCCAAGACATATTTTTGATGATGTTGATGATGGAATTGACACTGTCCCTATTGCCATTGGAACCAATCCATTTATTTCTTTTGATGACTCCAATAGCTCAATTGTCAGAGTTGATTGTGAACCTGAAGTTGTGGTTGGAAATATATAGAATCATTCATCCATGTTCTCAATTCTTTTGGTTTACCTCGAGTTGGGTTGTTAAGGTTGGTAATATTCATATTTATTTAGTATTGATCACAAATATGTTTTAGCTGACTTGACCGTTATGTGAATTTTCAATGTTTATTGGTTGCTGTTTTATTTGAATTGCATTTTCTAATTTGGAATTGAACTGTATTCAAACCAAATCAAACAATATTTCTAACTTGGTGAACATTACAACTTGTATGTTTTATTAAATTCATTCAAGCTCTTCTAAAACAATTGATAGCTAAATTACCAATGAATCCCCTCATTCCCTCATATATTTAGTTTTTTGGTTTACACATTAATTTTCTTTTTCTAATTAATTACATATTTGTTTTCCAATGCAGGAAATGAAGCCAATTGAAGAGAGACGAAGAAAAAAAATGGCGGAGAACAATCGTCGGATGGAGGAGATGGGCATTCCACCATTAGTGCCTACAGTGAGTACTTTATTTCAAATATATATATATATATTTACAGAATATATAATGTCATGTGATTAATTTTTTTTGTAAACTTTTTTGTAGGATCCACCATTACGTCGACAGTTATTCGACGAGGAGCCTAGTACTGGTCCGAGTACTCAGGCCGGTGGTACGAGGAGGGTTCGTACCAGAGGTGGACATAGAGCTGCGCGTGCCCGACTAGACCCTGCCCCTCCCACTGACATTTCAGCCTTCCCACATTCTGATCCCGGTGTGTCGTTAGGGACACACGGGATATTTAGACCTCCCATGTTTTCGCTACCTTCTGCATCTTCTGCCCCATCATTTTCACATCCCATGATGATTCCCACTCCCCAGTCAGCATCAGGTCATACAGTTGTTCCATCTTCTTTTCCTTCTACTTCTGTCTCTCCGAGCTTTTATATTCCATCGTCTTCGACTCCTGTTCCACCAGAGGGTGTTCCATCAGGTTCTGTGGATCCGGCGCCACTCATTGATCAGACTAGCACAGGTATATTTATAAAACCCTATCAAATTTTTATAGTAATATTTATTTTCATTATAACATGTTTTGATAAAATATTTGTTTTTCTTTCATGACAGATACATCTACTGAAAGGAGGCGGGGGCGGGGCCGTACACGCATGCGTTCGGTGTGGAACCGTCGCACACAGGTTATGGTGGAATATAATGAAGACAATCAGATGGTTGAGAAAACAGGGCAGCAATGTCGGAGTTTTATGGCGACGCTTGCCAAATACTCCGACATCATTCCCGTCAGCCCGTTGTCGTGGAGACATTTGCCACATGAGGTCAAAGATAGAGCTTGGGCAGAGATATGGGTAAAAAAATCTGTTGTATTTAATGCCATGAATTTTTTTTGTATTTATATAAATTAATATTTTCATTTCAGCTTCGATTTAATTTTCCTGATGGTGAGGGTGCACGAATGGAACGTCTAAAGGATTTAGGCGAGCTTTGGAGAGCCTACAAGCATGAGCTGTATATTGGCTGGCGTGCTAGAGTTGGCACTGAGTTAGAGGCGGTACCAGTCGTGGATGATTGTCCTATAGAGCAGTATCGTCAGATGATTACTCATTGGACGAGTACCCAGTTTAAGGTATGAATTACATTTGAGGTATTTAAATAATAACTTTCAAGTTTTGCATTAATATTATCCTTTGCATTATCGAATTTTATTTAGGAATCATCTGGAAAAAATAAAAAAAACATTGATGCAAAAAAATACCTCCATACACTAGGACGCACGACGATGCCGGATCATGAGAGGCAGCAGGTATGACAATTGTTTATAAGTTTTCTTTACGACTTACATTTTCTTTTTTTTCCTCAATTATTTAATTATTTGCTGAAGTCTTTATATAAATTTTGTTTTCAATGTCATTGTAGAGGCAAATACAAAATATTGAAGGACGTGTGCCTCGAGCAAAACTGTTTTGCTCGAGTAGACGAAAAAAGGATGGACGTGCTGTCAACGAAGCGACTCAGCAGCAGATTGTAAGTTTTAATCTGTTGATTTTATATTTTAATATCTATTTCGTAACTTAACAATATATTTATATTTGTAACAGGATGATTTAGAGGCCCTCGATGCCCAAGAAGCAGACAATTTTGGGCCATCTGATCACTTACATCAGGTGTTGGGAGATGATCATTCTGGCAGAGTACGCTGCCGACCTAGGATAGCCCCGACGAGGTATTGGCCTGCCTCAGGTACGAGTTGTAGTGCCACCGAGCTGCAGCAAGTTAGGGCACAGGCAGAACAGGCTGAGAAAAGGGCCACAGAGACGGCAGAACAGTCTGCAAGGGCAAACAGTGCATTTATGAAATTTATTGAAGTTCTACGTCCAACACTTCCAGCAGAGGCCAGCCCAGCGATTGATGAATACATGTCGTCGATACATTCTATATATGGTGCACCAGGTGGCAGTTCCAGTGGTGGTCAGGCCGATGTCGAGCTTGAAGATGATGATGGCGAGCAGTCTGATGCGGAAGAGGAGGGAGATGAGGAGGGCGAGGAGGAGGGCGAAGGCGAGGAGGAAGGCGTTGTGGAGGGTGATGACGATGAGGAGGACGATGACGAGGGCGATGATGATGATGATGATGGAGATGGTGATGCTGATGTGGGACATATTGATCCGTTACATTTTTGACTTGAGATTTGATGTTTAATCTATTCTAGTTGTTGGTTTTATCTAGACTCGTAGTATAGTATTGGAGTTGAATTATTTTTATATATTGTCTGTTTTTATGGATGTTGTTGTCTTTTAGTGGTTGTGTGTTTGAGAACTCCCTGGACAACCCCCCTCATTCTTGGACGCCCGTTCTGGCCGTTTATGACACCATAACTGCGTTGTCGGTCACCGCGGGCACACGACAAGTCCGATTGACGTGCCGTCTGCTCGACCACTTCAGAAATCACTCACCCGTATTTGTCGTCTGATTTCAGGCCATTCCGACATCGTTCGGCCCGTTTGGACCCCCCTCACGCGCGTTTACGAAGCGCGCACATCACTTAAAACACTAATATTGAGTCGTACCGCGCAAACCGCACGTCCTATTGACGTGCCGTCTACGCGTACACGTCACGAATAATAATTAGAATGTTTCACGGTGGTTTCAGCTCAATCCGGAGACGCGGTGTGGCCGACACCACTCAAAGTGTCCGTCTTTTGTTTCAAAAGGACGTCATTTTAAGTGAAAAGCATCAACTGGCTTACGGAAAACCGACCAAACGCATTCCAAATCTGTTGATAATTTATCCCAACAATCCATGGGTCATATGTGACGTGTACGAGCCAACCCGGGATGAATCCGAGTCGCGGTGTGGCCGGGATAAGTTTAAGTGGCTCTCTTTTGTTTAAAATGAACACCATTTTAAGTACATACGGAAAAACGACCAAACGGATTCGGTTTCCGTTGAAACTTTAGGAGAACGATCCATGGGTCATATGTGACGTGTACGAATCAACCCCGCCACAATCGGAGACGCGGTGTGGCCGACACCACTCAAAAAGTGTCGGTCTTTTGTTTCAAAAAGACGTCATTTTAAGTGAAAATCATCAAGTGACATAGGAAAAACCGACCAAAGGCATTCGGACTGTGTCGACACTTTAGCACAAGGATCCATGGGTCGTATGTGACGTGTACGAGTCAATCCTGCCTCAATCCGAGGTGCGGTGTGACCGACACCATTCTAACTGTCTATCTTTTGTTTAAAATGGACAGGATACGCAAAACCGACCATACGCAAAACCGACCAAACGCATTCTGAATCTGTTGATAATTTATCACAACGATCCATTGTTGCACCCCTCTCTCTTGGATTTTAATGATCACAATCACTCTAATTGTATTCTAACTTGTTTTCAAGTGTTTTTGATGATAGGAAATAGGGTGCCTAGAAGCTGGCCCAAGAAGAATTCAAAATGGACTGTTTAAGTCCACCGGCCAGCCGGTGTGAGACCACCGGCCAGCCGGTAAGGTCACCGGCCAGCCGGATCCAGCCCATCGGCCAGCCGGTGGACCAGGCAGAAGGCATTGCCCTCTGCCAGGTGCCACCGGTCAGCCGGTGTCTGGCCACCGGCCAACCGGTGGGCCCAGACAGAATGGCATACCTTCTGTCCAGACCACCGGCCCGCCGGTGCCTGACCACCGGCCAGCCGGTGGAACCCAGACAGAATAACATGCTTCTGTCCAGACCACCGGCCAGCCGGTGGCTCAGCACCGGTCAGCCGGTGGAGCCAGACAGAAATCCCTTGCTTCTGTCTGGTGCACCGGCCAGCCGGTGGATCAGCACCGGCCAGCCGGTGTTCTCAGTCAAACTGACCAGGCTGGCCCACTTGATCCCCAACGGCTCCGAAAGCCCTCCAACGGCTATTTTGAAGTATTTGGGAGCATTTCTCCTATAAATAGACGTCCATGGATGCCGGGAACACTACCGATCATATACCGAAGCATACCAAAGCTATTTTAATCATTTGAGGCTCCTACGACAATTCTCAAAGGCTACTTGAGATCCAATTGCCATCCTTGAAGCTTGGGCTGCCTCTACATCAACTACACTCACCTCTTGGCGCTCAAGGCTTCCTCTAGTTTGTTCTAAATTATTTACTTCAATTGTTTAGTTCTTAATTGGGTTTGTATTAAAACAAACCACCCTTTTTCTTCCTTCTTTCAATTTGGGTTTCTTGCTACAACCATAATAAAAAAGCAAGCTGTAAGAAGGTGATCTAGCCTACCTTAAAACGGCTAGTGGGTTTCTTGCTATAACCATTAAAAAGCAAGCGTTCGTATAAATCTCCTAACGGTTGAGTTGGGAGCGGAGACGTAGGCTTGAGTTTAAAGCCGAACTCCGTTATCAATTGTGTCTTGCCATTTTACTTTCCGCTGCATTTAAATTTGTTTTAAATTGTTAATTAATTTTAAAAAGGCAATTCACCCCCCCTCTTGCCATCACCTCCGACCCAACATCCATCAGTCATATGTGACATGTACGAGCCCACTCGGGCTCAATCCGAGTCGCGGTGTGGCCGGGATCAGTCTAAGTGGCTCTCTTTTGTTTAAAATGGACATCATTTTAAGTACATACAGAAAACCGACCAAACGCATTCGGTTTCCATTGAAACTTTAGGAGAACGATTCATGGGTCATATGTGAGGTGTACGAATCATCCCCGCCACAATCCGAGGCGCGATGTGGTCAACACTGCTCTAACTGTGTCTGTTTTGTTTAAAATGGGTAGGATTATAAGTGAAAAGAACTGGCATACGCAAAACCGACCAAACGCATTCGGTTTCCATTGAAACTTTAGGAGAACGATCCATGGGTCATATGTGACGTGTACCAATCATCCCCATCTCAATCCGAGACGCGGTGTGGCCGACACCGCTCTAACTATGTCTCTTCTGTTTAAAATGGGCATGATTATAAGTGAAAAAGAACAACTGGCATACGCAAAACCGACCAAACGCATTCCGAATCTTTTGATCATTTATCACAACAATCCATGGGTCATATGTGACCTGTACGAGGCAACCCGGGTTCAATCCGAGTCGCGGTGTGGCCGAGATCAGTCTAAGTGGCTCTCTTTTGTTTAAAATGGACACCATTTTAAGTACATACGGAAAACCGACCAAACGCATTCGGTTTCCATTGAAACTTTAGGAGAACGATCCATGAGTCATATGTGACGTGTACGAATCATCCCCGCCTCAATCCGAGCCGCGGTGTGGCCGACACCGCTCTAACTGTGTCTGTTTTGTTTAAAATGGACAGGATTATAAGTGAAAAGAACAACTGGCATACGCAAAACCGACCAAACGCATTCAGAATCTTTTGATAATTTATCACAACGATCCATGGGTCATATGTGACGTGTACGAGCCAACCCGGGTCAATCCGAGTCGCGGTGTGACCGGGATCAGTCTAAATGGCTCTCTTTTGTTTAAAATGTACACCATTTTAAGTACATACGGAAAACCGACCAAACGCATTCGGTTTCCATTGTAACTTTAGGAGAACGATCCATGGGTCCTATGTGACGTGTACGAATCATCCCGCCTCAATCCGACATGCGGTGTGGCTGACACCACTCAAAGTGTCCATCTTTTGTTTCAAAAGGACGTCATTTTAAGTGAAAAACATCAACTGCCATACGGAAGACCGACCAAACGCATTCGGATTCTATCGATACTTTAGCACAACGATCCATGGGTCATATGTGACGTGTAAAAGTCAACCCCGTCTTAATCTGAGATGTGGTGTGGCCGACACCGCTCTAACTATGTCTCTTTTGTTTAAAATGGACATGATTATAAATGAAAAGAACAACTGGCATACGCAAAACCGACCAAACGCATTCGGAATCTTTTGATAATTTATCACAATGATCCATGGGTCATATGTGACATGTACGAGCCAACCCGGGATGAATCTGAGTCGCGGTGTGGTCGGGATGAGTCTAAGTGTCACTCTTTTGTTTAAAATGGACAACATTTTAAGTACATACGGAAAACCGACCAAACGCATTCGGTTTCCATTTAAACTTTAGGAGAACGATCCATGAGTCATATGTGACGTGTACGAATCAACCCCGCCTCAATTGGAGACGCGGTGTGGTCGGCACCACTCATAGTGTCCGTCTTTTGTTTCAAAAGGACGCCATTTTAAGTGAAAAACATCAACTGGCATACGGAAAACCGACCAAACGCATTAGGATTCTGTCGATACTTTAGCACAACGATCCATGAGTCAAATGTGACGTGTACGAGTTAAACCCGCCTCAATCTGAGGTGCGGTGTGGCTGGTATCACTTCAGGTGTATGTATTTTGTTTAAAATGGACATCATTTGAGGTAAAAATATATGGTATAGAAAAAACCGATCATATTATGAATTGAATTTCAGATTCCACGTATAATTGTCATCTAAATTTTAAATTGAATTCTATATGAATTATGTATGTTTATGAATTGTAATTTAATTATGGATTTGTATAGTTTCAGGATCCATTATATGTTAAATGTGTATGAATTTGTTCGTAATTGAATATGTATGTTTTATTTTATTACTGGTACAATAGTTGGATCGAAAATGAGGTGAAAATGAGGTGAAAATGAGGCCTGATGACCGGTGGTGATGGACAGGGGACAGGGGCTGTGCAAATTGCAGGGTGCTGCAATTTGCAGCATAGGTATGCCAACGGTTTCAAACCGTTGGCATATAAGTTTTTAGCATGTCTTTCCCAACGGTTTTAAACCGTTGGGAAAGACTTCACCAATTCCCAACGGTTGGAACCGTTGGGAAAATGATCCATGGTATTTGGTTTTCCCAACGGTTTGGGAGAACCATTGGGAAAAACTATCCCAACGGTTCACCCAAACCGTTGGGGTAGGGTAAATTTTATGGCTCTATTGCAACAGTTGCCAGTAAACCATTGGGAAAACTTTTCCCAATGGCTTACTTCCCAACGGTTCTAAGAACCGTTGGGAAAACCTTTCCCAACGGTTTCAGGGGCTTTCCCAACGGTTCTGAACCGTTGGGAAATAGTGTATTTCCAGTAGTGTTTCTCTCCACGTTTTCATGCTTCTGCAAAGAAAGTTGTATTCCTCTGTTTTATAGATGTTTTCTCAAAGGGGGTCAAAAAGTTGAAGTGTATTTCTTATTCTTTCTCCTATTAATTTTTAAATCTCTTGTAAAATATTTTTTCATATACGCCAACATTTTTAATGCTCATTATGCTACACTAGGGATATTTTTAAGCTATAATTCAACTTCTTTCTCAGGATGGCTTATGGAATGTTATAAAAAAAATCATAAAATCCATATTTTTCCATGGGTTAATTAAATGATGTTTGAAGTGTGAATGTTTTCATGTTCTAATGACACATATATGTGTAAATGATTATTATGTGATAGGTGAGTCCTAAATAACCCTCTAATGCACTGAACAAAGATTTACATCTCACAGGATGATAAAGGGAAATGAGTAGTGATGCTTAGTCCACACAGGGAAACATACGGTGACACCTGATTCACTAAGGGGAATAGGAAGTAATGTATGATCTACTAAGAAAAACGGGTAAGTTAAGTTTCATCAACCAAGGGAATCAGGTGGTGCTGCCCGTGTTAGGTCAGAACGGGTAATGACAGATGGTTTAGAGGGGGTGAATAGACCATGTTAAAATTTTAAACAAATAAATTGATTAATTAAATTAATCATCAAAGTTAATTATCAAGGTTAATTAGCAGCGGAAAAAGTAAATAACGCAAGGATGTTTTTTTACAGTAGTTCGGTCCAAAGTGGACACACTTCTACTCTTATATCTCTCTACTCGGCGAGAGATACGCGTGTACTAAAAATGATTTTTACGGGGGAATCATAGCCCAATTACAAAATCATTTTATAGTAGAGGGATAACCACGACACTAACTTTTGTATGGGGAGTTACAACCCTTACAACCTGACTTTAGATAAAGGGAGTCACAACCCGAACAATCCTGACTTTAGATAAAGGGAGTCGCAACCCGAACAATCATGACTTTAGATATAGGGAGTCACAACCCTTAGATCTCAAATTTAGAATCCGGGAGTCACAACTCGAAGAAACAAAATAATAAATAATGCTTTTGTGAGTAAAAACATAAATAAGAAAAATAGAGTGCGTGTGAGAGATAGAAAATAGTGTTACAGACTCACAATCAGATGAATGGGAAGATAAAATATTAAAGCAAATGTACTGGTTGTTGAGGATTATAATGGTTTGTCTCATCAAGGTAAATACAGTCGAAGCAGAATTAATTCAACCCTTGAGAGATCATGCAGGTGATGAAATAGAGTGTTGTAGGACGTTGCCTCGCACAACAGGTTCAAAGTTCGCAACTCTT
This sequence comes from Viscum album, assembly GCA_963277665.1. Lineage (NCBI taxonomy): Eukaryota > Viridiplantae > Streptophyta > Magnoliopsida > Santalales > Viscaceae > Viscum > Viscum album. The sequence goes on from OY728165.1 coordinate 228,496,662, forward strand.
TCTCTTCGAAAAAACAGAGTATAAAAAATGTCAACGTGTGTCTTGCAATTTTGTATCTTGATATTGTCTTGTATCTTCTTTCTTGTAAGTGAGAATGATATATATAGAGAGAGAATAAATATTCAGAAGTTACAGCAGTTTCGCTTCCTTCAAATATTCAAAATAAATCGAGTCAAAAGCGTTCATAAATATCTCCATAAAAAACGCAGCACCGTTGCCTCTTTATTCTTGTGGAATAAATCTCAAATAAAAGCATTCAAAATAATTTGAGTAACTCTTCCAAAAATATATCCAGAAATATAGCAGCGTTGAATGATTTAAAACAATGATTTAAATCCATTCAAATTTCTTTAAATTTAGACAAAACAGTTCCTGAAAACTAGTAGCACAATCCGTAAGTAAATTAAAAAATTTGAATTTAAACAATTTTGAAACCACCAAATTAATGGGAAAAAGTCGTTGAAAAATTATTAATTTTCCTCTTTAAATATTCCACCAAAAACATTAAAAACTCTTCGATTATAATCCTTACATTCAATGAGAATTTTTTCAGTAGAAAAACCTTTAAAAATAATCCATACATATGCAGAAAATCAATTTTAAAAAAATGTACAGAATGAACAGTAACTTGGGAATGAATAGTAATGTAGGGTATGAACCATACTTTTCGGAATGAACAATAACATAGGGTATGAACCATACTTTGCACTATTCATGAATAGTGATGTAGGGTTGATGAACCATACTCTGCACTATTCATGAGCAGTAACGCAACGTATGAATAATGAACAGTAACACAACGTAGGGTTGATGAATAGTAACACAACGTAGGGATGATGAACAGTAACATAGGATTGATGAACCATATTTTGCACTATTCATGAATAACAACATAGCGTATGGATGAAGCATAGTAACATAGGGTTGATGAACCATACTTTGAACTATTGCGAAAGTAGGGTTGCCCATACTTTGTGAAAAACTGGACATCAAATTTTAACAAACTTCAACGAATTTTTAAGGGTTCTAAACAGCAGATTCAGACTTTGGTCAAAAGACTTCTGTGTAGAAAAACTTATTAGCTTTCCAACTAATCAAAAATCAAATAAATCCAACATCTACTATTCCAAATATCATAAAAAAACAGAACCAATAACATTCTGGAAAACAACAGTTCTAAAAAATCGAAGTAGAAATTAAAGAAATTTAATCACCATTCAAACAACCTTTTTAGACTTTGATGTAAACTAATGAAATCAAGATAAACATGTTTTCTTTCTATAAAATCAAGTTTCATGTGAATATGATAACTGTAGAAGTTGCAGTAAAATAAATACAGAAACTTTTTAAAACTGTTTGTTGTAGAGTTTCTAAAACTATATTAGTAAATTAATTGATTTTTTAGAGTAATAAATATGCATTTTTAGACATCCTCACAAACTAATGAAATGTATATAAATCTCTTATATATCTAATGTGATAAGAATCATATAGATTAATGCACTGTAGCTTAATAAACCATCAAAATACAGAAAGGTTTTTAAATATAAATCACATGTAATCAAACAAAAGAAAACATGAACATGAAAAAACAGTCTCCCAAAGTAATCAAACAAGCAATCAAACAAAAGAGAATACACATACACGAACAATCTCCCCTTTTTTGTATGATTACAAAACCAAAACTTTTGAATAATTAAAACCAATTTTAAAACATTTAAAACCAATTTATTTCTCCCCAATTATTGCTCCCTATTTTCTTCGAAAATATCTCTCCCAAAACCAATGTTTTAAAACAAGTAAAACCAAGTTATTTATCCTCCTTTTGTAAAAAAACAAAAAGTGAAAACAAACTCCCCCTAAAAATGCAGTAAAAAATTAAAATTCTAACATACCAAGTTCAAATTTAATTTTTTCAAATTGAAAAGAGTATAAAGGCTTTGTAAAAATATCTACCAGCTGTTTTTCAGAAGGTATAAATTTTAAAACAATATCATCCTTGTTCACATGATCTCTAATAAAATGAAATCTAAGATCAATGTTCTTTGTTCTAGAATGTTGTAAGGGGTTTTTAGAAATAGAAATTGTAGAAGTATTATCACAATAAATAGGCAGTTTATCAAGATAAACACCAAAATCACATAATGTTTGCTTAATCCATAAATTTTGAGCACAACTACTAGCAACAAAGATATAATCAGCTTCTGAAATAGATAAAGAAATATATAGTTGTTTCTTAGAATACCAAGAAATTAAACGTTTTCCTAGAAAATGGCACATACCTAATGTGCTTTTTTCATCAATTCTACATCCCCCAAAATCAGAATCAGATTATGATATTAATTCAAAATAGTTATACTTTGAATAAAATAAGCCAGAATCAAAGGTTCCTTTAACATATCTAATTATTATTTTGATATCTTTAATATGACTTTCTTTAGCATCTGCTTGAAATCTAGCACATAAACAAACACTAAAAATGATATCAGGTCTAGACATAGTTAAATATAGCAAGCTACCTATCATGCCTCTATAAACTTTAAAATCAACAGATTTACCAGATACATCAATGTCTAATTTACAATTAGTACCCATAGGTGTTTTCATAGATTTAACACAATCAAGACTAAATCTTTTAATTAACTCTTTAGCATACTTATATTGAATAAGAAAAGTTCCATCCTTTATTTGAAAAAACTAAAGTCTAAGAAAGAATTTTAATTCTCCCATTAAACTCATATCAAATTCGAAAGACATCAGAGAAGAAAAATCATTGCAAAGTATTTCACTAGAGGAACCAAAAAATATATCATAAACATAAAATTGAATAACTAAAATATCATCAAAAGTTTTTTTAATAAAAAGAGTTGGATCCACATTTCCTTTCTTAAAACCACTATTTAATAAAAACAAAGGCTTTCATACCAAGCACTAGGTGCTTGTTTAAACCATACAATGCTTTAGAAAGTTTAAAAACATGGTTAGGAAATTTTTCACTTTCAAAACCAGGGGGTTGAGAAACATAAACTTCTTCAGTTATAAAACCATTTAAGAAAGTACTTTTTACATTCATTTAATATAATTTAAAACCTTGAAAATAATTAAAATCCAATAAAATTATAATTACCTATAACCTAGAAACAGGTGCAAAATAATCTTCAAAGTCGATACCTTCTTCTTGAGTGTATCCTTGAGCAACAAGCCTTACTTTATTTTTGAAAATCTGTCCAGATTCATCCAGCTTTTTTCTAAATATCCACTTAGTTCCAATTACCTGCTTATCCTCAGGCAATTCTACTAAAGTCCAAACATTATTTCTAACAAACGAATTTAATTCAACTTGTATATTAACAAACCAGTTTGCATCTTTTAAAGAATCATTAACATTAAAAGGAATATAATCAGAAATAAAAAATTAATTGGAACAAAAATTTAAAACAGAATTTCTAGTTTTAACACCAAAATAAACATTGCCAATTACATTTTCAATAGGATGATCTTTGTGAATCTTCCAAGATTTTGGATCATGCTGAGAAGGAGTATTCTCCCCCTCAATTGATTTGTTCTTATCTTGAGGAACTTCTTCACTGAAATTAAATCATCTAAACTCTTCATTAATAGCATTAGAATTAGAATTTAATTTAACATTATTTTCATTAAACACAACATGAATAGATTCTTTAATAATCATAGTTCTTTTATTATAAACTCTACAAGATTTACTATTATTATAATAACCAAGAAAAATACCTTCATTACTCTTAGCATCAAATTTATCCAAATTATCTTTTGAATTTAAAATAAAAACTTTATAGCTAAAAACTCTAAACTAAACAACTTTAGGCTTTTTATTTTTGAATAATTAATAAGGAATTATATTTAACAAAGGTCTAATAAGAATTCTATTTGAAATATAACATGCAGTAAAACTGCCTCAACCCAAAAATATATAGGCAAATTATATTCACTTAACATAGTTCAATTCCTTTCAATAAGAGTTCTATTTTTCCATTCTACAACACCATTTTGTTGTGGTGTTTTAGAAGCAGAAAAATTATGAAAATAACCATTCTTTTCACAAATTTTTTCAAAATCTAAATTATGAAATTCACCTCCTTTATCACTACGAATAAAAATAATCACACAAACTTTTTCATTTTGAACTAATTTACAAAAAGCAGTAAATCTAGAAAATGTATCATTTTTATGAGCAAAAAAGTATACCCAAGTAAATATATTATAATCATCAACAATAACTAAAGTATATTTCTTTCCACCAAGAATGAAAATTTGAGTGGGACCAAATAAATCAAGATTTATTAACTGTAAAGGTCTATTAGTACTTATCTGATTGATGGGTTTAAAAGAAATTTTGTGCTGCTTCCCTTTCATGTAAGGGTCACAAACATGGAGATGTTCTTTCTTGAAGGAAGGCAGTTGTAACACATTTTCATGTTTTGAGAGATTATGCAACAATCTGAAATTAACATGACCTAAGCGTCGATGCTAAAGGATGTTGTCATTCTGTACAACGTTCAAAAACTTTACATGTTGAATAGTTAGTTTAGCAAAATCAATAGTATAAATATTATCTTTTCGATTAACATAAAATAATAATGAATCATCTTTAAAAGCTAAAAATTTATCATTTTGAAATTTAACTTTCATTCTATCATCACATAATTGTGATATACTAATTAAATTATGTTTTAAACCTTCAAAATATAAAACTTTATAAATAATAGTAGAATTTAAAATACCAACTTTACCAAAACCTTTTACTTTGGCTTGAATTGTCTTCAAATGTAATAGTGCCTCCATTACATGTGTTGTAAGTAATAAACTTTGATGGGTATCTGATCATATGCCTAGATCATCCACTGTCCAGGTACCATATGTTGTTCTTGAGACATCCAAGGCATTTTTCCTACAAAAATCAATTACTTGATAATTTTGGTGCCCAAACTACTTTGGGTCCAATGGGATTAGTTATACAATTTTTAGGTACCCATATAGAATTTAAACATGTATTGTAAGGTACTCTAGATAATAAGGATTTAGAAATATTAGTTTTTGTAAATCCCAGAGATTGTTTAAATCTAAGAGAACAATCATTTGCATAATGACCTTTCATGCCACATTTAAAACAAGCAATGGTTGAAGTACAACCATTTTTATTTTTAATAAAATGAGTTTTGTACATTTGGGGTAATCTTCTATCATAGCCAAAACCATCTTTATTTTTATCAGTTTTTGTCAAAGACATCATCTCATGATATTTTTCACGACCTTGAATAAAAGCAGATAAACTTTGTTTAAGACTTTCAACTTCCTTTTTCAAAATTTCATTAAAATTTTGAGCAGATTTTAAATTTTCATAAACTTTTGAATGAGAAGAAGAAGATGCAGTGTTACTTAATTTTTCATTCTGATGCAAAAGTATTTTATTTTCATAAACAAGTTTCTCATTGTTTTCTTTAAGCTTATTATATAAATCAGAAACTTTGAAAATATTTTTTCTTAATATTTCAATTTCTTTATTTAATTCAAAAAAATTGGGGTTTTTAGAATCACATTCAGAATCATAACATTCAGAATAAAAACAAGAATTACTAATCTTTTCTAGTGATTCCATAAAGCACAAGTTAGCAGATTATTTTTCATTTTTTGACTATTCACTAGAATCAAATTCTTCTGTACAACTCCAACTAGTGGTCAACACCTTTTGTCCTTCTTTTTGTATTTAACTTTATTCTTTAGTTTAGGACAATTGGCTTTGATATTCCCTTTCTTTCATCACTCATAACAAGTTATATATGAAGTATTATAATTCATATCACATTTCTTATCTCCCTTATATTTTTCTTTTTGAGGGTTTCTTTTAAACCAATTCTTAAATCCTTTCTTTTTCATTCTTTTATAAACTCCAGTCACAATTTAAGCCATATATTCTTTTTCAATATCCTATAGATCAGAATCAGAAGAGTCAGTAGAAATAATATTCATGTATTTAAAGGCTACACCTTTTCTTTTTGTCATCTCCTCAGCAGCTATATTATTTAATTCAAGTTCATGTTGAAGGAGTGATCCAATCAATTCATCCAGGGTGTATTCTTTGAAATTCTTTATTTCATCAATGACAACCTTCTTTGCGTGACATTTATTTAGTAAGGATCATAGGACTCTTTCAACAAGTACTGGGTTTTCCAGAGCTTCTCCAAGTAAATTCATTCCATTCATAGTGCTTGTGAATCTGTGGAACATTTGTTTTACCGTTTCATTTTCACTCATATCAAAGGCTTGATACTCATCACGAAGCATTCCAAGTTTGGTACAAATTAGTTTTTCAGAGTTAAGATGAGTAACTTGTAGAATATTCCATGTTTCATAAGCTGTTTTACAAGCAAACACATGACTAAAAACACTTTTATTAATAACACAATATAAAATATTAACAACTTTGTAATTTAAAACGTATCTAGCAGCATCATTTCCGATAAGAGTATATGGGTTAGCTTCAGGCAGTGTATATTATTTTGACATGATAGACTAGTGCTCAATGCTCAACTGTTTGAGGTAAGCCTCCATTCGGGATCTCCAGTAGCCATAATCATTGCCATCAAAGTGAGATGACTTTTGAGGTATCCTAACATCATTCGGGTTCAATCCTGCCATCTTATAAGATCTTGTCCTTAGACCATGAGGTCTAGGAAAATGTTAGCACAAATAAAATAAAATTAGACTATAGAGAGGGATTTGATAATTCCAAAAGGAACAATCTTTTGATATAGATTGAAGAGTATTAGAAAGAGAATAAAAGAGATAATCAGTTCTAAATAAGATTTCCCTTTGATACCAATTGTTAGGTATCAACAAGTTATGATTCATGATCCACTATGTTGTAGTTCTCATGCCTGTATTCATGAAACATTATTTTTCTATGAAATTATGTTATGAAGGATCGTGTAATATGATTCATGCTTTATCTAGATATGTTTTTCTAATGTCACGTTCATGGATCTTAATTATGCTCTCATACCCGCAAGCTTAACTTTTTCCCACTCATGATCATAATTGGTTATTACTTATATTACCTTTATTGGGTGTTTGAGATCACCCCTTTCTCATGTTTTAATTCCATAGGTTATGAAGATGAGTGTAACTTATGAGAAGTATAAAAGGGAGTATAGTGTGGCTCAATTATAGAGAAATTTCCACAAACATTGTAAAATAAGTTACTTATGCATTTGATTCTTGATGAGCCCAAGTGTTGCATTTATTGCTAATGATGCGTCAATATTTGTTTGGTGAGTTTGGATAAAGCGAAGATTCTTGAAAAATTGTTATGAATTCATTTAATGACATTGGATGTCATGCTTGAACAGTTCTGCTTGAAAACTGTGATGATTGTTGAATTGGTCTTCAATGTTAAAGACTTGTGAGAAATGAATTTGATAAAGTGCACATTATTACTGTTGGGAAGGAAACAAATCGATTCCAGAATAAAAACTCAATTGCAACAAAATATCGTGTGAATCTCTAATGAAAATTGAAGCATAAAAAATAGCAGGAAATAAATTGAAGTGCATATTTTAATGTGAAAAAACCCTTTAATGCGGAAGATTAAAAACCCATGTGGAAACTCTAAAAAATTCCACTATGAACCAGAGAGTACAAAATTCAAGTAATGCTCGAACTTGAATTACAATGAGAGCATAGAAAAGACTTGTGTGAAAACCACACCCCAATAGACCTTTGTCTTTTCTTTGATAACCATCCATCGCTAGTAAAAAATGTATTTTTCACATCGCCTTTTTCACATCAGTTATTTGTAACCACCATGAAAAATCCATCTATGTTGCTTTATCACATCGTTTATTAGATAACCGATGTGAAAAAATATGTAGCGCGCTTTATCACATTGGTTATTATATAACCGATGTGATAAAGAGATTAATTTCCGTCAGTTATAAAATAACTGATGTTTTAAAGCTAATTTTTCACATCGGTTATTATATAACCGATGTGAAAAGTCAAAAAAAAAACTTTCTAATGCTGGTTATTATATACATGACGTTATAAACTGTTTAAAATTTTATGAATCCACACTTTGATTCATTTCAGTGTTATTTGATCTCACTAAAGCAAACTCATCTCTCTAACGCATGGAATGACTAACCTCGTTTCTTCAATCCGGTGGCATGAAATCTCGGTTTTACATCATTATACATCCTCATGTTTCATCAGATCATTGTTTCCATTTGATCTACTTGTCTCTCAACTCTCAAGTAAGCTCCACACATCGATTCTCTCTTTCGATCATTCATAGTCACAGATTCCCTAACTCTCGTTTTTTTATTACGTTTACTCACATCTCGTATTACCATCTTTATATACTCTTAGATTTCGTCGGACTCATCGTTTCATGTTCATATATAGATCTGCTCGTCGCAAATGTCAGATTACCATCATCATATACCTTAGTTATCTGTTGATTTAAGTGAAAATGTATAGATTTCATTGCATTTTAATGTTATATGTTAGATCATAAATTTCAACATTATATCTTAATGTTCTGGTTTTTCTATTATATGGAGGAGCGTTTGCACTAAATTGTTTGATAGATGTTTATTGAACTATGATATAGTATTAAATCACACATGCATATAGAAAACCTTGTTTGTGGTTTAGTGTAATGTACATTCTTTTCAATCCCTTAGCTAATTATATTAATTTTCACCTTGAATGTGTATTGTTAAGAAATATTACAGATCCCTTTTATTGGTTTCCTCATATAACCATGCCTAACATGGTTGCAGATGTACTCTTGAATTTATTTTTAATTATATGTTACATATAGGGTGGATGATTTTTCTCTACATAGTATCATAGAAATGTAAGGCTTGATGATGTATTATATAATGATAGATGTGTCACATTAATCATCTTAATTTTGGACTAATAGACAACATAGAACCACTTGGGAGAAAATTTTAGTGACTAATCATACGTCATATATTTAGTGGAACATTAGGTTATCTACATTCTTTTTATATAATTACTTTTATATATGAATGTCCATGATTTATTAAATATCAACTCATAAAGTAATCATAATTATTCTTAAAATCTTATTATATGTTATATAATTAACTAGATTCACTTTGATATTTGTATATGTTTTGATTAGTGGTTTATATCTTATTTATTAGTTATATTTAAACTTATATTCAATTATTGTCTAGAATTTATAATTATACTTTTCAAATAGGCATACTTTTTTTTAATTTCAAAGTTATGCTACTTTCAAAGTATAACATCTTTGATATAAATTTAAACCAGCTTTGACTTGAATTATTTATTCTCACTTTTGTCACCACTATATTCTTTTGATAAGATATTTATTTTTTATATTTGTTATAGATAATAACGATTCGAAGTTGGATTACGACACTTCGAATAAGTGATGAATATGAGGATGATGTTGATGCTTTTTTGGAATTTTATAAATGAAATGTTCTAAACAACGACATGTTTTTTATCCATGTCTGAAATGTTTAAATATGAAGAAGTTGAAAAACAGAGAGGTCAAAGATCATTTAATTTTTCATGGTTTTAATATGAGTTACAACACTTAGATTTGACATGGTGAAACTAGGAAGAATATAAGATCTAATGATGATGATGCTTTATAAGATGATAACTCAGATGAAATTGAAGAAATGATTCATGATATTGAAGCAGAGACAATAGAGAAAGAATTGACAGTTGAGCATCTATATGGTAATGCTGAAAAACTATTGTATCCAGTTTGTATGGAATTTAAGGTTTAATCATTGGTGCTAAAATTGATTAACTTGAAGGTGAAACATGGTTAGAGTGACAAGAGTTTTACTGGTTTTCTATAATTATTGAAAGATATTCTTCCTAAAGACAATGATATTTCTGGTTCATATTATAAAGCGAAGAAAACACTATTCCCAATGAGATTAGGTTACAAAAAAATACATGTATGCCCGGATGACTGTGTGTTATATAGGAAGGAATATTAATTTTCACTACCACAAAACTGGGCAAGGTCAGTGCCACCCCTTTATCAGCGCTAACGAAAAAGCGCTGATAAAGGGGGGGGGGCTTTATCATCGCTAAAAAAAGCGCTGATAAAAGTACCCTTTTATCAGCACTTTTTTTAGTAGCGCTGATAAAGGGGGGGCCTTTATCAACGCTTTTTTTAAAAGCGCTGATAAAGGGTTCAACTTCAAAAAAAATTTAATTAAAAATAATATATTAATATATAATTATATCAATATTGTTATATTGATGTAAATATAATATATAATTTTTAAATATATTTTAGATAAGTATAAATATACATTTACACTTATTATACTTAATATATAAGATATTTAGTGAAAATGACTTATAAAAAAATTAAAAAAAATATTTTTAATTAATAATTTGCTAATTATTATGGAGTAATAGTCATTTAATAACAATTTAAAGACTAAAAAAATTAAAAAAAATTAAAAAAAGATCCAAAATATGTTGAAAACGCAACTCAAACTTCAAACGGCCATAACTTTTGATCCGAGTGTCCGTTTGAGCTCTACCACATATCAAATCGAAACCTGTGACAAGATCTATGTCGCCATGACTTGGGGGGACCCTAGTCAATGGTTTTTAGAGGCCAAAAGAGGCCCATAAGGTCTCCAAAACTGAGTTTTTAGTCGGGGTACCCCGATTTTTTAACATTTTGTGGATTTTTAGCCTCGTTTAAGGGGGTATTATTGGATTTTTTTGGTGGGGACTGAATTTATTCCAAGGTATTACATTCATATTGATATTATTTCTTTGAAATTTTATCGTTTTTTATAATGTACTGCTATTTATAATCAAATATATAACTATATGTACATATTTTTTATATATTCACGCCTAAAAATTAATTTTTTTTAAATAAATAATTAAACATATTTACATATAAAATATATTAGCTTTATCTAAATAATAACTAATATCCATTTTATTTAAAATACCGATATATGAATATTTATATAACTATATATTAATATAACTATATATATATATATATATATTAATATAACTATATATATATATATATTAATTTAACTATAAATATATATATTAATATAACTATATATATATTAATATAAATATATATTACTATACGAATAAATATAACTAAATATATATATAAATAAATAGATATATCATAAATAAGAGAAAAAATCAATATAGGGGAGTGTCAAAGTCTTTAGGTGTGCAGGGGGGAGGTCTCGAGATCAAATCCGGGTGGAGGCAGGTTTGTGCACGCAAGGCTGATTTAGAGGGGCTAGCGCTGATAAAGGGTGTAAGCGGTGTGTGCGGGCACTGAAGGGTGCAGAGAAAGTGCTGATAAATGGGGGGCTCAAGCGCTGTAAAAAGCCCCCCCGAGATTGGTAGTATTTTTTTTATTTTTTTTATATTTTTTTTATTTTTTTTATTTTTTTTATTTTTATCAGTGCTAAAAAGAAGCACTGATAAAAGGGGTCTTTTATCAGCGCTAAAAAGAAAGCGCTGATAAAAGACCATTTTATCAGCGCTTTTTGGAGTGCTGATAAAGGGGACCCCCCTTTATCTTCACTGACATTAATAGCGCTTTTTCTAGCGCTATTAATGGCCATTTTTAGCACTAATAAAATCCATATTTGTAGCAGTGTTTTGGAAAAGTGTCATAAATGTGGGACGCCACGATATAAGTTAAAAGAAAAATTACTTGTTGGTTTAGCAGTTACATAGCATTTTGGTATCTTCCTATAATTTCTCATTTGAAACATTTATTTTCAAATTCACATGATGCAAAAAGGTTAAGATGACATGCATATGAGTGGATATGTGATGAAAAATTAAGGCATTCGGTTGATTGTCCACAGTGGAAGAAAATTGATCAGCAGTTTCTTATATTTGAAAATGAAGTTAGAAATATAAGACTTGGACTATGAACTGATGGAATAAATCCATATTAAAGCCTCAGTTGCACACATAGTTCATGGCCTATTTTATTGTTTATTTACAACTTATCTTCTGAATTTTGTATGAATCACAAATATGTCATGCTGAGTTTAATGATCTCTGGACCAAAATAGCCTGGAAATGATTTTGATATTTTCTTGTCACCATTAATTAATGATTTGAAACTCTTATTGGAGGATGGTATTAGGGTGTTTGATTCTTATAAAATGAAATATTTTCAATTGCATGAAATGATTATGTTCACTATAAATGAATTTCTAGTGTATGAAAATTTGTCTAGATACAGTGTTAAGGGGCATAAAGCATGTCCAATTTACGAACAAAGAACTTTATATTATTAACTAAATCATGGGAGAAAAACAGTATACATGGGTCATCAAAAGTTTTTGTCTATGAATCACTCTTATAGAAGATTAAAAAAGGAATTTAATGGATCATAATAATTTGATATTTCTCTAAAAACTTTATCCATTGATCAGTATTTTGAGAGGGTAAAAAACCCTGATGTGAAATTCAGAAAGACACATAAATCTGGTAATTATAGAAATATTTGGAAGAAACAATTAATATTTTTTGAGTTACCATATTGGCGATATCATGAGGTCAAACATAACATTGATTTCATGCATATAGAGAATAATATTTGTGATAGATTGATTGGAATATTGTTAGATATTAAAGAAAAGACTAAAGATGGGTTGAATGCAAGATTGTACTTACTCTCAATGGGAATAAATTTGGTGTTAGCTCCAAATTCTAATGGAAGGTGAACATTCCTACCCCCAAATTGTCATACATTATCTAAGAGGGAGAAAATTAGTTTTTGTTAGTGTCTTCATGATATCAAAGCACCATAGGGTTATTCTTAAAATGTAAAAATTTTTGTGTCTTTAAAGGATTTGAAGTTGACAAGTATGAAATCTCATTATTGTCACGTCATGATGCAACAACTCCTACCGATTATATTACATAGAATATTTCACATCTGTGTTAGAAAGACAACAATGAAGGTCTGTTGTTTTTTCAATTAAATTTTGAATAAGGTTATTGATCTGAATGTTTTGAACAATTTGGAAAATAAAGCAATTTCTATACTTTGTCAATTGGAAATGTATTTTCCTCCATCTTTTTTTGATATCATGGGGCATTTAATGGTTCATTTGGTGTGAGAAATAAAGCTTTTTAGACCTATGTATTTATGATAAAACACAATTTTATTGAATATTTTATTGATAATAAATTATATAATTTTCTCATATTATGGTAAATATGTCTATTTATGAAATATTTTGGATTAGATCATTCATTTGAAAATTTGATGAAAATTCCAGTTTTATCCTTTTAAAATGCAATGTAGTATTTCACACATAAATATTTTAAAATGACTTATTTGAACTTAAATTTTTTTAACAGTATTACTCACTTAATTTTATACAACTTTTATTCAGAACACTAGAGCTAAAGAGTGCATTTGGATGGATTAAATGAGTCATTAATTCAATGATGGGCTGGACACGCGAGATTGGACATCACTTTAGTATTTGGGCCATATATTCTACATCCATGCATGGATTGAGCCCAAATTTTGATAGAGGATCTAAAAACCAATTTATCACATATTATCCTTCTGTAAGTACATCTAATTCACACTTTTTTGTGGTCAAGAAGGCAGTTCAAGTGAGATTAAAATATTTGGAAGAATCTTCTCATTCGCACTTGAAACCACTTTTAACCTAGCCTCCCCCCCCTCTATAAATATGCATTTTTCTCATTTGTAAGGGTTTGTAACGTAAATTATAAAGTTTATGGAAGATGAGAAAGGTTCCACTCCAATTCTCCAAGCAATTCAATAAGGGTATCTCTTGAATCAAGGATTCCTTCGTCGAAGCCCTCTTCTTCCTCATGTTGTAATGTTTGTGTTTTCATAATAAACTTATCTGTTATTATTTTATTTATTATCTTTTATTTTGTTTAGTTAAAATTTATTATTCTATTAATCTTTATAATTGGTCTAGAATCAAGAGTAGAAATGTGATTGGGTTCTACCCTTTCTAAACCTTTTCACATGCAAAACGTTTCTACGATGACTACACTACTCATGGAAGAGTAGTTATTTTTAGTAATCGATTTACCTCTAACCTTCTTAATTCATTTATTTTGAATCAATGATATACTATAATTCACTTGATATTATCTATTAGTTTATTTTTTAATTTAAATGAAACTAATAAAGCAATTTAACAATTGACACAAAAACACGCGAGGTCGGAAGTTGTGTAAATTGTGAGAGTGTGATCTTAATCGGTAATAAAAGACCACACCAGATAAATTTTTAGAGTTCAAATATAATCCCTAAACTCAATTAATTCACATTTACAGAGTGAATATGTTATCTAATTAACCACTGACCATAATCTAACCTTAGAATATCAATCAAAGTAGGGTGCTGCGATCATGTGTTCCGAAGCTAGCCTAGGGTTTAAGTAATTTCATCTTTATGGTTAAGTTAACTCCCATAGGGTTTGAGGGTTAAAAAAATAAGGGATAATAATTAATTGGATATTAATTTAAATGATAATGATCATTAAGTAAATGAATAGGTAGAGTTAGACCGATTAGGCCTTTTAAAATATTTTCTAAAAAAAAATATTCTTGTTGTGTCGAATTTCATTTCAAAATTAAAAACAAAAAAATGAAATCTTCTTCCAGCAAACTTCATCTAGTTTTATAAATGATAAACAACCCCCCATCCTTTCAAGTAGTGTTTTTATTCTCTTTTATTTTATTTTTATAATACATTTAAGAAATTGTTTTAATTTACTTCCTCCTTTGAGAGATGACCTTGGTCATCCACTCTGTTGCACCTAAGTAACCCGAAACCGAACATCATTTAAAAGCGCCCACGATAGAGCCTTTCAAGAAGGTGGACCTTAGATGACATATTAGGTATTATACCCTCCATTTTCATGCATAGGATTATTTTGGAGGATGGGGCTAAACTAGTTAGGTAGCCATAAAGGAGACTAAATCCAACTCTTCTGAAAGTCGTAAAAAAGAAGTTGAAAAATTGATCGAGGCATGTATAATCTTTCCCATTTCAGATTCTCAATGGGTAAGTCCTATTCAGGTTGTGCCTAAGAAAAGTGGTGTTACAATTTTTAAAAATAATAAATATGAGTTAGTTCCAATGAGGGTACAAAACAATTGGCGTGTGTGTATTGATTATAGGAAACTAAATCAGTCCACCCGTAAGGACCATTCCCCCCTCCCATTTATTGATCAAATGCTTGAGAGAATAACCGGGAAGACACATTATTGTTTCTTGGATAGATTTTCTAGATATTTCTAGGTTTCTATTGCTCCAGATGATTAGGAGAAGACAACATTCACTTGTCTATTCGGTATGTTTGCCTACCGAAGGATGCCATTTGGACTTTGCAACGCCCCAGGCACCTTCCAGAGATGCATGGTGAGTATTTTTTCTAATTTTATTGAAACCTACATGGAGGTATTTATGGATGATTTTACAGTGTATGGATCCTCATTTGATGAATGTCTAAGTAGTTTGAGAAATGTGTTAAATCATTATATTGAGAATAATCTGGTCATGAACTTTGAAAAGTGTCATTTCATGGTAGAGCATGGCATTGTCTTAGGGCATGTAGTGTCAAAACATGGGATAGAGGTTGATATATCTAAGATAGATATTATTTCATCCTTACTATATCCTTCATGTGTGTGTGATGTTAGATCTTTCCTAGGTCATGCGGGATTTTATCGGCGCTTCATCAAAGATTTTAGTAAGATTGCTCTTCCTATGTCACGATTACTTCAAAAGGATTCTAATTTTGTGTTTGATGATTATTGCAGGACTTCCTTTGATGATATAAATAAGTTCCTTCCCACTCCACCAATCATACAACCCCCACAGTGGGAGTTTCCTTTTGAGATTATGTGTGACGCCTCTAACTTTGCAGTCGGAGTTGTCTTATCTCAGAGGGTAGAGGGATGTTCACATGTGATTGCATATGCATCAAGGCCATTATATTCGGCCCAATAAAACTACATAGCCATAGAAAAGAAGTTTCTTGCTGTTATATTTGCTTTAGATAAATTATGTTCATATTTATTGGGCTCTAAAGTAGTCATTTTTTCTGACCATACAGCTCTGAGGTACCTATTGAAGAAGCCAGATGTAAAGCCCAGGCTAATATGATGGATGCTCATTCTTCAATAATTTGAAATTGAGATAAAGTATAAGAAGGGGTCAGAAAAATTGGTGGCATACCACATGATTAGGCTTAATCACACACTATAGGATGACACCTTGGACCAAGTACCACTTCAGGACACTTTCCCTGATGAGCATCTATATCCCATCTTAGGTACGCATCCTTGGTATGCTGATTTAGTGAACTACCTTGTTGCATATAAAATTCCTGCAAATTTAAAGAAACATCAAGTCCAAAAGTTAAAGAGTGAGTCGAGATTTTATGTATGGGATGATCCCTACTTATGGCGCATGTGTAGTGACCAAGTTATTAGGATGTGTATTCCCGATCATGAGTTTGAGTCTGTTCTGCAATTATGTCATACACTTGCTTGTGGTGGGCACTTTGGACCCCAACAGACAACTAGGAAAGTTTTGGACTATGGATTACATTGTCCTAGATTATTCCATGATGCCCATGTGTTTTGTAATTCATGCTCTCGTTTCCAACACACTGGGAACATTTCTAGGAGATATGAGATGTCCTAAAAACCCATACTATTCTGTGAAATTTTTGATGTATGGGGCATCGATTTTATGGGACCTTTTCTTAGTTCATTTGGATTTTTGTATATTTTGGTTGATGTTGATTATGTGAGTAAATGGGCGGAGGCTAAGGCCACCAAGACTGACGATTCTCATGTTGTAGTGTACTTTGTCAAGACACAGATTTTTTGCAGGTTTGGAGTACCGAAGGCCATTATTAGTAACCAAGGGACACACTTCTGCAATCAGAATTTTGCTTCCCTTCTTTGGAATTATGGGGTGACACACAGAACATCAACACCATACCACCCCCAAATAAATGGCTAAACTAAGGTTTCAAATCATGAGTTGAAACAAATTTTGGAGAAAACCATGCAGCCAAATAGGAAAGATTGGAGCAAGCACTTGGATGATGTGCTTTGGGCTTATAGGATAGCATACAAGACACCCATTGGTATGTCCCCATTTTGGATTGTTTTTGGGAAAGCGTGTCATCTCCTCATGGAAGTTGAGCATTGAGCTTATTGGGCTATAAAGAAATTCAACATAGATTCGGCACAAGCTGGAATCTAAAGGAAGTTGCAAATTCAAGAGATTGAGGAGATTAGATTGTCTTCATATGAGAACTCAAGGCTCTACAAGGAAATATCAAAAGTATCTCATGATAGAATGATCCAACAAAGGGAGTTTCATGTTGGAGAGAAAGTCCTTCTCTATAGTTCATGACTAAAGCTGATGTTTGGTAAGTTGCGTTCCAGATGGTTAGGTCCTTATGTTGTGACTAATGTTTTTACTTATGGTACAGTGGAGATCGCTCAAGAGGACACTGGAAGGATCTTTACAGTCAACAGACAATGTTTAAAGAAATATATTGGGGGACTTCCTATTGATGCAGTGGATTTCATCACACTGCATGACCCCATCACCACTTAAGCATATCAAGTTGTTCCTAACCCTTTCACTTCTTTATTATTTTTCTTATTTAAAATTATACATTTCATGTGCATATATCATCTCATGGTTTCACATTGAGTACAATGAAATATTTTAAGTGTGTGTGTGTGTGGGGGGGGGATTTTAGTTTAGTAATTTCAATTGTTTTCCTATTTTTTAATGATTTTCAAAAAAAAATTGTGTGTTTTTCAAATTTTGTGTATTTATTTTTCAATTTTTTGTGTGTTTTTGAAAATTTTGAGCTGAAATTATTCTCATCACCATTTTTAAATCCATATCAATAAGTGAAACAATTTATCCCTTGAAACTGAGCTTAAATGAATACTGAAAATGAATTTGTTTCAAGTTCAAATCTTTAGTAATTTCATGAAAAGTACTCTAAATTTTGAATCTCATGCCACATCTCACTGTCCTTATATTTGAAATAACTTTCCTGTGAGGATTCTAAACCATTATTTTCATATTATTTACATTTAACTCACTTCTTGAGAGAACTAAACCATGTTTGATTTAACCAGAATTTGATTTATTTCTGTTAAAACTTGAGGGTTTAAGGTACTTATGTTTAAATGATTGAGGCATTTGTTTGGTATTAAAGCCCCTATTTTAAATAATCCATTTTATAATGGCCTACCTGGAACATTTAATCCTTGTAGCCCTTAGAATACATGAACAACCTATTAGGTTAGCCACATTACAAGCTAGTTTTCTCTATCCAACCAACTCTTGAAGTGAAATTGTTTAATCTAATTGAACTTAAGTGTAGTGGGGAGCTGTCTTGTGTTGTGCTACCACATTCTGTTATACTTTGGGTGGAAAATTAAATTCTAAAGAGATGTGTTTGCTGCTAAAAAAAATCATTATGTTGTAATTTTTTCCTTTTCTGGAGATTTCATGATAAGTGAAGTTGTACCTTTCTAGAGCTTCTAATAGAGGGATAATGTTGTGCCTATCTAGAGCTTTCAAGAAAATCATGTTTGAGAAGATTGACATTTTTACTGATGAAATGTTGAATGGTGTGCACATTCCTTTATTTTTCATGATTATGAACATGAATCAATGCTATGGGTATTGAGGAGGAGACCATGTTTAAGTGAAATTTAGATTAATGCAATTTTGCTTCAAAAAGAGTCAAACCCTCCTCATTCAGCCTCAGAATTTTTCACATCTAAATCCTACCAACCAAAATCCACAGAGCAACCCTGAAAAGTCCTCATGATAAACATATGTTCTTGACTCACATAGAGTGGCAATGTAGGAATTTATCAAGCATATGGTGACCCTTTTATGAGTTTGGATGAGAAAGAGATTTCTAAAAAATTGACATTTGTGTGATAAGAGAATTCAAGTGAGGTAAGTGTTTTGTGCATGGGAGGATAAATGAAGTGGAAACATATTGAATGATATAAATTGAGAACTTGAAATAATAGTTTTTATGAGGCATGATAACTTTTGTTTCTTGGTGTGTAATTGTTTGATCTCAAGTATATGTGTTTTAAAATTTGTTTTGATTTGATATTGATGTTTACTTGTCACAATTTTTCGGAATAAATGATATGAGGTTTTTCCCGGGACTACAAAAGGTTAAGTGTGGGGATGTTGATAAAACACAATTTTATTGAATATTTTATTGATAATAAATGATATAATATCCTCAAATTGTGGTAAATATGTTTATTTATGAAATATTTGGGATTAGATCATTCATTTGAAAATTTGATGAAAATTCAAGTTTTACCCTTTTAAAATACACTGTAATATTTCGCACATAAATATTTTAATATGACTTATTTGAACTTAAAATTTTGTAAAAATGTTACTAACTAAATTTTATATAACTTTTATTCAGTACACTAGAGCTAAATGGTGCATTTGGATGGAGTAAATGGGTCATTAAGTTAATGGTGAGTTGGACACGTGAGATTGGACATCACTTTAGTGTTTGGGCCATATCTTATACATCCCTGCATGGATTGAGCCCAAATTTTGAAAGGGGATCTAAAAACCAATTTATAAAATATTATACTTATGGAAGGATAGATAATTCATGTATTTTGGTGGTCAAGAAGGCAGTGAAGGTGGGTTTAAAATATTTGGTAGAATCTTCTCATTCACACTTGAAACCACTTTTAACCTAGCCTCTCCTCCACTCTATAAATATTTATTTTTCTCATTTTTAAGTGTTAGGGATGTGAATTATGAAGTTTAGGGCAAAGGAGAAGAGGTTCCACTCTAATTATCTAAGCAATTCAATAAGGGTATCTCTTGAAGTAAGGATCCCTTTGTCGAAACCCTATTCTTCTTCCTCATGTTGTAATGTTTGTGTTTTCATAATAAACTTATTTGTTATTCTTTTATTTATTATCTTTTATTATTTTATTTTAAATTTTATTATTCTATTAATCTTCCTATTTGGTCTGAAATTCAAGAGTGGAGACTATATTGGTTTATACCCTTTCAATCCTTTGCTCATGCAAAACGTCTCCACGATGACCACACCACCCATGGAACAATAGTTTTCTTAGTGATCGGTCTATCTTCTACCCTCTTCATTTAATTATTTTGAATCATTGAGCTATTTTAATTCACTTAATATGATCCTTGAATTAAGTTTTTAATTTATATGAAACTAAGTAAACAATTGATCAATTGACACAAAAACACGCGAGGTCGAGATTTTGTGTAAATTGTGAAAGCCCGAACTTAATCGGTAATACAAGACCACACGAGATAAGTTTGTAGAGTTAAAATATAATGACTAAACTCAATTAATTATCATTTAAAAAGTGTATATGTTCTATAATTAACCAATTATCATAATATAATCTTAGAACATCAATCAAAGCAGGGTGCTGCGATTGCATGTTCTGAAGCTAGCCTAGGGTTTAAGTAATTTCATCTTTGTGGTTAAGTTAACTCCCATAGGGTTTGAGGGTTAACAAATTAGGGGATCATAATTAAGTGGATATTAATTTAAATTATAATTATCAATAAGTAAATGAATATGTATATTTAGATCAATTACACCTTTTAAAATATTTTCTAAAAAAAATCTTCTTGTTGCGTCGAATTTCATTTCAAAATTAAAAACAAAAAAAATGCAATCTTCTTCCAGCAAACTTTGTCTAGTTTTATAAAAAATAAACCCCCATCATTTAAATTAGTGTTTTTATTCTATTTTATTTTATTTCATTTTTATAATACCTTTAATAAGTTGTTTTAATTTACTTCCTCATTTGAGAGACGAACTTGGTCAACCACTCTGCTAGTGTGGAATAAGCATTTTCTGGAGTTGAGGTGAATCCCGGTGGAATGGTGGGTGAAAAAGTATCATTCATTTGCTTCCAACTTCTCAATGTGATGGAAATTAAATTCACATTTGGATTTGGAGTATGTTGGGAAGGTAGATTTACGGAATTCTTACTTACAAGTTCATGGAGGGAAGTGGCAATCTGGCTCATTTGAGTCTTCAACTCCCTCATCTCCGAACCTTGACTCTTCAACTCATTCTATTGATTAAGAAAAATTTGTTTCAAAAGATCATCAATATTAGAATCTAAATTTGATTGAGAATCACCTTGTTGTTGTATTGATGATTCTTGAGCTTCAAATCACCTTTGGGGTTGTTGGAAACCCTGTTGGTAAGGTGGAGGCTGCTGAAAGTTTTGTTGAAAAGGGGGCCTTTGTTGTTGTCCAGATCCATACCTCATGTCAGATTGATCCTTACACCCTTTTTTTATGTTGAATCAAACTTCTTTTGGGGATATGGTTGTTTTTTTTGTTGCTGATATGATCTCTTAGGAAACAGCGCTGCACAATATTCCGTTTCTTGCAGTTGGGGGCAACAATTAGTTGGATGACTTGTCTTGGGGAAAATGCCACAAGGCCTTGAAGGAGGGGGTTGGGATGTCTTTTGTGCCAAAACAATCTGCCTCACCATAGTGGTCAATTCTTCCAACTTAGTATCAATCAAATGATTTTCAAGAGAGGAAGGACTTACTTGATGTACTCCCCTAACATGTGGTGTACCTCGATCGCTAAATTGTTGGGAGCTTTGTACTATTTTGTCAATAAACGCATGTGCAGCTACTGGTATCTTGTCCAAAAATTCTCCTCCAACCACTACATTCACCATTCTTATCTCCACAGGTGTGAGTCCCTCATAGAAGTATTGGATGAGCAGTTTCTCACTGATTTGGTGATGCGGGCAGCTTGCACACAACTTCTTGAATTGCTCCCAGTACTTATACATTGACTAACCTTGGGCTTGCTTTATCCCCAAGATCTCTTTTTTGAATGGATGTGGTCCTTTATTATGGAAAAAATCTCTACAAGAAAAGACATTTCAAATCGTTCCAACAAGTTACATCTTCAGGTTGTAAATAATACATCCAATCTTTTGCAGCTCCATCAAGTGAGAATGAGAATGCTCTTAGTTTGATTTGATATTCAGAAACATTTCTTGGTTTTAAGGTTGAGAAAACCACATTAAATTCCTTCAAATTTTTATTTGGATCATCGCCAGATAATCCATGAAACTTTGGAAGAAGATGGATTAACCTAGATTTCAGTTCAAAGTCTGATTCGAGATTTGGGTATGTAATGCAATTTGGTTGATAATTAATATCAGGTGTAACCAATTATCGAATGGTTCTATTAAGTTCATTTCCATTATTTTAATCCATTAGTTATTGTTTTATGTTTGAATTTGAATTTCTTCCAATTTCAATGTTATGAGAGTGGAGGAATTCTCCAATTAGTTGAATGTTAAAACTTCCCATAGACTGAGAATGTCTGAGTCGATCCTGAAGGCTACGTTTAATCTCAGGATCAAGATCTAAGAGATATTTGGGATTAGTTCATGTCATAAATCATATAAAAATAAAAATAAGGAAAGTGGACCATAACAAAAATGAGAAGTTTGAGTTGATGGTCCAAAAAGAAGAAGAAGAAAATAAAAGAAAAAGAAAAAACTCAGATTGTGTAAAGAAGGAAAAAAGAAGAGAAGAAGAGAATAAAATTTAAAATAAAATAAATACCTCTAAATGTTTTAAACAATTATTTGTATCCCTGGAAATGATGCCAATTTTAAAGGCATTATCGTGGGTGCTTTCAAATGATGTTCAGTTTCGGGTTACTTAGGTGCAACAGAGTGGCTGACCAATGTCGTCTCTCAAAGGAGGAAGTAAATTAAAAAAACTTCTTAAAGGTATTCTAAAAATAAAATAAAATATAATAAAAACACTACTTGAAATGATGGGGGGGGGGGTTATAGTTTATAAAACTAGATGAATTTTGCTGGAAGAAGATTGCATTTTTTTGTTTTTAATTTTGAAATGAAATTCGACGCAATAAGAATATTTTTTAGAAAATATTTTAAAAGGCATAATCGATATAACTATACCTCTTCATTTAATTATTGATCATTATCATTTAAATTAATATCTACTTAATTATTATCCCCTAATTTTTTAACCCTCGAACCCTACGATAGTCAACTTAACCACAAAGATGAAATTACTTAAACCCTAGGCTAGCTTCGGAACACGCAATTGCAACACCCTGCTTTGATTGATGTTATAAGGTTAGATTATGGACAGTGGTTAATTAGAGAACATATACACTATGGAAATGAGGATTAATTGAGTTTAGGGATTATATTTTAACTCTACAAACTTATCCTGTGTGGTCTTGTATTACCGATCAAGTTCGCACTCTCACAATTTACACAAAATCTCGACCTCATGTGTTTTTGTGTCAATTGATCAATTGTTTTATTAGTTTAATATAAATTAAAAACTAAATTCATGGATCATATTAATTAAATTAAAGTATATCAATTATTCAAAATAATTAAATGAATAGGGTAGAAGATATACCTATCACTAAGAAAACTACTCTTTCATGGGCGGTGTGGTCATCGTGGAGACGTTTTGCACGAGCAAAGGATTGAAAGGGTAAAACCCAATATAGTCTCTAATATTTAATTTCAGCCCAAATAGGAATATTAAGAGAAGAATAAAATTTAAAATAACAGAAGAAAAGATAATAAATAAAATAATAACAAAGAATTTTATTATGAAAACACAAACATTACAACATGAGGAAGAAGAAGAGGGCTTCGATGAAGGGATCCTTGCTTCAAGAGCTACCCTTATTTAATTGCTTGAATAAGTGAAGTGTAACCTCTTCTCCTATTACCTAAACTTACTAATTCACATTCACAACCCTTAAAAATGAGAAAAATATATATTTATAGAGTGTAGGGGAGGCTAGGTTAAAAGTGGTTTCAAGTGCGAATGAGAAGATTCTGCCAAATATTTTAATCCCACTTTCACCAACTTCTTGACCATAAAAACTCGTTAATTATCTGTCCTTACAGAAGGATAATATGTGAGAAATTGTTTTTTAGATCCCCTCTCAAAATTTGGGCTCAATACATGCACGAATATAGAATATATGGCCCAAACACTAAAGTGATGTCCAATCTCACATGTCCAACCCACTATTGACTTAATGACCCATTTACTCCATCTAAATGCACTCTTTAGCTCTAGTGTCCTGAATAAAAGTTGTATAAAATTAAGTGAGTAACACTTTTACAAAATTTTAAGTTCAAATAGGTCATATTAAAATATTTATGTGCGAAATACCACAGTGCATTTTAAAAGAGTAAAACTAGAATTTTCATCAAATTTTAAAATGAATGATCTAATCCCAAATATTTCATAAATAAATATATTTACCACAATGTTAAGAAATTATATCATTTATTATCAATAAAATATTCAATAAAATTTCGTTTTATCATAAAATATGCTGATTTATGTGAGATCCCTACTTCCATGGAAATACTAATAGATAATATTGTTAAGCATGCGATAAACATGGTTTGTGTCATACAGAATGATCATGATGAAGGAATTTGAAAAAAAAATACTTTAGTACATTCATATTATTACATGTCGTAACATATATTTATTTCTTAATTTTTTAGAATTTATAAAATGTTAGATATTTTAATTTAATTTTATTTATTACAACACGTACTATAACTAATAAGTTTAATTGTTTGTTTATATTAGTTTTGTTTTGTTTAGTTTACCATGTTTACCCTTACATAACTTATCTAATAATTATTTTTTTGAAATAAATTTATTTTAAATTTAATATGTTAAATAAAAACAAAAATATTTTGTAAGATTATATTGAAAAAATATTATTTTTTTGTGTAAATAATGATTTATTAGGTTGGAGCATTTTAACTATTCACATACCATTTTTGGATTTGTTTTCATTCATTTACATGAAATTTCATATCTCATTATTGTTGTTAGTATTTTAGTTAACTATAAAAAATATGAATAAAAATGTGTTGAGTTTAATTTAGTTTACTTTTTTGTTTTATAATTTTACAATTTTTCATTTTTCATTTAAATTAGTATTGTAATAGTTGAATTTTTATACTTTTGTACTAATTGTTTGTTTCTTGTATTTGTAGGATAATGACAGATCAATAAAATGATCCACCACATACTTCTGGAGATGATAAGACTCATAACTCTAGGGAGGAATGTGCACATAATCCTCTTGATGAGACCCATCCTTCTTTATAAGAGACATCTACTCCCACAGGGCTAAAGAAGAGTTTGTGGGTTGGTAAACATGACAACACACGTTTACCAACATTATCAGTTTCCCATATCTAGGACTAGAGGATACTGGTAGAATTTTATGATAATGATATTCCAAGGGGTCCCAATTCAAAATAATTCAAGAGTTTTACATCGATTTAGGCTAAAAGCAAAGCTATTATTTTGATTGATGATTGGAGAAGTGTTGAAAAATTTACAATATATCAATTGTGGGAGACCATTCTGGTAAGCTCGTTTGTTATTATTTTAATTATTTTGAAATTTTTATAGTAATATATGTTTTCCCCTTTTTATCAGATGACATATGATATACCTGACACTGGAGGAGTCATGAGAAAATGTTTATCATTGGCTGCTAGGAGACAGAGGGATTTCAAATCAAACCTCACATCAAATTTCATTTTTGGGGATAGACAACATCATAATCCATGTGATATATATCCCTTTATAGATGAAGATAAATGGAAGAAATTTGTTGAAAGTAGAATATGAGAAGCATTTTTGGTTAGTGGAATGTTACCTTTTATAAGTTTTTTTATATTAATGATATTATTTATTATTAATTTACAATAATCAAGGAGATCTCATCAGGAGATCCAATCTAAAAACGTATACCCTCATACTTTATCTTGGGGAGGGTATATGTTATTGAAAAAATAAATGATGACTAAAAATTTTCAAAAACTGAGAGCTGAGTCTTCAAGCTCTGCAAAGATTTCCCCTCCACCTCCTCGGTTAGACATGAAAAATAAAAGAGGACTTGGATGAGAAAAAAAGGACAATATATTATGGAAGAGTTGAGGATTATAGCTGAGAGGATTGTAAAATGTTTACTTCATTTCTTTATTTAAGTTAATTCAATTGTTTATATATTTAGATTCATTACAATTTTTTTTGAATAATTCATATAGGATTCTGTTGAAGTGCAGAGCACACTGGGGGTCTTTTTAAGTTCTCGTAGGATGGAAATTTTAGCTACAACATTGGGAAAGCCCGAATACCCAGGTCATGTACGAGGATACCTGTAACGACCCAATGTTTTATCAATGAAATCCCCTTATTATAATTATGTCTTATAGTATAATCATATAAGATTACATATAGAATACAATAAAAACCTTATAAAAGAAGAATGAGTGAAACAAAAGGTATCTCTATAAGTTAATGAATGTATACCGATGAAATAGTAACCTGACCTTTGGAATAGAAATGCGACCCTTATGAATAGTAAACCGGCCAATTGAATAGTAACCTCACTAATGAAAGTATAAATAAAATTTATCCATCTTATAAGTGACAATATGATATAAATATATCATAGTATAAGTAAGTACATATTTTAAAAATTATTAATTAAGTGTTGATATTTTTGTAAGTCATGTATATTTAATTACAATTTTATGATTAATTTAACAATTTAAAAGACAATTTATTTTCATAAAATTTATACATAAATACCTATTTTGATGACTTATGATTATAAAATTATGATTTTAATTAAAAATTAAATTTCTTATATTTATAAAATTATTTTCATAAAATGGAGTTCATTTTTGAATTCTATATGTCAAAAAATGGTTGGGGTGAATTTTTGGGATTTTTCTAAAATACTTGAATTTTTGGTGAATAGTAAAATACGATAATTTACGATAAATCCTAAATAAATGAATTTTTGTATCATGCTTGAGTCATGGATGATGTTAATGACTATTGTTTCAAACTCGCATGCTCTCTTTACTGTTTTTGGTCACAATAATCAAGACTATTCATAGTCTTGAGAAAAGATATTAAACTAATGATTAAAATAATGGAAACCCCCTCCTCTACTCCACTATAAATACCACCCATCTCTACCTCCTCTCCTCACACATCTCAAGCCTTGTTCATAGCCCAAATTATACTCAAAATTTTCCCTAATACCCTCTCCCACGTCCAAAATCCATTGGTCTCTTCAAAAGACCAAATCCTTTCCCCTAAAGAGGTTATCAAGGAAGATATATTCAAGAGGTAAATTCCTCTTTTCATTTATTTCATGTTCCTTTATTTCTTTTTCTTTCATCACTTCCTTTCATACAAATGTTATGATAACTCCAATACCTTATATATAATAGAATGTTTTTATTATAATGGAATAATTTATCATCATCTCTCATTTCTCCTCCTTTTATACTAGAAATTAAAACACCATCTGAGACGTGTTAATTCATCACATTCAAGGATGACGGGTTTTCAATTTCTTTTAACATATTCAATTATGGTCATGAAACTACTTTTATAGTTGAACCAGAATGTAATATATGTATTATAACTTACTTAAGGTTCTTAAATCTTTTTTTACACATGATATTATTTTATAAATCAAAATGTGTTCGATGTGATCAAAAACCGCCAATTAACCAAAACGACTATAATTAAAGTTTTATATAATGATTCATCTTCACTCCAAATAACCAAATGAATTTTATAACCATATAATATTATGTATTTTCAATAATAACATAAAACTTAAATTTTGGAAAACCATTCTCATCTTACATGTTTATCCTTCCATGTATATAAGTAAACCAATCGAAAACCAAGGAAACAAACACTCCCAAACAATGGAATTGAACCTCTTAACCCATCAAAAAGGTCATGAATGAACTTAATAAGGTTATAATAAATAAATTAAATGTATAATAGGTTCTTGAAATATTAATTAATTAATTCAATTTGGGTATCCAGGACATTAAAATTAAGTGAAGGACACCATCGTACTTAAGGTAAGAGATTCTACTCAAACCTCCACTATTCCTTCGGGTTGTTCTATCTTTATTTTTACCCAAATGAAGTTATCAATTATTTTTATTAACATCTTATAAATAATTTTTATATGATATAAAATCATGTATCAAGATACATTCATCATTCTCTTTTGGGTATATACATATTTTTAAATGATTTCCTCCTTAATTATTCCCAATAAGCAAGCCCGCTTTAAGAGAACTTCCTGAATTCTTACCCATTTTAAAGTACACTGTATAATATGTTTTTAAGCCACCATTATTTTTATAAAACCAGTATTTTTATTATTAAAACCCTATTAGTTCACTTTTTGTTTTATATAAAATATTATTCCCTTTTGAGTATTAAATGACCTATGATATTTTCCTTTAACCACACTAAAATGTTTTAATTCTAAAGTTTATTAAGTACTCTTTTTACATGTTATTACTTAAATTTGACATAAGTTTTCATTATATATGCCTATTATACCCTATTATAGTCCATGCATGATCTAATTCCTTTACTTTATGATAATTTTTATGATACTCCCATTTGTTATGCTTTATGACATGATTATGATACCCAATTCTTACCACGGGTAACCCTTATGTTTATGTATGATTTTATATGTAGAAATCATATTAATGAATATGTTATGATGTATTTTCCTAAATAGAGCTCTAATCCATTGGGTAAAGTTGAGTCTCATGAGCCGTTATGTGCAATGGTCTTGACGGTTATCCTTGACTCTTGCTACCATGTGCAACGGTCTTGGTGGTTAACCTTGACTTGTGCTCCTCTATGTGAAACGATCCTTGAATCATGATAATGTCATGTTTTATGTTTCTGCCACATTACTATGACTCCATGTTTATATGATCCCATGTTTATATGTTATGAATCCATATGTTCCATGTCTTTTTATATCATTATGTCATGCCTTCTAACCCATGTGCCAAAGCTTTATTCTTATGTTTATTACCTTATTGGGATTTTTAGCTCATCCCTTTGTTCATGTTATCCCTAGGTTATCATAGGTAGATGTATGAGCATAATGGAAGTTAGGATCTCAATATGGATATTAAATAAATGTTTCTTTTATGATATTTAATTATATACACAGTCTTTCAATACACTAGACTTTACAATCCTTGGCTTGTAATATAATGCTTTATTATACTTAAAATTATGTAATGATATGTGTAAAAGACTAGGGTCACTATAGTTGGTATCAAAGGAAGGTCTAGTTATTTTTGAATATTAGAAATAGAGCACTTTAGTAAGAACCTTAGGGATGAGAAAAAGTATAAGAAAACATCCCTAAATCTTGGTAAGTATAGAGTAAGTGGTTTATCAAGAAAATACATCCTTATCTGGATACGAATGAGTGGATGTGGATATGAAATAGATGTATCTAGGTTTAAAACCCAAAAACAATGATTTGATCTAGAATCTAATGGGAACTTGTGCACAACAACGAGCCTTTCTGCACTCATAGTTTTACACTCTCAGGGGATATGATTTGGTAAATTCATAGTATTAGTACAAACCATTATTAAGGGAACACAAAAAGAAGAATCCCATAAGAATAAATGCAATGAAATATATCACGGGTAACCTAGATTGAAACATAGGGAATCATGAGTTAGGATATAATTTTCTTTTAAGAGTTTATCCTTTTATGTTTAAAGTTTCATTTTTTATGCTTATTAGCTAAGTATTCAAGCCCTCCAATTTTACATTATTTTTCTTAGTTAATATAAAGAAATATAAGAACACATTCCAATAATCAATGTGATAGGAAATGTGACAATTTCTCTAATCATATGCCTGATATAATGGGAAAAAATGCTCAAAACTTTATGAGATTATTTTCTTAGCTAGCTCATGTTATAAATAATAACTTGAATCACGTGGAACACCCTACTCCTCCAAGGAAAAAGAAATTTGTTGTCAAATACTTCATGCGACAAAGACCTCCCATGTTTAGAAGATCTTCTGATCCCCTCCTCACGAAACAGTGGATTAATTCCATTGAAAAGATATTCTCCATCCTCTAGTGATCAGAATAAGAGAAATTCGTATTGGCAGTCTATCATTTTGATGGAGAAGCTGATCGATGGTAGACATTGATCAAGAATACAAAGTCCTATGAGAAAATTGATTCCATGGATTTGGAGGAATTCAATAAAATGTTTTTCAATAAATATTTTCCCTAAACCCTCCATGCCAATACAGAAAGATAGTTCCTTGGACTTAAGCAGAAGGAAGAGGATTCAATCAGGGTTTATGAAGAAAACTTCACAAGGCTTGCAAGATATGCCTCCGAATTTTTTATAAACACTAAAAGCAAGGTGGATCACTTCTTTAGAAGACCAAAGCCAAGTCTATGAAAAGTGTTGGCGATTCGTGACTTTGACAGTTATGAGAAGATTGTTCATTGTGCCCTCAAGGTTAAAATGGAGATCAAAGACTCTAAATGGTCTTATGGGACCTATGATAAAAAGTGGAAAATGGATTCTAATATGGGTGGTTTAGAAAATAAATCTCGTAATGGAAATAAGATCTAACATCTCACGTGTCAAAATTGTGGGAAGAAGAATCCTGAGAGCTGTCTAAAGGGAACTGGGAATTACTTCAAATGTGGAAGAATGGGAAATATAGGTAAGAACCACCAGAGGGATATGAAGAATCCCACTAATGTGGAATAAGAAAGGAAATTTCAGATCACCACTCAGCCTATAATGTAGTGTTACAACTACAAGGAACATGGGAATTATGCGAAAAAATTCCCTAAGCCAAGTGTTGTCGGAGGAAATCAACAACAACCTCCAAGGAAACAAGGAAGGTCTTATGTTATCACTAATACTGAGGTGGATCCAAACAATGATGTGGTGACATATATTCTAGTTATTCGTTTAATAATAGATGATGTACTATTTGATTATAGTTTTACTCATTCTTTCATATCTTGCAAGTTTAGTAGAACTATTCAAACACCACCTCAAAATTTGTAGTTTGAGTTATCTATGAGAACAACGAATGGGGAAATTACCACATCTAGGGTTTATAACTCCTCCCTGATAAATTTTTGTGGACTGAACCTCCCAAAAAATCTTGTCATACTTCCTATGGTGTAGTTTTATGCTATTTTGGGCATGGATTGACTATCTTTATACAAAGACAACATTAACTGTTGGGAAAGGGAGATCACTCTTCACATCCCAGAGTATCATCCAATCCTATAAAAGTGTAAGGAGGAAGATGGATCTCCTTAAAAATCATCATCCCAAGTTTGGATAATGTTTCCTTTTGATCAAGCATATCTTTCTCAAATTATTGAGACAAAGGAGGTGATACTTATTGAATATATGCTCATTGTGAGGGATTACACTGATGTATTCCCTGAAGAATTACATGGTCTTACTCCTGATCTAGAGGTTGAGTTCTCAATTTAACTTATTCATATATCCCTAAATATATCAAATACACCTTATAAAATGACCACTATTGAGCTGGAAGAGCTAAAGAAGCAATTATAAAAGAATCTGGAGAAGAGTTTTATACGCCCGAGTGCTTCACCATGGGGTGCACCGGTCCTATTTGTTAAGAAGAAGGATGAATCAATGTGCCTATTCATTGATTATCGTGAGCTCAATAAAATCACTATAAAGAACATGTATCCCCTGCCTTAGATAGATGACTTGTTCGATCAGCTATGTGAGGACAATTATTTTTCTAAGGTGGAACTTTGCTCGAGATATCACCAAATAAAGGTGAGGAATGAATATATTCCTAAAAATGCCTTTTGAATGAGGTATGGACACTGTGAGTTCATAGAGATGCCCTTATGAGTCACTAATTCTCCGAAAATATTCATGGATTTAATGAATAGAGTCTTTAGAGATTACCTCAACAAATTTGTGGTAGTCTTTATCAATGATACTCTAATATACTTCAAGAGAAAGGATGAACATGAGGAGCATTTGAATACTGTGCTGATAACTTTTCAAAGGGATAAAATTTATGAAAATTATAATAAATACGAGTTCTATATGGATGAATTATCATTCTTAGGGCATGATATCACTAAAAAAGGAATATCTATGGACCCTTCCAAGATAAAGGCAATTAAAGAGTGGCCCAAACCAAAATTTGTAATGAATATCCACAACTTTATAGGTATATCTAGGTATTATCAATGATTTTTTAAGAACTTATCACAATTTTCAAACCCAATGACCAAGCTAACATAGAAGGGAGTGAAGTTTGTTTGGACTCAAAAATGTGAGGAAAGCTTTAAGGATCTCAAAAAGAGTCATATCACTACACCAGTACTCACACTCCCGATAAGTAGAGAACTATTTATGGTGTATAGTGGTGCTTCAAATAAGGGATTAGGCTGTGTGTTGATAAAAAATGATAAAGTGATAGCCTACACCTCAAGACAATTGAAAATCCATGAGTAAAACTATCCCACGCATGATTTGGAGTTGGCAGCTATGATCTTTGCTTTGAAAATCTGGCGGAATTATCTCTATGGGAAGAAGTGTGAGATATATACTAATCACAGAGTCTCAAATATATATTCACACAAAAGAAGATTAATATGTGCCAATGAAGATGGTTAGAGCTCATCAATGATTATTACTGCTCTATCCACTACCATACCGGTAAGGAAAATAAGGTGGCAGATACTCTAATTAGAAAGGATCTTGCATCTTTATAAATGATGAGAATTGAAAAGGAT
This sequence comes from Viscum album, assembly GCA_963277665.1. Taxonomy (NCBI): domain Eukaryota; kingdom Viridiplantae; phylum Streptophyta; class Magnoliopsida; order Santalales; family Viscaceae; genus Viscum; species Viscum album. Next base: position 228,529,576 of record OY728165.1, read on the forward strand.
CTAATATTCTTAGATTTGAAGAGGATAGACATGGGAATCATTAAGGGAGGAACATCATCAATCTTTTCTCAAATGATTTCTCAACCATCCCTCATGGAGAAAATAAAGTATGCTCAAAGAAAAGATGTGGAAATTCTGAAAAATATGGAAGCTATTAGAAATGGGAAATCCTACGAGTTCAAGATTGATGAGGAAAGAGTTGTAAGATTTGGGTCACAATTATGTGTACCATCTGATCCAAATATAAAGAAGGAGCTTTTGAAGGACCCACATAGATCAACCTCCTCTATTCACCCAGGGAGCACAAAGATGTATCAATATCTTCAAGAGAATAATTGGTGGGACAATATGAAGAAGGAGATTGCTAAGTATATATCAAAGTTCCACTACCGGAATTTTGGCTATTTGCAATAGGCTATTTGCAATGGGATCCCGTCGCAAATAGCCCGTTGCAAAAAACGGCATTGCGACTAGTATTTTTTGCGATGAGCCCATCGCAAATAGATCTCCGATTAAATACATTATATATATAAGAACCTATTGCGATGAGCCCGCCATCCCGTCGCAAATAGTTCTCTGTTTATATATGTTATATATACTAAAACCTTTTGTGACGGGCCTGTCACAAAAACTTATTTTTGATGGTAAAAGAACCTGTCACAAATAAGTTTTAAAATACATATATATAATATATTTCCGACGGGGTCCCGTCGCAAATACTTAATAATTTTTTTTAATAAAATTATGATTAATTAAAAAATAATATTAATATTATTAAAATAATAAAAAAATAGAAAATATTACAATTCTCAATATTCACAAAAAAATATAAAAAATCATAAAATATTATCATCATTATTAGTAAAATAAAAAAACATTAAAAAATATAATAATAATAATAATAATTAATAAATAATAAATAATAAAATATTAAAATAATAATAATTAAATTATGCAATATTAACACTAATATAAAAGACAAAAACTGTAAATAGTTTATATTACAACAAATGTTGAATTCAAATGTTTTTAGCATAACAAAAAAAATCACTGGGGGGATAGTCTTTTGGAAGAGCTGGAGGAGTTGGAGGAGATGGTGGAGGAAACTCCATCCCTAAACTATGAGTCAAACAGTGCATGTACTCCATATGCTCGTGTTGTTGCTGCTGCCATCGACGCATCTCCTCCTCGTGCTGTTGCTGCTTCCATCGACACATATTCTCCTCGCACTGCTACTGACACATCTCTTCCTCCATCTGCTGTTGTTGCTGACACATCTCTTCCTACTGCTTATGTAAACTCTCTATAAGTCAGTCTGAGTTCGCAACTGCTCCTGATATTGTGAGCCAGAAGATGATGCCTCCCCATGAGCTCCTCTAGATTTGGATGCTGACATCTCAACAATACCATAATAAGTCCTAGGAGTCAAATGAGAGTCAATACAAACTACTCGACCCTTCTTGAAGGTATACTGGGTCACCTGCATCCATACCACCTCATCAAAATGCTGGGCACTAGTCTGATCAGCCGTCTCGGCCTAACTCTCAGCCCGTGTCTGAGAGGTCGCGACCTCATATGACTCCTTCAATTCCAATTTGAAATTAAAATAGTGAAAATATTATATGTAGTTAATTTTCAAACTAAAAAAGAAATAATACTGACCACAATATGATGCTGGTGATCACATCTAATCTCTCTAGTGACTGGATCACTGTACATACTCCGATAAACGTCGTACTTTGTAATATCGAGATGCTTGACTACCTATATGAATATTAAATAAACAGTTTATATTTAATGTTATATAAAATATTTAAAAAAGATACTTACCAGATACTCTCTATGCATACTGAATGTATGACTACCAGCTCAATGTGTCACCTCCTGTCTCCCCCAATTCTACCGGCCCAATGAAGATCTTCTCTGAAATCCACCACTCAACCAGTGTGAACATAATCCATCCCAAACGTGAGATGAAATTTACTCTGGTCAGTGGTCTCTACATGACTCATCAAATACTACCACTCTTACTTTTTTAATGGTTGTCCTTCTCAAATTGTGAAAAAACTAACGGAAATGCTCATGCATAGACACCTCTCATGTGACGCCCCAAAACTTATTTCTCATGTAATAATAATATTATGGTTTAATTATATACGAATAACACTTGCAAATGAACACAATACTTCCTTTATTCAATGAACACTGAAATGGTTTCATTGCTCCAATTAACCAAAAATACATACTAAAATCCCTATCAGAGCCACTGGGAGGCCACCTAACATAATAACTTGACCTAGTAGGTAGTGAAGATCCTTTGGGTCAGTCATAACGAAAAACATTATATCCATAATCACAACAACTGTACTGAGCATTAGTGGGGTGATAAGCACTATCTTCTTCAATTGTCTTGAATTTGGGACACCCTAATGTATGGTTTTATAAGGCATCAACTCGACCATTTCCCCTCGGGTGACCGTTGAGTTCTAACAACTATAATTATATCCATTGGTATTTTCGGTAGATTAATTAAAAATATCTAAGTATAATTTAGTTTTCCAAAATATTTAAGTTATGTATTGAAATTATAATATAACCTATTTTTATGAACTTTAAAAGGACAATGGTTTAATATTTTGAGCTACACATAGTGTGATTTTAAAATTAGGTGATAATTTCAAACACCATTCAAATATTTCAAATATCTTGTAAATGTTTTCATTCTTAATGCTTAAACAAGGTTTTAACTAAACTATGTCTTTGATTTTTTTTATAATACTAGTATAAAGTTTTCATTATGATGTATTAAATTTTAATTTATAACTTTGTGTTTTAAAACTTTAGTGTTTATAAAACCAGGGGAAATATTTGTTTGAAAAACACCTATATATGTGTATTAAATGTTTTTATTCTTAATGCTTAAACAAGGTTTTAACTAAACTATGACTTTGATTTTTTTTTATAATACTAGTATAAAGTTTTCATTACGATGTATTAAATTTTAATTTATAACTTTGTGTTTTAAAACTTTAGTGTTTATAAAACTAGGGGAAATATTGGTTTGAAAAACACCTATATATGTGTATGGAAACCTAGTATTATAGTTAACAAAAAAATATACCCACAAGGGCCATCCCTCTAGCCGGGTCGAAGGATGTAGCACGTGCTAGGAGGATGAGCCTAGCCTTTAGCCTCAGCACAGGCTGGCCAATGGGTGGGTGGACGCGCGCTTGAAGCACGCACAAGAGAACCAGAGCACGCCACCATGCGGGGCGGCACAGCGGTAGGGGTGGGCATAGAGCTCACCCGCAGAACCTGGTACAGGGCTATACCAGGAAGGAGGAGAGAGTATTCTGATCCTATGCATAGAGTCTCGCGATAATAAAGAAGCTGTGGAGGTTCCCTCCATTTCGATGTGGGACAAATAAAATCGACCAAGATCGAATCCAGGCCATTGGATCACGTCGTGCACGATCTGATCCATTGGATCAACCCGACGATCGAACCTCAATGGTCGCGGTATATCTCCACGTTTTTTGTGCACCATCTGATCCTAATGGATCTCATCGTGACCGTACAAGTCTTTTTAAATCACTGCGTCAGATCTGAGCCATCCGATGCATCGCGGATCTAATTGCGACCGTCCATCTCTTTTTAAAACTCCATGTTGCGCCGTAGCTGTCATATCGGGTCACGATTTGATCTGGACCGTTTATCACTTTTTTATTTCGCCGCGTCGCACTGTAGTCATCTGATATTCCCTCAGTTAATCCCATCCATCCGTTCATTTTATAGATTTTCCTCGCCACAAAATCTTCTTCTTCCTCTGCGTGCACTGCACCAGTGACCTATTCTACTCCCACTTGCACTGTTTTTCCACACTCGTGACTGGTTGGTCCTCTTTTCTCACATCTTCCACAAGGTCGGACCCTCTTCAATCTTTTTTAAGACAAGTAGGCTTCAACTTTACATGCAATTGGATGTATATTGTTTTATATAATTTGTATGATATAGTTTATAAACATACCTCTCATTTTCACTCTAATCTCTCGGTCCTTCCTCTTCTCAAGCTTCCCCCGAGCCATTCCCAAGCCTCTCCTCCTCCTCAAACTAGGTAAGGGATTAATGTTGCCTTTCTTGTTGTGTTGAAAGTTTATATATTTATATATATATGTATACTCTTATATTTATATACAACCTTGAGGTTTGGATAAAAACCCTCTTATACCCGATTCCAGGACTTCTGGATTTTGGGTTTATGTGGCATTTTTAAACCTAAAGGATAATTTTTCTCATGAAAAACTTGTTTACATACCTTGTATATTTGGTTATATGTATATATATACATAAAACCGTACATTTTTATATAAACCTCTTGTGCCCGATTTTAAGACCTCTAAACTTTGAGTTTCAAAGTTAGAATTTTAAAATGCAAGGAATTATATTTTGTATAAAACTTTTATATAAATAGTATACATAGTCATAAATAATTATATAGTTTATATAACTCATCCTCTAGACCGGTTTTAAGTCTTTTAACATTGAAATTCAACGATTAATTTATGTTTTTGATAAACAGGTAAGTTTCGATTAACTTTGGTGTAAGACCCTTATGTATACTCGGTTATACATGTAAGATATATATATTTTCATAAGCATATATATATAAGTTTGTTTAATAAATAAACCTTTTAAATTTCACATTATGATTAAAAATTTAGGGACTCTTATTAATTGATGTGTCCAATATATTTAAGTCATATGGGTGTCTTTAGATTTTTTGTTTAAACCCTTTAATACATAATGTATTTTCGGTTTTGTGAATATATGTGCATACATATAAACTTTGATCCTCAATTTTATTTATAAATTTACAAGGATTAATAGGAAATAATAAAACATGTTGTTTTCTAAGTATAAGTGGTTTTTATATACAATTCTTTATATACACCCTTGTGTATAAACAAGTTTACACAACACTAAACCATAATTTTAGATACTCTAAATATTATACTTTGGATGCATTTAGTATTTATGTATAATTCATGAGTATAATATTTGGGGTTTGCTACTCTTACATACATATGTATGAATCACTTATTTTCATATACTCTTGTGATGTGTTATACAAAAGAATATCAGTAATAAATGTTTGAGAATCTGTGAGTTTAATAACCCACATGAAATATTTGATTTATCTTTTAATTAATTATGCATCCAGGTGAAATTAAAATATGCATTGATTAATAAAGTTTTAGAATTTAAGGTTATCATTGAATGTGACAAAACTTATATTTCTTTTAGTACATTAGTTGTCATCACATATTCCATAATCTACTTATCATACTTACCATTCAATGACATAGTATTACATTTGATAGTATTATTATTAACACTAATATGCATGATTCACTTTATATATGAAAATACTAAAGAATGTAATCAAACTCAAATGACCTTTTATTGAATAAAGAATTAAATTATTCGAAGTGGTATGGGAAACTTTGAATAATATGAAATGATAAATTAAATTATTCAAAGTGGTATGGGACACTTTGAATAATATGAAATGAGAAACCAAGTAATATGTGACACTTGGAATGATAAGTGATTTAATAAATCAAAGTGTTTGAGACACTTTGATTTATAGAAATGAGGAATGCATTGTACTTAGTATGTGACAGGCGGGGCTCGCTATAGCCCCTCGATGAATCAGTAGGTCTCATGAGAGAACTAGATGTATAATTGGCCGAGGCCTTTCCCGATTATGATTTATGGATTTTGGTCGAGGCCTTAATCATTAGACGTCTTTGCCGAGGCCTTAACATAGTCCCGCATATGCACTTTCCTCATTATGTTTATGACAATTAATTAACTAAGTGGATATTCAACTAGTAGAATATCCATGGTTAAGAGCTAGTACTTATGAGTATCAAAATAAGTAAATGCTTATGACATGACATTTATTCAGCACTCAGAGAGTTCATTAGTTAATTATGGATTACAGTTTGTAATGAAAGAAATTGAAGTTATTATTTTAAGAGAAAATATGATCATGCTTTACTCTTAGTTATTAATTTTGTACTTACATATTTACATGTATTACCTATTAAAGTTGGAATGTATCTTAATTATTATTCGTAATGAGAATGCTTATAATTGGATCATGTTTCCTTGTAACTCTGTTAGTATTCTTTGAATTGTGCTCTTTTAATTGTTATGTTATGATGGATGTGTTACAACATTTCTTAAGAAAATATTTTATGGAAAATTTTAAAAGGATGTTTTCAAAAGTTATAATTAGTATATTATGTTATTTTTAAAACCCCTTACTGGGCATTCTTATGCTCACCCTACATTTTTAAATAAAAATTTTCATGTATCAGTTTTCAGCTGAAGAAGCATGTCAGAAGTAGCTGGTTTCCCAGAACCTAAACCGAATCAATCCTCTGTATGGGACATGATGTGTAAAATATCAATGCATGTTTTTGTAAAAATTACACATCATGTTTTAAGGCACTGTCTCTGGGTATTTTGGAGTCGGGATGTTATATTTGGTATCAAAGGATTCAGTTTAGATAACTCTGGAAAACCAGAACTGAACAAAGAAAAATTTACTTAAGCATTACCAAGTATGATGTTTTCTTAATTTTTAGATGGAAAATGAAAATACTAGTCTTTTGTCTCTTCCTATTGAGGCCCTAGAAAGCATAGTTTTCATATCCATCCATGACAACTTTATAAACTATGCACACATTCGTATGACATGCAAACAACTCTACGACATATCAAACTCTCCATGTGTACTTCAACTCCACTGAGGAGTGGGTTTGGACTACCTCTTTATGATGCAAACCCAATTTCCATCCTACGCATGTCGGGGAAAGTAATTCGAGGGAATTTTTAGATGCTTCACCACAGTATGAGGCATCTAGTCCCTCATTTATTTTCAAGAAGCTGCAGCAGCGAGTGACCTTCGCGCAACATATATGTGCCAAATCTTGTCCTATGACCATTATGGTCAAGCAATGGACTTTGAAATCCTTGAAATTGAAGACTTATGTAATATGTACAGACATCAAGTACATACTGATGTCTCTTGGCTTTACACCCCTCATGTCTCACTCTAGAGACACCATAGGTGTACCCACGAGATTGAACCAGACTGCTCGGGTTGCATTTGGTTTAGGGAGATCGAGAGTTTTGAAATTGTTTTGGGGATTCATGTAACCGAAAACTGGGGAAACCATTAGTCATGGGTGTTGTGTACCGGTTGTCTTATGAAAATAAAATTTGTTGTTTCTTCTTTCTTCTACCTTTTCAGTGTTTGAGTTTCACTGATTAGACTTTCATGAAAAATTTTCATTTTCATATGGAAGGACAAACCCATATCTTATCTATTCCCATTGAGGTACTAGAGGCCATTATGGTCAGAACCTGTGTGGAAGAATACCTTCCCTTCACAAACTTGCGAAGAACATGCAAGCATCTTTACGAAGTATCGAACAATTCAGACATTCTCTGCTCCTGCCAAGGGAATTCCTATACCTTCCACCGCATAACCACTACTCAACTCGCTGAGTATAGACAAAGGGGAAATTACCATGAAGGTATTTTCCTATGTTTCACTCTATCCCAAAACTTCACAGCCAGTGTAAGGTTTCAAGAGGCTACCTTGGAGGGGAACCTTCACATAGCCTACATGCACCAAATCATGTGCTTTAGTTTGTATGACCACATCTACAACATTGATATTCTCAGACAAGAGACGATATGATGAGTTCTTAGAGATTTTTTCCATTCGTACATCTCTGAACTTTCTACCATTCAAGCCTCCCTCTGGAAGCTTGAGTGTGCAATGCACGAGTTTAACCCATACTGTCCAAGGTGTGTCTGGACCAGGGAAGTAGAAGAATTGAACACTAATTTGGGTATTTATCTAGTCACACCTGAGGATCCTCTACGATGGAGGATGTGGTGAAGAATGTCAGAGAGTTTCTTTTTAGCATGGTCATATGAAAGGAATTGAGAAGACACAATTCTTTTTAGGGGGAATAATGTGACACCCCAAAACTTATTTCTCATGTAATAATAATATTACGGTTTAATTATTTTTGAATAACACTTACAAATGAACAAAATACTTCCTTTATTCAATAAACACTGAAATGGTTACATTGATACAATTAACCAAAAATACCTATTAAAAGACCTATCAAAGCCACTGGGAGGCTACCTAACACAACAACTTTACCCAGTAGGTAGTGAATATCCTTCGGGTCGGTCATAACAAAAAACATTATAGCTAGAATCATGGTAGTTGTACTGAGCATCAGTGGGATGATAATCACCATCTTCTTCAATTGTCTTGAATTTGGGACACCCTAATGTATGGTTTTATAAGACATCAACTCGATCGTTTCCCCTTGGGTGATCGTTGAGTTCTAATGACTATAATTATAGTCGTTGGTCTTTTTGGTGGATTAATTAAAAATATCTAAGTATAATTTAGTTTTCCAAAATATTTAAGTTATGTATTGAAATTATAATATAACCTCTTTTTATGAATATTAAAAGGATAATGGTTTAATATTTTGAGTTACACTTAGTTTGATTTTAAAATGAGGTTAGAATTTCAAACACCTTTCAAACATTTCAAATATCTTATAAATGTTTTCATTCTTAATGCTTAAACAAGGTTTTAACTAAACCATGTCTTTGATTTTTTTTATAATTCCAGTATAAATTTTTCATTATGATGTATTAAATTTTAATTTATAACTTTGTGTTTTAAAATTTTAGTGTTTATAAAACTAGGGGAAATATTGGTTTGAAAAACACCTATATATGTGTATTAAAGTTTTTATTATGATGTATTAAATTTTAATTTATAACTTTGTGTTTTAAAACTTTAGTTTTTATAAAACTAGGGGAAATATTGGTTTTAAAAACACTTATATATGTGTATGGAAACTTAGTATTATAGTTAACAAAAAAATATACACACAAGAGCCAACCCTCTAGCCGGGCCGAAGGAGGCAACACGTGCTAAGCAGACAAGCCTATCCTTAATCTTCAGCACAGGCCGGCCAGTGGGCAGGTGGGTGCATGCTTGAAGCACGCACAAGAGAACCAAAGAGCATCACCATGTGGGGCGGCACAACGACAGGGGTGGGCGCAGAGCGCGCCCACAAAACCTGGTATGGGGTGGTACCGAGAGGAGGGAGGGAGTATTCTGAGCCTATGCCTAGAGTCACAGACTTATAAATAAGTCACAGAGGCTCCCTCTGTTTCATTATGGGAAAAAGAAAATTGGTCAGGATCGAATCCAGGCTGTTGGATCCTGCCACGCGTGATCTGATCAGTTGGATCAACCCGACGATCGAACCTCAGCGGTCGCGGTATATCTTGTGTTTTTTGTGCGCTGTCTGATCCCGATGGATTTAATCGTGACTGTCCGAGTCTTTTTAAATAACCACATCAAATCTGTGCCATCTGATCCATCGCGGATCTAATTGCAACTGTACATCTCTTTTTAAAACTCCGTGTTGCGCCATAGTCGTCGGATCGAGTCACGATCTGATTTAGACCATTCATCGCTTTTTATTTCGCCATGCCGCGTTATACCCGTCTGATCTTACCTTGGTTAATCCCATTCATCCATTCATTTTTTGAATTTTCCTCCTTGCGGCATCTTCTTCTTCCTCTGCGTGCACTGCATCAGTGACCTATTATACTCCCACTTGCACCGTTTTTCTACACCCATGACTGGTTGGTCCTCCTTGCTCGCATCTTCCACAAGTCCAAACCCTCTTCAATAATTTTTTAAGACAAATAGGCTTTGGATTTCCATGAAATTGGATATATATTGTTTTATATAATTTTTATTATATAGTTTATAAACATACCTCTCATTTTCACTCTAACCTCTCAGCCCTTCCTCTTCCCAAGCTTCCCCTGAGCCATTCCCGAGCCTCTCCTCCTCCTCAAACTAGGTAAGGGATTTATGTCGCCTTACTTGTTGTGTTGAAAGTTTATATATATATATATATATATATGTATACTCTTATATTTATATATAACCTTGTGGTTTGGATAAAAACCCTCTTATACCCGATTCCAGGACTTCTGGATTTTGGGTTTATGTGGTATTTTTAAACCTGAAGGATTTTCTCATGAAAAACTTATTTACATACCTTGTATGTTTGGTTATATATATATATATACATACATACATACAACTATACAGTTTTATATAAACCACCTATGCCCGGTTTTAAGACCACTAAACTTTGAGTTTCAAAGTTAAAGTAGAATTTTAAAAAGCAAGGAATTATATTTTGTATAAAAATTTTATATAAATAGTATACACGGTCATATATAATTATATAGTTTATATAACTCACCCTATGGACTAGTTTTAAGTCTTTTAACATTTAACTTCAATAATTAATTTATGTTTTTGATAAACAAGTAAGTGTCAATTAACTTTGGTGTAAGACCCTTATGTATACTCGGTTATACATGTAAGATATATATGTTTACATAAGCACATATATATATATATAAGTTTGTTTAATAAATAAACTTTTTAAATTTCACATTATGATTAAAAATTTAGGGACTCTTGTTAATTGACGTGTCCGATATATTTAATTCATATGGGTGTTTTTATATTTTTAGTTTAAACCCTTTAATACATAATGTATTTTCGGTTTTGTGAATATGTGTGCATACATATAAATTTTGATCCTCAATTTTATTTAGAATTTTCCAAGGATTACTGTGAAAGAATAAAACATGTTGTTTTTGAAGTATGAGTGGGTTTTATATACAATTCTTTATATACACCCTTGTGTATAAACAGGTTTACACAACACTAAACCCTAATTTTAGATACTCTAAATATTATACTTTGGATGTGTTTAGTATTTATGGAGAATTCATGAGTATAATATTTGGGGTTTGCTACTCTTATATACATATGTATGAATCACTTATTTTCATATATATTAAGTAGTATCAGTTATGGGTGAGTTTCATTATTTCTATTTTTAACATATGTATACCCTTATGATGTGTTATACGAAAGCATATCAGTGATAAATGTTTGAGAATCTGTGAGTTTAATACCCCACATGAAATATTTGATTTATCTTTTAATTAATTATGCATCCAGGTGAAATTCCAATATGAATTTATTAATAAAGTTTTAGAATTTAAGGTTATCATTGAATGTGAAAAAACTTATATTTCTTTTAGTACATTAATTGTCATCACATATTCTATAATCTGCTTATCATAATTACTATTCAATGACATAGTATTATAGTTGATAGTATTGTTATTAACACTTATATGCATGATTCACTTTGTATATGAAAATTCTAAATAATGTAATCAAACTCAAATGGCCTTTTATGGAATAAAGAATTAAATTATTCAAAGTGTTATGGGACACTTTGAATAATATGAAATGAGAAATTAAATTATTCAAAGTGGTATGAGACACTTTGAATAATATGAAATGAGAAACCAATTAATATGCGACACTTGGAATTATAAGTGATTTAATAAATCAAAGTGTTTGAGACACTTTGATTTATAGAAATGAGGAATGCATTGGACTTAGTTTATGACGGGTGGGGCCTGCTATAGCCCCTCGATGCATCGGTAGGTCTCATGAGACAACTAGACGTGGAATTGGCCAAGGCCTTTCTTGATTATGATTTATGTATTTTGACTGAGGCCTTAATCATTAGATGTCTTGGCTGAGGCCTTGACACAGTCTCGTATATGCACTTTCCTCATTATGTTTATGATAATTAATTAACCAAGTGGATATTCGACTAGTAGAATATCCATGGTTAAGAAACAGTACTTATGAGTATCAGAAAAAGTAAATACTTATGGCATGATGTTTATTTAGAACTCAGAGAGTTAATTAGCCAATTATGACTTACAGTTAGTAATGAAATAAATTGAAGTTTTTTATTTTAAGCACAACTCTGATCATGCTTTACTCTTAGTTATTAATTTTGTACTTGAATATTCATATGTCTTACATATTAAAGTTAGAATGTCTCTTACTTATTATTCTGAATGATCATGCTTATAATTGGATCATGTTTCCTTGTAACTCTGTTAGTATTCTTTGAATTGTGCTCTTTTAATTGTTATGTTATGATGCATGTGTTACATCATTTCTTAAGAAAATATTTTATGGAAAATTTTAAAAGGATGTTTTCAAAAGTTATAATTGGTATATTATGTTATTTTTAAAACCCCTTACTAGGAAATCGTATGTTCACCCTATGTTTTTAAATAAAAAATTTTAGGTATCAGTTTTCAGCTGAATAATCATGTCAGAAGTAGCTGGTTTCCTAGAACCTAAACTGAATCCACTACTACAAAAATGGGTAAGTGAAGCACCACCTTTTATCAGCGCTAAGACAAAATCATTGATAAAGGAACCCTTTATGAGTGCTAAAATTTTAGCGCTGATAAAGTCATTATTTATCAGCGCTTTTTTCTTAGCGCTTATAAAGAGTACACTTTATGAGCGCTAAAAAAGCACTGATAAAGGGTTCCTTTATGAGCGTTAAAATTTTAGCGCTGATAAAGGATGCATTTATCAGCACTTTTTTAGTGCTGATAAAACCATAGTCCCATATTTTATAAAATCTGGTGCACAGTATCCTCTATTTATCGCACCCTCAAACCCTCATGGTGTTGTACCCCTGCGACAACTCCCCTCCCCCCACGATCTTCTCTTTACCGGAGCTCCGCTGCTAGCCCTACTCCTTCTCCTACCCCTCAAACCCCTTCTGCGGATCCTAATCCCCACAAAACCTACTTCCTTCTCTCTGCTGGACTCCCCGCGAACCCTACTCCTCCATTTCTCAATGGTGGCAGCTCCTCCTGTGCACCTCCCCCTCGCGGTCGTGCCTTCCCCTCCCGACGTAGCGCAGAAGGCTCCCTGGCCGCTCAATGCTTCTTCTCTCCCTCCATCGCAGGTGCGATCTACTCTAGGTAATTCTCCCACTTCTCCTTTTAGGTTTATTTTTGGTGGATAGGTTTTGTGAGAGTATTTTTCATTAGGGTGATGTTTGGATTCTTCCCCATAATCACCACCCTTGGATTTGATGCTAACTAACATAGAGTTCTAACAATCTATGTCACAAAATCACACACGTAGTGGATTCTTATACTTGGTTAGAAGATGATTTGAACTAAAGTATGACTTCTTTATGATTCCCCATGGGTCCTTATGATGTTTGTAACTAGAATTTATTTTTCACCAAGTGTCATATGTATGAGGGTTTGATATTCTCGTGCAACCTCAAGCTAGACCTTATTATACATGAATATTCTATTAATGTCAAGTGCTTTTTCCTCATCCTTCTGGTGGGTGTATCTATACTAGGGAAATTGGTCTTTTTGTAAACCCCTTCATGAAAAAGAATAGTTTTGATAGTACATGCCTCATTATTAATTGGTTACACTTTGTGGGTGTCATGATGTACTGGTGATTGTGTTTATGGGGAAAGTTCTATTTATGATTGTGTTTATGGGGAAGGTTCTACTTTGGGATGGGCCTCACGGGGGTTGTTATATAGGGAGGCTAGAGCGATGGATAGGTAGAGAAAATTGAGTAGGAATTGGTTGTGATACTTAGACTTGGCTTCAGTTTGGGTGGGATCTCTCTCATAGTGTTTTCTTTAGTTTTCTTTCTCCTCGGCTGTAGATATCTAGCCATTTTCCATATACTTAGTGTCTGTTCTTAGTTGTCTATCATTTATGTAGGTTGTTTTTGATAGTTACAAAAAGTGTGTGACACCATTTATGAAAAATTATTTTTTATAAGTGTTTATAGGTTACATAGTTTATGTTTGACATCACTTATTTAAAAGTGCTCACAACTGATCACAATTGATTGTGTATAAGGCTATATTTGACTGCACTTGGGGTTCATCTTGAAAAAACATATTTATAATTGTTTAAAGCGCTTATCAATTATAATAAATGGTTTTGTATAAGTTTTTCTAGATTGGTTGTTAGAAAGGTGATAATTTGGCACATTTTTATGTAGTTTTTTTTTTCTGGAATTTAAGTGTCTACTTTGGGTTTAGATAGTGGTATTAACATGTGAGCAGTTGTGTTTAGGTGGTTAATTCTTTTTAGGATTGTGGGATGTTTCTTAACTTCGATCAATGGAAAATTCCACACATCTTTCTTTTATGTCAAGGATAATTTAAGGGTGGTGTCAACTTAGTGAACCTCTATGACCAGTTGTTCCTAGGTGCCAGTCTAGAATTTTTTTTCTTGAAAATGGGGAGACACCATGCACTTCATTGGGTAGATAGTGATTCTTCCCTGATACCTATTATGGGTATCAAGATTGTTATTTTGAATGGAGACTGCTCTAGTAAAGAACTACCCTTGGTGTGTCAGGCCAAGTGATTTTGGTTAAGTACACCTACATTATGGAGAACCCGATTACGTGATGGGGGATGAATTTATTCTCATGAAATTGTAAATTTCTTTCACTTGGTCGGATTGTATTTCAGCTCTTTTTATTAAATCCATTAATTTATGTTGATCAATTCATAGACCGACCTCTAGTGGTTTGGGGGAATTCAACATGTAATACTAAGCTTTGGATGGATATATTAGTGTTCTATGATTATGCCTATAGTTTGAGTTGATATCATAATCTTTTAAGGTAGTGATCTTCTGGGATGTAGGGTTAGCAGCACCCACCCACAGTAGGTGTGTGATGCAAGTCTCATCTCAAGAGGCACTGTCATTCATAGGTACCTCAAGGATATCCCATTAATCTAAGGAATTTAATATGATTGTGATGGGTATATACATATCACATTACATTTTCTTAACATTCATGCTACAGCCAGAGAGGTAGTCAGCGAATAGCCTGGGTAGAGGAAGGAACTAGATAAAGGAGGTCTGTACAACACTAAAGTGATGGAGGAGATCGGGGAGCATCATGAGGTGGATGGAACTTTGGTTTCATTCTACTAATACTACCCCTAAGTAGACCACTCCTATATTGGGAAGTTAGTGGTTAGAATCTTAGATAATTATAGTCACTAGAGTCTTTTTACCAGGAGGCTCTATGAGTGTTTGGAGGTACGATCTATGTTCGTTATACTTTTCTTGTAGTACTATTAGAAATAGGTACAAGAAACTATTTTTCCTAATTTTTTCAATTATTTTATAGGTATATGGTAGGCTCTATTAATCTCTATTTTTATAAGGAAGTGGTTCTTTTCTACTGTATTTAGAAGTCTTGTTTTATGTATTTGAATCATAAATACTAATATTTGAGATTCAAATAGGATGGAGATGAATAAATATTGGATGGATGCTAGTCATTTGACAATAGAGTATGAGAACAGAGTGAAATAATTCATCAAGTTTTCAAAGGATCATGAAAAGTATTCTTCTCAAATCCTTTGTCTATGTTTATGTTGTTGCTATTCTAGACTAATTACTCCAGAGGAGTTGTAAGAACATTTGATATGTCATGGAATAGATCAGAGTTATAAATGTTGGAATAAACACGGAGAAAAAGCAAATGTAGCTACTGGCTGAGATAAAATTGCATTTTATGGATCATCAGACATGAATACAAATATGGATAATGAAGAAGACCATATGGAGGATGTTATTACATATGTCAATGATGATGAAGATCATATTGAGAAAATTACAAGGACAGTTGAAGATGAACTTCGTGATTTCCCAAAATTGTTTGATAAGTTAAAGAGTTGTGCAAAGACGCCATTGTATGCTAGTTGCACTAAATATACATCATTGTTAGCTGTACTGAAGTTGTATAAATTGAAAGTAGGAAACAGATGGAGTGATGTCAGTTTTACGGAACTACTTGCTCTCTTGAATGACATGCTCCCGGAAGATAATGAGCTTCCAAACCGGACATATGAAGCTAAACAAATGCTACGCTCGATGGGTATGATTTCTGAAAGAATACATGCCTACCCAAAATACTATATACTATTTTTCAAGGAGAAAAAATCACTTACAAAATGCCCAAAGTGTGGTGCTTCTCGATACAAGAAAGATGAATCCAGTCCTAAGAAAGTTGTATGGTACTTTCCAATCATTCCAAGGTTTAGGCATCTATATAGAAGTGAAGAAACTGCAATACAATTATCGTGGCATGCAAATAAAAGAAATAAAGATGGGAAATTACATCACCCGACTGACTCTCCTCAATGAAAGATAATTGATCATGAGTATCCTGAATTTGGAAAAGAGCTGAGAAACCTTCGTCTTGCGTTATCTACAGATGGAGTGAATCCTTTTGGTTTTCAAACCAGCACTCACAGTACATGGCCTGTTATGTTGGTAAATTATAACTTGCCACCCTGGTTATGCATGAAGTGAAAATTTATCATGTTATCTATGGTTATATCAGGACCAAAACAACCAGGTAATGATATTGATGTTTATTTTTCTCCTTTGATCAAGGATTTGAAGTTATTGTGGGATTTAAGTGTTATGTTGTATTATGCTTATAAAAGTGAATACTTCACGTTAAGAGTGATGTTGTATGGGATGATAAATTATTTCCCTGATTATAGAAATTTTTCAGGATATAGCATTAAAGGAACTCAAGGGTGTACCGTGTGAGAAGAAGATATAGAATCAATTAGGTTGAAACATTCATCGAAAACTGTGTTTCTAGGATATTGTAGATTTCTACCTCATCGGCATAAGTACCAATATTGGATGACATCATTCAATGGAAGTTCAGAAAAACTCACATCACCGTCTCCACTAACAGGTGATCAGCTGTTTGAGAAAGTAAAAGATGTGAACATAGTTTTTGGTAAACCATTTTTGAAAAACCTTACGAAAATCGATTGAAAAAATAGATCAGTTTTTTTGAATTACCATACTGGAATTGTTTGTACGCCATACATTTTCTTGATGTGATGCATGTGGAAAAAAATGTATGTGATAGTGTTATTGGAACATTGATAAATGCCCCTATAAAAAAAGGATGTAATTAAGACAATGTTGGACATGTTTGACATGGGAATACAAGAAGAGTTGGCTCCCGTGAAGGGTGAAAATCGAATGTTTCTTCCTCCAGCTGCTCACACTCTTTTCAAGGAGGAGAGATATCAGTTTTGCAACTTCTTCAATGATGTAAAGGCTCTATAGGGGTATTCATCAAATATCAAGAACATTGTGTCAATTAATTATTTTAATTTAAAAGGTTTGAAATCACATGAATTCCATGTTTTGATGCAATATTTAATTCTTATAGTTTTACGTTGCATTTTGCCCAAGAATGTTCATCATATGTTAACCAAACTTTGTTTCTTTTTTAAAGCTACATGTAGCAAAGTTTTAGACACAGTGAGATTTTCAGCTATAGAAAGAGAAATTGTCATCATATTACGTGAATTAGAAATGTTCTTCCCACCAACATTCTTTGATATGATGGTTCATTTGATGCTTCACTTGGTGAGAGAGATTCAACTTTGTGGTCCTATGCACTATAGATGGATGTAGCCCGTTGAATGGTATATGAAGATTTTGAAAGGGTATGTCAAAAATTGAAGTCATCCAGAGGGTAATTTGTGATGTGTAAAAGTCAAACCCACCTCAATCCGAGGCATGGTGTGGCCGGTATCACTCAAAGTGTCTCTCTTTTGTTTAAAATGGACAAAATTTTAAGTGAAAACAACAAATGACGTACGAAAATATGACCAAACGCATTCATATTGTGTTTATACTTTAGGGTAATGATCTATGGGTCATTTTTGTTGTGTGAGAGTCAACCCCTCATCAATCCGAGGCATGGTGTGGCTGGTATCACTCAAAGTGTCTCTCTTTTGTTTAAAATGAACAAAATTTTAAGTGAAAACAACAACTCACGTACGGAAATCTGATAAAACACATTTTTATTGTGTTGATACTTTAGGTGAATGATCAATGGGTCATTTTTGACGTGTAAGAGTCAACCTCTCCTCAATTAGAGGCACAATGTGGCTGGTATCACTCAAAGTGTCTCTATTTTGTTTAAAATGGACAAAATTTTAAGTGAAAACAACAAATGATGTACCGAAATCCAACCAAACACATTCAAATTGTGTTGATAATTTAGGGGAATGATCCATGGGTAATTTTTGATGTGTACAAGTTAACCTCGCCTCAATCCGATGCACAGTGTGGCTGGTATCACTCAAAGTCTCTCTTTTGTTTAAAATGGACAAAATTTTAAGTGAAAACAACAACCGACGTACGAAAATCCAACCAAACACATTCAGATTATGTTGATACTTTAGGGGAATGATCCATGAGTCATTTGTGATGTGTACGAGTCAAACCTTCCTCAATATGAAGCACAGTGTGTCCGGTATCACTCAAAGTGTCTCTCTTTTGTTTAAAATGGACACAATTTTAAGTGAAAACAACAACTAACATACAGAAATCTGACCAAATGCATTCGTACTATATTGATACTTCAGGATAACGATCCATGGGTAATTTTTGATATGTATGAGTCAACCTCGCCTCAATCTGAGGCACAGTGTGGATGGTATCACTCAAAGTGTCTCTCTTTTGTTTAAAATGGACAGAATTTTAAGTGAAAACAACAAATGACATACTAAAATCCAACCAAACACATTTATATTATGTTGATACTTTAGGGGAACGATCCATGGGTCATTTATGACTTGTAAAATTCAAACCTGCCTCAATTTGAGGCATAGTGTGGCCGGTATCACTCAAAGTGTCTCTCTTTTGTTTAAAATGGACAGAATTTTAAGTGAAAACAACAACTGACGTACGAAAATCTGACTAAACACATTATAATTGTGTTTATACTTTAGGGGAATGATCCATGGGTCATTTTTGATTTTTACTAGTCAACCCTGCCTCAATATGAGGCACAATGTGTCTGGTATCACTCAAAGTGTCTCTCTTTTGTTAAAAATGGACAGAATTTTAAGTAAAAACAACAACTAACATACGAAAATATGACCAAACACATTTAGATTGTGTTGATACTTCAGGGGAACTATCCATGGGTCATTCTTGACGTGTATGAGTCAATATCGACTCAATCCAAGGCATGGTGTGGCCGCTATCACTCAAAGTGTCTCTCTTTTGTTTAAAATGGGCAGAATTTTAAGTGAAAACAACAACTGACATACGGAAATTGGAAAAAACACATTTTTATTGTGTTGATACTTTAGGGGAATGATACATGGTTCATTTGTGATGTGTAAAAGTCAACCTCGTCTCAATATGAGGCCCAGTGTGGCCGGTATCACTCAAAGTGTCTCTCTTTTGTTTAGAATGGACAAAATTTTAAGTGAAAAACAACAACTGACATATGGAAATAATACCAAACACATTCGGATTGTGTTTATACTTTAGGGGAACGATCCATGAGTCATTTGTAACGTTTTCAAGTCAACACCACCTCAATATGAGGCACTTTGTGGCCGATATCACTCCAAGTGCATCTCTTTTGTTTAAAATGGATAGAATTTTAAGTGAAAACAACAAATGACGTACATAAATCTGACCAAACACATTCAGATTTTGTTGATACTTTATGATAATTATACATGGGTCATTTTTGATGTGTACGAGTCAACCCCGCCTCAATTAGAGTCACGGTGAAGCCGGTATCACTCAAAGTGTCTCTTTTTTGTTTAAAATGGACAAAATTTTAAGTGAAAACAATAACTGACATACATAAATCTGACCAAACACATTAATATTGTGTTTATACTTTAGGTGAAAGATCCATGGATCATTTAAAACATGTACGAGTCAACCCCACATCAATCCGAGGCATGGTGTGACCGGTATCACTCAAAGTATCTCTTTTGTTTAAAATGGACAGAATTTTAAGTGAAAACAACAACTGACGTACAAAAATATGATAAAACACATTAGTATTGTGTTGATACTTTAGGTGAATAATCCATGGGTCATTTTTGATGTCTATGAGTCAACCCCGCCTCAATCCGAGGCACGGTGTGGCCGGTATCACTCAAAGTGTCTCTCTTTTGTTTAAAATGGACAAAATTTTAAGTGAAAACAACAACTGACATACAAAAATATGACCAAACGCATTAGGATTGTGTTGATACTTTATAGGAACGATCCATAGGTCATTTTTTATGTGTAAGAGTCAACCCTGCCTCAATATGAGGCATGGTGTGGCTAGTATCACTAAAAGTGTCTCTCTTTTGTTTAAAATGGACAAAAATTTAAGTGAAAACAACAACTGGCATACGGAAATCCAACCAAACGCATTAGAATTGTTTTGATACTTTAGGGGAACGATCCATGGGTAATTTTTGATGTGTATGAGTCAACCCCACCTCAATATGAGGCACTATGTGGCCGGTATCACTCAATGTCTCTCTTTTGTTTAAAATGGACAGGATTTTAAGTGAAAACAACAACTGACGTACAAAAAGCTGACCAAATGCATTAGGATTGTGTTGATACTTTAGGTTAATGATCCATGGGTCATTTGTGAAGTGTAAGATTAAACCCTACCTTAATCCGAGGCACAATGTGGCCGTTATCACTCAAAGTTTCTCTCTTTTGTTTAAAATGGACATAATTTTAAGTGAAAACAACAACTAACGTATGAAAATCAGACCAAACACATTCAGATGGTGTTTATAATTTAGGGTAATGATCCATGGGTAATTTTTTATGTGTAAGAGTCAAACCCGCCTCAATCTGAGGCACGTTGTGTCTGTTATCACTCAAAGTGTCTCTCTTTTGTTTAAAATGGACAAAATTTTAAGTGAAAACAACAACTGACGTACGAAAATCCAACCAAACACATTCAGATTGTGTTGATAATTTAGGGAAAAAATCCATGGGTCATTTGTGACATGTAAAAGTCAACCTCGCCTTAATTTGAGGCACTGTGTGGCTGGTATCACTCAAAGTGTCTCTCTTTTGTCTAAAATGGACAAAATTTTAAGTGAAAACAACAACTGACGTACAAAAATCTGACCAAACAAATTCAGATTGGGTTGATAATTTAGGGGAATGATCCATGGGTCATTTGTGACGTGTACGAGTCAACCTCACCTCAATCTAAGGCATGATGTGGGCGATATCACTCAAAGTATCTCTTTTGTTTAAAATGGACAAAATTTTAAGTGAAAACAACAACTAACGTACAAAAATCTGACCAAATGCATTCGGATTGTGTTGATACTTTAGGGGAATTATCCATGGGTCATTTTTGACATATATGAGTCAACCGTGCCTCAATATGAGACACTGTGTGGCCAGTATCACTCAAAGTGTCTCTCTTTTGTTTAAAATGGACACCCCCAAACCCCTGGTCTCCCCCAACCCCCTGGACACCCCCACCCCCTGGACGCTCCACCCCTCCTAGACACCACCCCACCACTTGGAAACCCCCCACCCCCTGAACACCCACACCCTTATGGAAAACCACCCCAAACCCCCTGGACACCACCTCACCCCCCTTGGAGAGCCCCACCAACCCCCTCGACCGCCCCCACCCCCCTGGACACTACCCCACCCTCTAGACACCCCCACCCCTCTGGACACCCCCACCCTCTGGAAAGCCCCCCAACCCCCTAGACACCACCCCACCCCCTGGACACCGCCACCCCCTGGACACCCACCAACCCCTTGGACGACACCCCCACCCCTCCTAGAAACCACCCCACCACCTGGACACCCCCACCCCTTGGACAACCACCCCACCCCCTAGACACCACCCCACCCCCCTTGGATAACCCCACTAATCCCATGGACCACCCCCATCCCCCTAGACACCACCCCACCCCCTGGACACCCCCACCCCTCTGGACACCCCACCCCCTGGAAAGCCCCCCCAACCCCCTAGATAGCACCCCACCCCCCTGGACACCCCCATGGACAGCCCCCCCCGGACACCCCCACCCCCTGGACACCCACCAAACCCCTAGATGACACCCCCACCCCTCCTAGACACCACTCCACCACCTGGACACCCCCAAACCCCTAGATACCCCCACCCCCTTGGACAACCACCCCACCCCCTGAACACCACCCCACCCCTCATGGATAGCCCCACCCCACCCCCTGGACACCACCCCACCCCCTGGACACCCCCATGGACAACCCCCCTGGACAGCCCCCCATGGACACCCCCACCCCCCTAGACACCCACCAACCCCCTCGACGACACCCCAACCCTCCTAGACACCACACCACCACTTGGACACCCCCACCCCCTAGAAACCCCACCTCCTTAGACAACCACCTCCACCCCCTGGACACCACCCCACCCCCTTGGATAACCCCACCAACCCCCTGGATCGCCCCCACCCCTGGACACCACCCCACCCCCTGGACACCCCCACCCCTGGAAAGCCCCCCCAACACCCTGGACACTACCCCACCCCCTGGACACCCCCATGGACAGCCCCTCACCCCCTGGACACCCCACCATCCCCCTGGACGGCCCCCACCCCCTGGACGCCCCACCCCTCCTCGAAAACACCCCACCAATAGAACACCCCCACCCCCTAGACAACCCCACCCCCATAGACACCCCCACCCCCTGGACACCACCCCACACCCCTTGGAAAACACTATCCCCCCAAACACCCCCACCCCACCGAACACCCCCACCCCTGGACACCCCCTACCCCCCTTGGACAGCCACCCAAACCCCTGAACAACCCCCAACCCCTTGAATTATGAATTGAATTCTTTATGTATTTAAATAATTTATGAATTATGAATTAATGGTGTATGAGTATACTTTCTGAAATCACCTTATGAATTATGTGTCAATTTTGTATGGGTATACTTGTTG
The DNA here is from genome assembly GCA_963277665.1 of Viscum album. Lineage (NCBI taxonomy): Eukaryota > Viridiplantae > Streptophyta > Magnoliopsida > Santalales > Viscaceae > Viscum > Viscum album. The sequence continues at coordinate 228,552,458 of OY728165.1, forward strand.
ATATGCTGATTTTTTGCAGGTCTTGTTTGGGTGTGTTGCTGAATATTTTTATATTACAGTAGGTAGGGCATTTATCAGTACTATTTTAGTGCTGATAAAGAGAGACTTTATCATCACTAAAAAGGCACTGATAAAGAACCCATTTATCAGCTCTTTTTTAGCGCTAATAAAGGTATCCTTTATCAGCAACTTTTTAATACTGATAAAGTCTAACTTTAACAGCGCTAAAAAGGCACTGATAAAGGGGACTCCCCTCTTTATCAACGTTGAGATTTACAATGCTTTTTTAGTGCTGTTAAAGCCCATTTTGAGTGCTGATAAAGTCCATTTTTGTAGTAGTGATCGATCCTCAGTATGGGACATGATGTGTAAAATATCAATGCTTGTTTTTGTAAAAATTTCACATCATGTTTTAAGGCACCAGGTCTGGGTATTTTGGAGTTGGGATTTTACATCCCATGCCTCATGGATAGCATCACACATTCTATCATCAATGGGATACCATAAACCCTACAAATAATTTATAATATCAAGTTATTAATGAAATAAATTTCAAAATAAATATTATTTATTTACATACCAGCCAATTATTGAACATTCTATGTTTTACATCAATGGGGATCTATTGTCATGTGATCCATGGATGAGAAAAATAATTGCACAAGATAGCTCTCCCCTGTCCAATAGCTACATGCACAAAACTGTGAAAAAAGAATAAATAATCAAACAATTAGTATATAAATAAATTAATGAAAGATAACTAAAATACATAGGTTACCATACCTCTATGTGTGTGGATCAAAGCCAAGACATGGGCGTCGCTCGGGGATAGGGTCAGAAATCATCAGTTGCGCAAGACCACGCCCCCTCCGCGTACCCCCCAAACCACCAGTAGGCTGAGGGCCAGATGATCCCAAATCCTCTTCATCCAAAGGTAGCTCAATCTCCTGTAACTCGCAAAATAGATCGGAGTCCATCTGAAACAAAAAATGATTATTGTTAGTAGATAGTTGAAAATAACTATTACATATAGATATATATATTAGTTATGATTACAACCAACATTTAACTGTGTCAATGTTTACCTTCATCATCATCTTCATATCCAACGATGTCAATGTCTTTATATTCATCATCGGCATCATAAATATCCATATGAGTTTCATTTTCATCATCTATTTCCATTTAAAATTCATTTTTAACATCATTAACATCATCACCACCATCGACCCTTAATTATGGGGTGTCATCATCGATATTCATGTCTCTTTGTGAAAAAGATGGATTTTGAGTAGTCTCTTGACAAATTTTAATTACTTGTACTTCATCGGAACCACATTTAGTTTGAGTAAACTGATTTTCCCAAGATTTCATTTTTATTATTCTCCACCAATTACTCAAGTCTCTTGAAGTAGCACAGTACTTTGCGTAATATATTTGATGTTCCAGTTGATCTAGTAAAAATGGTTCATTTACTACTAAAAGACTTTTATATTTAATATTGACGATTCCATGAATCAGATAAACATGCGATCCTCTTTCAGTATCCAGCCACCAATATTTAAACACTGTTATGTAATTTTTCCCTAGATAACACAGTTCAATAATTTCATCCAGCATGCCGTAAAAGTCAACTTCAGTTTCTCTATGATGTGATCCTCTCAATAAAACTCCACTATTCATTATTTTTTTGATTCCCCATATGAACGTGTATAAAATCAAAAACCATTCACCGCATATGCATTATAAGATTTAACCATTTTGGATGGTGGGTTACTCAATATGCACAGTTGCTTATCAATTTTATCAGCATGTTGAGACACCTAAAAATTTGTAAAAAAATTATCAATATAATAAATAATAAACTAAATTGATATGTTAAAACATCAAAAATTTATGTTACCAATTTTTGAAACCATTGAGATTTTTTTTGTCGGCGTTCTTCAAGAGCAGCTACTGTAATTTGTGGAAGTTGTTTCTTGATATGATTGTTATATAACCTACAAATAAAATAAGTTTAATTACTGTAACATAAATTATAGAATAAGTGATAGAACAACTCATAGTATAAATTATGTCATTTCTTCACAGTTGAGCATAACACATGCATGGGATCTGTAATGTTCATCATCTGAAAGCCATCGTTTATGAACACCACCAAAGCCAAGCTCTGACTGATTAAAAAATGATAATTTATTATTCATTTCATCATCAACATTCCCCTTGTTCCATCCCATGCATTTGTGTTTTGAGGGATATTCAAATTCAAAATAATGAGAGTAAAAAAAAGGTAACTTCCTCTTACAAATAAGGTTTAACAATTGAGACTTCAACTGATGCTTTGTTATGTAATTTTTTATTCAATTTCTACATGAATCTCTTGAATGGGTATATCCATCAAAACTGTACCGAACCTCCACATTTATATTCATGTGGAAAATGTAATATCAGATGTTCCATTGAGTCAAAAAAATCTAGCGGGAATATTTTTTCCAATTTACATATAATTACAACATCTTCTTCTAGTTTTCTTAGTGCATCGTAGTCTGTTGTATCCACATAAATGTCTCAAAAAAATATGATATGTTTGTTATCGAATCCCAAATCATAGAATTCAACAAACCTCTAAATCCAATCGGTATAAGTCTTTCCATTATAATATGACAATCATGGCTTTTCAATCTGGTAATATGACCATTCTTAACACATCTGACCAAATTGGAAGCATAGACATATGGAAGTCTCAAATCTGCAATCCACTAAAAAAATAATAAGTGACTCTCTTTGGACAGTGTATAAGTTTCTTTTGGCTTCATTAACCTCTATGATTTGACATTTTGAAATAGTTCAAGTTCCAGTCGTCTGCAAATTTGGGCAAGATCTAATCATGCCTTTACATTATCTTTGGTCTTACCTGGTGTATCCAAAACTATATGAAATAAATTATCAAAACATTTCTTATCAATATGCATGGAATCCAACATGTGGCGGACCAACAAATCAGACCAATATGGAAGATCCCAAAAAATACTTCATTTTATCCAGTTATGTTCTTTCCCAAAGCCGTGAATTTTCTATTGGTTTACCGTTGGCCCAAATGTGATGGGAGGTAATGAAAATACAACTAATTTTAACTCTATACCTGAGATCATTTTTGTAGGTTCATCCCTTTCAATTGTGCCTTTTCTGAAATGAGATTTGTTCCTCCAAAAAGGATGATCGGTTGGAAGAAATCTGTGATGGCAGTCAAAATAGCAAGGTTTTTTTCCATTGACGAGCATAAAGGCATTGTTGTCTTTCATACAGTAAGGATATGATTTCGAACCATGTGTACTCCATACAAATAACATGCCATGTGCCAGTAAGTCACTAATCGTCCACATCAATGCAACTTTTAATATGAAATTTTATTTCGCAGCAATATCATATGTACTAACACCATTACTCCACAATGAATTTAACTCATCAATCAATGGTTTCAAATAAACATCAATGTTCTTTTTCAGATGTCTTGGGATTAATAAGGTCAAAAAAATATAGGGCTCCTTCATCAACATCCATGGAGGTAAATTGTACAGAGTTATAAAGACAGACCAACATGAATAATGACTACCATAAGAACCAAACGGAAAAAAACTGTCAGTAGAAAGACCCAATCACATGTTATGGGATTCTAAAGAAAAAGACGGATGCAATCGGTCAAAATGTTTCCATGAATCACCATCAGATAGATGATTCAATCTTTTACTGGTTAAAATCTTGGTTTTGTGCCATGACATCATTGATGTTGTGTTCTGAGACATAAATAAACACTGCAACCTGGGTGTAAGGGGGAAATATCTCAACTATTTTACAGGAATCAATCCAAACTTCCCCAGTTGAGATTATTTATACCTTGATTTTCCACATGTGGGACAACTATCCAACGACTCATTTTCACCAAAATATAAGATTCAATCATTTTCATATGCATTAATATTCCGATAACTAAGGCCCAGATTATGAACCAACCTCTTTCTCTCATAGTAATTTACAGGCAACACATTTCCTTCAAGTAACAGTGTTTTAACCAAAGAAAATATCTGATCAAAAAAGTTGTTTGACATTCCATTATCTGATTTAATAGCCATAAATTTTGCAACTACTTCTAATTTACTTATCTTGCAACCAGGATATAATGCATCCTCAGCAGACCTCAACAACTCATAAAATTTGGATGGTACCAACTCAGGAGTTAAATCAATATCATCATGAGTTTTAGTTTGTTGAACAGATAGACCTACAACATCATGTACTAAATTTTGAAACTGTGATGGATCTATAATCAAGTTATTAGTATCTTCTTTGGAATTGTGTTCACCATGTTGATACCAAAAAACATAATATGGTTGAAAATCAAACCGCAAAAGATGTCCTCCAACCTTGTCAAATGTGTCAAACATTCTCAGATTACATTTTTTACAAGGACACTTAATTTTTCCTTCTGAAACAAATTCTGGTTTTGATGATGCAAATGATAAGAAAGATTCAACACCCTCAATATATATAGTATTTAAACCAGAACTATTTGGATTTCTACACTGATTTATCCAAGCGTGATCATATAATAATGACCATTGTTGACTTCCTTATTCCATATTTTTCTACAAAATATAAAATCATTACTATTTTTGAATAATTTGAAACTAGAAAAACACAATCTAAAAAAATAAGATAAATAATTACAACTACTTCTTAATAATTACCATTAATCATAAGCGACACAATTTTGAGTGGATGGACGACTACTCTTTTGTCCAATGACTCATTTACTTGCAACTTTCTCACATTGAAATCGCAATGAAGAATCTTCTCAGAGGTACACATATCCATTCTCATGCATACGAGAATGGATAAGCGTACCTCCGAGCAGATTCTTCATTATGATTTCATTGTGAGAAAGATGCAAGTAAATGAGCAGTCAAACAAAAGAGCCCCCTTTTCATCGATGAATCATCTTGTTGCAACTATCACCACCTGAAAACATTATGAAAAATGTGGTCCTATGAATGCATATTCAAACTCGTGCATATGAGATTGGATATGCATACATAGAAGCATACTTTTTATAATGTTTTGAGTCAGTGAGAGTTGAAAGGAGAAGAGTCATCGAGCAAAGAAAGTACTGCCAATCCACTAGAAATTGTGCCAAGTTATTCTAATTTATTACAATTGGTTTTATTTCTAATTATTCCTAATTATTACTAATTATTCCAAATTATTCCAAATTATTCCAAATTATTCCTAATTATTCCTAATTATTACCAATTATTCCTAATTATTACCAATTATTACCAATTATTACCAATTATTACTAATTATTACTAATTATTACTAATTATTACTAATTATTACTAATTATTACTAATTATTACAATTTATTACTAATTATTACTAATTATTACTAATTATTACTAATTATTACTAATTATTACTAATTATTACTAATTATTACTAATTATTACTAATTATTCTGAATCATTCCCAATTATTGCCAATTATTCCTAATAATTGCCAATTATTCCTAATTATTGCTAATAATTACTATTTATTACTAATTATTCTGAATTATTCCCAATTATTGCCAATTATTCCTAATTATTACCAATTATTCCTAATTATTGCTAATTATTTCTATTTATTTCTAATTATTTCTAATTATTGCTATTTGTTGCCATTTATTCCTATTTATTTCTATTTATTCCTATTTATTCCTACTTATTCTTATTTATTAATATTTATTCCTATTTATTACTAATTATTACTATTTATTACTATTTATTACTATTTATTCCTATTTATTACTATTTAGTACTATTTATTACCATTTATTACCATTTATTACTATTTATTACTATTTATTACTATTTATTCCTATTTATTACTAATTATTACTATTTATTACTATTTATTCCTATTTATTCCTATTTACTCCTATTATTACTAATTATTACTAATTATTACTAATTATTCCTATTTATTCCTATTTATTACTATTTATTCCTATTTATTACTATTTATTACTATTTATTCCTATTTATTCCTATTTATTCCTATTTATTCCTATTTATTCCAATTTATCCCTATTTATTCCTAATTATTACTAATTATTACTATTTATTACTAATTATTACTAATTATTGCTAATTATACTAATTATTCCTAATTATTACTAATTATTACTAATTATTACTAATTATTACCATTTATTACTAATTATTACCATTTATTACTAATTATTACTAATTATTACTAATTATTACTATTTATTCCTATTTAATACTATTTATTACTATTTATTACTATTTATTACTATTTATTCCTATTTATTCCTATTTATTCACATTTATTCCTATTTATTCCAATTTATTCCTAATTATTACTAATTATTACTATTTATTATTAATTATTACTAATTGTTGCTAATTATACTAATTATTACTAATTTTTAATAATTATTACTAATTATTACTAATTATTATTAATTATTACTAATTATTACCATTTATTACTAATTATTACTAATTATTACTTATTATTACTAATTATTACTATTTATTATTATTTATTCCTATTTATTCTTATTTATTACTTTTTTACTATTTATTACTAATTATTACTAGTTATTATTAATTATTACTAATTATTACTAATTATTAGTATTTATTACTAATTATTAGTATTTATTACTAATTATTAGTATTTATTACTAATTATTAGTATTTATTACTAATTATTAGTATTTATTACTATTCATTACTAATTATTACTAATTATTACTAATTATTACTATTTATTAGTATTTATTACAAATTATTATTCTATTACTGTTTATTAGTATTTATTAGTATTTATTACTAATTATTACTATTTATTACTAATTATTACTATTTATTACTAATTATTACTATTTATTGGTATTTATTACTAATTATTACTATTTATTACTAGTTATTACTAATTATTACTAATTATTAGTATTTATTTATAATTATTAGTATTTATTTATAATTATTAGTATTTATTACTAATTGTAAATATTTATTACTATTTTTTCCTAATTATTACTATTTTTTTCTAATTTTTTCTAATTACTGCAAAATACAACTACTAATTACTAGTTACCACTAATTATTTATATACATTACTAATTATCGTTAATAATTATTAATTATTACTAATTACTAAGAATTAGTACTAATAATTTTATTTTATTATTACAAATAAATACCGATGACAAAACAATTTAAATCTAACTTAATTACAACTAATCAACAATAATTAAAATTAATATAAAGAAATGAAATAAATACAAAATTAAATAAAACATAAATATCTTTAAACTTGATCTCTTATAATTGTAGACGGCTTCATAACTTCTTCGTAAAAAAGAACTAACTCTGAAAAATTTTCACTCTAAAATTAGAGTTTAGAGAAGCAGAGAAAGTAGGAATTGAGAGAGAGGAAAGAAAAAATGGATGGGGGGTATATATAGGTTAGTTTAGTTGCGACGGGATTATTTGTGATGGGATTCCCGTCGCAAATAGTATTTTTTGCGACATGACCTGTCGAAAATACCTTCAGCCGCATTAATTACTGTCAGTGGTTAAAAGGTTATTTGCGATGGGTCCCGTCGCAAAAGTAACCTGCCGACACACTATTTGCGACATGACAACTTCCCGTCACAAATATCCTTTTACCACCGCTAGGTATTTGCGACAGGACCCGTCGCAAATACCCTATGGCAGACGGACTAGTTGCGACGGAGGATCCCCCGTCGCAAATAGTGTTTACCGCCTCCCGATATTTGCGACGGGAGGTGCCTACCCGTCGCAAATACCCTTTCGTGCGGTTTGCATGCGTATATTTTTGCGACGAGGCGTCTAGTCCCGTCGCAAATAATTAGTTATTTACGATGGGTTGATTTTCCCGTCGCAAAAACTAGTTTTTCCTGTAGTGTTCCTGGTATGTCAACAAGTGAAGGCTGAAAGACAAAAGTCTAAGGGAATGATGCAACCACTACCCATACCAGCATGGAAGTGGGAGAACATCACCATGGACTTTGTCACTAAAATTCCAAGGACATCCAGAGGAAACAATGCTATATGGGTCATTGTGGATCGTCTTACAAAGACAACTCACTTTATCACAATTCGAGAGGACTTCTCATTGGATCAACTTGCACAGATATATATCAAAGAGATGGTAAGGCTGCATGGAGTACCACTATCTATTGTATCCGATAGAGATCTGAGATTCACCTAGAAGTTCTAGAAAAGTCTTCAGCATGCTCTAAGCACTAAGTTGAACTTCAACACGGCCTATCATCCTCAAACTGATGGACAATCTGAGTAAACTATTCAAACATTGGAAGATATGTTGAGAGCATGTTCTATGGACTTCAAAGGAGGGTGAGACCAACATCTTCCACTGGTTGAATTTTATTACAACAATAGTTTTCACTCTAGCATCTGAATGACACCATATGAAGTCCTTTATGGGAAAAGATGTAGAACACTGGTATGTTGGGATGAATTTGGTGAGTGTAAGCTGCTAGGACCTGAAATGGTTGAAGAAATGGTGGAAAAGGTGAAAACCATTCAACAACATATCAAGGAAGCCTAAAGTCGATATAAGAGTTATGCAGACAATCGATGACGAGACCTTGAGTTCAAAGTTGGAGACATGGTATTCCTCCACATATCTCCATGGAAGAAGTTCATGAGGTTTGGGAAGAAAGGAAAGCTAAGTCCTAGGTACATTGGCCCCTTCAAGATCCTTGATCATGTCAGAGTTGTGGCCTATCGACTAACACTTCCACCTACCATGTCTAAAGTACACGATGTATTTCACGTATCCCTATCAAGGAAGTACATACCAGACCCTTCACATGTACCCTCTTTAGAGGTGGTATAGTTGGATAATGATCTTTCTTACAAGGAGCAGCCAGTGAAGATCTTGGATCGTAGAGATAAAGTTCTACGCAACAAGACTACTCACCTGGTCAAAGTACTATGGCAGAACCATAAGTACGAAGAGGAAACATGGGAACTAGAGGATGCAATGAAGGAAAGGTACCCACACATGTTTACAACTTAGAATGTAAAACAAAATTTCAAGGGTGAAATTTCATAAGGGGGAAGAATGCAATGACCCAATGTTTTATCAATTAAATTCCCTTCTTATAATTATGTTTTATAGTATAATCATATAATATTACATATATAATACAATACAAACCTTATAAATAAAGAATTAGCGAAACAAAAGGTATCTCTAGAAGTTAAGGAACGTATATCGATGAAATAGTAACTTAACATTTAGAATAGTAATGTGACCCTTATGAATAGTAAACTAATCAATTGAATTGTAAAATCACTAATAAAAGTATAAATAAAATTTATCCATCTTATAAGTGAAAATATGATATAAATATATCATAGTATAAGTAATTAAATATTTTAAAAATTATTAATTAAGTGTTGGTATTTTTGTAAGTTATGTATATTTAATTACAATTTTATGATTAATTTAATAATTTAAAATAAAATTATTTTCATAAAATGTATTTATAAATAAGTATTTTTATGAATTATTATTATAAGATAATTTTAAGAGACCTTATTTAATTTTTCAAAGTGTTAGAAAAATAGTTTTAATTTTAAAATTTGTATTTTTTAGGTAAATTATGATTTTAATTAAAAATTAAATTTCTCATAGTTAGAAAATTATTTTCATAAAATGGAGTTCATTTTTGAATTCTACATGTCAAAAAATGGTTGGGGTGAATTTTTGGGATTTTTCTAAAATACTTGAATTTTTGGTGAATAGTAAAATACGATAATTTACGATAAATGCAAAATAAATGAATTTATGCATCATGATCGAGTTATGGATGATGTAAATGACCATTGGTTTGAACTCACATGCTCTCTTTACTATTTTTGGTCACAAGAATCAATACTATTCTTAGTCTTGAGCAAAAATATTAAACTAATGATTAAAATAATGGGAAACCCCTCCTCTCCTCCACTATAAACACCACCCCTCTCCACCTCCTCTCCTCACACATCTCAAGCCTTGTTCTTAGTCCAAATTATACTCAAATATCTTCCTAATACCCTATTCCATGTCCAATAGCTCTTTTTCTCTTCAAAAGTCCAAATCATATCCCCTAAAGAGGTTCTCAAGGAAGATATATTCAAGAGGTAAATTCCTCTTTTCATTTATTTCAAGTTCCTTTATTTATTTTTCTTTCCTCACCTCCTTTAATAAAAATGTTATGATGACTCTAGTACCTTAAATTTACTATAATTTTATTATTATAATGTAATAATTCACCATCATATCTCTTTTACCATCATTTTATACTAGAAATGAAAACACCATCCGAGATGTGTTAATTCATCACATTCAAGGATGCCAGGTTTTCAATTTCTTTTATCATATTCAATTCTAGTCATGAAACCATTTTTATGGTTGAAACAAAATATAATATATGTATTATAACTTATTTAAGGTTCTAAAATCTTTTTTACACATTATATTAATTTATAAAGAAAAATGTGTTCGATGTGATAAAAACCGTCAATTAACTAAAATAGTTATCATTAAAGTTTTATATAATGATTCATATTCACTCCAAATAACCCAATGGATTTTATAATCATGTAATATTATTTATTTTCACTAATAACATACAACTTAAATTTTTGACAACCATTCTCATCTTACATTTTTATCCTTACATGTATATAAGTAAACCAATTATGAAAACCAAGGAAACAAACACTCCCAAATAATGAAATTGAACCTCTTAACCCATCAAAAGGTCATGGATGAACTTAATAAGGTTATAATAAATTAATTAAATGTAGAATATGTTTTTTAAATATTAATTAACTAATGTAATTTGTTTATCCAGGATATTAATATCAAGTGAAGGACACCATCGTACTTAAGGTAAGTGATTCTACCCGAACCTCCATTATTCCTTTGGGCTGTTCTATCTTTATTTTTACCCAAATGAGGTTATCTATTATTTATATTCACATATTATAAATACTTTTTATATTCTATAAACTCATGTATCAATATCCATTCATCACTCTCTTTCGGGGATATACATGTTTTTAAATGATTCCCTCCTCAATTATTCCCGATAAGCAAGCCCGTTTTAAGGGAACTTTCTGAATTCTTACCCATTTTCAAGTACGCTATATAATCTATTTTTAATCCAAAATTATTTTTATAAAACCACTCTTTTTTATTATGAAAAAATTATTGGTTCAATTCTAGTTATATATAAAATATTATTTCCTTTTATGTTTTAAATGACCTTTGATATTTTACTTTAGCCGCACTAAAATGTGTTAATTCTAAAGTTTCTTAAATACTCCTTTTACATGTTATTACTTAAATTTGAAATAATTTTTCATGATATACGCCTATTATACCCTATCATTGTCCATACATTATCTAATTACTTTCCTTTATGGACATTTTTATGATACTCTCATTTTTTATGCTTTATGACATGATTATGATATCCAATTCTTACCATAGGTAACCCTTATGTTAATGTATGATTGATTATATATGATTATATATGTGGAAAGAATATTCATGAACATGTTATGATGGGAGAGACCAAATATAAATATAATTAATTGGGTAAATTTTAGTCTCATGAGATGTTATGTGCAACGGTCTTGGTGGTTAGCCTTGACTCGTGCTACCATATGCAATGGTCTTGGTGGTTAAATTTGACTTGTGATCCTCTATGTGAAACGAGCCTTGACTTGTGATAATTTCATGTTTTATGTTGCTTCCACGTTACTATGAATCCATGTTTATATTATCCCATGTTTATATGTTATTAATCGATACATTCCATGCCTTTTTATATCATTATGCTATGCCTTCTAACCCATGTGATAAAGCTTTATTCTTATGTTTATTCCCTTACTGGGATTTTTAGCTCATCCCTTTGTTCATGTTATCCCTAGGTTTTCCTATTCAGATATATGAGCATAATGGAAGTTAGGATATCAATATGGAGATTAAATAAATGTTTCTTTTATGATGTTTAATTATGTACTTAGTCTTCCAAGCCACTAGACTTTACGATCCTTGGATTATAATATGATGCTTTATTATGATTAAAATCATGTAATCATATGTGTAAAAGGTTAGGGTCACTATAATACCCAATGGGTGTATCGATGAAAAATGTGTTTCCACGTTCTTCAACTTATACAATGGAGGGTGTTTATGAAAAAAGAATAGAATATTTGGAGGCTCAAGTTCATGATATTCATGTGACAATGGAGGATAGGATCAGAGATTTTGTGCAGTCGATGTTTGCAGACATGAAAAGGCATTTTTAAATTGCATCTTCCACTCCTCCACCTCCGCTCGCAGCTCCCACTCCTCCACCTCCACCTATAGAACCCAATCCTTATCCTATTCCTACACCCCTCCACCAGTAGATCCCACTCCACCACCTCTTCCTGCAAACCCTACTCCTTATCATACTCCTACACCCCCTCCTTCGCAAAATCCTCATTATTGTGAGTTATATTTTGATGATCCATAGTATCATATTATTGCATATGGGATGACATTTTATATTGTAGATACCATTCATCATCAATATTTAGATATAGAGAACCATAGGGTCATTATAGAGGATATTATAGATATATCGGCTAGAGTACCATTACCTACAGATGAGGTGATTACAATTAGACAAAGTATCGACCACTTTTTAGTTTGACCATATAAACTTCTGTGACATATCACTATAGAGGTATGTGTATATTTTATATTTTATTTTATTTTTATATTAAATTCATTTTAACATTTTAAAGTTTATATATTTATTTATTTTTTACAGGAATACTTTAAAGGTAAAGAAATATTGTATAGGAAATAACAAATACAAAGAGATACGACTTTAGATATAAATTCTAGTAGTCTGGATAAATTGTCAAGATATTCAAATATGTTGTTGGGTGTTTATGAGATTGAAATGGAAGCTGGTGTTTGTGTACGTGCAATGACTATGATGATTTTGAAAAATGATATCATGGAGCTTGTAACTAGAGATCAGTTGGGCATCAACACAATTCAATTTTTTCCCTATAAGTCTTAACACAAATATTTCCGTGTATTTAATTTATTGAAAATTTATACTTATGTTTTTTTGTATTAGGTATATTTATACAATGTTTAAGGAGCATTATATGACAAATGTATATGGATTTATAGACCTACAGTTCATTTCACTTATAGAAAGGACAATGACTGAAGCAGAAAGAACAATTTATATTGATGAAAGATTTCAAAAGGATGTAATTATTCAGTGTTGGATGTTTCCTTATCTTTAAGAGTATAAAACATATATCTCAAAAAGTGTTATATATCTTTTAACATAATAACCACTAACATTAAATTTTCTTTTATATTAATATCCATTATATGTTAGGTGTTTTTTCCAAGGGATAAGACACTTTACTAGTTATGCTCTATCCACAGAGAAGTGAAACAAAATTTTAAGGATTTATTGAAAATGTAAGTTTGAATTTCTTAATAATTGTTTTTATTACAATGAATTTGAAATTTATTTCATTCATATTATTTTCTAATAGGGGATGAAATTTCTTTCAAGGGAGCACAAAAAAAATGAGCAGCAAGATCAAATATGTAAAAGAAAAGGTGAATTTTCATTTATAATTAGTAAATTTTGAATATATTACCTAATAATGTTATTTTGAATTAAAAAACTCATTTAAACAGAATTTCCATAAACAAGAAGGTGTAAAAGAATGTAGATATTATGTGTAAATATTTATGTATGAAATAATTACAACTAGGACTGTTATGAAGTTCTAGTAGTTTAGATTTCTTTATAAACATTTCTTTCATATTTCATTCATTTTATTCATAATACATGTTAAATGATTTTCTTTTAATTTGTATCTTTTTGATGACCATCGACCTTATAATTCAATAAATCTCAAACACTTCCAAGTTAAATGGGAAAATCATTTTACAGGTTTGGTATTATTTTAGTTTGTTTCTACTATATATTATAATTTTGAATGTTGTACTTGTAAATGTGTATTACTATTTGTTTTGCTGCTGCTTCTTCTTGTTTTATGATTTGTTTATTATTATGGTTAACTATGGAGAGGATGGTTGTAAATGATTTCCTAAAAAAAAAATTCACATTGTTTATTTAATAACTGATGTGATAAACCCATCTCTCATATATTTTCCATGTCGGTTATAAAATAACCGATTTGAAAAACAAATTTTCACGTCATTTCTTGGATAACCGGTGTGAAATAACCAACAAGAAAATGGTTTTTTCATGTCGGTTAACAACTAACTGAAGTGGAAAACCATTCTAAATGGGTTAATCACATCAGTTATCCAATAACCAACGTTATAAACAAATTCGATAATTCATTTATAACATCAAATATTTTAAGTGGAGTTAAATAAATATTTACAACATTGCCTTTAATAAAGGAACATAATAACTGATGTTAAAAAGAGTAAAAAACTGATTTGAAAATGCATTTTATGCACTAGTGTGTGACAAAAAATTACCCATTGGAGTCCAAAACTGAACATGTAGTGTCACTGCATCACCAAAAATAAGCTATTACACAACCTAGTTTTTCATTGCTCACTGCTTCCCTTGCTCAAAAACCGTTTCCCATGTATCTTCCTACTGTGACGCTACACACCATGTATCTTCTCTTTTTCTGCTCTCTTTTGCAACACCTCTATTTATTCCTTTTTATAAGAAAATAATTCCCTAAAAACATGTGTGCAACATCCATTCAAGTATTTCAATAAGATATAATGACTATATCTTAAAATAAAAAAATATATGTGGGATATTATTTTTGATTTTATCTCCTCCTTGAAATTCAAATATGGGTTGACCTTATCAATATCCCCTTCATCCTAATAAGGAGAAGAATTCCAACAAACTTAGTTGGAATGAAAATTAGTTGACATCACACAAACCATCATATTCTAATGAAAATATGATGATTCTCTTTTTTAGTGATGATATAATCCTAAAATATCCCCCACAAAAGAAATATAAATGCTAAAGTGTTCATCATAGTTCTGTCTACACTACCCTGCTGAACAAGAATGGAACCAACAACACTTGTCTCCCCCATAATAGTGATTTCTACATAATCAGGAGTACCTACAAAAACAAATTTCTCCCTCTAATAAACATCCTCAGAGCAGTCTGTAACTCTCAATGCACCATCTCAATCTTTTATTTCAATTACTTCTTCACTAGTGACACTCTCTGAAGAAAAAGAATTAGGTGTAAGACCTAAAACACTTGACCTGGCCTACTTTAGATTCAAAAATTTCTTTTTCCCAGTCGATGGTCTTAGACTCATGTGATATGATCACCTATACCACAAATTTGATGAATCCCTATTCACAACTACATTTTTTACTTCACCACATGCCTTTAAACCAGTCTCGTAAAGCATGTCAACCATTATGCCTCACACATATATCATCAATCCTCAGAATAATTTCCATCTTCTAATTACAAACTCCCGAACCCATCATTATCAAGAGTACAAGAAGATAATAAATTATGGTTTATACCTGACACATGTCGCACATCCCTCAAAATTAGTGTACGAACTGCATTCATAGTGATATAAATATCACCGACACCAATGTAATCAATAGAATATATGTTTCCCATCTTCAATATACCAAAATTCCATTCTTCACATGAAGAGAATACTTCCCTCTTTGGTGAAATATGGTATAAAGCTATTGAATAAACCACCCATTCATTGTACCAATCTGAACCGTGATAATCGATGCCAACTAAAAGTAAATCACCCCCACCCTGTATAAGACTTATTCCGGTATCCTCAAAATTAGTGTCATGTGTATTTTTTTCTTCTTTAAGTTTTTTCAAATCATAATAGTTTCTCTGCACATAGACCTCCTTGTCACAAAAGAGTCACATGAATTTTCTTCTTGTTTTCTAATGAACTCTCTGATTAATGTGTCCACTTGTCACAACTAGAATACCACTATTACTTAAAATAATCACCATCATTGTTCTTTTGATGAGTCTCATTCATCAACAATGATGAAATCAAATCATCTAACTTCTAAGTGTATTTCACGAACAATATGTGGTTATGAGATTATCATATGAATATGGAAACAAACCTAAGAGAAACAAAGTTTTATCTTCTTCTTCCATTTCAAAAGGTACCATGTTACCTTTATCATCAATCTTGACCACCATCGAAGATAATTTTGCCAGAAATTTTCTAAACTCATTCAGATGGTTACCTAAATCTCCATTCTCTAGAATTCACAAATTATATAACTATTTTTTCATATATAAATGATTTGAAAGGGATTTATATCTATACCTTCTTTCAAGATTCACTCAGATCTCCTCTAGATCCGTCAGATTCATCACTGCCCATAGAGTATTATCATCCAAATGCATTTATATTGTGATTGTTGCTAACTCTATCATATCTATCCAATCACTAATGGTCATGGTATTCATATTCTCTAGTTTTTTTCTTTATCACCTTCATTGTATTCTCACAAAATAAAATATTTTAAAAAATTTCACCGATGATCGGCGTGAACTTGTCGACATTCGCGAACAACTGCCCATTCAAAGCTGAAGATCTTGCGTGAAGGGTTTTAAGCACAAAAATAAACCATAAAATACATAGTTTAATCTGAAGCCGCACACGACATCTGCTCGTCGTTGGAAATCACTGCTCAAAGAACCTGAAGATTAATTCTTCTAGATCATCTAAACATGCTTCAAGGAATCTACGAGAGTGCCGATCATCGTAATATGGGTGCTAGCGTAGAGCTAAGATGACTCCTTACTCTGACGATCACTGCATCGCTTTGTTTGCGATGGTAGAGAGAGAGCTTCATCTGAGATTCTTGGATCTATAGTCTCTCTATCGAGGATGTGGGAGAGTGAAGAGGAGAGAGAGGGGTAGTGAATAGTATATGGGAAACTCTTCTCCTCCTCTATTTATAGAGTGAAATGAAATTACCCAAAAATGCCAGACCACCCCCCCGAACAATTAATCACACTATAAATAATATTTTGACTAATATACTAAGCCAAAAATATTATTCAACATTATTATCACTTTCTTGTAATATATTAAATATATTACATGATAATAATTAAGCCATTAACTTGGCTCTTACTCTTGCAAATATTAATTAAACCTTGAATATCTTAAGATTCGTTCAAATAATATTTTTCATCTATTTACTTAAAACTTATAAATATAATTAATAAATAAATTAAATAACCATTATTTATAACTTGAATAATATGAATTTATTTATTGTATTGGTGATCGTTTAACCTTGGAAAAATCCTGGACCTTAGTGGTGGGGCTCACCGTGTCCAAATTTCTTATTCAACTGAATTGGGAGGATTCTCGAATACGCTATTGTGTGTGACCCTCTAGACCCTTATCTCGATAGTAGTAAATAGTATTCACATACTAAGAGTGGGATATAGCAACCCATTATGCCCCTGAAGAGATAAGGATTGTCATAGTAACGATAACCAAACTACAAACACGCACTTGTAATATAATCTATTTGTCTTTAATATCTTATAAAGAAGGACGCATTCACGTGTCATCACCCTTTTCTTGATTTATTGTTTCTTGATCTAACTGGATAGATTTACCCTTGACTCCCATGTCCATGGTCTTATAAAGGTACTTCCATCCATATCAACATGGCCTGAGATATAATACTTCCATAATCCAGAAGTGACAAATCCTTTTTTGACCATTCAACCAATGTCATGCCACTAATGACATACCCAACACAAACTACCTCACCATGAATTCATTTCCATGATTTTCGTCTTTCATAAAAGTACACAATCAAATGACATACATTGGTAATGATATCAATTCAGGAGACCATTACACATGACCGTAGATAGGAACATCCAATGACACCCAAAACATGTGGTGAATATATTGGCGGGTATGTCCTCATGATATCACTACTAGAGATCACCAAGTGTGAACTTCATGAGAATAAGTCTCAATACTTATGATCCCCCAACACCTGATAGTCAAACATCTACTGTGTCTGATCAGTAATATGTATCTAGACCATAGAACATATATTTAAGATTAATTTCATGGTATCTCAAGGTTCTCATCATAGACTAGGATCTTCTATAACCTCTCGATACGACAATTAATCTTTGGAAATTACCATTTCAATAGTGGACATAGAAAAGTCTACACTATAATGGTAAGATGACTTCATGTATAGATAACTATATACACGATATGGTAATCAAAAGCACTGAATAGTTGGGTCTAGGGCACCCACTATTACAACACTCCCACTCGCACTAGAGCTAACTTGCTAACTAAAATTGTTAGCTACTCACATGATGAACATAATATTTCTACTAAGTAATTACTTTAGCTTCTAGGTCCTCCATAGTTCTTCCGCGTGGCTATTCTTCTATTACAACCTTGTCTCATTGAGTAAAAATTCTAAAGAGATGGTATACCGAGTATATACCACTTGAAATCTTGGCTAGTAAGAATATCATAATTTACATTATGATAATAATTTTCTCACCAGGTGTGATTCCAAGAACTGAAACAAATCATTTCATTTAATAACTGCTTCTTAGCTGCCACAGAAGCTGCAACGTACTCGGTATTTGTAGGTGTGGCTACCATTGGCTTATATGAGCTTGACTCGCTCATCTTCTTTAGTCTAACTATAATAGTAGATCACATTGATCTATGAAAGACTAGTTTGTATCCCCAAAAACTATCATCCTTTCTTCTCCACTTACCAGGTACTTATCTTTTGATCTTTCTGAAGTACAATTAGATAGTTCTGATTGCATCCCTTACAGTGCTCTTGGATATAACTGATATTTGCCTACTGTAAAACATACCTTAGAAATACCAGTTCTTGTACATATCATGGCATATATGATTAATCCATCCCTTAAGCATATGGACTTCTAATCACTATGTTTATCTCTTCCCATGTACCAGACATGTCAACCTAAAGAGATTATGCCCTATGACATAGGCAAAAATTCATTTCTTGAATTGTTCTAACTTGTATTTTTCAATACTATGTCAC
Organism: Viscum album; assembly: GCA_963277665.1. Taxonomy (NCBI): domain Eukaryota; kingdom Viridiplantae; phylum Streptophyta; class Magnoliopsida; order Santalales; family Viscaceae; genus Viscum; species Viscum album. The sequence continues at coordinate 228,571,706 of OY728165.1, forward strand.
TATATGTATGATTGACTAGGTCCAAGAAACCTATAGATCCACCTAAGTAGATCTTATTCCCTAGAACTTAGGTTTCTACTTTAATTCAATCACTAGAGAATAAATTTCATCTTGGTCTTAACTAACTTGAAGACCAATGTCTATTTTCCATATGTTGTCGAACATAATTTGCTTGGAAAACCTTGGCGCCCCCACCAACCTCTGGTAGACACATGTAATTTTTTTTGTAAATGTATATTTTATGATAATGTTGCTTACTTTAATCCTAAACTGGATTTCAATAACTTGCAACCCTTATTAGAATTATGTGATGTGACCATCCCTTTCTGGTTGTGTCGTATTGACACCATCCACGATTGGTTGTCATTTCATCCAATGCTAAATAATTTGATCATAGATATTATCTATGATAAGTAAAATTCTAACAAATTTAGGCATAATGACTTGGTGAAATCAATCGAGCCTTGTTGGTACTATGCTTATACCATCCATGTATCAATTCACTTGAATACCCACCGCAATATTCATTATTTAAGCCCCTTTTCACTTTGATACATGGAATCCATTAATTGAATTTTAGTTGATCTTATTAATTTTAGATAATTTCCATATACTACTTACTTGTAGGAAATATTATTCACATTGAATAATAGATCACCAACTGCAGTGAATATAAAAACCATCACCATGGTTTTATCCTTCCTACGCAGTATGTGTCTCTGAAACATACTTTGTTCCACATGCACTTGTGGAACTAGTTCCTCTGCCAACTATTTGTGAATCTTAAGCATTGACTAAACCCAAGTCAATATAGCTCCCACTATCTCCAATAGATATGTGCACTATTATATATATGTGTAGTCTATTACTTGACTACCTACTTTTCTATCTTAGGGTTTTATGTAACATCCTAATCAATTGTTAGGATTATTGCACTAAATGAACAATGTGTTTGTCTTGATGTAAGTTTGTTTATGTCCCAAAAAAATCTTTGCATCCAAACACATGTCCTTATGACATAATGGATTTATATCATACTATGAATTGTATGATATTCATTTTTCATTTATAGTTGGAATATGGTTATGGGATATCGCCATTATTTGCAAAGCATTTCATGAAATATAATGGAAGTTGTTGCAGGTTGTAACATTGATACTCCATACATCACGAATCTAATGTATAAAATGTGCATTTAAAAATTACTCCACACTACATTTTTTTGATCAATGTTAAAATGTAAGACTTCATCATGGATCCTCCTTATCAATGTTGTGATGTGGATAAGGTAATGTACGTTTATGAATTACTCAATGCTACATTATCATGGTCAATGATTGCACAGTCAAGATATTCTTCAGCATGTCGGCTCGAAGCAACTCATATATTATGACCATGAAATTACTTCATTTTACCATTCCTTAATTACTTAAAGTAATCATATGAAGTATATATATATATAGATTATGCTTGGAATAGTTCACGTTCACTTGTTGAACTATTTCCAAAATCTTTGTGACACACCTTTATTTCTAAAGGTTCTTTTGTCCAAACTAAAGATGTCAATAATACCAAAAATATTTAGATGTACCGAGTCTAAATACCATACTTGGTATATTCATGACGTCCACTTTTTGTATTACTTAACAAAGAGTTATCTTGTCACAACTGGGTATAAGTATTACATTTATATTCATCACTAATTGCCTATGATTCATGTATTACTGAACTAGAAAATGAGTTTTAAATACCAAAAAAAACATTCATTCTAGAACCTAAAAGGATGTCTCCTTGCATTCAAGGAAACATAAGATTAATGTTTGTGGTTATAATCAATAATAGTTCAACACAAATATTTCACTTGACAATTAAAGAAGTCATGTACTTCTCACCACTAGCCTTGGTATCACCCTTTCACAGCCACTTAGAGAATAAACTTGACTTCTAATAAGGTTTCTATACTTACTTGGTCACCGTATTAGAATACACATGTTTCACAAACATTTTGTATTTAATACCCAAGTATTAAAACTAAAACATTACAATTGATGAATATTCTTAAAGAAGAAGCATGTAACTTACTTCTTTAATTCAATTAATTGCATTTAAAATTCCATAGTATTATTTTATAATATGAAATGAAAATAACCTTTGCTAATACCTCATTAATTGAAGGACATCGTGAATGTGCCATTGGCATTACTTGCCTTTTGGCCTTTTCGCATTGTCTTTCAATTTATTCTCCATAATAATTAAATATGAAATTATCTTTGCTATTCTTATTATCTTGGCAAACCTTACCTAAATTGGTAATGAAGTGTTTACTCAATACTTGTTCATTTTATAACTTAAAATGAAACTTGAGTAAAGGGGTGAAAATGTTATAAGAAAGGGATCCATTTAAAGATCATGATCCACATGTCGGTGTAACCTTTGCCTTATTCATATCATTACTTCACTTTCACCATGCAAACATCTCAGAGATGAGACTTCATGTTTTATCATGCATTTCCTAGTGTAGCGACCGCAACTGACACTGAACGTTGATGAAAGCATAATGATATAACTATCATATTCTTTATACATTAGCCTCCTAAGTAATTTCACCCTCGTTTCTTGAGGTAGTTTAACAGTGTTGGGGTCACTGACACCTTGAGTCTTCTATATTATAGTACTATGCACAAGCACCTATACTATTCATGGATACTCGTGTCAGTGAGGATATTTACTTTGTCCAATATAATATTGCAGTTTTTAAACTTGTGGTATAACTTTCCTTTTTTCTAAAAAACTGAATTTTATAAGATTAGTTCTTTTATCATGATTACTAGTGAAGACATTTTTGATTAATTACTTAAATCATTTAATGTCTCCTACTATTTTATCGGATTCTAGGAACCCTCTGTGCTAGAATTGGAATACTCTATCGCTAGAGTATTCTAATGACAAGGATCTTGGAACCACCCCTCATAGTCTACAAGCTAGGTCTATGACACTACTTGGAGGGTTCAAGGTAGGCTTTTGGCTGGCCGACCGCTTTAACTTGTGGTTCCTTGATCCGTTGAGTGAAGTACCAGCTTCTAAAATAAGAATTTGATTTACTCAATGCTTGCCTCTAAAATTATATCAAGTTTTATATGACTAATACTTACTAGAACTTTAGTTAATTTGACCCATCATTCTTATAAGGACTCCCCGGTAGTAAGAGACACCATCAACTATGGAATGACAGACACCTCAAACAACCAGTTTTGTCCAAACTTGATTGATAGAAGGTGGTAAAGATGTAATATATCTTTGAGGGTTTTATTATTTTTAATGTGATGAAAGAATTCATTTTCTATTTATATTAGCACGTGCTATGTGATCATACTCACAACTGACCATGCAAGAAATAGAAAATTTCATCACGTCACATGTTCATTTTATCTTTCATGCTTGTTTGTTATTATTCTATGCGATTTCTCTCTAACTACACATTCACTTAAATAATAAACCATGCAAAAATAAAATGATGACCTGATCATGAGCCGATACTATTATTTGATCCGTTTAGTGAATAATAAACCAACCTAAACCCTAGGGGGTGATACCTTGAGTCGTGTTTCTTGCGACTCTAATTGCAATGCATGACCCTCCAATGCATCATATATTTTGTCTGGTGTGTCACCATGATCCATGAAAAAATGCATCATTGGTCATCTCATAATTATACAAAAATAATTGCACACAGGTGAGGGGATCTCGTGGTAAAAATTACAACTCAGAGAAGTGGACATGCAAACCCTTATACATATAATGACACTGAGAAGATACTTAGACTGACTTTTATTTAACCAATTATTACAACCGGTATGCAATAAATAAATAAATAATTAAAATAAATAAACACCATACATACATTGGTCAGTCTAAGGATCATGATTAGTCATATACATATTAAACTCGCTGGTTGCGCCCAAATTTACCATACCGGTAAAAGTGGTCATTGTAGTACATGTAGGGGTTGAATCCACATGGACCAAAGAAGTAACCTTGAGACACTAAGATTGGATGTGAGGATTTGTTATGAAGTGGCCAACTTGGGGATTGATTTTGATTGAAGAACTAATTATTTAATTTAACTAACAATTAAAAAAAAACAAATTAACTTGATCTAAAACAATTAATTAAGATGGGTTGATCCTATGTTGTTTCTTGGGGTGGATTGGATGCATTTTTTTCTTAGAATTTTTGAGATCACTAATTCAAGATGAATCCACAAAACGAGATAATTCCACAACCTCATCCACTAATTTAGTTATGACACAATTCCAAGGCTAATCACCAATTCACTTAGAGGATCAATTTCATGATCACTCCAAGGAATTGGATCATACTAGCACTAAAAATGCGTCATCGTTAAACTTTACGAAGACAAAGAAGAACATAACTCATCGAATGGAAATCTTAAAATAACAAACACATTTAAAAATAAAAGTACATGAAATAACATCCAATCCATCTCATGAAACTCTCTAGGACCAAACCATAAATTTTTATACCTCCATCAATTATATTATATCAATGGAAGTGATAAGTAGACTTAAAGAAGTGGGATTGAAGAAGAAAAACATTAATAAAAATGAACACTCCACCATTGTGTGAGAAATTCACAAGTGCTAGTGTGAATAAATTCACACCTTGATTCAACGGTATCAATGTGTGAAGAAAAGGAAAATAAAAAGTGAAGAATAAGAACAAATTTTATTAAGATATTAAACATGAATGAAAAACTTACATTAGAAAAATTGATGATGCTATTACAAAATGAAAGCGAGAAATTACAATTGAAAGAAATACAATGGATGAAAGAAAAACTTCAATTGAAATAAAATTATTAGATTATAATTACCTTCACCTCCAGCTCCTTATATAGGCATATTATGAGCCTTAGAGACACCCCAACAATAAATTCCATCCCTATTAATTTATATAGTCAAAAGGAGGGTGATAAAATCAATGGAATTGGATGTTTAAAATTTGACCTGGAAAATTGTCCAGATTCATTTTCCTTTTTTACGTTCGAATTTTTAATTTAATAAGACTAAATAAATAAGGTTTGTAGAATGAAAATATCTTCTTCCATGTGTCCTCTAATAGCTTTCAAAATTTCATGTCATTTGGTGTAGCCTTTTGTACTTTATGGTCGAAATGGTAGGATGGCTTTATGTGCATTCATATCAGGCCCACCATTTAAATCTCAACTTTGGATCCCTTTATCTCCATGAAAAATTGAGAATTAGCTCTGTACACAGTTGAATTAAATGATCCCCATATCTTTATCTTTCTTTAGTAAAAATTTTAGCTTCATTGGGCTTTGTTTGTGGGCCCCACTTTTGTTTGATGGGCCTTAGGCCCATTATGCTTTCTCCAGAAAAGTTCTGCATTCATCCCCAAAAAACATCATCTTTACTTGGGATTCATCCATAGATCCTAAAAGACAAAATGTTCCAAACAAAGTGATCAATCATATCCAGAAATATAAAATTCAAAAAATGAATATAATTTTATCCACAAACAGATTAATTATTGGGCCGAAATTTTCATTTTAAACATTAATTGAATTTAAGATGAGAAATTAAGTTCAATTTCTATAATGCGCTAAAAATGATGTTTATGGTCTTTGGAACACATAAATATTAATATATTAACAATTAATATTATCCATTTTCAGCGGCTAATCACACCCCCCAACTTGAGTTTTTCTAGTCCCGAGCAAAAAGTATTTCAAAAATATGAAATTGAATTCCATTTTTTAAAAACATTTTAACAAATATTTATCCTAAAAACACCATTCCAAAAAATCATGAAACCTTTCAAAATTATTTCACACAATAATAGGTCCACAAGAACATCCCAATCCCAAGCCCATTCCTTTGTTAAAATTCATCGTCACATTTCATCCAATATTAATTAAGCATAATGATGTGTTGTGCATCACAAAAGACATGAAGCCCATTTTCTTGTCCAAGGGGGAAAAATGGAAGCACAAGGTGGGAATCACATTAAACCTTAAGATGAGTATCCATTTTTTTTGTTTTTTTCTATTTTTTTTTGTTTTGTTTTTTTGTTTATTTTTTAACCACAATAGATATGAAAAGACTAACTCTGGGCAAGACAACTATGGAGTCACGATCCCCAAGTGCTGGACGCCACACATATTATGAATTACATGCTTTAAAATAGATATATAAAGCATAACTCTAGTCAATACAACTATGGAGTCACAATCCCCAAGTTCCATCCACCACACATTTGGACAAAACATTGCTCTATGTGGTCATTATTTTTTTTCAATTTTTTAATGTTTTTTTCTGGATACTCAAATTAAAATAAAAGTGGCCCTGAACCCTATGCTATGATGAAAGGGACCCAAGAAATCAAATTTACACCCAAGATCCAATAGACGTGCATTGTGGCATTTTAATTAAGAGGATGGAAATTTAAACTTTGAAAAATCACATCGGACAATCGCACTTTCCAAAAACTATTCTCATGGACATAAACATGCATTAAAATCATAATCAAGGCATTAAAAATCTTTTGAAAATAATTTTTCATGTTTCACAATATACATTAATGCATTCAAGGATGACAAATTGATTTTTTTAATTGATTTTTTTATTATAAAATCACTATTTTTTTGAAATCCCTGATTTTCACTCCCCCAACATAGAATGAAACTGTCCTCAGTTTTGAAAGAGAAGAGAAGAGACAAATTGGGAAAAAGAGGGGGGAAATTGATTTGAAATGAAATCATGGAATAAAACCACCTGGTTTGTAGTTGATGACCCATCAAAAATAAATAGACCAAATTAGATTCACGTAACATGCAGACTCCTTGGGAGTGATTGAAGTTTGGGTTTGAACTCTGGATGACATGGGTTTTATTTTGAAAAACTAAAATTCATCAACACATAAATCATAAACACAAGATAAATTAGATCACATTGGAAACCCCAAGGGGTTACCTTGATAAAAAAACACAAAAACACACAAAATAAAAAAATGAAAAAGTTGGGTTGCCTCCCAGAAAGCGCTTAATTTAAAGTCTTTAACTCGACTTGGACCCCCCAAATTATCCAATTCCAACTTTTAACATTTTTAGGACCCCATTTTTCTCCACTTCAACAAGATTGAGATTAATTATTTTTTTAGAATTTGTGTGATGTGAAATCCTTTATTCTATAATGAGTGGTAAAATCCATGTAATATTAGAAGTGGTTGATTCAGTTGAATTTCTAGTCTTTCCTAAGACATCAATGACCATTACAACATTATCAGTTTAATGAAAATAATGAACTACAGCTTCAAGGCCTTTATTATCACTTATGATGGGATTATTGAGTTGGTAAGGAAGGAAAATAGTTTTGAGCTTGGGTTGACTAAAATTTCCTAACGGATATTGAAAAATTAAATCAAAATCAGTTACTTCTCCAATTTTTTTTAAAAGAATTGGTTCATTTTGAAAGTATGATTCATCCCAAAAATTACCCATTTGAGTATCAGGAATGGTTATGAACTCAATTTTTGTGATTTCTCCCAATGGTTCAATTATTTGTGCTTTTGAAAATTTATCAATGGAGTTATATTCAGAAAACTAAATCCATTATGTGAAATTTTCCTCTTTTGAGTCCAAAAAATCAATTTCCTATTGATTTAAAGACCCTTCAACCTTTCCTTCATCCTCTTCAGTTATCCCATATCCAAAGGTTAGTTCATTTTTATATTTATGAGTGGTTTTTGGGATAATAGATTCTTCTATCAGTGATGTGGAAAAGACATCCTGAGTGGGAATGGTTTCCTCAAAAGTCTTAATGCATTGTACTTCTAATCTCAAAGTTGAAACTTCTGAATTCATTATATCCATTTTTTCACCCAATTTTTCAAGGAGTTTTTGAGGATTAGGTTGGATATGAGTTTGTAAATCACGAACTTCATTATGTTTGATCTCTTCAATCATCCTTGAGAGGGATGGAAATTGAACCTTTAAACAATCATCATCCCATTGATTTTACATCTCATCGGGTGTGGTGTATTCAATCATGGTTTGGTCAAAGAAATTCCCCATGTGAGGTGTTTCCCAATATTTATTTCTCATTTGATTATAGAATTGGTTTATGAAGGGGTATTGTGGAAGATAATCCATTGAAGTTGATTGAAAATTGGTTTTGGGATTCTTTGGACACACAGAAATAGAAAAGGGAATAAAGAAGATAAATTAGGGTGAGAATAGAGAATTTGGGGGGTGAGAAAAGAAGATGAGTGTCTAAGGTACTTACTTGGGTCCCTGATAATGACACCAAAATTTGTTTGCACCCAAATTTACCCTAACAGTAAAATCAGTCATTGAAGTACAAGTAGGGATCGAACCCACAGGGACTGAAGAAGAAACCTTGAGACACTACAATTGTATGTGGGATTGACTATGAAGTGGCCAACTTGGGGGTTGATTTTTATTGAAGAACTAATTATTTAATTTAACTAAAAATAAAAAAAAACAAATTAACTTGATCTAAAAAAACTAATTAATATGGGTTGATCCTAGGTTGTTTCTTGGGGTGGATTGGATGCATTTGTTTCTTATAATGTTCGAGATCACTAATTCAAGATGAATCCACAAAATGAGATAATTACACAACCTCATCCACCAATTTAGTCATGAAACAATTCCAAGGCTAATCACCAATGCACTTAGAGGATAAATTTCATGATCACTCCAAGGAATTGGATCGTACTATCACTCAGAATGCATCGTCGTTAAACTTTGCAAAGACGAAGAAGAACATAACTCATCGAATGGAAATCTTAAAATAACAAATAGATTTAAAAATTAAAGTGCATGAAATAACATCCAATTCATATCATGCAACTCTCTAAGACCAAAACATAAATGTTTAGCCCTCCATCAATTATATTCTATCAATGGAAGCGAGAAGTCGACTTAAAGAAGTAGGATTGAAGAAGAAAAACATTAATATAAATGAACACTCCACCGTTGTGTGAGAAATTCACAAGTGCTGGTGTGAATAAATTCACACCTTGATTCAACAGTATCAATGTGTGAAGAAAAGGAAAATAAAAAGTGAAGAAGAAGAAATTTTTTTATTAAGATATTGAACGTGAATGAAAAACTTACATTAGAAAAATTGAAGATGCTATTATAAAATGAAAGCGGGAAATTACAATTGAAAGAAATACAATGGATGAAAGAAAACTTCAATTGAAAGAAAAATATTAGATGATAATTCCATTCTACACCATATCCTTATATAGGCATATTATGATCCTTATAGATACCCCACAATAATAAATTCCATCCCCATTAATTTAGAGAGTCAAAAGGAGGGTGAGAAAATCAAGGGAATTAGACGTTTCAAATTTAACATGGTAAATTGTCCAGATTCATCCTCCTTTTTGACATTCAAATTTTTAATTGAAGGAGGCCGAATCCATAAGGGTCATAGAAGGAAAATATCTTCATCCATGTGTCCTATAATATCTTTCAAATTTTCATTCCATTTTGTGTATCCTTTTGTACTTTATGGTCGAAATGGTAGGATGAATTTATGTGCATTCGGATTGGGCCCACTATTTAAATCTCAATTTCAGATCCCTTTATCTCCATGAAAAATTGATAATTAGCTCTGGAAATAGTTGAATAAAATGATCCCTATATTTTTTTATTTATTCAGTAAAAATTTGAGCTTCATTGGGCTTTGTTTGTGGGCCCCACTTTTGTTTGATGGGCCTTAGGCCCATTATGCTTTCTCCAAAAAAGTCATGCATTCATCCCCAAAAAACATCATCTTTCCTTGGGATTCATCCATCGATCCTAAAAGACAAAATCTTTCAAACAAAGTGACCAATCATATCCAAAAATATAAAATTCAAAAAATCAATATAATTTTATCCACAAATAGATGAATGATTGGGCCCAAATTTTCATTTTAAACATTAATTGAATTTAAGATGAGAAATGAAGTTCAATTTCTATAATGCACTAAAAATGATGTTTATGGACTTTGGAACACATAAATATTAAGATATTAACAATGAATATTATCCACTTTCAGTAGCTAATCACTCGCGTATATTAAATAAATGTAGAATTAAAATTAAACTTGCATTAAATGAATCTAGGGCATTGTATTATTGAATTAAAATTTCACTCTAATTTTAATTCAATATAAATACGTCGTTCGGTCCCAATTAATTAATTTTATTTTAAAACTAAACATTAAATTAATTAATTAATTTAATTATTCACAAAATTAAATTAATTTACGCCGCAAAAATTTTAATAACCAAAAATTAATATTTAATTAATTTAATTCTCAAGTCAAATGAAATTAATTATTTTAATTTAATTTTTGATTAAATTAAAACACCCGGGTCCTTGAAACTTTGGGCAGGGCCGGTACGGGTTGGGGTGAACCTGTGCAGACCTAGTTCGGGCTGTACCGACCATGTGCTAGGGCGTTCTGGGCCGGACCAATCTGTCCAAGCCCGTTTCGGGCTAGGCAGACCCCCCCAAACCTATTTTAGGGGAGTAAAAAGATACCTTCCCGCTAGGAGGACCGCGTGGCGGCCTGAAGAGAGTGATTTCATGGTGGCGTGGGCTACCCAGATGCGGTGGTGCTTGCCACGCTGTGGGTTCCGGCGGAGCATCAAGTGCTGCGGGGAGGCGGTCGGGGTTTCTCTTATGGTGGCTGAAGCGGTCTGGTGCAGTCAAAGTGCCGCTGCTGGTCTGAGAGATCCTAACCATAAGAGGGCTATGCGCCTGCGGTGGAACTCACAACAGCCGGTGAGGGAGATAGACCACGGTTCCAGGACCGAGGTGCCGAACTGAGGGGTGGCGACCACAGGTACAACAACGCCTAAAGCAGGAAGGAGGTGAGTGGCCCGAGGCAGTCTGCATCGACGGTGAGGGAGGAGGACAGAGGGTTCCAGCGGCGGGGGAGGGGGGGGGGGGATCTCCGATTAGTCGTCGAGGGCGGCCGACAGATTGGAGGTTGGATGGTGTAGAGGCGGTCTAGCAGGAGGTGGCGGCCGCGCTGGGTGCGGGGCTGTGCCGAGGGACGAGAGGGCTAACCGGGAGGCGGGCCGAGAGCGGCCGACCAACGTGCTAAGCAGAGGCGGCCCGGGGTTGCCGGCGGCTAAGGTAAGAGGATGCCAAATGGGGCAACTAGGCAGGCGGTCGGGAGGGGTGACCTGGAGGCGCGACAACGTCACCGAATTGGTGCGGGGCGCCCATTGAAATGTGTCTCCGCAAGAGAGACGACCGGACAGGGGGGCTACTCAGCCCCCCAAAAAATGACCCTTTTTTTTAAAATAAAAAAACTTGAATTTCTTATTTCTCCCATTTGTTTCTTTTCTAAAGCCTATTTAGGCTTTAGAAATTAATAATAATATTCTATAATAAAATATAATAATAATAAAATAATAATAATTAAAATATTATAATAAAACTATTATAATAAACCTATTATTATTACAATAAAACCAATTTTATTATTATAATATCATTATTAAATAATATTTATTATTATGCTCACCAAAAAATACTATTCCAGTGACTGACTACCCACCCAGTGAACAATTAAGGTAACCACATAAAAACATCCAGTTTTAATCCGAACTTAAAACTTCAGATGACCACATAATGGTCATCCGATATCGGATTAAGGCGCGGTCTGCGACGTTGGGACCGTAACAAAAACCTTATTTAAATTTTAATGCAAATTTAATTATTTGTATTAAAATTGACATGCGTCCCACTGATACCACTTGAAGGAACCGATCATGTAGCAGAAGCCCAAAATAGGTGGGATTTAAAAAAATTTCACCAATGATCGACGTGAACTTGTTGACGTCAGCAAATAGCTTCCCGGTCAAAGTAGAGGATCTCATGTGAAGGGTTTTAAGCACAAAAAATTGTAAAATACATGGTTTAATCTGAAGTCGCGCATAACGTCTACTCGTTATTGGCATTCGCTACTCAAAGAACCCAAAGCTAAATTCCTCTAGATCATCTACAAGTGCTTCAAGGAATCCATGAGAGTGTCGATTGTCATAATCCAGGTGCTAGCATAGAGCTGCTCCATATCCTTTGACACTATGACAATCACCGCATCGCTTCACTTGCGATGCTAGAGAGAGAGCTCCATCTGAGCTCCTTAGATCGAGAACCTCTCTCTCTAGGATGTGGGAGAGTGAAGAAGACAAAGAGAGTCAATGAATAGTATATGGGAAACTCCTCTCCTCTATTTATAGAGTGAAATGAAATTACCCAAAAATGCCGGACCAGCCCCCAAACAATTAATCACACTATAAATAATATTTCGACTACTATACTGAGTCAGAAATACTATTCAAAATTATTATCACTTTCTTGTAATATATTAAATATATTACGTGATAATAATTAATCCATTAACTTAGCTCTTACTCCCATAAATATTAATTGAACCTTGAATATATTAATATTCTTTCAAATAATATTTTTCATGTATTTACTTAAAACTTGTAAATACAATTAATAAATAAATTCAATACCCATTATTCATAACTTGAATAATATAAATTTATTTATTGAATTGGTGATTGTTTAACCTTGGAAAAATCTTGGACCCTAGTGGTGGGGCCCACCATGTCCAAATTTCCTATTCAACTGAATAGGGCGGATTCTTGAATACGCTATTATGTGAGACCCTATAGGACCTTATCTCGATAGTAGTGAATAGTATTCATAGACCAAGACCAGGATCTAGCAACCCATCGTGGCCCCTGAAGAGATAAGGATTGTCACAACAGTGACAACCAACCTACGAACATGCACTGTGTAATATAATCTCTTTGTCTGTAATATCTCATAAAGCATGACGCACTCACATGTCATCGCCCTTTTCTTGATTTATTGTTTTTTGTTCTAACTGGATGGATTTACCCTCGACTGCCATGACCATGGACTTATAAAGGTACTACCATCCATATCAACATGGCCTAAGATATATTACTTCCATAACCCATAAGTGACAAATATTTTCTTGACCATTCAACCAATGTCATGTCACTAATGATGCACCCAACACAAACTACCTCGCCACAACTTCATTTCCATGGTTGTAATCTTGCATCAAATTATGAAATAAAATGAAATAAATTGGTAATGATCTCAAGTCAGGAGACCATCACACATGATCATATATAGGAACATCCAATGACACCCAAAACATGTGGTGTTCCTATTGGCGAGTCTTTCCTCATGATCTCACTACTAAAGATCACCAAGTGCGAATTTCATGAGAAGAAGTCTCAATGCTTTTGACCCCCCAACACCTGATATTAAAACATATACTGTGTCCAATCAGTAAGATGTATCTAGACCATAGAACATATATTTAAGATTAATTTCATGGTATCTCGAGGTTCTCATTATAGCGTGGGATCTGCTATAACCTCTCGATACAAAAATTAATCTTTGGACATTACCATTTCAATAGTGGACGCAGAAAAGTATACACTATAATTCTAAGATGACATCATGTATAGATAACTGTATACACGATATGGTAATCAAAAACACTGAATAGTTGGGTCTAGGGCACCCACTATTTCAACAGAATGTCACTGAAGAATTTGTAAAATGTCATCAGTTTAAAGAAAGGGGAAAAGGGTATGAGGTACACTATCTGAAGAAGATGGAACAAAACAATGGAAGAAAAAGAGTATATTTTTCAAACTCCCTTATTGAAAGTTTAATTTGATACATCATAATCTTGATGCAATTCATATTGAGAAGAACATCTATGATAATGTAATTTTTACATTACTTAATGATCAGGGTAAATAAAAGGATCACCTTAATGCTCATAAGGATTTGAAGTCAATGAATATAAAGAATGGTTTGTGGGAAAATGAGAATGGATCATATACTTTGCCTATTTTTACAATGAAAAATCACGAGAAAGACATATTAATTCAAACTTTAAAGAATGTAAAAATTCCAGATGGATATTTAAGTAACATATCAATGTTCATTGACTTAAAACATCAAAAGTTACATGGATTGAAAAGTCACGAATCACATATTTTGATGGTGCAGTTGTTGCTATTGGATTTGCGTAATACTTTACCTGAAAAAGTAAATGTGGTTCTAGTTTAGTTTGGTACCTTTTTCAGAGAGATTTTTGGAAAAAATCTAAATCCAACCAAGCTTGATAAAATTCAAGAAAGAATTGTTTTGACACTATGTCATTTGGAGATGTTATTTCCCCCTTCATTCTTCATAGTCATGATTCATTTGATTGTTCATTTAGTTTAATAAGCTAAACTTGGTGGACTGGTACACTATCGATGGATGTATCCAATTGAGAGGTATGTTGATATTTTTTTATTTTCATTGGTGAATTCGATTTTATCAAATCATTGCATAATTTTTTTAATATGTTTCTTATTTTTTTTTCATCAGAAACTTAGGACATTTGAAATAATATGTGAGGAATAAAGCTTAAATATAAGGATCTGTTACTTAAGGTTACATATCTAAAGAGTGATTGACATTCTTGTCTAGGTATTTGGATGGGATTGATACTAGATTCAATTGTGTTGAACATGATGACAATATCTCCACTAATTCTAGTTCTGAAAACCAGTCATCGATATTTACAACTATTGGATGACCAATTGGAAAGGGGTAAAATTATACACTAACTAAATTGGAGTTTCTACAAGCCCATATATATGTGATACTCAATAGTGTTATTGGAGATCTATTTATTGAAGAATTACGACTGGAAACGAAGAGTCAACTAAGGGGTCAAGCTCAAAATGAGCTGGAATTAACAAAATCTATTAATAAGGAGCTTGTTGAATGGTTCAACCATAATTTAAGTATATACTAATATTAATATTATTGATATGTAATCATTTTTTATATTTTAAAAGAAAAAAATTATATATTTTTGTCTAGATAATGAATGTTAACAATCGAGCTGAAATATCGAATGATTTGAAGTTTTTGGCTTGAGATCCTCTAAGGCAGGCTAAGAGATTTAATACCTATGTGATAAAACACATTTTATTGAATATTTTATTGATAATAAATGATAAAATTTCCTCACATTGTGTTAAATATGTTTATTTATAAAATATTTGGGATTAGATCATTCATTTGAAAATTTGATGGAAATTCTAGTTTTACCCTTTATAGTTCACTGTAGTATTTTGAAGATAAATATTTTAATATTTATTATTTGAACTTGAAATTTTGTAACTATGTTCTTGACTTAATAGGATACAACTTTTGTTCAGGACATTGGAGCTAAATCATGCATTTTTTGGACTAAATAGACCATGAAGTCAAAGGTGGGATGGGCCCACCAGATTGGACATTGGTTCTGTATTTAGACCATAAATTCTTCATAAGAGATTGGATTGGGCCCAAATTTTGAGAGGATATCTCCAACACAATTTTTCAAAAATCATTATTCTGGAGGAACATCTGGTTCACGCGTTTTGGAGGTAAAATGGGCGGTGAAATTGGGGTAAAATATTTGGTCGAGATTCCCAATTCACACTTAAAACCTCTTAAAACCTAGCCTCCCCTTCACTCTATAAATTAGTGTTTTTTGATTTGGAGGGGTTGGAAAGTGAATTAATAGATTGGGAGAATAGGATAAGTGGTTGTACACCATTTAAATTCCCAATTGGAGGATGGAAGCTACCAATCTAGGATCTACTCCAAAATGCTCTTCTTTTCCTCTTCTTTGTTGTAATGTTGTTGTGCTTTCAATAAACTCTTAGTTTCTCTTACACTTCTTCTGTTATTTCCAATTTTCTTCTTCTATTAATCTTCATCTTTGGGTTGGAATTCAAGAGTAGAAATTTTTTTGGGTTATACCCTTTTCTAAACCTTTTCACTTGCATAACGTTTCTACGATGACTATACCACCCATGGAAGTGTAGTTTTTTTAGTAATAGATCGACATATATCCTTATTAATTCATTTATTTTGAATTAATGATATACTATAATTCACATAATATGATCAATTAATTGAGTTTTTAATTTAATTGAAACTGAGCAAGTAATTGAACAATTAACACAAAAACACGCGAGGACAAGATTTTGTGGAAATTGTGAGAGTGTGAACTTAATCGGTAATACAAAACCATACGAGATAAATTTATAGTGTTAAAATATAATCCCTAAACTCAATTAATTCTAATTTAAATAGAGGAAATGTGCCTTAATTTACCACTTACCATAAGATAACCTTAGAACATCAGTCAAAGCATGGTGCTGCGATTGCATGTTCCGAAGTTAACCTAGGGTTAAATTCACTTCATCTTTGTGGTAAAGTTAATTCTCATAGGGTTAAGGATTTAAAAAAATTAATGGATAATAATTAAGTGAATTTTAATTTAAATTATAATAATAAATAATTTAGTGAAGAGGTAGAGTTAGATCGATTACACCTTTTAAAATATTTTCTAAAAAAACATCTTCTTATTGTGTCATTTTAATCGAACTTCATTTCAAAAATAAAAACAAAAAAATATATACAATCTTCATCCAGAAAAATTCTTCTAGATTTATAAATGATAAAAAAACCCCCATACTTTTAATTAGTGTTCTTATTTCCTTTTATTTTATTTTCAAAAATGCCTTTAATATGTTGTTAAATTTACTTCCTCCTTTGAGAGATGACCTTGGTCAACCACTCTGCTGCACCTAAGTACCCAAAAACCACTAATCATTTGAGGGCACTCCTGATAGCTCCTTTCAATACAATATTCATGGATTTAGGTTTTATACAATTTATTGTGAAGAAGACTTGAAAACTCAAAATAACAGTGTATTTACATTTGCAGAAGTGGGATACTATGGGAAGATGATTGATATAAATGAATTAAACTATCATGACTAGTTTTTAGTTGTCTTATTCAAAAGTAAGTGGGTAAACATTAATAGGGGTATAATGAAAGATTTGTTACATTTTACTTCTGCCAACTTCTCTCGCTTGATGGATACCGGTGAGCATGTAGAGGATGATTCATTTATCTTAGCTTCACAAGAGAAGATGTTTTATTATAAGGATGATGCTATACATGAAGGTTGGAGTGTGATTGCACACTTAAATCAGAGAGAATTATATGATACAGTCAATGAAGATCAATTGGTTCTTTGTGATAGTGAAGCTTATCAACCATAAAATATTGAACAATTTTTTCCTGATAATATTGAAATGGTATAACTTGAAAGAGAGGGTGAAAATGAAGGACTCATCGCAATGAAGGTTGATAACAATGAAGATAATGAAGATGAATATAATTGAATATATAAATTGGTAATGAAATTATATTACAATTTCTCATTGATAAGTGTTTTGTACATATATACATTGTTCTAGTTTTTCTTTTCTTTTTTTGTAAAAACCTTTTAGTTTTTAATTTTTTATATATTTAATACAACTTAACCATTTGAAATGTAGGAATGGTGAGATTATTTTTCAGGATTCTAGCCTATCAGCATCTTAGAGAACGCCACCACTTCCGTCATCTCTTGTGGATCATAGTGATTCTGTTGTACCCGATACCGCTAGCGATCCACCTGTTTCCCCAAATTTCGTTGGTAGCCCACCGCCTGATTCACCTTCGATGATGGAGCATTTGGTCACCCCTCCATCTAGGGGATATTGGTGAGATATCGTTACTAGTATGTATTTCAGTTCTAAAAAAACTTTACATTTTATTAATTGTTTAATAAATATTTAAAATAGATAAATACAACCATAAAAATGATACAAATATGAACACAAAAGATGTATGAGACCTGAATTAATTCAAGATTATCATTCCATTTGATGAGTTTATGGTGCCTACTGGTGACACTACTGGAATATATGGGTAGATTTTTGGGCATCTTGCTTACAAGATAATGATATTTCCCATTAATTATAAATATTGGAGGAATATTCCTACAACTTGAAAAAATGAGGTATTTGATACTCAAGTAAAGGTAATATTAATTTAATATTCCTTGATAACTAATTTAAAATAAATGAGTATTTTTTTAATATACTTAGTGTTATGTTTTTTATTTATAGATGTTTTTTTTATTTTGATGTCCCTGACTTTGTTTCACGACCATGGACTTTGCAAAGAATACATACAACATCCATAAAAAAACTAAAATGACACTTTTATATAAAAAAGATGCATTTTGAGTTATAACAACCACAACTTGTTCCATATTGATGTGTGTTTGATTCATATATGTCAAAAATAAATTATAGATCATTATCCATAAGTTTAAAAACAATTTTAGCTAGTTTGCTCGATTTTGACTCGGTAAAAACTTATGAAAGGTACAAAAGCCTTTAAAAACAAGCATCAAGGGGTAAAAACCAAGAAAATGATATCACATTTCCCTAAAATCATGGTACAATGATTATAGATTTAATTGTGAAATGTAGGAACTGACGGCATGTCATTACGAATGACGGTTTCCCTATTATGGTCGTAAATGCATTTTTACTGTTTTAAAACACTAAAATGTGCATGGAATATTCAAAACTAGAAAAAAGAAATCATATTGTCCTAAAATTAGGGTAAAAAGACCACATATTTAATTGTAAAATGTAGGAGTTGATGACACATCATTCCGAATAACAGTTTTCCCATTATGGCCATAAAGGAATTTTAGTGTTTTAAAACACTAAAACATGCATGGAATGGTAAAAACTAGACAAACGATGTCGTATTGTACTAAAATCATGGAAAAAAGATAGTAGATTTAATTGTGAAATTTAGTAAACGATGACACATTATTCTAAATGACGCTTTTCTCGTTATGGCCATAAATATGTTTTTAGTGTTTTAAAACACTAAAATGTGCGTGGAACGGTCAAAACCAGAAAAAAATGTTAGATTGTTCTGAAATTAGGACATAATGAACTTATATTTAATTGTGAAATTTAGGAACCGATTGTCACACCAGACATTTTTATTGATTTTTAATTTATAATTACTTGGCTCTGGGTCCTCGTGCCAAGGTCTGGGCTGGGTCTCGGATTAATTTTTTTGTCATTTAATATCTTTTAGTGGGTTTCGGACCCGTGCGCGATCACCGCATAGTAGGTGGTAGCCGCATAGTCAGCCCAGATGCCGCTCAATAGTCTAAAGTTTAAAATAAATAAAATTTTATTCAAATAAAATTAGTTTAATATTTAAATTGTAATAATAATGATGCTATTGGGTAGATAATAATATCGTTATTATTAAGAATTGATAGTGATATCTTTGTTATTTAAAAATTTGGTTGTTAATATAATTGTTAATAAATTGTTAATAATAATAATAATATTATTATTATTATTATTGTATTATTATTATTATATTTATTATTATGTTATATTATTATTAATTTTGTTATTATTATTAGTATTATTCTTTATAAATTATTATTATTATTATCAGTATTATTCTTATTCTTATTCTTATTATTATTTGTATTACTATTATTATTATTTGTATTATCATTTTTATTATTTTGTAGTTATTTTTATTATTGTAATAATAAGATTATTATAATAGAATAGTAAAAAAAGGGGGGTTAACCTAACCTAAACCCGCTCCCCCCTTCCCCATCCGCGAACCAGCCCCCCCTCGTTTTTTTTCTATCGGCACACCTGGACTCCCAGTGGCCTCCTCTTGCATCCGCCACGCCTCTGGCCGGCCGCGCCTTCGGCCAGACGCCTTGCCTCGCCTCGCCTCGCCATGGATCCGGGTCGCCATCGCCCTCAACACCTAGCCAGGATGACTCCGACCCTCCTGTCGCCCCTCCTCCTCTCACCCGCAGGACCCCACCTCCTCACTATGCCTTCCTCCAGTGATGCACCTGAACGCCTCACCTCCTCCTAGCGGCGCCCCCTCTCCCCCTTCTTTGCTTTGGCCACACCTCCCTCACCGGTATCATACTCTTCCAATGTTTTTTTATTTTGTTTTAAACCTTTTGTGGTTTTCTTCAATTTAGCTGGAACCTAAATCCATGTTTGATGTGTGACTTGTTTTCTTGGGATTTTAGGGATTTCGAATAGTTTGCGGGGTGTTGTACTCCCTTCCGGTGAGGCTTCGTCACTTTTGCACTCAATCGGCAGGTGTTCCATGGATTATTTTATTTAGTTGTTCTTAATATACTTGGGTGAATCTACAAATATGTTCTTTGTTTTTATTTTGTGGTGCATTAGATGTTTTGAAGTTTTTTAGGTGATCATTGTTTGAGAATGGACTCCTAGTGAAGGAAATTGTTATGTTTTTTTTGTGTGTCGTGATGTAATATTTCAAAGAAATGGGTTTTAAGAGAGTTTGGAAGGTGTGAAATGCGCTTTACAAATGTTTTGGCATGCGTGTGTGATGAAATTTTATTTTCTATTAGAAATGGTGTGTTCTTCATTGTGGTTTTGTTTTGGTCATTTTATAGGAGTGTTTAATCAATTGTTTATTGGGTGTGAATTATATTTTTAAGGTGGCAAACATGTTTAAGTGTTGCGAACATAATTTTTAATGGAAAGCGGCGATGTTTTGTGTGTGAAATCAGGTGCGTTATTTTATAAAATGTTTTATGGGTTGGTTGTTAGGTGCGAGACATGTTTGGGTGTGATGATGTTGTGTGCTTTATTTTAAAGTGTTTTCTTATGTGAAACTGAGTATGTTTTTATGTGAACCTTGGTTTCACCATTTGAAAATGTTTTATAAATCATTCAAATGGTTTATTACTTTAATCATGTGGTGCGTATGATGTTTGTAAAGTGGTTGGTGTGTCTAAAGGCCGTGGTTGGATTCTAATATAGAGATTGGTTGTGTTTTGATACATGTTTTTATGTGATATTTTCAAAACATGTCGAGCTAATTAATTTGCATTTTTTTTTTGTTTGGATCATTTTAAGTCCGTGTTTATGTGTTTTTAGTTGTTTATGCAGTTTTTGCAGCGTGTCAGTGAGGAAAACTGCGATACTACAATCATCGGTTTGTGCGTGCTTGCACGCCTTTGCGTGGCGTGTCGCGTCGTCGTGTTCGAGCTGCAAATTGAGGTAGGTCCCCCACTGCACTCGCCTTTAAATTTAGAATTTATTAATTTCTTGATATTTTATTAATTTTAATTAATGAGAAATAATATAAGATAATTAATTTTAAAATGATTATTTGGTGTAAAAAGAGCCGTTTATTTTATACATGACACTTGAAATATTTTCTTGACGAGCGGACACCCAGTAGTGAAAGAATGCCCGTTTGACCTTTAAACATAATTCACGAAATTTTAAATGTAGTACAGGTTTTTTTATAAATGATTTATTTTGAAGCGCGAACAAGTGTTTTGGTTCACTTGAGAAATAAGGATTTTCCTTAAAATTGGTGAAGGCCCATTTGGCACTTCAATAAAATAAATTATTTTGAAAAACTCTATTTGGGGTGACTTAGATGTGATATTTGGTGTATGTTGACTGTATGATTTGTGTGTGATTTTGTACTGCTTGATTGACTTTGTTGACTCACCCCCTTTCCTGTTTATTATACGTGTTGACATGGAAACCTGGCATAGTAAGTGAATCTTCTGAGAACGATTGCTGCACTAGTTTAGATTACACACTGGCTAGTTTTCCCTAGTACGGATGACACTTTTCTATGGGATTGGGCCCCTCGTTTAGGCCATGTAGGGAAACACCGAGCATTAGGGCATTATGACATCATCGAGAGTAGGCATGCCTTCAGGATGAGTCACATGTATAGTACGTTCTGGATTGTTCACAAGATCCTAGGTTCTAACCATGTTTTCTTTAGCATTTATTTTTACGTGGCAGACGATTGAGAGGTTTAGTTTGGTTGTTGTCCCCTGTGTGCCAGTTCTATTCCATTGCCCTTAGTGTGTGTTGTGTGTGGTTTTCCATTTGACTAACAATTGAAATTTGACTTTCTAACTTGCTCGTATAAATGTTTTAAAATGAAATGCACCTGTTTCTTTCAATCATTAAACTTGTTTTTAAATTAAAAAGGGAATTGGACTATTACTTGTTTTAGAAATGGAAGTGTGTGTGTGGAAACCCATATTTTGTATAATTTAGTTCAAACTTGGAATTAGTAAATTTCTTTGTTTAAAGGTAGTGCATTGGGAATAGTTTGTTGGGCACGCCTACTGAGTTTTAATACTCACGCCTATAGTGTTTTTCTGTTTTTAGTTTTGTTGCAGGTTTTACTTGAGCTTGCTCGCTGTGGGCGAGAGTTGGTTGTGGACTGGTGAGCGACTCTCGGAGTCGTGAGGAGTTTTGGTCATGGTCAGGTTAGTTTACTATTATTAGTTGTTCTTCTTTTTTTCATGTCATTTATTTGCCTTGAATTATTCTAATTTTCCGCTTCTTTACTTGTCTTTCATTTATGGGCCAAATCGTTCCCCCTTGTTTGGTTTTGATGCCCGACACTATTTGCCTTGAGTTATTCGATTGGGTGACTTTCTAGGGGAAGAAAGTGTTTTTGGTGGGGAGGATTTTCACACCCTGAATTTTTTATTAATTTTTATTTTAGAATTACTTGGATCTGGGTCCTTGCGCCAAGGTCCGAGCTAGGTCCCAGATTAATTTTTTTGTCATTTAATATCTTTTAGTGGGTTTCGGACCCGTGCGCGGTCACCGCACGGTAGGCGGTAGCCGCACAGTCAGCCCGGATGCCGCATAATAGTCTAAAGTTTAAAATAAATAAAATTTTATTCAAATAAAATTAGTTTAATATTTAAATCTTAATAATAATGATGCTATTGGGTAGATAATAATATCGTTATTATTAAGAATTGATAGTGATATATTTGTTATTTATAAATTTGTTGTTAATATAATTGTTATTAATAATTTTATTATTATTATTATTAAATTTATTATTATGTTATATTATTATTATGTTTATTATTATTATTATTATTATTATTATTCTTTATAAATTATTATTACTATTATTTGTATTATTCTTCTTCTTATTATTATTAATTGTATTACTATTATTATTATTTATTTTATCATTTTTATTATTTTGTAGTTATTTTTATTATTGTAATAGTAATATTATTATAATAGAATAGAAAGGGGGGGGGTGTTAAACTAACCTAAAACCACTCCCCCCTTCCCCGTCCGTGAACTAGCCCCCCCTCGTTTTTTTTCTGTCGGTGCACCTGGCCTCCCAACGGCCTCCTCTTGCATCCGCCACGCCTCCGGCCAACCCTTCCTTCGGCCATCCGCCTTGCCTCGCCTCGCCTCACCATGGATCCGGGTCGCCATCGCCCTCAACACCTTACCAGGTCGACTCCGGTCCTCCCGTCGCCCCTCCTCCTCTCACCTGCATGACTCTGCCTCCTTGCTGCGCCTTCCTCCAGCGATGTACCCGACCGCCGCACCTTCTCCTAGCAGTGCCCCCTCTCCCCCTCCTTTTCTCTGGCCACACCTTTCTCACCGGTATCTTACTCTTCCAATGTTTATTTTATTTTTTTTTAAACCTTTTGTGGCGTTCTTCAATTTAGCCGGACCCTAAATCCATGTTTGATGTGTGACTCGTTTTCTTGGGATTTTAGGGATTTCTAATAGTTTGCGGGGTGTTTTCCTCCCTTCCAGTGAGGCTTCATCGCTTTTTCACTCAATCGGTAGGTGTTCCATGGCTTATTTTATTTAGTTGTTCTTAATATACTTGGGTGAATCTACAAATGTGTTATTTGTTTTAATTTTTTGGTGTGTTAGATGTTTTGAAATTTTTTGGGTGCTCATTGTTTGAGAATGGACTCCTAGTGAAGGAAATTGTTATGTTTTTTGTGTGTCGTGATGTAATATTTCAAAGAAATGGGTTTTAAGAGTGTTTGGAAGGTTTGAAATGCGCTTTACAAATGTTTTGGAATGCGTGTGTGATGAAATTGTATTTTCTATTAGAAATGGCGTGTTCTTCATTTTGGTTTTGTTTTGGTCCTTTTATAGAAGTGTTTAATCAATTTTTTTATTGGGAGTGAATTATATTTTTAAGGTGGCGAACATTTTTAAGTGTTTCGAACATAATTTTTAATGGAAAACGACGATGTTTTGTGTGTGCAATCAGGTGCATTATTTTATAAAATGTTTTATGGGTTGGTTGTTAGGTGCGAGACATGTTTGGGTGTGATGATGTTGTGTGTTTTATTTTAAAGTGTTTTCTTATGTGAAACTGAGTATGTTTTGATGTGAACCTTGTTTTCACCATTTTTGGATGTTTTATAAATCACTCAAATGGTTTATTACTTTAATAATGTGGTTCATATGATGTTTGTAAAGTGATTGGTGTGTTTAAAGGTCGTGGTTGGATTCTAATATAGAGATTGGTTGTGTTTTTATATGTGTTTTGACGTGATATTTTCAAAACATGTCGAGCTAATTATTTTGCGTTGTTTGTTCATTTGGATCGTTTTAAGTATGTGTTTATGTGTTTTTAGTTGTTTATGCGGTTGTTGCAGTGTGTCGGTGAGGAAAACCGTGATACTACAGTCTTCGGTTTGTGCGTGCTTGCACGCTTTGCGAGGGGTGTCGCATCATCATGTTCGAGCTGAAAATTGAGGTAGGTCCCCCACTGCACTCGCCTTTAAATTTAGAATTTATTATTTTCTTGATATTTTATTAATTTTAATTAATGAGAAATAATATAAGATAATTAATTTTAAAATGATTATTTGGTGTAAAAAGATCCGTTTATTTTATACACGACACTTGAAATATTTTATTGACGAGCGGACACCCAGTAGTGAAATAATTCCCGTTTGGTCTTTAAACATAATTCAAAAAATTTTAAATGTAGTTCAGGGTTTTTTATAAATGATTTATTTTGAAGCGCGAACAAGTGTTTTGGTTCACTTGAAAAATAATAATTTTCCTTAAAATTGGTGAAGGCCCGTTTGGCACTTTAATAAAATAAATTATTTTGAAAAACTCTATTTGGGGTGAATCAGATGTGATATTTGGTGTACGTTGACTGAATGATTTTTGTGTAATTTTGTATTGCTTGATTGAATTTGTTGACTCACCCCCTTTCCTGTTTATTATACGTGTTGACATGGGAACCTGACATAGTAAGTGAATCTTCTGAGAACGATTGCTGCACTTGTTTAGATTACGCACTGGCTAGTGGCCCCTAGTACAGATGACACTCTGCTAGGGGATTGGGCCCATCGGTTAGGCCATGTAGGGAAACACCGGGAGTTAGAGCGTTATGACGTCTTCGAGAGTAGGCATGCCTTTAGGATGAGTCACATGTATAGTACATTATGGATTGTTCATGAGCTCCTAGGTTTGACCCATGTTTTCTTTAGTGTTTAATTTTATGTAGCGGACGATTGAGAGGTCTAGTTCGGTTGCTGGCCCATGTGTGCCGCTTCTCTTCCATTTCCCTTAGTGTGTGTTGTGTGTGGTTTTCCATTTGACTAATAATTGAAATTTGAATTTCTAACTTGCTCGCAAAAATGTTTTATAATGCAACACACCTGTTTCTTTTAATCATTAAACTTATTTTTAAATTAAAAAGGGCAATGGACTATTATTTGTTTTAGAAATAGAAGTGTGTGTGTGGAAACCCATATTTTGTATAATTTAGTTCAAACCTGGAATTAGTAAATTTATTTATTTAAAGGTAGTGCATTGGGAATAGTTTGTTGGGCACGCCTACTGAGTTTTAATACTCACGCCTATAGTGTTTTCTTGTTTTTAGTTTTGTTGTAGGTTTGACTTGAGCTTGCTCGCAGCGGGTGAGAGTTGGTTGTGGACTGGTGAGCGACTCTCGGAGTCGCGAGGAATTTTGGTCTTGGTCAGGTTAGTTTGTTGTTATTGGTTCTTCTTCTTCTTTTTTCGTGTCATTTATTTGCCTTGCGTTATTCTAATTTTCCGCTGCTTTACTTGTCTTTCATTTATGGGCCAAATCTTTCCCCCTTGTTTTTTTTGATGCCCAACACTAGTTTCCATCCTGGGGGGATCAAGAATGCCCCTCGGGACTTGTCGCGGACCGGCTCAGGTGACTGGTTCAGGGTCGACCTGGGCCGGTTCGTGACACCGATGACATATCATTCTGAATGACAGTTTTCCCATTATGGTCATAAACGTGTTTTTAGAGTTTTAAAATACTAAAACGTGCATGAAAAGGTCAAAACTCAACAAAAAATGTTGTATTGTCCTAAAATCAGGGGAAAATGATCATATATTTAATTGTGAAATGTAGGAACTGATGACATGTCAATCCGAATGATGGTTTTGTCGTTATGGCTATAAATGCATTTTTATTGTTTTGAAACACTAAAACATACTTGGAATATTCAAAACCAGTAAAATGACATCATATTGTCCTAAAATGAGGGGAAAACGACCATAGATTTAATTTTGAAATGTAGGAACAAATGACACATCATTCTGAATGACGGTTTTCCTGTTATGGTCGTAAACGTGTTTTTAGTGTTTTAAAACACTAAAACATGCATGGAATGGTCAAAACCAGAAAAATGATTTCGTATCATCCTAAAATAAAGGGAAAACCACTACAGATTTAATTTTAAAATTTAGGAACCAATGACACATCATTCCGAATGAAGCTTTGCCCGTTATAGCTTTAAACATGCTTTTAGTGTTTTAAAACACTAAAACATGCATGAAATGGTCAAAACCAAGAAAAAGATGTCATATTATCTTGAAATTAGGGTAAACTAACCATATATTTAATTGTGAAATATAGGAATCAATGAAAAATCATTCTGAATGATGGTTTTCCCCTTATTCCTGTAAATATGTTTTTAGTGTTTTAAAACACTAAAATGTGCGCGGATCGGTCAAAACTAGACAAACAACATCGTATTGTCATTAAATCAAGGGAAAACCATTTTAGATTTATTTTTTAAATATAGGAATTGATGAAACATCATTATAAATGATGGTTTTCCCCTTATTACTATAAACACGTTTTTAGTGTTTTAAAACACTAAAACGTGTGCGGAATGGTTAAAACTTGTATAATGATGTCAGATTGTCCTGAAATTAGGGGAAAATGACCGTAGATTTAATTTTGAAATGTAGGAACTGAGGACATGTCATTATGAATGATAGTTTTTCTATTATGACCATAAATGTGTTTTTAGTGTTTTAAAACACTAAAATGTGTGTGGAATGGTCAAAACCAGACAAACAACATCAAATCACCCTAAAATCAGAGGAAAACTACCATATATTTAATTGTGAAATGTGGGAACCAATGAAACATCATTCCAAATGATGGTTTTCTTGTTATATCTATAAACACATTTTTTTTGTATTTTAAAGCACTAAAACATGCGTGGAACAGTCAAAACCAGGAAAACAATGTCAGATTATCCTAAAATTAGGCCACGAAATTTTTCAGAAGGTAGTTGTGAATATTCTTAGTTTCTATGGTATGTTAAAATTTTATCAATTATTCTACTGTAATTATGATTTAATATGTTTAGTTTTATTTTTTTATTTCATTTTTTGTTACAATTGATGAGATGACATGGTTAATTTTAGTTTATGAGATGATGTGGAGGCAAACAGATGCATTGGAGGTCATTACATGGATGTATATTGGGTATGAGTTGTTGTTGGACATATTTTATATGTATTGATGATCGAGGTATTGGTTGATGTTTGGGGTGAATGAGACTTATGTTATGATGACTGTGGCTATTTGTATATAACTGGATGTGTGATGTATGAATGACGATTTTATCATATATTTATGTTTTAGTTTATATATTTTTTTTATATTTATAGTTTTTTTATTGAATATTTTTTAAAAATCAAAACAAAATTAGAAGCGGTTTGTAGTAACTGTTGCTAAACATATTATATTGAATGTATTTAGTGGCGGTTCAGCCTAACCACCACTAAATGATTTGTGGCAATTTATTTTATTTTATTTATATTCCTAGAAGATATTTTTTTATTAAGAAATGACCGCTAATTAAACAGAAAACCGCTGCTAAATTCTCCAAAAACAACACTTAAAAAAACTACCATGAAATAAAATAAACCACTGCTATTTGACTAGAAACTGTGAAATAAAAAATAGTTTTAAGAACCGTCGCTAAATAATTAAGCGGTGGTTTAAACCGCCTCTAGACCACTAAATAACCGCCACTAATGGACCTTTATTTTATAGTGCCACATATCTTCTCACGGAAACACTGCACACTAGGAATCTACTTCTTTTCTTCTCTCTTGTGAAACACCCCTTATAGTTCCTTTTTATAAGAAAATAATTCTATAAATACATGTTTGAAACATCATTTAAAATATTCAAATAAGATATAATGGTAATATCATAAAATACAAAAGTATATGTGGGATATTATTTATGATTTTTTATCCTCCTTGAAATTCAAATACGGGATGACCTTATTAGTTAAAAAAAGTTTAATAAGACCTTTCAAATATTTATTTTCAAGAGTATTTGAATATTTCCATTCAAAAATAAATTTATTTCATGAGTTGTAATTTGAAGAAGTCCATGTGAAAATATATTTATATTTTTCATGAAGAAGATATAAAGAATAATTCTTGGGCATATGACTTGGCATTTTTTTGTCTTATGAGAATAATAGCTAACTATTTCATTTGGACTTATTAAAAAATTGGCCATATATAAGAGTGAATGATATTTCAAGATAAAGTGAAGCGATCATCTGATTGTATGATCACCTTAGCATCATATAAAGATACTAAGAGTTTTGACATATCAGAGTGAATGAAATTTCAAGATGTCTGAGCATTTAAGTTACCTTGACTCACCTTAAAAATCAAAAGATATGATCTGTAAACTCACCTATATAAATATAGGTTGGGTGAGAGTTTTGATGGCTTCCACTCAAAATAATTTGATAAAGATTTCATTCATAAAGAAACAAAGAATTTTCATGATCCAATCACGCGGAGGAGATCTTGAGAAGAACCTCTTGACTAAAAAAAGGTCGTAAGGATTTGAGGTACATATGTGAACCTCCAATGTTATGAAAAGGAAGGATAAGACATCCACAAAAAACCCTTGTCATGTGAAGGGAAATTGATAAGGTTTACATGATTAATTCATGAAAACCTCATATGCAAAGGAGAAGATCTTGCGATACACTGCTTGTGATCCTAAAAAAAAAGGGTTACGCGAAGGGTTTGAGATAAACTGTGTTACTAGTGTCATAAGAAGCAGAAGAAGATATCCATGTGCCTTTGTTCATGCAAAGGATAAACTGGTAGGCTATAGAGTCTCGTGAAGACAGTTCTTACCCTTACGCAAAGGGCTTGATACAAGATTAGTCCTACAAATATTGCATATAGTGCATACATTTCATGCATCTTAAGTGTCAACTGTGATATAATTGATTTTTGAGTAAGCACATAAAATAATAATAAATAAATTATATGTGTCAGCATTTCACATGTCATGGACCATACATTACATTTCCATTCATGAAGTGCACTTTATTTAAATAGTTTGAGATTCGAGTTGTGCAAGATACATTCTTGCATAAAATGATATTAAAAAAATTTTGTGCACCACTTTCACACATTTAGTGAGGATGAGACTTCATTAATTGAATGAGTAATTTCCCAATCATTGTTGCACTGAGGCAATTTATCTTTCACAAGTGATCAGATATATTTGAGAAAGACCAGTAAGCTACAAAGGTTCTTGAAGTGAATAAGAGAAAGTCATATTTAACAAGCTCATAAAGTAAGATTAAGAGATCATCCTATAGTGGATCAAGCCATTTTAAGAAGAAGGTTACAGATAGGGGGTTCAACTAGTTACTGGAATATTGCGATTGGGGGGGTCTTACTAATCACCAAAGAAGAAGGTTTAGTTGGGGGGGGTATAACCAACTACTAAAGGTGAATTGGAGTTGGTGGTATAACTATTTTGTAATTAGGGGGCATAACTAGTTACTATTTGTGATCTCCTTATGATATAATGTAGAATTCATGTTTAGGGGACCAATTAACATGTAAAAAAGTGGGTCTTTGTACCGAACCTTATAAATCCAAGTGTTTTTTGCCTTTGAATTTATAGTATTATTCGAGGTGAGGATGAGAGACACAAGAAGAGTGTATCGAGGATTTAACTAGTCATAGAGGTTAAATTGTAAAGAAACAAATTGTAAAAATAAAAGAGATAACTAATTCACACCTTCCCCCTCTTAGTGATATCACACTAATCCAATTATTTCAAGTGGTATCAAAGAAAAGGTCACCTCTAAAAGATCCAACGAACTTATGAGGATGAAGAACATGAATTCAATATACAGTAGGGGTGTTCCCATTTTCAATAGTGAGAACTATCATGACTGGAGAAATAGTATGATATCGTATCTTCTATCACCTGGGGTATAAGTGAGAGATATAGTTATAATGGGATTTCCACCCTATGATGAGAATGATACTATGAATTTTATAGATAATAGGAACTTAGAGATAAATCAAAAGTATCAAAATGAAATATTGATGGATTTATCAGAAAAGGTATACACTAAAGCGATGGTTCTCAAAACCACCAAGGAGATTTGAGATGATCAGAGAAGCATCTATAAAGGCAATCTTAAAGTAAAATAAGCTAATATTCAAATATGGATAATCATATTTGAATATATAAAAATGGGGGATGATGAAAGTGTTTATGACTACTTTATAATAGTAAATGAAATTATTAGTAACACCATAAGTTTTGCTGAGAAGTTTTATAACCCAACCATTGCGAAGAAGCTGATGAGAAACTTTTCAGATGGATTTTTTAAAAATGTTATGTACTAGAATATCAAGAAGATCTATCATTATATGAAATTAAAAATATTCTCATAGCATATGAAATGAGAAAAAACCAGCATTCAATAAGAAGGAAAGAGATGATATGGATTTTGAAGATATTAAAAGGGTTAAAATTGGGGTTGAAGAAGGACCAGAATCAAGTGACTCTAAGGATGAGGAATATGAAGAGGACTTAAATCAAATGATAACCTTATTTACAATAATTTTGAAAATGGGAAGTGTAAAAGAAATGGAAAATAATCACTAAAATGCTAGAATTTCCACAATAGTGGTAATTTTTCTAAAAAATGTCCTAAGAAGAAAGTTGTTGACACATACTCAATAAAGAGGATAAGAAGTCTCAAAAAAGGAAGTGGAAGAAGCACAAGAATATGTTTACTTCTAAGAAGATAAATATGATGAGTAGAGAAATGAATTTTCATTAACAAACAGTGAGTCAGAAGATGGAATATCTTCTAAGAATCTTATATGTCTTATGGGCAATGTTAATAAATCTAAACACTCATTTGAAGGTGATAAAGGTGATGATAAAACTGAACTATAATGGATTTTAAAATGAAATCTTTAAGAAACTCTTGTGAACAATACTCAACTTAAGAAGGAAAATAAAATACCAAATAAAAAAATTGATAAGATTACCTTTGAGAATAAATAACGTGTCAAAAATGAGGAGATACATATTAAATAAATAAGGGAATATATAATGAAGATGGATGAGTTAGAAAGAAATCTGAAAATTGTAGAAGAAAAATAACCTAAAAAGGATGAGCTTGACCATAAGGAATCAAAACTTATTGAATAAAATAAATAATATAGATTTAAGATAGTTGAATTTGAGAATATGGTGAATGATCTAAGTGAAAATGCTGATGAGGAATAAAAATAATTATTTAGGACACAATAATTATGTCCCTCTGCTTAAAAGGATTTAAATAAAATGGGATAATACTTCACTAAAGTAGTTGATCTTAAATGTGAATTATCAAAAGTTTCCAAGTAGAAGGGTTTACAGAGACATGAAATTTATACTTTTAATAATTCTCAATGGATATTTGTTATCTCTAAAAGTGTAGGTTTGAGAGGGAAGACTGAACAAGTTAGAACCAATGAAATAAATAAGAAAACATCTTACACAAAGGAAGGTGAGACTAATTCATTCAGAAGGTTTCCTATTAATAATAAACACTCACAATCTGTGAAAAGACAACAAAAATAATCATTAGATCATAATTAATATCAGTATGGAAGGTAAAGGTTTAGAGGCTACAACTGGTGTTGTGGAGTGTTTGATCATAAATCTTATTCATGCTGGTATAATATGTCATTACTAGGAATGATGCATGAATCAAGGGAGAGAAATGTTAAATAGATGATATCAAATTATTAGAAAGAGAAGTATGTGACAAAGAAATCATCTAAACTATCAATACTGGACAAATTTTAATGTTTGAAATAAGTTTTTGGCAGATGTGGTCAAGAAGGTCACAAATATGAGAAATGAAAAGTTTTCTTACCAAGTGAGACTTCTCACAATGTAAATGAGAATAGAATTCAGAAAGTGAAACATTCTATAGTCACTGATAAATTGTATGAGAAGCCTAAATACACAGATAACATTAAGAAAGAATGTATGGTCATCTAGCCCGATCAAATTTTCAAGGAAAAACAAATAGAGAAAGATCAAAATCTTACCGAGTAAAAATAAAAGAAAGTTCTTATAGTTGAATTTAATATTTATGAGAATTCATTGAAAAATAATGACTTAAATACATTAAATTGTGAAAGGTCTAAAAAAATTGGGCATGGCACAAAACATTTCATGATAATTCTACCAGCCTAATAATATGTTTCTAGCACTGAAGAGGAAAATAAATCCAAATTGAGAGAAATATATTAGTTTGAATGTTATTTCTCAGAAACCAAGAGGTCCCTCCATATTACCTTATTCTTTTAAATGAACTAACATGCAGGGAATTTAAGGAGAAGAAATTATCATCATGGAGAACATCAATTTCCATGATGATTTCTAGAGTGCATTCCCTCAGAGGGGAGAAACACTAATAACGAGGTATGATAATAAAACTCTCATGCCTAATACTTAATTGTATTAATCATGCTCATTATGGGGGAGTGCTTGGTTGATGAAAATATGAGACAAAGGGGGAGTTATTCTTTTTCTCTTGAACTTTTTGATGTGTTTGTTAAAGTGTGTACAAGATCATGTTTTTCCTTTCTTAATAATCCATATCTTGATATTTGAGAATTTCTAAGCATGATTTCACATGCATAATAGTTTATAGACAACATAGATAACCTTGGTTATATCTTTCTTGTTTTCTACACATGCTTAGCCCACATAGAATTAGAGTTTATTAACTAAAGACTCTTTTCTAAGAGAACCATGTGATACCATTCCTCTCTTAGAGTGTTCAAGAGATAATATTACAAGGGTGGATAACATGTTTTTGAGTAGAAAGATAAAATTTTAATGCTCCACTTATCCTTTTCATTTGATTTTCAATAATGGGGAGGAAGTTTTCACTATATATTGACCATTGTGATATGTGTTAATATTGAAAAAAAAATAAAAAGAAGGATATTGATGAGCCTAAGTGTTGATTTTTTTATTAATGATGTTTCAATATGTGTTTAGTGAGTTTTTATAAAGTGGTGATTCTTGGATCACGTGATCAAATGATGAATATCAATCGAGGCATGCAGACAATCACCGACAACATTACATGAACACCAATCCATCACATGATTCCATCGTATGAAGAATGCGTAACTTTCATCACATAAAGCTTCCATTATTTACATCTTCTATCACGTGAATATTTCATTAATTATACATTGACTATCCATCTTTTTTCCACATGAAGAATAAGTCGATCACGTGAAACATCGGGGTGTTGCATGGTCAAGCGAAGCGATCAAGAGATCGCCTGATCACATCAATGTCACATGAATATACCAAGAGTTTCAGCATATTAGAGTGAATGATATCTTGAGATATCTAGGCATTTAAGTTAACTTGAGTCACCTGAAAAATCAAAATATAGGTGGTGTGAACTTGCTTATATAAACAAAGCTTGGGTCATGAGTTTTGTTGGAAGCTACTCAGAATAATTTGAGAGGCATATCATTTCTAAAGAAACAAATCACTCACATGATCTGATCCTGCAAATCACCTCTTGACTACATGAAGGTAGTAAATATTTGAGGTACATCCGTGAACCTCCAAGGTTACTCAAAGGAAGAATAATACACCCACGAAGAACCCTTGTCACGTGAAGGGAAACTGAGAAGGTTCTTGCGATTCATTCACATGAAGCTCATACATGAAAGAGAATAACCTGCAATAAACTAATTACGATCCTAACAAATAGTTAGCTACATTAAGGGTTTGAGATATAATAGGATACTAGTGTCACATGAAGTAGAAGAAGGCAACTGCATGCCTTTGTTCATGGGAAGGACAAACTGGCGGCCTATCGAGTCTTATTAAGGCAGTGCTTGACCTTACATGAAGGGATTGACATAATATTTCTTCTAAAGATATTGAATGTCGTGCATAAGTTCCATGCATCCTAAGTGTCATTAGTGAGATACCCGATTTTTGAGGAAGCACATAAAATAATAATAAAGAAATTATATGTGCTAGTGTTTCACATGTCATGGAACATGCATTACATTTCCATGAATGAAGTGTAATTGATTTAAATAGGTTGATATTTGAGTTGTTCAAGGTACATTATTCCATAAAATGACATTGAATAATTTGTGTAAAATACTTACATACATTAATTGAGGTTGGGACTTCATCATATGAAGGAGGAATTTCCTGATAATTGTTGCACTGAGGCAACCAATCTTATACAGGTGATACAATATATTTTAGAAATACCAGAAAGATTAAAAGGTTCTTGAAGTGTACATGATTAAGTTAGATTAATAAATCTAATAGAAGAAGATAAAGAGATCATCTCATAGTGGATCAAGACATCTAAAAAAGAAGGTTGAAGCTGGGGGGTCTAACTAGTTACTGGAATATTGTGATTGGGGAGGGGGGTCTAACCAATCACTAGAGAAGAGGGTGTAGTTGGGGGTATAACCAATTGTTGAAGGTGAATTAGAGATGGGGGTATAATTAGTTTATAATTAGGGGGTATAACCACTTACTGTTTGTAATCACATTCTGATATAATGGAGAATTCATGTTGGGGGGACTAACCAACACGAAAAAGAATGTATTTTTAGCACTAGATCCAAGAGTGTGGGTCCGAGTCACCTCAATTGGCATTAGAGTAGAGTTTAATTATTTTTGGGGATTGATTTAGTTTTTTTTAGGATCAGGAAAAAATAAATTTAGTAAAACCCCTAGAGATAAGTCTAAGTATAAGATAACATCTTAGAATTTTGGTCAAGTTTTTGAGCACGTGATTTTTCTATAAGTGACATCCTTATCTGAATATTGGAAAGTGGATGCGGCTGTGGTATAGATATACATAGGGGTAATCACCCTAAAAAATATAGCTTATTATTAACTCAATCTTCACTTGATACATGATTATGGGACTAAGAATACACACCTAACTTATAAAAAATTGAACTGGGTTACCCTCTGACACTAGTATCTAACCCAATCTATCACATACCCAAGGGGAATTCCTGATCCCCATGGGTTGAAAACTAGCATCTGAGAATCAAACACAAACCATAGGGGATATTTTTTCCCAACCTAAAACAAGATGAATATAATATATACACAATGGAAATAAAGAATAGAAGAAAGCTAAAAGAAATGTATGCCATAACAAAAGAGAAAAAATAGTAGTGATACAACTCGAAATCCAGGTAAAACCCAAAGGTACAAGTCCAACAACAAAAGGGACAACCAAAACAAGAAACCACTACTCCATGTGATATGTGGGAAATGTCACACCATCTCACCCCTAGTTAACCATAACCAACTAACATGGAACTTACCACCTCACTATGGCATATTTACATTTCCTGTATCAAAAGAAAAAACAAGGTCTACACATCGCCAAAGGGGTGTGTATGGTATGATCTAAATAGGATTAGTAGGATTCCACCTTGGTGTTCTATATCAAGTCTCTATAAAAAAATCCCAAAATTCTAAATTTATAGAAAAACATGGAATGATAAGCAGTTAAATAGTTTTTATTCCAAAATAATGGTAAATAAATCCCCCTTTTACATAGTTTTAAAACCATCTAGGTAAAACAATTTCAAAACATATCATATTTATCAAAGAAGACAATCAAATCCAAAATAGTGCAAACCAAAGCACAGGTAAATCTTTCCAAGGATCACTACAGGTCATGCTAGATAGATCACTCATACCCAAACATAGACAAACATGTGCATCAAGTCCCTATAAATATGCATCGAATCTTGGGAGCAGAGGAATTCCCTAGAAAGTGAACCCCCTAATAGTTTCTAACAAATCCCTAGAAAACTTTTCCTATAGATCAGACGAAAACCCCATAAGTGAACCCTATGAAAATATAAATTGATGAGGACTATTGCTACACCTTCCACCCAAGTACCTAAGTCTTACCATGTTCTACATTTCCCAAACCATTTCATCAAAATTATACTTTAAATGGTATTTTATAAGTCCATTTCACGACACTTTGAAAATACCATTTTCCTTTACCAAAATAAGGGGGAAAAATATTTTCTAAAAAACCCATTTATAAACACAAATTAATAAATCGTGATAATTTGTTTATAAAATAATTTATAAAACCAAGGCATTCAAGTTTCATCTAATATAGGATAAAGATGGAACTACCTACCTCAAACTCAGGTCTCACATCAAAAGTGATGGGATCTTCAAACCAAGAGAAATGAAAAATAATAAATGGAGGCCCTAACATTGATTCCCACATTTTAGAATCAATTCTATAAACAAAAAAACTAGTAGGGAGGATATATCACAATATACCTCAATAACACACATGCCACACTACAAACAACATGAAGGTCGACCCCTGGGATAAAAAAACACGATAAATCTAGAAGGGACTATAGGAGAACATTATCATCACATGATAATAAATCCATACATGTATACCAATAACAATATCATAATAATATAAACAAATAATAAAAAATGTCGCTTACTCATAGAGAAGCAACGCAACCCATCCAGAGATTGAGCATTGAATGAAGATATCTAGAAGAGGCGGAGACACCCAAAAATGTCTAGAAAAGAACCAATGTTTGATGCAGGTAGGATGAAACCAAATGAATTAGGATTTATCTTAAAGTGCATAAAACCTATTGGGAATGAGGGGTTTATATCATAAATCAGAGATTTATGGTGTAAACTTTCGATAACTCATGTATGCCAAAAAATACACCACTTTGTGTTTATTATTCATTCTCTAAGTAATTTTTAAAGATATTATAAAATATATTTTTCATCTATGAAAATATCATTTATACTTCTTATTTTACAATGGAGATATTTTTAATCCACCATACAACTTATTTCTCTAGATGACTTATGAAACGTTTTAGGAAAGCCTTTCATGAAACCCATCTTTTTTCCATGGGTTAATTAAGTAATGTTTGAAGTATGAATTTTTCCATGTTCTAATGGAACATATATGTATGGATGATTATTATGTGATGGATGGGTCATATATAACCCTCTAGTTCATTGGGTAAAGCTTTAAATCTCATGACATAATAAATGTAAATGAGTAGTGATGCTTGATCCACCCAGGGAAACAAGCAGTGACACTTGATCCACTAAGGGACACATGAAGTAATGCATATACCACAAAGGGAAAAATGTAGTGAAAAATATTCCACTAAGGTAAATAGGAGGTAATTACTAATCTAACAAGGTAGAAAGGTAAGTAAATATTGATCTTCCAAAGGAAAAAAGTTGTGATGTTTGATCCACTAAGGGAAACCAGTTGTGATGCTTGATCCACTATGTTACAATTCTTATGATTATGTTTGCGACACATTATTTTGTTTTAATAAAATATAATTTTATGATGGATCATGTATTATGATCCATGATTTATCTGAGTGTGTTTTTTTAATGTTATATTCATTGATCTTGATTATGCTCTCATACCCACATACTTAATTTTTTTTTACTTCTGATCATCATTGGTTATCTCTTATGTTTCAATTACTAAGCATTTGATCTCACCCCTTTCTTATATTTCCATTACCTAGGTTATTAAGATGAGTATAAATCATGATAAATCTATATTAGAGTCTAGTGAAGCTCTATTATGGAGAAATATTCACAAATATTGTAAAATAAGTTGATTGTGTAGTTTATCCTCAAAGACACTAAACATTATGTTCTTTGTATTGTGAAGTTAATTATAAAATGTAATGTTTAAATTATTAAAATATATGTAAGTTAAATTTTGGGACATCTCAATTGGTGTCAAATTCAGTGTTTAAATAATGTGTTTTTAGCATTGGATATGGGAATGTAGGGTTGAGTTTCCTCATTGGTTGTTTCACCTATTTTAAAAATTTCTATTTTTTAGAATGGATTTTTGACATACGAATGATCCATATAATATTTTCATGTATAAATAGTGTTATTATCAATTGTTTTATATGGGTTAAATAATCCCCATTGATTAGTTTTGATGCTTTGACACTAGTTTCCAACCCGGGGTGATCAAGGACATGCCTTGGGCCTTGTGATTGGACGAGTCAGATGACAGGTTGGGTTGACCTAAGTTGGTTAATTACAAAATGGTATCAGAGTACCCTATTATTATTGGAGAAATATATTATTATATATATAGGAACATGGGGGGTTTAGGGGAGTGTGTAGGGGAGTGCATGACCATCTCTCCTCTATGGTGAACCTCAATTTCCCATGGGTGGTCAAGAATTGTTTCTTGATTTGATATTTTTTCTCAAGTATTTTGATATGATTTGATGTGATTTTTTATTTATATTTATTTATAATGGGATAGGACTTATATTTTATCCATTACATTGAAATTTTCTTATATATATTAATGAGGTTTCTTATTTCTTATTTTTTTGCTTTATATTAACTATAAGGGGGAGCTGCAGAGCATACCCCATAGGCCAACCCTCTGATTTACCCTTACATTGTTAAGTCATAAATTCATGCAAATTTTTCCTTGATGTAGGAGATTGGATGAGGTTTGATCGAGATAGTATATCATGACCAGAAATTAACTAAACAAAATCCATCAGTCGTTCGGGGTGACATAGGACCCCAAGAGCCTGCAGAATGGATAGAGAAAATTGGGCATATCTTCAGCTTCCTCCACACTCTGAAGAACTCCCGAGTTATTTTCACCACATATATGACATAGGGACCCAACTACAAGTGGAGGGACTCAATTTTAATGTATAAAATACATTAGGATCTCACCTATATTACTTTCAAGAAGATGTTTAATCAGCGGTTCTACCCAGAGATGCTAAGAGTGGCTAAAGCTAAGGAGTTTCTAACCTTAGAATAAAGAAACTGAATAGTGATGGACTATTCAACTTGATTCACTAAGTTGTTCCATATTAATTATAAATCTTTCAAAAATTAATACCAAAAGTATAATCGCTTCGAAATGGGACTCAAGCCGAAGATCATACTACAGGTCATTATGCTTTTCTAGCCTAATTGCGTGGAAGTGGTTAAAAAAGAAACAATGGAAAAAACTGATATGGATAAATTAATGGGTTTGAGTTGGGATCCTATTACTATAGGGATAATTAGAATTATTCCTTGGTTTTTAAGAGGAAACATGATGATATCTATAGAGGTGGTGGTGTGAGAGCCCACCATTCATCTGATTTGGCACCAGTGGAATCCTTGGTGCATAAGACAATAATATGCTATTAGTGTGGGAATCTAGGTCAAACTAGGCATGACCACTAATAGAATCATAGGATGTAGCATAAATGTGGGAATTTGGTCTATCTTTAGTGTTTGTGCTGAAACCCTCCTCCGAGCAACAAAATTGGATCCTCTTTCACCAAGGGTTACTAAGTGCAGTTTGATACTTCAAAGGGAGTGAGTTATTGCCCTCAAATAAAGGGGGATTCTCAGTTGGTGAATAAGGATCCAAGTGGTTCGAAATATGAGAAGCTTTATGTAGATAAGTATGTTCTAGAATAATTCAAGGCAAGGTCACTGACCATTCGAGCTACGATATTTATTTCTTATTTTGTGAGTATTGTTTTATGCCTCATCTAGCCCGATTGATTTCTTTGGATTTCAATCATATTTGATTTTGTTTGAGTTGAGTCTTTCCACTCCCTTGGGGAAGAATAAATAATAAGCCTTCAAGTTCCCCGAGTGTTGGGTGATGGTATCCTACTTCAAGGTCATGTGGGATTTTCCTGTCTTTGACTCAAATATCTTGGACCTCATTATCAACATGGATTGGATGATCAAATTTAAGGCTCAAGTCATCTATTATCATCATAAATCTCTATTAATATTTCTTAATGGGAACGCTCCTGTCTTTTAGGGTGAGTGGGACATGAGATTAGGTAGGGTGGGACCTATTATGCTAGATGTTGGGACAATATCTTATCAGTTATGAAGTTCCATAGGATCGAATAACAATTGAGAGGGGGGGGGGGTTGAATTAGTTGTTCAATTTTTATAAGTTTAAAAAAATTTAGAAACTTAACCCATAAAACCTGTTAAGATTTATTTCCTCATCAAATTTTATTAAATACTCATTCATGCAAAAGTAGGAAAGCAAGTAAAGAAAACAAGATTTAAAAGGTTCTCCCTTAGTGTGAGAACCTATATCCTTATCATAGACATTCCTATGGGTCTATGGAAATCCACTATTATGAAGAAGTGAATACAACTTGTGACAAATCCTATTAGACATCTTCTATCTTCAAATAGGAAAGATTATACTGACTCCTATCAGTTTAAAAAGTTTTATTATAAAACAATTGAGCCAAACAAAATAATAAATACTTTATTGAAACTGCTCCAAAATTGATCAATCTGAATCCTCAGTCCGATTTGGATGGATCCAATTTTCTCAATATGATTTATCTAGATCCTATTTTCTTAATTTGATTAGTATGGATCTGATTCTCTCAATACGATGAGTCTAGATCTGATTATGTCAATACAATGAGTCTGGATCTGATTCTCTCAATACGATGAGTCTCGATCCAATCCTCTCAATACGATGAGTCTGGATCTGATTCTCTCAATATTATGGACTCAATATGACGAACCCATTCTCAATCTATAAAACTCAAACTCTTATCAAATGATTAAATTGGTAAACAAACATTCAACTGTCCAATCCTCCTCATGAGATCTATGTCCATAAATGACTTTCACTTGATTTATTTAGTGCTCTTCATTTTATGCTTTCATGAAAAATCACAAATAAATGAATGATATGAGAAAGTATTTATAGGAACTCAGAAAACAAAATTGGGAAACTTGAAAAATTTCCCCACTTCCTCAAATTTAAAAACTCTCAAAATATCTCGCATTTAAACTTCAACTTCAGCTTCTTCAATCCTCCTTATATTTCTCTGAGATTTACGCAAAATTTAATTTCAAGTTTGACCTCTTCAAATCTTCATAAAACTTCTAGAATTTTTTTGAGCCTTATTTGTAATCAACTCATTACAAATCTATTTTATTCTCAACTCATTATGAATCCGTTTCCTTCTCAACTCATTATGAATATGTTTCCTTCTCAGCTCATTACAAATCTATTTCCTTCTCATCTCATTAAAAATTCTATTTCCTTCTTAGTGATTATTAATTCTATATCATTCTCATTTATTATAAATTATATATCCTTCTTAGTGATTACAAATTCTATATCCTTCCCAGCTCATTATGAATTCTATTTTGTTCTCAGTGATTACGAATTTTGTATCCTTTTTAGTGATTATGAATTTTGTATCCTTATCAATGATTACAAATTTTGTATCCTTCTAAATGATTACAAATTCTATTTCGTTATTATTAATCATTAATTCTATTTCCTTCTCATATCATTACAATTTAATTTTCCATTATTATGGAATTCCCCATTCTGCAATTTTTAATTTCTTTAAACCTATCCACCATTTCTTCAAAATCTTTTATCATAAATTTTTCATGATTTGTGAGAACTTAATGATCATAAAATCATAGTTTTACTTAGTTTAGAAAATATGAAAACTTTCTAACTATTGAATTCAAAATCTTTTTTCATAAATCTTCACCAATAATACAACTTCTTCAAATAGCAACATCTGACTTTCTAACAAACTTTGAGTCCGATGATTCTTCATTATGATGGATGTAGATACGATTCCTAAATAAAAAACATTCTTTTACAAATATTTTAGTTATAAAAAAATAAAAAACTTTGTTAAAACAATTTATCATAAAGGTTCTTGAATCTCCCCATCTGGATTTGTTGAAAACCCTTATTAACAACTTTTCCAACTCTCAGATTTTTTTTCAAAACTCAACTTTTGTAAACAACTCAAGTTTTTTGACTTTTATTATTACATAGCATTTCTCAAAAGAGAGTGTCTTGAAACCCCACTAATGGATAAATTAATGTTTTTAAG
Source organism: Viscum album (assembly GCA_963277665.1). Classification (NCBI taxonomy): domain Eukaryota; kingdom Viridiplantae; phylum Streptophyta; class Magnoliopsida; order Santalales; family Viscaceae; genus Viscum; species Viscum album. The sequence continues at coordinate 228,614,223 of OY728165.1, forward strand.
TAATTACATCCCTTGGTTATAAATTTTTTTACGGCCATGTAAAGATAACCCCCTCACTTTTTTGTCTCTCCCCCATTTTATGATAACCACAACTTCAGATTTATTTAATAAAGTTAAGTAAAAACATTTTACAAAATAAAAAGTTATTAATTTTTATCCCCCTTTATCAAAATAATACAAATCATGGCGGGGGATACTTCTTTATGAGGTTTAGGAAATCATGGGAGGAGGATGGACATGAAGCTACAACCTCAATTCCATAAAACTTTCTTGAGGCATTACTTTTGTAAAGATATCAGAAATCTGATACTTTATTGAAATGTATTATATAAAAACATCTCCAGTAACAAATGTATCTTTTATAAAGTAAAAAATTATATCAATGTGTTTTTATCTTGAATTTTGGACAATATTTTTAAAATGATCAACTGCACTCTAATTATCGCAAAGTATCTTCAATGGTTTAGAAACTTTTACTTTAAAATCTTCTAGATGAACTTTAATCCATAAAATTTGAGTATAATATTGAGTAGCTGTAACATATTCATATTTATATATTCCTAAAGTTATTGAACTTTTTTTCTTACTATGCCAACTCACACAACATTCACCCAATAAAAATGTTCCCCCTGAGGTTAATTTTCCATTACTACAATCTCCTGCCCAATCAACATCAGTATAACCATGAAACTTCATCTCACTATTTATTTTGTATAATAAACCATGTGAATTTTTTCCTTTGACATATATCATAATCCTATTTTCTACCAATATATGTGATTATTTTGGATTACTTTGATACCTGGCACACAAAGTCATAGTATAAACAATATCAATCCTTGAGGCTATAAGGTAAAGAATAATTCCTATTAGCTTCCGAAATTATTTATGATTCACACTTATTCTGGATTCATCTTTACTCAACTTTGTGATCACTAAAATAGGAGTTGAAACTTATTTGGATTATATCATCCCAAACTTCTTTAACAATTCCATGGAATACTTTTATTGAGATAAGAAAATTTATTTTTCCTTTTATTGAACTTGTAAGCCAAGGAATAAAGTTAATTCTACTAATATAGACATTTCAAAATTCTTCTTCATTTCCTGAGTAAATGTTTTACAAACATATTCTCTATCCCAAGAAAAAATTATATAATCTACATAAATAATTACAATTAGAGTTACTAAGTCAATATATTTCATATATAAGTTACTATAAAAATTTCCTTTAGAAAAGTTCAATATTCTCAAACAATTGTCAAGTTTATAATACCAAGCACGTGGAGATTATTTCATCCCATACAAAGATTTATTGAATTTACAATTTTTTTTCATCCTCATCAAGTAGAAACCCACAAGGTTGTTCAATGTAAACTTTTTCTTCAATATCACAATTTAAGAAATCCAACTTTACACCCATCTAATAAACTTTGCAATTCTGATGTGCGACCACTGAAAGAAAAATTTTAATAGTTTCTAACATGGAAACTGGGGAAAAAGTTTCTTCAAAATTCACACCTTCCACCTGTGCATAGCCTTTATACACAATATTGGATTTGTTTCTCAAAACTTCTCCATGTTCATTTAACTTATTTCTATAAACCCACTTGGTTTCGATAACATTTTTATTTTCTAGCCATGAACCAAGTTACCATATTTCATTCTTCTCAATATTATTCAACTCTTCATTCAAAGAATCCACCCATTCTTTGTGTTGAATAACTTTTGAAACTGATTCATGTTAAACTTTTGAGATAAGTGAAGTCTGATTATCTAATCTCATCTTTATTGTCATCTGAAATAGCTCCTTATGATTTTTAATAATGCTTTCAGACTTAACATGTTTTTATAAATTAGGAAATTTTAAAGTTTCTTTCCCAACAGAACTTTCCTCATCACTTGACTATTCTAAATCTTGATAAGGATGTTTTGAATTACATATAATATTATTATAATTATTCAGTTTATCCTCCTCAAAATTCTTAAAAACTTTTGTTAAGGAATGTTAATTTTCAATTACCTTCACATAATATGAGTCCGCCAAATTTTGTAAATGTTTGTTCCAAAATTTGTAACTTCTTTCATTTCTTGAATAACCCATAAAAGTTACTTCCTTAGCTTTCACATCAAACTTTCCCAAATTCTGATTTTTGATTTTGAGCAAACATGGACTTCCAAAAACTTTGAAGTATTTCAATAAAGGTTTTTTTCTATACCAAATTTCATAAGGATTCATGATAGTTTTCAGTCTCAAAAAGTATCTATTTTGAACATGTAAATTAGTACTAACATCTTCTCTAAAATATAATTTTGAAAGTTAGTATTCTTCTAATATACTTCTTTCCATTTCCACCAAACTTCTGTTATTTCTTTCTGCTACTATATTTTATTGTGGAGTATAGGGAGTGATATAATGATGTTTGATACCATGATTTATTAGATAATTTTTAAAATCATTGTTTATGAATTCAATTCCATTATATATTCTCAACTTCTTTATAGAAACCCCCATTTCTTTGTCAAGATCTTTTCTGAAGAATTTGAACATTTCAATAGCCTCTAACTTGTTCTTTATAAACATGATGTTTTTTCATCGGAGTGAAATCATTAATAAAAGTGATAAAGTATAAATCTTCTTTTATTGATTTATGTCTCATCGGCCCACATAAATTGGAATGAATAAGCTCAAGTGGTTGGGTAGATTGAATATCAACTCATTTATGACTTTTTTTAGTCATCTTCCCTTTTTGACAAGTTACAAAAACATCTTCTTCTCTTCTTTTCAATTCTGGTAAGTTTTAAACATCATAAAATTTAGAAAGTTTGTTCATACTTTTCTATCCAAGGTGCCCAAATATTCGGTGCCACAATTTGTTTTCATCTTTAGTACTCAAGTAACAAGAGTTGTTGAATTATTCTATTTGTAAGAGATTCCCACCGGTTCTTTGTACTTTTGTAATAAATTTTCCATCTTTCACAATTTTGACAATACAAAAATATTTTCTAAAAAAAACTTCTTTTACGTCATCACAAATTTTATGTACACTAAGTAAGTTATGTTTTAGCCCATCAACAAATAAAACTTCCTTAGATTTTAACTTTTCTTCTTCAATCTCATCCATTTCGATTCCTATATAATAACTTTCAACATGTTTCAAGTTTTTTATATCACCTATAATATGTAAATAACAAACACTATCAAGTATCCATAGTTTTTTCCATTTACTTTCTTTCAAATCCATCTCAACAACAAAATCTCTTTCCTCAACTTTCTTCTTTTTGTCTTCCTTTTCTTTTCTATCATAAGAAAGTTTTTCTAAAAGGAGTGTCATACATCTTTTGACATGATGACCAGACCAATCACATCTTCCAAAAACTTCTTCCAAACATTCAAATTGATTTTTTGTTAGAAATTTTCTAACATCTTGAGAATTCACCTTTTCAACTTTCTATAAGTTAAGAAAGTTACTCATTCTACTTTCGCTATTTCTTCCACTTTACTCAAACCTTATTCCAAGGAGAGATAAATTGTGACAAAAATTATAAGATTTGTTCCCATAGATTCCAAAACACTAGAAATATCCATCAAATATTGATTTTCTATTCAAGAATGATCTTTCTCTATAGAAACTTTGTTGAGGTTGGTAACTTCTTTCAGTTTTAACATACTCCAGACATGGACCATATTTTCTTTTGAGTGAGTTTTCTACTTTTATATATTTGATAGGTTTCTCAAATCCTTTCTCCACCAAATATTTCCCAACACCTTTTCTAGAACCTAAAATGTTAAAATAATTAGATGAAACATTAATTTTGGCGAGTGAAGATTTAACCTAATTCTCATATTGAGCCTTCTCAACAACTTTAGAAGTATAATCATTTAATTATGAAGCTTTGTTGAAATTTTCATTCATCTCCCTCAAGGTAATTTTGGACTTAACAAGTTCTAATTGAAACTTGTTAAATTATTTTTCCTTGGATTCCAACTCCGTGTTGAGATATTAAATCATTTTTCCTTGTTCAAAAATTCTAATTTTGTAACTTAAGATCTCCTAAATGTATTCTTCCTCCTTCTTGATGACATATTTTCTTCTATCAAAAACTTCTTCACAATATTTCTTCATTACTATAATTTCTTTCTTGAGATTTTTTTACTTAATACATGCAACAAGTTTTTTTCTGAGCTAATACTCTCTATAAAATTCTTTACCACCTTCTTCACTATCTGAGGAATCTTTTTTTCCCTAAACTTTTACAATGAAGGTTCTTATTTTTTTTGAACTTTCATCTTCAGAAGAATTTTTTTTCAGTTGAGTATGATTAAAATTTCTTACTCAACATACTTATTTTTTTTCCAATAAACTTCTTCTTGTATTTTTTGTATGACTTTTCTTATTTATCATTTTTATTCCACTTCTTCCATCGAGGTTTTTCATCAGGATCATCTTGATATTATCCAACTTTCTTCTTGGGACAATTCATATCAAAGTTTCCTATTCCACCACACTCAAAATATTTGATAGAAAGTTTACCTCTATATTTTTATCTTTTTCTTAGATAGTTTTTAGAGATAAGAGACATAATATTATCATTAAATTCATCATCTTCCTTATATTCAAACTCACAAGGTTCAATTTCTTCAACATCTTGGATTTTCATCTTTCTCATAGCTTTAAAATTCATTTCATATTTCATATTGTTTTTAAACATCATATCTTTTCTTATTTAATAATCATTAAGAAATTTATTCAAATCATCAGGATATAAATCATCCTTATCTTCTAAAGAGGAAATTTTAGAATCAAAACTTTTCAAAAAATTTCTCATAAGTTTCTTCATAATTTTAGAATCTTCCAGGACATCTTTGAATCCTATGATATTGTAAACAAAATTATTTACTCTGGTTAAGTGTTCATCAATAGTTTTTTTATTTCTCATTCCGATGTCTTCATACTTACTATTCCATATTTATATATTTTCTTCCTTTACTTTAGTATTCCCTTAAAAATACTTTCCATCTTGTCCTACATACTTTTTAAAGTATTGAGACCCATCACATTATGATAAAAATCACCTGATAAGAACATAAGGATTGTATTTACATCCTTTCCATCAAATTCTATATTTATATTATCAAAAAACGTTATAGGATAATCTTTATCAATAGGTAGAAAACCAATAGTAGCAGCATCAATAACTTCCAAGACAAGATATAGGAGATAAGGAATCATCCTATTTTTCCACCTATAATAATTTTTCCATCAAATTTATGAATTCCTCTACTATTGATAGAATTTATATTATCTATGATAAGTATTCAATAAGGGAAACTTCCCTCTAATACCAATTGAATTTCCAAAGGATTTTATAACAACTGAGAATGGGGGGGGGGGTTGAATCAGTTGTTTAATTTTTATAAGTTTCAAAACTTTTAGAAACTTAACTTCTAAAACTTGTTAAGATTTATTTATTTATTAAATTTTAGTAAATAATAATGCATGAAAAATTATTAAAGCAAGTAAAACACATAATATTTATAAGGTTCAACCTCAGTGTCAGAACCTACATCCTTTCCATAGACACTCTTGTGGTTATATGGAAATCCACTATTATAAATAAGTGAATACAGCTTGTTCCAATTCCTATTAGACACCTTCTATATCTTGATAGGAAATATTATACTGACTTCTGTCAATTTAAAAAGTTTTCTTATAAAATAATTTATCCAAACAAAAAAAAATAATTTTTCGAAACAACTCCACAATTGCTTAGTTTTAATCCTCAGTCTGATTTGGCTAGATCCGATTTTCTCAATCTGATTGATCTAGATCTGATTCTCTCAATATAATGATTCTAGATCTGATTCTCTAAATATGATGATTCTATATATGATTCTATCAATACAAAGAGTCTGGATCCAATTATCTCAATATGATGAATTTAGATCCGATTCTCTTAATATGATGGACTCAATATGATGAACCTATTATCAATCTGCAAAACTCAAACTCTACTCAAATTCTCAAACTAGTAAACAAACATTCAGCTGTCTAATCCTCTTCATGAGATATCTAGCCAGAAATGAATTTCACTTAATTTATTAGGTGTTCCATCCTTTCCAATTACGTGAAAATCCAAAAATAAATGAATGATATGAGCAAGTATTTATAGGCAACTCAGAAAAAAAAGTGGGAAACTTGAAAACTTCCCCCGCTTCCTAAAATTTCAAAACTCTGAAAATCTCTCACATTTAAACTTCAAATTTTACTTCTTCAATACTCCTTAGATTTCTACAATATTTATGAAAAATTTAATTTCAATTTTAACCTCTTCAACTATTCATAAAACTTATAGAATTTTATTTTTGAGTCTTCTTCATAATCAACTCAATATGAATATATTTCCTTATTATCTCCTTATGAATATGTTTACTTATCATCTAATTATGAATCTATTTCCTTCTTAAATCATTACGAATTCTATTTCCTTCTCTATTATTATGAATTCTATATCCCTCTTAGTGATTACGGATTATGTATCCTTTTTAGTGATTATGAATTTTGTATCCTTCTCAACTAATTATGAATTCTATTTTTTTTCAGTAATTACAAATTCTATATCCTTCTTAATGATTATGAATTCTATATCCTTATCAGTGATTAAAAATTCTACATAATCCTCAGTGATTATGAATTCTATTTCCTTCTCAGTGATTACAAATTCTATTTCCATTCAGATCATTATGATTGAATTTCCTATTACGATGGAATTATTCACTATGCAATTTTGAATTTCTTCAAACATATCCACCATTTCTTCAAAGGCTTTTATCATGAAAGTTTTTATTATTTGTGAGAACTTCATGGTCATAAAATAATATTCTGAATTATTTTATAAAGTATGAAAGCTTTCTAACTTCTAACTTCACAATCTTCTTTTAGAACTCTTCAACAACAATAAAACTTATTCAAAAAACAACATCTAACTTTATAATAAACTCTGAGTCTGAATAATCTTAATTATGATGGATATGGGTCATATTCATGAATAAAAAACATTATTTTACAAATAGGTTAGTTGTAAACAAATAAAAAAACTTTTTTAAAATATTTTTTCATAAAGGTTCTTCAAGTTGTTTAGTTTTATCTTTGATACAGTGAAGCAGGGTTTAGGTGGTCAGCTTCTAGTGGTGGTACACAAGTATCTTGTGGTCATTTTGGAGGATTTTTTTGGGTTTTTACCCAATCGGGCAATTTATTTCTCTATAAAATTACTCCTTTGGATAAGACCCTTTTTTTGTCATACAGGGTGACTCTTATCGAGTTGAAGGAATTAAAATTTCAGTTAGAGGATATTAGGGACAAGGGTTTTATTCACCTGAGTATTGAACTGTATGCATCACTATTTCTCTTTTAAAATAAGGTAGATGGTAGCCTCTAACTTTTCATTTATTACCAAAAGATTACCTAGGTTACTATAAAGAAAAGTACTCATTTCCATGAACCAATAACCTCTTTGATAACCTCAGGAGAGAAAAATGGTTTTAAAAAATTGACCTATGGTCAGGATACCATTAGTTGAGAGTGAGAGAAATGGATATTCCAAAGATACATTTTAGAAGCATGTATGGGAATTATGAGTATTTGGTCATGTATTTTGGACTTATTAATGCTCCTGATATCTTCATGGCTCTGATAAACTGGATCTTCCACCAATATCTTAACACCTTTATGGTGGAGTTTTTGGATAACATCTTAGTCTATTCCAAGATGAGGGAGGGTCATGAGGACCAATTGAGTGTTGTTTTGAGAACCTTAAAATAGAATCTCTTATATTATAAGTTGTCTGAGTGACAATTACAGATTCAAGAGGTGAAATATTTTAGGGCTAGTGGTATTTGAAATAGTTATCTCTATTGACCCTGATAAGGTTTAAATAGTGATGTATTAGGAAATTCACAAGAATGGTTTTGATATCAAATGCTTTTTGGGATTGGATGGGTACTACATGCAGTTCACATAGTATTTCTACAAGTTAGTATCTCCTTTGATGGCTTTGACCTGAAAGGAGGTAAAGTTTGAGTGGGATGAAAAGTGAAAAAGATTCTATAAGGAGTTGAAGGTTATGTTGATGTCATCTCTAGTACTGATTCTTCCCAATCCTAGTAAATGTTATACCATGTTTTTTGATGCCTTGGGGGCATAGGTTAGCTTTAGGGTGTGTGTTGTTGTAATAATATCATGTGGTGGCTTATGTATCTCACCAATTATGCCTAATGAGAATAATTACCCCACCCATAACTTAGAGTCAACGGTAGTGATGCATGATTTGATAATTTTGTGCTAGAACTTTTTTTAGTAACGGTTTATGATATATTCTGATTATAAAAATCTGAATTATATTTTCACCAAGAGGGATTTTAACCTTTAATAGATATGTTGGGTGTATTACCTACAAGTTTTGGAATTTGATATAGCATAAAACCCTGGTAAAAGGAACATGTTGGATGATGTGTTGAGTAGGAAATTATCATCTCAACCAGTGAAAAAATTAGGGTAGGAATTTTACTTGATGAATTTGATTATTAATCCATGTTTGATTGTGTAAGCGAAGTATGAATTGGTGATCCTGGATAGTGTGAAAGAAATGTATTATTTTTATGCTTGAGTATGACTCAAGCAGCTAGTAGATCTCAACTATCAGTGTATAAGTATCACCTTAAATGGTAAGAAAACCTTGGGTGTTTGTTCTAGGTAACCTAATGGTGCCTTTTATTTTATAAAGAGATTTTTTGTTCCTTTAAAATTGATCCAAGAACTAATGAAGGGTGGTCATCTTTCCAGCTAGGTTATTCACCCTTAGTCTATCAAGATGTACCATGATCTCAAGTGATATTATTGTTGGCCCAAAATGAAGTAGGGGGTCATGAATTTCATGTCGCTATGCCTCACTTTTTAGATAATAAAAGTTTACTACCAAATTCTTGTGGGTATATTGAAACTTATACCTATTCTATTATAGAAATGAGATGATATTTACATTGATTCCATAATTTTATTTCCCTAAACATTGGGTGGGAATAATTCCATATAGGTTATTTTTGACTAATTGATAAAATTGGCCCACCTTATTCCCATTAAAAATTGGACTAAAGTAGAATAGATTAGACACCTGTATGTTTGTACGGTGGTAAATTTGTGTTGGTCAGAGTAAGACACTCAATAAGGGGGTGAATTGAGTTTCTATAAAAATTTATATTAAAAAGTTTATTTAAAAGGTTCCCCCAATTTAAAATAAAACTATCCAGTTAACCAAGGTAGTAAAATTATAATATATTGACTGTTCAAATATTTTCTCAGAAGATTGATTAATTCTCAGTTATAATAACATGATATATTGGTAAAACTTTTGAAACTACTCTAATAAGGGAAAAAAATTATAACTACTATCCAAGAATAAATATCAAAGTAAAATTTAGTTTTCTGAAAAATGAATTAAAATAGAGAAAGACTAAACTGAAAACACAGTGGATATAAAACAAGAGGTTCAGTATCAAGAAGAGACTTAGTCCTCTCCACTTGGTGATCACCTACCACCAAGAAATATATATGAATACATATTTTGATCCATACCTTGGATCGAGGTCAACAGAATAGTACACAGACTGTCCAGGTCACAAGACCTCTACCACCGTTCTACGTGGGAACAAAAAACAACAATCAGGTCACATAAGACCTCTTCCATAGTTCTTCGTGGGATAAAAAAGTGCACAAAGATAGTTGTTTTGGGATATCTAGTATCCTCTAGTTTAGTGTAGGATACAATGTGTGTTTTTATTAAAAACACACACACTGCTTGAAAGTTTAGCTAAATAGCACACAACATATCAAAATATATTAAGAAGGGATTAGAGATTCTCCAAGTGTTATTCAATTCAGCTCTGGAATCTCTGATGTATCAGAGTTGAAGCTCGAGTCCTCTTCTCAAAACAGACACTGAAAATAGAGTGTCGTGGAGCACTGTGTTCTGTCTTCTAGGAGGGTGAGATGTTCTTCTCCTTTGGTTTTGTTGGAAGCTGCAGATATGATGAAACTTTGATGAAAAATAGTTCTCTAGTTTAAAGAAGTCATGAATGAATAATTCCTCATGTGTTATTCCTTTCCATATGGTGATCATGGGGGTTCTCCTCATATATTCTTGTGTATGCATGTCTATGCGAGTCTTCCCATCTGTATATCTTTCCTGCGCTCTTCTTTGTATATACATTCTTAAAGCCCGACAATGTGCATGTTTGAGGTAGACATAATACCTCGTATTTTTGAAATCCTCATTTAAGTTGTCACAAAAAAGGCATGAAATTAATCAGTCACATTAAAACACTCAAAATATGACCGTTAGAAATAATTTTAAATAAAATAAATTTTAAACAGTCTATTAGTGAGTCCTTAGTCGATATCTCCTTCTATAGGAAACTAATTCCATCAGTGTATCATTTTTTTGGTCTTTCCATGCTTTAGTGACTCATTGCATCGGTGAGTCATTTTAGCTATCGGTGAGTCCTTGCGCCGGTAGCAGCATGCATCAGTAGGTCATCTGAACTGACGGTAGGTTATCTACATCGATAGGCCATTTAAATCAATATTTCATTTGCGTTGGTAGGTCATTTTTATCGTTAGGTCATCTGTATTGGTAGGTCATTTGCATTGGTAGGTCATCTGTCAGTGAGTTAGTTGAATTGTCGGTATCTTATCTCTTCTGTTGGTGTCAGTCTGTTACACTTAGAAAATATTTTTGTTTGGACCGTCTTACAACATAAATTCCAACATAATGTACTAAATTTATATGAGATCATATATAAACATAATTGCACATATTGAAACGTAAATAATCATGACTGAAATTGTTTATACATGATTAATAGGAATTGACATGATTTTTTATTATTAAAACTATTAATACTAGAGAGGGTGTCCAACAGTCTCCTATGGGCCAATAATCTCTCCCTTTTTGATGATCACAAATCATGGAATTATTTAGTACAATAATTTTATATGGAATAAAATCATTATACTTATCATCTCCCATTATTGATGACTATTTCTAATATATAGATAAGGTTCAGAGGTATAATAAAGAGTAATGGTATCAAAGATAAATAACATATATAAGAGTGAGATCAAGTATAAAGTAAATAAAGAGAATTAAAAACTAGAAAATTACTTTAATTAATAAAGTACAATGTGTTTCATGTCTTTAAGTAAAATATAAAAAAGTCAAGAAAACAACCCTATCATATAATGATCCACACTACAGATAAGGATTAAGAGATTCCTTCCCTTTATCAAAGGGTTCAATAGAGGGTCTAGTAGGTGGGGGCTGAGAAGCTTGAGGGTCTGAAGAAATTTTCAGAGGAGGTAGGATCACTCCTTTTGGAACATTAGGTACAAGGCTGGGTTTGTGTTGTGACAACACAGGAGGTTGAATCTGTTCTTGGATCACTGGGTGAATCTGAGTCAATCCCCGAGGAACAAACATTCAAGGTAGAGGCACTGATCTAGGAGGTATAAGAGGTGTATCTGCAGGCACTACAATAATTTCACTTTGAATGTGAAGGTATGGATTTAACAACTTGATGAAATGCTCAATAATCTCACCACCATACTTCATTGTTTTCTTAAAGTCATCTTTATTCTCCATGAATTTTTCCAAAAGAGGAGTGAATTATTTCAACTTCTATACTCGATCTTTAAAATATCCAGTTATTGGGGGAAAATACAGGTTCTCTATTAAATACTTAAACAGACTCTTCAATTGATTCTTGGTAATGATATTTTTGAAATACTAGTCCACATTTTCTATGATCTGAGAATTTGAAGTTTCAACACTCTTGGAATAGAGTCTGACAATATCATGAACATGATCACTATTCTTCTCAATGTTTTCAAGGTTGGCCAATCCTGAAGCATTAAATAGAGCTTGAATCTCTTCCTTTACAATATTTATGACTGCCTCAATGTCCAGAGATAGATAATTTTGACCAAATTCCGAAGGAATATCAATAGGATCTAAGGTACGAGTCTTAAAAGTTTTAAGAACTGTCTCCGCACAACCTTTATACTCTGAGGTCAAAGTATTTATTACAGAAGAAATCCCAGTCATTTATTTTAGAAACTTGTAAGTGCTTACAACAATTGTATCATTAGTTTAATTAGGTTGGGTTGAATCTCCTCTATCACTTTGTTTGAAACATTATCTGCATCATCCTCACTTATACCTATTGTTTGACTTAGAACAGAAACCACTTGCCCAAACTGCCTCATATCTACTATTGAATATTTGAGAGAGTGTAATTTTTCACTCATCTCAGTGTTTCCTCGTCTAGCTATTTGAATCTCATGAGCCATCTGGTATTGAACATATATACTTATAAATGAATATAATTATTATTTAAACCTTTCAAAATATTATTTAGTGATAGAGTCACTAGGAAGGGTCTCATCCACAAATTCCCTTGTAACAGGTACACAAAATTCATTACCAGAATCTCCATAATCTAAACCCAAGGCTACATACCCAGGATTCCTTTCCCATTAAACCATTACATCATCATTCAAATGAGTGAGAGTATCAAGTTTTACTCTTCTAAGTTGATGCTCTTCACCAGCTTGATCTCCCCTTTCTTGAGGCTCCCCCTCAATCTGATCTCTCCTCACTGGTTTCTCATCTTCAACATGAGGTATTCTTATTTCATAAACTAAATGAGGTACAAGAATTGCTTGAGATTCCACTTTAACAACAACTTCAGCATTTTCTCTTACTTCAACAAAAACTTCAGGAGGTTCTTCCAACTGAGCCTGATCCACAACATCAACCATTTCAATATCTTTACCCTGATCATCCGTATGATGGTTATAATCACTTTTATTACTTTCATCAATATCATTTCTAGAGACATTATTTTCATTTCCATTTCTATCACCATCTTCTTTACCTTCTTCATCATCACTACCACTTCCACTTTTATTATATTCACTTTCTTCTGCTTATTCAGAGCCACTAGATCTACTTACATATTCCAAAATACCTAAGTCTTATATATCCTCATCTTCATTATCTTCAAGTGTGGGTTCATTAGAGGGTAAGGCAAGTGGATGACTAAAAGTTCCAATAGAAAAACTTTTACGAGGTTTAGTGGTGTCAGGATCAATCCTATCATCAATAGGTGACCCCTGATCTCTAACTAGAGTGGAAGGATCTCCTTTTTCTTCTGAAGAGTAAACAACTTCCTCATTTGGACCCAAACCAAGATGAACCATATTTTTAGGCCTAGTTAGATATTCCAATAGATTGAACTTATCATAAAGCTTATCTTCATCTCCAATCCATTCTCTCTTCCAAGGATTCCAGTTTATTTTCATCCTCTTACAAATCTCTTTACTAAGGAAGATACCACTGCACTCAAAAACAACTTCTTATACTTCATTTACACAACCTTTCCCTTTTAGAATAACTGAGATCATCCTCAGATAAAACATGGAATTAGTTTTGAAGGAAGGTTTGATAATTCATTCATGTGTACAAAAAGGTATCTATACAAATTTACCTTGATCCATTTTCTTAGAAGATAAACCAAGTAGACATCTTGATACTTAATAGAAGCAAGTCCCCTTTCCTGGGATAGATCTGATCCTAAATAAAATTAAACAAGATTCTACATTCTCTACTTAAGTATGTAGCAATGGGTCTTCTGTGCTCATCATTATTAGTAAGCTACTTCATAGCTTTATCAAAGTAGAATATATCACTCTCAGGTGGAGAGGTACCTTGATAATCATAAAATACATATTCATGAGGGAATTTAATACATTCATCCCATTATCTTGAAGAGAAAGATATTCTATTTCCTCTCACTATGGAATTGATACAGGAAACATCACTTCCTTCCATCAGGAACTCCATATTCATGTAAAATTCATGAACTAGATTTTGGTAAAAGGGTCTTTCATTATTTGAGAACCACTCAAGCCATCCCTAATCTTGTAGAACCTTGAGAAGAAAATACATACTTCCCAACAACCATTCTGCAAGAACTTATTTTTATAGAGTTACAAAGTGGTTCTCTAGAGTAGGATTTAAAGGTTCTAAAGATTTGATCAATTCACAATTTTGTTTCTTAGATGCACGAGACTTGCCACCATCAAGATCTCACTTCACACGCACCATTCCAATAGTTCGGTTAGAAGGTCAAAAGGTGAAAGGTTGGGGGTAGAGAGAGAAACTTTTGAGAGAGTGTATAGGTGAAGGAGTAGTGTGGATCAATTCAAATTTATATCATTTAGGGATTTTGAAATCACAAAATTGTGAAATCATAAACCAAGTTCAACCAAATCAATGAAACAATGTCGTTTTAGTAAAAACATAAAACGTATAAAAATATTGAGTCATTGGATTCCATATAACAGATTTTGCATAACACTAATGATGTAAACTTGACAAGGCATCAATGTCAGCATGACAAGGTATCAAAATAAAAAAGTATTGGTGTTGGCATGAAAACTGTGTCAGCATGACATAGTGTCAGTGTCGACATGAAAACTATGTCGGAATGAAATAGCATCAGTGTTGGCATGAAAACTGTTTCTTTATGACAGCTTCACTTAAAATGGTCAAAGGAATAACAACACAAGGTCCTATAGATTGATCATTCCTAATTCATGTCTGATGTAGTTTATTCTTTTAGTGTTCAATGGATTACGGAAAATGTCAGCAAGATTATTTTCAGCACCAATGAACTCTAAAGTTATATCACCTTTTTGAAAATGGTCTCTCAAAAAGTGATACCTTAATTTAATGTGTTTTGTCCTAGAATGTGAACCAGGGTTCTTAGAAATATTAACAGCACTTGTGTTATCACGATTTATAGGTACATGTATGAATTGATATCCATAATTTAGTAATGTGTGTTTCATCCACAAAATTTATGCACAACAACTACCGGTAGCTATTTATTCATCTTTGAAAATAGATAATGAAACATAATTTTGTCTCTTACTATACCATGAAACTAGAGTCTTGCCCAAAAAATGACATGTTCCATAGGTGTTTTTTCTTTCTAACTTACAGCCACCAAAATCAATATCTGAATAACTCACTAAATCAAAAGGTTTTCCTCTATGATAGAACAGTCTTAGGTTGGTAGTATGTTTGAGGTATTTAAAAATCCTTTTAACAGCAATAAGATGAGATTATTTTGGGTTTTCTTGAAAATGTACACACATGCATACACTAAACATAATATCTAGACTACCAGCAGTTAAGTAGAGTAAATTTCCAATCATTCCAATGTAAGTGGTTTGATCAACAGATTTAATATCTTCATCAAGGTCCAACTTACAAGTGTTACTCATTGTAGTGTCACTACTCTTAGTAGTTTCAAAGACAAATATTTTTAAAATATACTTAGTATATTTACTTTTATTCAAAAAAATACCGTCTTTAATTTGAAATATTTAAAATCCAAGAAATAATTTGAGTTAAACCATTAAAATCATTTCAATTTCACTTTGCATCATCTTTGAAAAATAAACACATAAAGAATTTTTAGAATATCCAAAGATAATACCATCTACATAAATTTGTACTACTAAAATATCTTTGGAAATTATTTTTATAAAG
Source organism: Viscum album (assembly GCA_963277665.1). Classification (NCBI taxonomy): domain Eukaryota; kingdom Viridiplantae; phylum Streptophyta; class Magnoliopsida; order Santalales; family Viscaceae; genus Viscum; species Viscum album. Next base: position 228,629,901 of record OY728165.1, read on the forward strand.
AGAGTAGGATCAACTATACCTTTTGTAAAACTTTTATAAATAAGAAATGTGTTGAGCCTATCATACCAAACTCTTGGAGATTGATTTAAACTATATAAAACTTTTTTTAATTTAAAAACATTATATGGAAAATGAGGGTTTGTAAAACTAGGTGGTTGTTCAACACAAACATCCTCAACTATATAATCATTTAGGAATTCACTCTTTACATCCATTTTATAAAGTTTAAAATCTAGATGTGCTGCATAGGCAAGCAGGATTCTAATGGTCATAAGTCTAGCTACTCATGAAAAGGCTTCCTCATAGTCAATTCCTTCCTCTTGACTATAAAATTGTGCAACCAATCTATCTTTTTTTTTCTAACTATATTTCCAACTTCATCTATTTTATTTATAAACACCCATTTGGTGCCTATAGTCAAGGTGTCTTTGGGTCTATCTACAAGTTTACAGACTTTTTTTCTTTAAAAATAATTTAATTTTTCTTTCATGGCCATCACAAAAAATTCAACATTGATAGCACCATTGATGTTATTAGGTTTAAGATGCGACATAAAATCTTGATATTAAACCTGATTTCTTAGAGAATATCTAGTCTGTGTTCCTTTGTCTAAATCTCCAAAAATATAATCTAAAGGATGGTTCTTAATAGTTCTGATAGGTCTAGAAAATAAAGGTCTAGTCACTTTAGATTCTTCAACAGGTACAGGTTTATTATAACTAGAATTTTAAGAATTTCTAGAACTAGAAGTTTTAACAGATTTCTTTACAGGGTGGTTAGAAGATTTAGTATTGATGTCTAGGTTTGACATATCATCCTCAAGATTTTATAGAGAGGTCTTTGGCTCATGTGAATCTATATCATCAAACTTGACATGTATAGATTATTCCACACATTTGGTTCTCTTATTTAAGACTCTATAGACTTTACTAGAAATTTAATAACTTAGGAAAATTCCTTCATCACTCATGGAGGAAATTTTTTCTAGATTATCCTTAGTGTTAAGAATATAGACTTTGTAACCAAAAACTTTGAAGTTGTTAACCTTGGGTTTTCTATTGTTCCACAAATCATAGGGAGTTATTTTAAGGATAGGTCTTATCTATTGATTATATAACATGCTGTATTGATAACTTATTCCCAAAAGTATATAGGTAGTTCATACTCACTAAGCATGGTTCTAGAAATTTCTTGCAGGGTTATATTTATTCTTTCTACAACTCCATTTTGTTGGGGTGTCCTAGGAGTAGAGAAGTTATGACTGTAGCCATTTTGTGGGAAAAAGAATTCAAACTCTTTGTTTTCAAACTCACAACCATGGTTACTTATTAGGGTTTTAATTATAAGACCACTAAGATTTTCTACAGTCCTAGCATACTTGGTAAAATGTGAGTAATCTTTACTTTTGTGATCTAAGAAAAAGGTCCAAGTATATCTAGAGTAGTCATCTACAAGAACATTTACATAATTCTTCCAAATTAGACTTGAAACTATATAAGGTCTAAAAAATCCATTTGAACCAACTCAAGAGGTTGAAATGTTGCAACTTTTTTCTTTGGTTTGAAATATATTTTATGCTGTTTACCCTTTTGACAAGGATTACAGACTTTGTCATTTGGAAACTCAAGTTTAGGTAGATAATTGATTAAGACTTTTCTCGTAAGATTTATAAGTGAGTGTACATTGTAGTGTCCTAATATCCTATGCCAAAGCGAAGATTATTTATGAAAATCACTCAATCAAGAAACATTTTGAGAAATTAAAGAATCTAAGTTAATAACATATAAATTTTCATTTCTAATAGTAGAAAATACTAACTTATTTTTAGAGTTAAAAAAATTTCATGCATCATTTTCAAATTTAACATTAAAACCATCATCATATAACTAAGAGATACTAAGTAGATTGTATTTTAATCCATCAACAAAAAGTACTTTAGAAATTAAAACTGGGTTAGAACTACCAATCTATCCGAGACCAATTATTTTTACTTTGGCATTTTCACCAAAGGTGACATGCCCACCATAAATATTTATCATGTTATTGAAGTACAAGTCATCTACTATCATGTATCTTGAACACCCACTATCCAAGTACCACAAGATTTTATAGGAGCTCTTCAAGAATTTTTACTACAAAACAGATTAGACAAGGAAAAATTTTTGTACCCAGATTTGTTTGGGTCCAATAACATTAGTAATAAGAGCTTTGGGAACCCACAACTGCTTTACGGGTTTTATATAAGCATTATGTAAAGTATTTGAAAAATAAACTTTATTTGGTCCAGAAAAACTTGAAATAGTAGAATATGTTTCATAGCTGGAACTTGTAGAAAGTTTTTTAGAACTGGGCATAAAATTGGATTTTCCATATTTCGATACAAAATTAGTTTTTTCCATATTCCACTTTCCTGGTTGGTATCCTATTCTTGTAGTATACTTAGAAGCTACTTGTTTACCAAGAATTTGAACTAATATTTCTTTATCACTGGTAAATCTCTCTAGATCGTTTTTCAATTACTAATTTGATAGTTTAAGTTCATTGTTCTCTTTAAGCAGTTGATAATTTTTCTCCTTTTCCACAATAAGTTCAGCTTTAATAGCGGTAGTCAAAGCATGTTATTTCATTAAAGATTTTTATTTATCTTTTAATTCATTACAAGATTCTTCTAGTATTTTTCAATATTCAAAAATTTCATCATTTTTCATATTTTCAGAATCTCTTTAATCTTTAGAATAATAAGAATTATGTTCAGGATAATTTAGTGTTACCTCAGATGTGTTTGTCATAAAACACATATTTTCTTTATCAGAATTTTCATGAGAGGATTCTGAGTCACTTGAGCTATCCTCAGAGGCACTCCAAGTTTCTTTCATGACCTTTTTATACTTTATGTCCTTATCATTGTACTTATTCTTGTACATTATCTTGGGATAGTCAGCCTTTAGATGTCCCTTTCTCTTACATTCATAACAGATTATTTCACTGGAAGTATCAACTTTATTCCAATCCCTTTTCCAATGGACCTTATGATCACACTTACCTTTGTAGTTGGGATTTATAAATAATTTATTCTTTCTATAAAATTTCTTAAACCTTCTAGATATTTGATCCATCTCCTCATCACTGTCTTCTAATGATTGTTCATCACTTGAACTTTCAGTTTCATCTTGAACTTTTTTATTCTTCTTGGAGGTAGTAGATTTGAAAGAAACAAATTTTATTTTGGGTTCATCATCCTCTTCTTTGTTGACTTTTAATTCTTCCTAATATATCATCAACTTTACTATCATCTCTTTTACTAGTAACTTGCTGATGTCACAGGATTTTTTGATTGTTATAGAAGTTACTCTCCATCTATTTGGTAAGCATCTGAGTATTCTCATGATTTTTTCCTTTGAAATAACATCCCTTCCCAGAGAGATAATAGTATTAAAAATTTCATTAAACCTAAGATACATGTCATAAATAGTCTCATCAAGCTTCATTTTAAAGTTATTATATTTAATAGTATATGTGTTAAGTCTCATTTCCTTAACACCAGTGGTTCCTTCATGTGAAACAGATAAAGTGTCCCAAATGTCATGGGTTGTTTTACATGAAAAAATTATATTAAACTCTTCATCACCCAAATAATATTATAGGGCATTCATAGATTTGAAATTATTGTTATATGCATCCTTATTTGTGTCATTCTAAGTATTTCTAGCAGTATCAGGAATCTTATAATCACATATAATAAAAGACCAAATCTCAAAACCCATACTCTCGAAGTGCATTTTCATTTTAATTTTCTATTGTGCATAATTTGTTCTATTAAATAATGGAGGGTTTTTGGTAGAAACACCTTCCAATATATTATCCATGATAAAAGAATATAATTTTAAAGAAATAGAAATTTAAAACTAACATAAATTTAAAGATCATTAAAATATAACTAAAATCACAGTTGAAAAAGATTTTAAAACAGATTTACAATTTAAAATTTTGAAAACAACAACTTGAAAAACAACCTCTGATACCAAATTTTGGTTGGATTAGGACACGCAAGAGGGGGGTGAATTCAGTTCCTATAAAAATTTCTATTAAAAAATTTATTTAAAAGGTTCCCCCAATTCAAAATAGAACTGGCCAATTAACCAAGGTAGTAAAATTATAATAGCTTAACTGTTCAAATAGTTTCTTAGAAGATTGATTAATTCTTAGTTATAATAATACGATATATTGGTACAACCTTTAAAACTACTCTAATAAGGAAAAATAGTTATAACTACTATCCAAGACTAACTATCAAAGTAAAATTTAGTTTTCTAAAAAATTAATTAAACCATAGAAATACAAAATTGAAAACATAGCAGATATAAAATAAGAGTTTTAGTCTCAATCAGATACTTATTCCTTTCCACTTGGTGACCACCTACCACCAAGAAATATATATAAATAAATATTTTGATCTATACCCTAGATTGGGGTTAACACAATAATACATAGACTTTCTAGGTCACAAGACCTCTACCACATTTTTATGTGGGAACAAAAACTACAATCAAATCACATATGACCTCTTCCATAGTTCTTCGTGGGATAAACAAGTGTAAGAAGGAAATTGTTTGAGGATATCTATTATTCTATAGTTTAGTACAGGAGACAGTGTGTTTTTTTAGTACTTACACACACACTGCTCGAAAGTTTAGCTAAATAGTACACAAAAGAGCATAATATATTAAAAAGGGATTAGAGATGCTCTGAGTGTTATTCAATTCATCTATATACTCTCTGATGTATCATAGTTGAAGCTCGAGTCCTCTTATGGAAATAGAAACTGAAAACAGAGTGTCATGGAGCACCGTTTTCTATCTTCTAGGAGGGTGAGATTTTCTTCTCATTTGGTTTTTTTGGAAGCTACAGATATGATGAAACTTTGATGAACAACAGTTCTCTAGTTCACAACAGACAAGAATGTATAATTCCTCGCATTTTCTTCCTTTCTGTATAGTGATCGTGGGGGGTCTACTCATATCTTCTTGTGTATGCGTGTCTGTGCGAGTCTTCCCATGTGTATATCTTTCATTTGCTCTTCTTTGTATATATATTCTTGCAGCTTGATAATGTGCATGTTTGAGGTAGACATAGTACCTCATATTTAGATATCTACAAAGGCATTAAATTAATCAATCCTATTAAAACACTCAAAATACAACTGTTAGAAATAATTTAAATATAATAAATTTTAAACACTCTATCGGTGAGTCCTCAGTCAGTATATCCTTCTGTCGGTGACTCGTTCCATTTGTATATCATTTTGTTGGTCTTTCCATGCTTCAGTGACTCATTGCATCGCTGAGTCATTTTAACTTCCGGTGATTCCTTGCACCAGTAGCACCATGAATCGATAGGTCATTTGAACTGACGGTAGGTCATCTGTGTTGGTAGGTCATTTACATCGGTAATTCATCTACGTTAGTATGTCATTTTCATCCATAGGTCATCTGCATCGATAAGTCATTTGCATTGGTAGGTCATCTATCGGTGAGTCAGTTGAACTCTCAGTATCTTATCTCTTCTGTTGGTGTCAGTCTGTTACAATTAGAAAATATTTTTGTTTGTACTGTTTTAAAACATAAATGTTAATAGAATATACTAAATTTATATGAGATTATAGATAAACATAAATTCACATATTGAAACATAAATAATCATGACTAAAATTGTTTAGACATGATTAATAGGAATTGACATTATTTCTGATTATTAAAACTATTAATACTAAATAGGGTGTCTAACAGTCTTTTATGGGACAACAATCTCCCCCTTTTTGATGATCACAAATCATGGTATTATTCAGTACAATCATTTTATGTGGAATGAAATCATTCTACTTATCATCTCCCATTATTGATGGCTGTTTCTAATATATAGATAAGGTTTAGAGGTAAAATAAAGAGTAATGATATCAAAGAGAGATAACATATATAAGAGTGAGATCAAAGATAAAGTAAATAAAGAGAATTCCAAACTATAAAATTCCATTAATCAATAAAGTAAAATGTGTTACAAGTCTTCAAATAAAATAACAAAATTCAAGCAAAAAACCCTATCAGAGAATTATCCACACTACAACTAAGGATTAAGAGATTCCTTCCATTTCTTAGAGGGATCAATAGAGGGTCTATTAGGTGGGGGCTAAGAAGATAGAGGGTCTAAAGAAATTTTTAGAGGAGGTAGGATCACTACTTTTGGAACATTAGATACAAGGTTTGGTTTGTGGTGTGACAACACAAGAGGTTAAATCTGTTATTGGATCACTGGGTGAATCTGATTCAAAGCCTGAGCAACTAACATTTTAGGTGGAGGCACTGATTCTGGAGGTCTAATAGGTGCATCAGTAGGCACTACAATGGCTTCACTTTGAACATGAAGGTATGGATTTAACAACTTGATGAAATCCTCAATAATCTCACCACCATACTTCATTACTTTCTTAAATTCATCCTTATTCTCCATGATTTTTTTCAAAATAGGAGTGAAGTCTTTCAACTTCTGTGCTTGATCTTTAAAAGATCTGGTTATTAGGGGAAAAGATAGGTTCTCCATCAAATACTTAAACATACTAGTCAACTGATGTTTGGTAATGATCTTTTTGAAATACTATTCCACCTTTTCTGTGATCTGAGCATTTGCAGTTTCAACACTCTTGGAATAGAGTCTGACCATATCATAAACACGATCACTATTCTTCTCAATCTTTTGAAGGTTCTACAAATAAGAAGCATCAATTAGAGCTTGAATATCTTCCTTTTACAACAGTTCTGACCACCTCAATGTCTAGATTCTGAGAAGTTTGACCATATGGAGAAGGAATATCAGTAGGAGCTAAGGTATGAGTCTTCAAAGTTTTAAGAACTCTCTCCACATAACCTTTTTTACTCTGAATTCAAATTATTTATTGCAGAAGTAATCCTAGTCATTTATTTTCACAACTTGGAAGTGCTTGCAACAATTGTATTAGTAGTTTTAATTAGGTTGGGTTGAATCTCCTCGATCACTTCCTTTAAAACATTAGCTGCATAAGACTAACTTATACCTACTATCTAACTTGAAAGAGAAAACACTTTCCCATAATACCTCATTTCTCCTATTGAATATCTGAGAGAGTGTAATTAATCCCTCAACTCAGTGTTTGATCTTCTAGCTGTTTGAATCTCATGCACCATCTGATATTGAACATATATACTTACAACTGAAAAAACTTCTTCTTTAAACCTTTCAAAATCTTCTTTACTGATAGAGTCACTAGGAAGGGTCTCAACCACTAATTCCCTTCTAATAGGTACAAAAAATTTATCATCAGAATCTTTATAATATAAACCCAGGGATACATACCTAGGATTCCTTTCTCATTCAACCATTATATCATCATCCAGAGGAGTGAGAGTATCAAGTCTTACTCTTCCAAGTTGATTCTCTTCACCATCTTGATCTCCCCTTTCTTGAGGCCCCCCCTCAATCAGATCTCTCCTCACTAGTTTCTCATATTCATCATGAGGTCTTCTTCTTTCATAAACTAAATGAGGTACATCAATTTCCTGAGATCACACTTCAACCACAATGTCAGTATTTTCTCTTCAAAAAAACTTCAGGAGGTTCTTCCAACTGAGCCTGATCCAAAACTTCAACCATTTCAACAACTTCACCTTGATCATCCCTATGATGGTCATCATCACTTTCACTGCTTTCATTATCATCATGCCCAGAGACATGATTTTCATTTTCATTTCTATCACCATCTTATTTACCTTCTTCCTCTTCACTACCACTTCCACTTTCATCATCTTTACTTTATTCTTCTTCTTCAAATCCACTAGATCTACTTACATATTCCAAACTGCCTGATAATTCTGTCTCATCATATCTATTGTCTTCAAGTGTGGTCTCATCAGAGGGTAAGGTAAGTGGAGGACTAGGAGGTCCAATAGAAAAACCTTTACATGGTTCAGTGGTTTCAGGACCACTCCTATCATCAATAGGTGACCCCTTATCTCTAACTAGAGTGGCAAGATCTTATTATTCTTCTTATTCTTAAGAGTAAATAACTTCCTCATCTGGACCCAGACCAAGATCAACTATATTTTTAGTCCTAGTTGGATAGTCCACCAGATTGAACTTATCATAAAACTTATCTTCATCTAGAACCCATTTTCTCTTCCATGGATTCCAATTGATTTTCATCCTCTTACAAATATCTTTACTTAGGAAGATCCCAATACACTTAGAAACAACTTCTTATCTTTTATTTACACAACCTTTATCTTTTATCATATCTGAGATCATCCCCAGATAAAACAATGAATTATTTTTGTAGGAAGTTTTGATCATTTTATTCATGCACACAATACGGTATCTACACAAATTTACCTCGATACCTTTTCTTAGCAGATAAACCAAGTAGAAATATTGATACTTCGTAGAATCAAAGTCCCATTTCCTAGGACAGATCTGATACTGAATAAACTTAAACAAGATTCTACATTCTCCACTTAAGTCTGTAGAAATGGGTCTCCTGTGCTCATCATTATTAGTAAGCTCCTTCAGAGTTGTCTCAAAGCAGAACATATCACTCTCAGGTATAGAGGTACATTGATAATCATCAAATACACCTTAATAAGGTACATTAAGACATTCATCCCAGTGTCTTGAAGAGAAAGATATTCTCTTACCTCTCACTTTGGACTTGATCCAAGCAACATCACTTATTTCCAGCAGTAACTCCATATTCATGTAAAATTCATGAACTATATTATGGTAAACAGGTCTTTCATTATCTGAGAATCACTCTAGCCATCCCTAATATTGTAGAACCTTGATTAGTAGAGACTTACTTCCCAACATCCATTCCACAAGAACTTCTTTTTTTGGAGCTACAAAATGGTTCTCCAGAACAGTATTTATAGGTTTTGAATATTTTCTCGATTCACCTTTTTGTTTCTTAGATGCACAAGACTTGCCACCATCAAGAGCTCGATTTACACACACTATTCCAATAGTTTGGTTTGAAGGTCAGAAGGTGAAAGGTCGGGGGTAGAGAGAGCAATGGTTGAGAGAGTGTATGGGCAAAAGAGTAGAGTGGATCAATTCAAATTTATATCATTTAGGAATTTTGAAATCACAAAATTTTGAAATCATGAACCGGGTTCAACAAAATAAATGAAACAATGTTGTTTTTGTAAAAACATAAAACGTATAAAAACAGTGAGTCATCGATGTCCACATGATAGATTTTACTTAGCAAAAATAGTGTCGGCTTTACAAGGCGTCTGTGTTAGTATGACAGAGTATCAATATAACAAAGTATCGGTGTCGGCATGACAACTGTGTCAGCATGACATAGCATCAGTGTCGACATGACAACTGTGTAAGCATGAAATAGCATTAGTGTCGACATGAAAACTATGTTGGTATGACAAATATACTTAAAATGGTCAAAGGAATTGAAATACAAGGTCCTATATATTGATCATTCCTAAATCATGTCTGATGTAGTTCATTATTTCAATGTTCAATGACTTAGTGAAAATGTCAGTAAGCTGATATTCAGTGCCAATGAACTCTAAAGTTATATGACCTTTTTGATAATGGTATCTCAAAAAGTGACGCCTTACATCAATGTGTTTTTTCCTAGAATGTGAAATATGATTCTTAGAAATATTAATAGCACTTGTGTTATCACAATTTATAGGGACATGTATGAATTGATATCCATAATTTTGTAATGTGTGTTTCATCCACAAAGCTTGTACACAACAACTACCAGTAGCTATGTATTCATCTTTAGTAGTAGATAATGCAAAAAAAAATTTGTTTCTTACTACACCATGAAACTAGAGTCTTTCCAAAAAAGTGACATGTTCCAGAGGTGCTTTTTCTATCTAAATTACAACCACTAAAATCAGCTTCTAAATAATTCACTAAATCAAAAGGTTTTCCTCTAGGATAGAACATTCCTATATTGGTAGTATGTTTGAGGTATTTGAAAATCCTTTTAACAATAAGAAGATGAGATTATTTTGTCTTTTCTTGAAAACGTGCACACATGCATACAATAAATATAATATCTGGTATACTAGTAGTTAAGTAGAGTAAACTTCCAATCATTCCTCTATAAGTGGTTTGATCAACAGATTTACCATCTTCATCATGGTCCAACTTAAAAGTGGTACTCATTTGAGTGTCACTACTCTTAGTGATTTCATATCCAAATCTTTTTAAAAGATCCTTAGTATATTTACTTTTATTCAAAACAATACCTTCTTTATTTTGAAATATTTGAAATCCAAGAAAGAATTTGAGTTCACCCATTAAAATCATTTCAAATTCACTTTGCATCATCTTTGAAAAATCAACAAATAAATAATTTCTATATGATCCAAAAATAATATCATATACATAAATTTTTACTACTAAAACATATTTGGAAATTATTTTTATAAAGAGAGAAGGATCTGCTATACCTTTTGTAAAACTTTTAGAAATAAGAAAAGTGTTGAGCCTATCATACTAAGATCTTGGAGGTTGCTTTAAACCATATAAATCTTTTTTTAGTTTAAAAAAATTATTTGGAAAATTATGGTTTTTAAAAATAAAAGGTTGTTCAACAAAAACATCCTCAACTATATACTCATTTAGGAATGCACTCTTGACATCCATTTGATAAAATTTAAAATCTAGATGTGCTGAAAAGGAAAGAAGGATTATAATAGCCTCAAGTCTAGATACTGGTGAAAAGGTTTCATCATAGTCAATTCCATATTCTTGACTATTAACTTGTGCAACCAATATATATTTTTTTCTAACTATGTTACAAGCTTCATCTAATTTATTTATAAACACCCATTTGGTGCCTATAGTCAAGGTTTCTTTGGGTATATATATAAGTTTCTAGAATTTGTTTCATTCAAACTGTTTTAACACTTATTACATAGACATCACCCAAAATTCATCATTGGTAGCATCATTTATGTTCTTAGGTTCAAGATGCGACATAAAATCTTGATATTAAACCTGATTTCTTAGAGAATATCTAGTCTGCATTACTTTGTCTAAATTACCAACAATATCATCTAAAGTATGGTTCTTGAGAGTTCTGATAGTTCTAGAAAAGGAAAGTCTTGACACTTCAGATTCTTCAACAGGTTCAGGTTCATTATGACTAGAATTTGGAGAATTTCTAGAGTTGGAAGTTTTAACATATTTTTTTCATAGGGTGGTCAGAAGATTTAGTATTGATGTCCAGGTTTGACATATTATCCTCAAGATTTTCTAGAGAGGTTTTTGGCTCATGTGGATCCGTCTAATCAAACTTGATATGTATATATTCTTACACACATTTTTTTCTCTTATTGAATACTTTATATACTTTACTAGAAATTGAATAACCTAGGAAAATTCCTTTATCACTCTTGGTGGAATTTTTTTCCAAATTATCCTTAGTGTTAAGAATATAGACTTTGCAACCAAAAACTTTGAAGTAGTTAACCTTGGGTTTTCTATTGTTCAACAACTCATAGGGAGTTCTTTTAGGGATAAGTATAATCAATACTCTATTTATTATATAGCATTCTGTATTGATAGATTATTCCCAAAAGTATATAGGTAGGTCATATTCACTAAGCATGGTTATAGAAATTTTTTGTAGGGTTCTATTTCTTCTTTCTACAATTCCATTTTGTTGGGGTGTCCTAGGAGAAGAGAAGTTATGACTGTAGCCATTTTGTGAGAAAAATAATTCAAACTCTTGGTTTTCAAACTCACAACCATGGTAACTTCTTTGGGTTTTAATTATAAGAGCACTAAGATTTTCTACAGTCCTAGAATAATTGGTAAAATGAGAGCAATCATCACTTTTGGGATCCAAGAAAAAGGTCCAAGTATATCTAGAGTAGTCATATACAAGAACATATACATAATTCTTCCCACTTAGACTTGAAACTCTAGAAGGTATAAACAAATCCATGTGAACCAACTCAAGAGGTTGAGAAGTTAAAACTTATTTCTTTGGTTTGAAATATATTTTGTGTTGTTTACTCTTTTAACAAGGATTACAGACTTTGTCATTTGGAAACTCAAGTTTAGGTAGATACTTTACTAAGTCTTTTATCATAATATTTCTAAGTGAGTGTACATTGAAGTGTCATAATATCCTATTCCAAATCCAAGATTCCTTATGAAAATCACTCAAGAAAGAAACATTTTGAGAAATTAAATAATCTAAGTTAACAGAATATACATTTTCATTTCTAAGATAATAAAATACTAACTTATTTTTAGAGTTAAAAACATTGCATGCATCATTTTTAAATTTAACATTAAAACCATCATCACATAACTAAGATATACTAAGTAGATTGTATTTTAATCCATAAAAAAAAGTTCTTTAGAAATTAAAACTGAGTTAGATCTAACAATCTAGCTGAGACCAATTATTATTTTTGGAATTTTCACCAAAGGTGACATGCCCACCATCAATATTTATCAAGTCCTTGAAGTATGAGTAATATCTAGTCATGTTTCTTGAACATCCACTTTCCAAGTACCATAAGATTTTACAAGAGCTCTTCAAGTAGTTTTCCTATAAACATATTAGACAAGAAAAGATTTTGGTACCCATATTTTTTTGGTTCCAGTAAAATTAGTAATAAGATCTTTGGGAACCCACACTTGCTTTATGGGTTTTCTATATGCAGTATGTAAAGTATTTGAAAAATAACTTTATTTAGTCCAGAAAAACTTGAAATAGTAGAATATGTTTCAAATTTGGAACTTGAAGAAAGTTTTTCATAACTAGGCATAAAATTACATTTTCCAGATTTTGATACAAAATTAGTTTTTGTCATATTAATCTTTCCTGGTTGGTATCCTATTCTAGTAGTATACTTAGAAGCTAATTTTTTACCAATAATTTGAACTAATATTTCTTTAACACTAGTAAATATATCTTGATCCCTTTTCAATTCCTCATTTGACAGTTTAAGTTCATTATTCTTCTTAAAAAGTTGAGAATTTTTATCCTTTTCCGTAACAAGGTCAGTTTTAACAACGATAGTCAAAGAATGATATTTCTTTAAATATTTGTATTTATATTTTAATTAATTACAAGTGTCTTCTAGTATTTTTAAATATTCAAAAAATTTCTCATTTTTCATATTTTCAGAATCAATTTAATCTCCAGAATAATAGGAATTATGTTTAAGAGAATTTAGTGTTACCTCATATGTGTTTGTCATAAAACACATATTTACTTTATCAGACTTTTCATGAGAGGATTATGAGTCACTTTAGCTATCCTTAGAGGCACTACAAGTTTCCTTCATGGAATTTTTATACTTTATTTCCTTATCACTATACTTATTCTTGTACTTTAGCTTGAGACAATCAGCCTTTACATGTCCCTTTCTCTTACATTCATAATAGATTATTTCACTGGAAGTATCACCTTTCTTCCAATCCTTTTCCAATAGACCTTGTGACCACACTTATATTTTTAGTTGATATTTCTAAATAATTTCTTCTTTCTATAAAATTTCTTAAAACTTCTAGATATTTGAGCCATATCCTCATCACTGTCTGTTGATGATTGTTCATCATGTGAACTTCCAGTTTCATCTTGAACATTGTCCTTCTTCTTGGAGGTAGTATATTTGAAAGTAATAAATTTCTTTTGGGTTCAACATCCTATTCTTTTTTGACTTTTAGTTCTTCCTCATACATCATCAACTTGCCTATAATCTCCTTTACTAGTAACTTGCTGATGTCATATGATTCTTTGATTGTTACATAATTTCATTTCCATCTATCTAGTAAGTGTCTGAGTATTCTCATGATTTGCTCCTTGGATGTAACATCCCTTCCCAAAGAGATCATAGTATTCAAAATTTCATTAAACCTGAGATACATGTCATAAGTTGGCTCATCAGGATTCATTTTAAAGTTATCATATTTAATAGTATATATGTTAAGTCTCATTTCCTTAAAACTAGAGGTTCCTTCATGTGAAATAGATAATGTATCCCAAATTTCATGGGCTGTTTTACATGCATAAATTCTATTAAACTCTTCATCACCCAAAGAACAGTATAGGGAATTCATAGATTTGCAATTATTGTTATAGGAAACCTTAGTTGGTTCATCCCAAGTATTTCTAGAAGTATCAATAATCTTATATTCATATATAATTGAAGACAAAACCTCAAAACCCATACTTTCTAAGTTCATTTTCATTTTAATTTTCCATTGTGCATAATTTGTTCCATTAAATAATGGAGGTCTGTTGGTATCAACACCTTCTAGTCAATTATCCATGATAAAGGAATAAAATTTTAAATAACTAGAAATTTAGAACTAACATAAATTTAAAGATCTTTAAAATACAACTAAAATCACTGTTAAAAAAGATTTTAAAAAATATTTATAATTTAAAATTTTGAAAACAGCAACTTGAAAAACTGCCTCGGATACCAAATTTTGGTCAGAGTAGGAAACTCAAGAGGGGGGGTGGGGGTGGAGGGTGAATTGAGTTACTATAAAAATTTCTATTAAAATATTTATTTAAAAGGTTCCCCCAATTTAAAATAGAACTAGCTAGTTAACCATGGTAGTAAAATTATAATAGCATGACTGTTCAAATAGTTTCTCAGAAGATTGATTAATTCTTAGTTATAATAATATGATATATTGGTACAACTTTCAAAACTAATATAATAAGGAAAAAAAATTATAACTACTATCCATGACTAACTATTAAAGTGAAATTTAATTTTCTAAAAAATGAATTAAAACAGAGAAAGACTAAACTAAAAACACATCAGATATAAAACAAGAGGTTCAGTCTCAATCAGAGACTTAGTCCTCTCCACTTGGGAGATCACCTGCCACTAAGAAATATATATAAATAAATATTTTTATCCACACCCTATATCGAAGTTAACACAATAGTACATAGAATTTCCAGGTCACAAGACCTCTACCATAGTTCTACATGGGAACAAAAACTACAATTAGGTCACACAAGACCTCTTACAGAGTTCTTTGTGGGATAAACAAGTGTAAGAAGATAGTTGTTTAAGGATATCTAGTATCCTCTAGTTTAGTGCAGGATACAATGTGTGTTTTTAGTACAGACACACACACATTGCTTGAAAGTTTATATAAATAGTACACAATAGATAAGAATATATTAAGAAGAGATTATAGATGCTCTAAGTGTTATTAAATTCATCTATGGACTCTATGATGTATCAGAGTTGAATCTCAAGTCCTATTCTGGAAACAGACACAGAAAATAGAGTTTTGTGGAGCACTGTGTTCAGTATTCCAGGAGGGTGAGATGTTCTTGTCCTTTGGTTTTGTTGGAATCTCTAAAGATGATGGAACTTTAATGAACAATAGTTCTCTAGTTCACAGTAGGTAGGAATAAAGAATCCCTTGTGTGTTATTCCTTTCTGTATGGTGCTTTTGGGGGGTCTTCTAGTATCTTCTTGTGTATGTGTGTCTGTGCGAGTCTTCCCATGTGTAAATATTTCCTGTGCTCTTCTTTGTATATATATTCTTATAGCATGACAATGTACATGTTTGAGGTAGACATAATACCTTGTATTTTTGACATCCACATTTTTGATGTAAAAAAAAGGCATTAAATTAATCATTCACATTAAAACACTCAAAATATTAATGATAGAAATAATTTTAAATAAATTAAATTTTAAACTGTCTATCGACGAGTCCTCAGTCAGTATCTCCTTTTGTCGGGGACTCATTCCATCAGTGTATAATTTTGTTGGTCTATCCATGCTTCAGTGACTCATTACATCAGTGAGTCGTTTTAACTTTCGGCGAGTCCTTGCACTAGTAGGAAAATGCATTGGTAGGTCATTTGAACTAATGGTAGGTCAACTACATCGGTAGGTCATTTACATCAGTAGGTCATCTACGTCGATAGGTCATCTGCATCGGTAGGTCTTCTGCGTTGGTAGGTAATTTTCATCGGTAGGTCATCTATCAGTGAGTCAGTTGACCTATTAGTATCTTATCTCTTCTGTTGGTGTCAGTCTATTATAATTAGAAAATATTTTTGTTTGGATTGTCTTACAACATAAATGTTAACATAATGTATTAAATTTATATGAGATCATAGATAAACATAATTGCACATATTGAAAAAAAATAAGCATGATTGAAATTGTTTAGATATGTGATTATCCACTTAATAAGGCTAATATTAATTGTTAATATATAAAATATTCATGTGATTTATTATTCATAAACACCATTTTAGTTCATTTTACACTTTGAACACTGATTCACATTATGTTTGTAATTCCCTCTTAAAATGCGCTATTACATGGTAAATTTTTGAACACATACTAAAATAAAAAAATGGTATTGATTTTATTTTCATATTTAATTTTCATGTTTCTAATTACATTAGGAACAATTCATACTTTGGGAGTATTGGAATATTCAAATTGGAAGACCCCCAAAATGGGATTTCATGGAAACACATTCTGGGCCAGATTCTGCGGCCTAGAAAAACATCCCACCATTTTACACATATATCATAAACCATAAACTATTTTGGGATGAAACTTTACAGACGGTTAGAGGAAATCAAGATATTCATTTTATTCTTCTATTTACCACTCTAATTCGTCCATCTAGAAGCTCATTTATTCCCTTCTATTTAGTGGATGCAAGCTGGATTCCACCTCAGATCAAGAGTGGAAAAGTCTAAGTTCAACAAGCTTTCCACCACCCTAATCCTACCATACTCAAGTGGGATTACTTTCACTATTGGAGACTCTACCCAAGTCTCACAAAATTCCTATTTAAGTTAGTGATTTTTGAGGATTTATTCATTTTTGATGCTTTCTTTCATTGTAGTGTTATGCTGCCACTTTTCCTTTGTAATGTTATTCTTCATTTGTAAGTTGTTAGAATCAACTTAGGTTTCAATAAAAATTATTCATCTTCTCTTATTATATTATTATTACTATCACATTGATACCATTTTTTTATGGTGTGAATTTATTCATACCAAACCTTGTGAAATTATTCACACAATGGTGGAGTGATTGTTATCTTTTTATTGTTTTTTTACTTCTTCAATTCCTCCCTCATGAGTCTACTTCCCGCTTCCATTGAAACCATAACATCAATGGAGGGCTAACCCACTTATGGGTTGATCCAAGGAAGTATAAAGGTGATGTATTGGATGTTATTTATCACCCCATTAATGTCTAATAACTTCTTTTAATTGATATTTTTATTTGATGATTTTAAAACTTCTTCATCCTTGTTGAATTTTAAGGAAACATACTTCAAGTACTAATATGAACCTTTACCTTGGAGTGCTCATAAATTTGATCCTACAAGTCTATTGGTGATTAGTATTATGGTGTGTTGGTATAAAACCAGTAAGTTATGGATTTGTTTTATCTTCTTGAATAAACCCATCTTGAATATAATAAATTGAAATCGTTAAAAAAGAATTTCATCCAATCCACCCCTTGTAATAACCTAGGATCAAACCTTATCATAATTTTATTCCACTTAATTAACGTAGTGTTTGATTAAAACTATATAAAATCAACCCAAATTTGGCCACTTAATATCCAAAATGAGTCCATATAATGTGTGTGTCTATTGGTTTCTTCTTAGGTCTCTGAGGAATCGACAACCCAAGTTACTCTACATTTGACCACTTAACCCTAAAAACTTGGGTAAATTTGGAAAAGACCAAATTTTGGCATTGTTTCCAGGGACCCAATTAATTAATATAAACACCCATTCTATTCTCCTATATTTATTCTATTCTCATCCAAATTCTCTTATCTTTTCCCTTTCTCGTTTTTTTTCTTTTGGCGCATGTCTGCCTACACTCGTGACCAATCAAACCATCTAGCTAGGGTAGATAGTTATGGGTTTGGGGAGTCAAGTACACCAAGGGAATTATTTACATTAGATCTTAATATTACTAATACTTCATAATAAAAAATTGAGCTCATTTCAATGGAAGGTCTTCAAATAAACCAACTCATAAACCCGGGTGGGAACCAAAATGGAAATCCAAATGAGGCAGCCCCAAACTTGGGGAATTCTGTCGATCAAACCATGAATGACTACCTCACACCTTACTGGACCAATACCACCTCATTCATTAGACACAATTCCTAGGATATTAAAACTACATCTTTAAACCCCATGTCCTAAACAACCTTCCCACATTCCATGGAATGGAGTTTGAGATGCTTTACCTTCACGTCAAAGAGTTCAATGACATTGTAGAAACCACATGTTCCCCACATCAACTAGAATAAGATAAGATGAGTCTATTTCCTTTTTATTTAAAATATTGATATAAAAATTGGCTAAAAAATTTGAGACCATCATCCATCAACTTTTGGGAAAAATTACAAAGAGAATTCAACAAAAAATACTTTCCCCACTACAAAAAAATTGCACTTAAAAAGAGCATCCAATTTTTTTTAAAAAGAGGGAGAGTCATTATATGAAACATGGGTGAGGTTCAAAGACACCCTAAACATGGTTCCATAACATTGTTTTTCTATTCCTGAAAAAGTGAGAATTTTCTATGAAGGTTTGGGCCTGGGGAACAAACAATTCATTGACATTATGTGTAATATGACCTTTAAAAAGCCCAAAATAATGACTACGAGTATCTAGAAAGCTTTTCTAAACAAAACCAAACATGGGGAACATCACCTTATTCTGAAAAGTCACAAAGAACTACTAGAATTCATACAATTAGAGAAGAGGAAAGCCTTAGGGCTAAACTCACAACACTCACTAGGAAGGTTGAAGAGATAAACCTTAGGAAAATCCATGAGATCCAAACTATAGACCCTGTTTGCAAAATTTGTGACAAAAATGACCACAAAATAGAAAACTTCCCAACCATTCCATCCATCAAGGATGTTCTTCTAGGAGGACCACCTACTGAAGTCAATGCCCTAAAATTATAAAATCTCCAATACCAAAACACATTCAACCCATAGTATAATGACCACCCAGGCTTCCGCTGGAAAGATAACCAACAACCTATCCAACCACAAGGACCAAACCCCTAAACTACACAAAATTTCCAAAACCATAACCAATTTCAACCACAACCTACCCAATACCAACAACCCATCCAGAAACCCATGAAACAACCAATCCAACAACCAAAGTATCCTCCTGGGATAAACCAACCAGAACCAGCCCCTACTCAATATGTCCCTCTTCCAATCCTTGAGCAGTTGTATAAACAAATAGAGAAAATGAACTCAGAAGTCTCATCTCTTAAATATGAACTAAAAGCCATTAAAATTGGGAAGGCACCCATGCCTACTCAGGCAGTACCATCCTCAAATTTAAGGGGAGAATCCAATTACACACAATCCTCTCATGAACAACTCAAATCAGTGTCTATTTTAAGAAGTGGGAAATCCATTGAGAAACCTAAACAAGCCATTCCAGAACCATTAAAAGATTAAAAAATGCATGAAAATGATGAAGAAACACCCATAGATTCTGAAAAAACCAATGAGAATGTGAAGGAACTACAACCACACCAAACAATCAAACAACCTGCTCCCTTCCCTCAATGCATGAGAGGAAAATCTAAACCAAAACTGAATGAAACTTTGAGGTAAATCTTCTCTCAGGTCAAGTTGAATATCCCACTTCTTGATGAAATCCAAACCATTACTTCCTACTCAAATTAACTTAAGGTATTGTGAAATTTTAAATGGAAATTTTCACAGAAAAACCAAGTCCTTTTGGATGCTAATGTGAGTACCACCATTCAAGGGACCATTCCTACAAAGTTGAAAGATCCAGGATGTACAAACATCAATATTGAGTTAGGAGAGAACAAAGTTGTCAAATCCCTTTGTGATATGGGAGCTTGTGTGAATCTCATTCCTTATTCCATGTATTGTCTATTAGGTCTCTAGTAACTCCAACCCACATATGTCACTCTTCAACTTGCTGATAATAGTGTTCGAGTTCCAAAGGGGATCTTAAAGGATGTTTTGGTGAAAGTTGAAAATTTCATTTACCCAACTGACTTCATTGTCCTTGAAAATCACCCAAGATTAGGTCCTAGGGAGAAAACACCAATCATCCTTGTCTATCCCTTCCTTGCAACAATCAACTCTGTTATCTATGTTCGAAATGGGAACATGACCATCACCTTTGGAAAAATGAGTCCAGACTTGAACATCTACAATGAAAATTCTCAAATTAGGGATGATGAAGAGATACATGAGATTAATTGGATTGGTAGTGTTGATAGTGAAAATGAGGAACATCAAGGGATTACTGAAGGATGTTTAATTCAAGAAGAGATTGATTTTCTTTGTTCACATGAGGGAAATTTGTCTCCTTGGCTTGAATCTCTTTCATATAGATCTATTGATGATTTTATAGAATCACTAATCAATGATACCATGGGTGAAATAAATAACATTGAGTCCATACCCATTCATGAAACTGCTCTGGATAATTTATTGGATGAAAATTCTATTCACAAGGAACTAATTCTGTCAAGAAATATGAATAAAGAAAATGAGTTCGATATAAAGTCTCATCCTTTCTTGGAAAGTGATAACCAATATGATCTCAAATTTAAGGTCCTACCTTCATCACTCAAGTATGATTTCTTAGGGGACATTCGAGCCTTTCCTATTGTCATTTCTTCCTCTCTTGAATCCAATCAATAGATGATGGTTTTGGATGTCCTAAGAAAGTATAAGAAAGCAATTAGATGGACACTTTCTAATATTCATAGGATTATCCCACTCATTGGGACTCATAATATTGTTCTTGAATCTGAATCCAAACCACATCGTCAACCTCAAAGGAGACTCAATACAAATCTTATGGATGTGGTAAGGAAATAACTTCTTAAGTTGTTGAAAGCGGGTATCATCTACCCCATTGCTAAAAGTGAGTGGGTAAGACCAATTAAAGTTGTCCCAAAGAAATCTGGAATTACTGTGATCACTAATGAGGATGACGAACTTCTCCCCACAAGGGTTAGTAGTGGATGGAGAGTCTGTATTAACTATAGGAAGCTCAACTCTTGTACTGAGAAAGAGAATTTCCCCTTTCCCTTTATTGATTAAGTCCTCGAGCGAGTAGTAGGTCATCAATTATATTGCTTCCTAGATGGATTCTCAGGGTATAATAAAATCAAGGTCTCCTTAGAGGATCAAGGGAAAACAACCTTCACTTGTTCATTCAACACTTTTTCCTTCAAGCGCATTCCCTTTGGGTTATATAATGCCCCTGGTACCTTCCAGCGGTGCATGATGGGAATATTCTTGGACATGGTGGGGTATTGTTTAGAGGCCTTCATGGATGAATTCTCTATATTTGGGGATACTTTTTAGGGATTCCTTTTGAATGTTGAAAGGGTTTTTTCAAGATGTGAGGATACAAATATCATCCTAAATTGGGAAAAATGCCATTTCATGGTAAAGGCAGGACTTGTTCTTGGCCATCTGATATTTGGTAGATGGATTGAAGTTGATAAATCTAAGGTAGAAATCATTCGTCACCTTCCCTATCCTAAAACTGTTAAGAAAGTGAGTTCCTTCTTAGGACATGCTGATTTCTATAGAAGGTTCATTAGGAATTTCAGCTCTATTTCTCGACCACTTTGTGCTCTATTGGTAAAAGATGCTCCATTTTTATGGACAGAAAGATGTGAGGAATCATTTTATATACTCAAGTCAGCTCTTATCTCTCCACCTATCATGAAATCTCCAAATTGAAAAATTCCTTTTGAGCTCATGTGTGATGTGAGTGACTTCGCTGTAGGAGAAGTCTTAGGACAATAATCTTAGAAAACTCCATGTGTTATGGATTATGCAAGAAACTATTTAAATGATGCACAAATCAACTACACCACCACTATGAAAGAGTTTCTTGATGTTTCCTTTTCCTTATAGAAATTCAGGTCTTATCTCTTAGGATCACCCATCATTGTCTTCACCAACCATTCAGTTCTAAAATACCTTTTCCAAAAACAAGATGCCAAGGCTAGTTTGATTAGGTGGGTCCTTATTATTCAAGAGTTAGATTTAACCATTAAGGATAAAAAGGGTGTTGAAAATATTGTAGATGATCACCTCTCTAGGATGGAATTCAAAGACAACTCACATCACCATTCTGTGTCTGATTCATTTCTCGATGATCACCTCTATTCTGTGAGTGATTTCCCATGGTATCCTAACATAGAAAACCATTTGGTGATAAGTGACATTCCAAAATTATTAGGGACCCAAGATAATAGGAAATTCCTTTCTGATTTCAAACACTATGTGTTTTATGATCCTTACCTATTCAAGTTATGTCCAGATCAAATCATTAGAAGATGTGTTCCCGAGTCTGAGCAAGAGTCCATTCTAAATTTTTTTCATGGAGAGTCATGTAGAGGCCACTTTTATACAATTAAAACCACTGAAAAGGTCCTCCAAAGTGGTTTTTCATTAGCCTAACCTCACTAAGGATTCTTTATAATTTTGAAAAAGTTTTCCTCAGTGTCATCAATTATGATCTATTACCAAAAGCAATCAAATGCCCCTCACTCCCATTCTGGTCATTGAAATATTTGATTGTTGGGGAATTGATTTCATGGGACCCTTACCAAACTCTAGGGGATACCTACACATCCTATTATCTATTTATTATGTCTTGAAATGGGTTAAGGCCATTCCCACCAAGTCCAGTGACTATCATATTGTGATATGATTTCTGAAAGAGCACATATTTTCTTGATTTGGAATTCCTAGGGATATAATCAGTGACTGAGGAACCCATTTTTGCAATCTCCCATTATCTTTACTCATGTCTAAGTATGGGATTTCTCATAAAGTTTCCACTACATACCATCCTCAAACCAATGGTCAAGCTAAGTTAGAAAATAGGAAGATTAAGAAAATTCTTAAAAAAACTGTTAATCCCTCTAGGAAAGATTGGTCCAAGAAACTCTTAGATTCCCTTTGATCATATCGTACAAAATTCAAAACCATACTAGGAATTTCACTATATAGGTTGGTTTATGGAAAAGAATTACATTTACCTGTTTAAATTGAGCATAAATCATTTTGGGCAATCAAAAAAATGAATTTCGACATTTCTTTGGCTGAAGAAAAGAGGAAATTAGATCTTAATGAACTTGAGGAACTTAGGATAGAGGCTTATGAAAATTCAAGGATAAATAAAGCTAGAGTTTAAGATTACCAATCTAGGAATCTCAAAGTTAAACACTCTGAACTTGGAAAATTCATGCTCTTGTATAGTTAGAAACTTTATTTACACCCAGGAAAGTTATGGTCTAGATGGTCAGGTCCATTCATAGTGCATCATGTGTACCCCCATGGGGAAGTAGAGATTTAGGATCCCACAAGTGGTCACATTTTCGAGGTCAATGGTCATAGGTTAAAACCATTCATTGAATCATTTAATAAGTAGGAAAAAGAGGTTGAGTTAACCGATCCAACCTATGAACTGGGAAAAAATTGACAGATTTAGGATCCATGTTGGGATAATGATGTTAAACAAAAGCACTGCATGGGAGGCAACCCATGGTTTTCATGTTTCCAATCTTTGTGAATCACCCGTATTATTAAAATAGGATTAATGAATAATTTTTATATTTAAAAATAATAATAATAATAAATTAGACTATTGACACGTTCTTCTATTATGAGTATGGATGGGTATGAAAGGGGAGTGCCATATTCATCCGTGTCATGTGGTGTAATCCTTGAGTAATAACTTAACTAGAAATTTAAAAAGAAGACAATGTATCATCAGTTCATTTTATTTTTATGTGTTTTTAGGTTAAAATAAAAATACAAAATAATAATAATAATAATTAAAAAAAATTAAAAGGACACGTTGTAGGTCGTGGGGAAAACCCCATCACAACTGGAGAAGCCGCGGGGACTCAAACTTGGGACCGAAGGGAGACAGGGGCACGCGCTTACCACTGACCAACATCTTATAGTGCTTCATTATTCTATAATTTTTGTATATATAATTATTTTTTATTTTTTTATTATATGAATATATATATATATATATATTGTTTTGTTTTGTTTGTTTTTTCCTTTTTCCACTAGGGAACGCCACAAGTGACATAGATATCAAAGGACTAAATTGGATCAACAAGAACTTCAAATTCAACCACCAGGTGACTTCATTACATGATCCTCATATTTCAAATTCCTTTTAGAACTCATGTCATCTACCTCTACCCCTATTCTAAATTTTATTTTCTTTAAACACTAGTGACAATGTTATTCTAAGTTAGGGGGGGGGGGGGTGAAAAGAATGAAAAATAATAATTTTGTGTGCATAAAAAAATGCATGGAAGGAAAAATTTCTTTAACCTTGAACATGATAATACACATTTCACACTTTGAAACTGAACATCAAATAATTTAGCATGCCCTAATTCTGTTTTTAATCCATGTATAATTTCATGAGCATAGATTTTGGAAAGTATGGCTGTCTAATGTGAAATTTCATCATTTATATTTTCATCCAAATAAAAAAATCTCATAACACACGTCCTTTGGATAGTGGGGTATTAGTTTGAGTTCATGGGATCCCCCAAATAAATATCATAGGTTTGGTTTTCATTTTATTTTTAACATGAGTATTCAATAAAAAAATCAAATAAATAAATAAATAAATAAAAATAATAAATTTGCGCGTAGAGCAATGAAATGACCTAATGTGTGGCTTTCAGCACTTGGGGATCATGACTCCATAGTTTTCTAGCCCAAAGTTAGTAATTTTATCTCTATTTATGGTAATTTGACTTTGTTTTTGACTGAGTTAACTTGAGATGATGCCCGAGTATGTGGGATTCACTTGGTACCCTAAGGTCTTTGAGCCTGGGAGTCATCGACAAAGTCTCGTACATGGGTTGACTCTTGAGTGAAATTTCAATTACCATGAAAATATTGCAATTTTTTTTAATACTCATCTTAATATTGAAATGTGATTCCACCTAGCGCTTCCATAATTTCCCCCTTGAATAAAGATGACCCCCCCATGTCCATTGCAATACACAACACATCCTCATGCCTAATTGATATTGGATGAAATATGGAGATGAATTTGAACAAAGGAATGATATTGGGATTGAGATATACTTATGAAACTATATTGTATTAAAATATTTTCATAGGTTTCATGATTCTTTGGTATAAAGTTTTTTTGGTGATCATTGTGTATTAAAATGTTTTTGGAAAAGGGAATTCAAATTTCATATTTTTGAGATATATTTTTCTCAGGAGTAGAAAAACTCAAGTTGGGGGGTGTTATTAGCCACTGAATGAGGATAATATTCATTGTTAATATATAAAATATTTATTTGATTTATTATTCATAAACACCATTTTAGAACATTTTACAATTTTAACATTGATTCACATTATGTTTGTAATTCCCTCTTAAAATGCACTATTACATGGTACATTTTTGAACACATCCTAAAATAAAAAATGGTCTTTATTTTATTTTCATATTTAATTTTAAGGTTTCTCATTACATTGGGAACAATTAATACTTTTATAGTATTGTAAGATTCACATTGGAAGACCACCAAAATGGGCTTTCATGGAAACACATTCTGGGCCAGATTCTACGGCCCAGAAAAACATCCCACCATTTTACACATATCTCGTAAACCACAAATTCTTTTGGTCTGAAAATTTACATAAAGTTAGGGGACATCCGGAGTTTCATTTTATTCTTTTATATAACACTCTAATTATGTCATATATAGTCTCATTTAGGCGCTTCTGTTCGGTGGATGCAAACTAGATTCCAACTCGGGTCAAGAGTGGAAAAGTCTAAGTTCCAAAATCTTTCCACCACCCTAAGCCAAGAATAATCAAGTGGGATGACTTTAACTATTTTATTCTAGACCCAAGGCTCCCAAAATTCCTATTTAAGGCAGTGGTGTTTTAGGATCTATTCATTTTTTATGATTTCTTTCATTGTAGTGTTATGTTGCCACTTTTCCTTTTTAACGTTCTTCTTCATTTGTAAGTTGTTCGAATCACCTTAGTTTTCAATAAAAATTATTAATATTCTCTTATTATTTTCTTCTTATTATCACATTGATACTATTTATTTATGGTGTGAATTTATTAATACCAAACCTTGTGAAATTATTCACACAACAGTGGAGTGATTATTTTCTTTTTATTGTTTTTTTACTTCTTCAATTTCCCCCTCATGAGTCTACTTCCTGCTTCCATTGAAACCATAACATAAATGGAGAGATAAACCATTTATGGTTTGATCCAAGGGAGTATAAAGGGGATGGATTGTATGTTATTTATCACCCCATTAATTTCTAATCACTTCTTTTAATTGATATTTTTATTTTATGATTTTAAAACTTCTTCTTCCTTGTTGAATTTTAAGGCAACATACTTCAAGTGCTAATACAATACTTTACCTTGGAGTGCTCATAAATTTTATCCTCCAAGTGTATTGGTGATTATTATTATGGTGTGTTGGTATAAAACTATTAAGTGTTGAATTTTTTTGATCTTCTTGAATAAACCCATATCGAATATAAGAAATTTAAATCATTAAAAAATAATTTCATCCAATCCACCCCTTGTAATAACCTAGGATCAACCCTTATCATAATTTTATTTCACTTAAGTCACATAGTGTTCTATTAAACCTATCTAAAATCAACCCAAAGTTGGCCACTTAGTAGCCAAAATTATTCCATAGAATGTGCGTGTCTATAGGTTTCTTCTTAGGTCTCCGAGGAATCGACAACCCAAGCTACTCTACATTTGACCGCTTAACCCTAAAAACTTAGGTAAATTTGGGTGAGACCAACATGATTAATAGGAATTGACATGATTTTTTATTATTAAAACTATAAATAATAGAGAGGGTGGCCAACAATCTCGCCCCTTCTGATGATCACAAATCATGGCACTATTCAGTATAATCATTTGATGTGGAATGAAATCATTATACTTATCATATACCATTATTGATGAATATTTATAATATATAGATAAGGTTTAGAGGTAAAATAAAGAGTAATGGTATCAAAGAGAAATAACATATATAAGATTGATATCAAAGATAAATTAAATAAAGAGAATGCCAAACTGGAAAGTTACATTAATAAATAAAGTAAAATGTGTTACAAGTGTTCAAATAAAAAACAAAATTCAAGAAAACAACCATATCAGAGAATGATCCACACTACATCTGAGTATTAAAAGATATTCCTTCCCTTTACCAAAGGGATCAATAGAGGGTCTAGTAGGTGGGAGCTAAGAAGCTAGAGGGTTTGAAGAAATTTTCTGAGGAGGTAGGATCACTCCTTATGGAACATTAGAAACAAGGATGGGTTTGTGTTGTGAAAGCATATGAGGTTGAATCTATTCTTGGATCACTGGGTGAATCTGAGTCAAATCCTGAGAGAGTAACATTCGAGTTTGAGGCACTGATCCAGGAGGTCCAAGAGGTGCAATAACAGGCACTATAATTGCTTCACTTTGAACATGAAGGTATGGATTTAACAGCTTGATTAAATCATCAATAATCTCACAACCATACTTAATTTATTTCTCAAAGTCATCCTTATTATCCATGATTTTTTTTCCAAAAGTGGAGTGAAATATTTCAACTTTTGTACTTGATCTTTAAAAGCTCTGGTTACTAGGGGAAAATAAAGTTTCTCTGTCAAATACTTAAATAGACTGGTCAAATGATGCTCACTAATGATCTTTTTGAAATAGTAGTCCACCTTTTCTGTGAACTGAGCATTTTCAGTTTCAACACTCTTGGAATAGATTCTAACCATATCATGAAAATGATCGATATTCTTCTCAATCTTTTCAAGGTTTCCCAAACTAGAATCATAAAATATAGCTTGAATCTATTCCTTTACAATAGTTATGACTGCCTCAATGTCTAGAGTCTGAGAAGTATGAACATATGTAGAAGGAATATCAGTAAGATCTGAGGTATGAGTCTTCAAAGTTTTAAGAACTGTCTCCACACAAACTTTTTACTATGAGGTCTAAGTATTTATTTCAGAAGTAAGCCCAATCATTTATCTTTGAAACATGGCAGTTCTTGCAACAATTGTCTCAACAATTGTAATTAGGTTGGGTTTAATCTCCTCTATCACTTTCTTTGAAACATTAGCTGCATCAGCCTCACTTATACCTACTATTTTACTTGGAACCAAAACCTCTTTTTCAGACTACCTCATTTATGCTATTGAATATATGAGAGAGTGTAATTAATCACTCATCTCAATGTTTTCTCTTCTAGCTATTTGAATCTCATGCACTATCTAAGATTGAACATATATACTTATAGTTTAACATACTTCTTCTTTAAACCTTTCAATATTTTCTTTAGTTATAGAGTCCCTAGGAAGGGTCTCAGTCACTGATTCCCTTCCAACAGGTACAAAAATTTCACTATTTGAATCTTCATAATCTAAACCTAGGGCTATCTAACCAGGATTTCTTTCCCATTCAACCATTACATCATCATCTAGAGGAGTGAGAGTATCAAGTCTTACTCTTCCAAGTTGATGCTCTTCACTAGCTTGATATCCCCTTTCTTGAAGACCCCCCTTAATCTGAGATCTCCTCACTGGTTTCTCATCTTCAACATGAGGTCTTATTCTTTTATAAACTAAATTAGGTACAATAATTTCTTGAGATTCTACTTCAATAACAACTTCAACATTTTCTGTTACTTAAAAAAAAACTTTAGGTGGTTCTTCTAACTAAGCCTGATCCACACCTTCAACCATTTCAACATATTCAACTTGATCAAACCTATAATGGTAATCATCACTTTTACTCCTTTCATCATAATCATTTCTAGAGACATGATTTTTATTTCCATTTCCATCACCATCTTCTTTACCTTCTTCCTATTCACTACCACTACCACTTCCATCATCTTCACTTTATTATGCTTCTTCAGAGCCACTGGATCTACTTACATATTCCAAACTACCTAAGACTTATCTCTCCTCATATCTATTGTCTTCAAGTTTGGGCTCATCAGAGGGTGTCAAGTGGAGGACTGGGAGGTCCAAAATAAAAACCTTTATGAGGTTTAGTGGAGTCAGGATCACTCTTATCATCAATAGGTGACCCCTGATCTCTAACTAGAGTGGCAAGCTCTCCTTCTTCTGAAGAGTAAAAAACTTCCTCATTTGGTCCCGTACTAGGATCATCCATATTTTTAGGCCATGTTGGATAGTCCATTAGAATAAACTTATAATAAATCTTATCTTCATCTCCAACCCATTCTCTCTTCCATGGATTCTAGTTGATTTTCATCCTCTTACAAATATCTTTACTGAGGTAGATCCCAATGCACTTAGAAACAACTTCTTATCCTTCATTCACAAAACCTTTCTCTTTTAGAATAACTGAGATCATCCTTGGACAAAATATGGAATTAGTTTTTTAGGAAGGTTTGATTATTTCATTCATGTGCACAACAAGGTATCTACACAAATTTACCTGGATCCCTTTTCTTAGGAGATAAACTAAGTAGAAATCTTGATACTTAATAGAAGAAAATTTCACTTTATTGGAAAAAATATGATGCTGAATAAACTTAAACAAGATTCTATATTCTCCACTTAAGTCTGTAGTAATGGGTCTCCTGTTCATATCATTATTAGTAAGCTCCTTCAGAGTTGTCTCAAAGCAGAACATATCACTCTCAGGTGGAGATGTACCTTGATAATCATAAAATAAAAATTTATGAGGGACTTTAAGATATTCATCCCATTGTCTTGAAGATAAATATATTCTCTTTCCTCTCACTATGGACTTGATCCAGGAAACATCACTTCCTTCCAGCAAGAACTCAATATTCATGTAAAATTCATCAACTAGATTTGGGTAAAAGGGTCATTCATTATA
The DNA here is from genome assembly GCA_963277665.1 of Viscum album. Taxonomy (NCBI): domain Eukaryota; kingdom Viridiplantae; phylum Streptophyta; class Magnoliopsida; order Santalales; family Viscaceae; genus Viscum; species Viscum album. The sequence continues at coordinate 228,659,927 of OY728165.1, forward strand.
TAAGAACCACTCAAGCCATCCCTGATCTTTTAGAACTTTGAGAAACAAATACTTACTTCCTGAAAACCATTCTTAAAGAACATATTTTTTTGGGAGTTACAACATGGTTCTTCATATCAATATTTATAGGTTCTAAAGATTTGCTCGATTCACCATTCTGTTTCTTAGATACATGAGACTCACCACCATCAAGAGCTCGCTTCACACATTCCATTACAACAGTTCAGTTTTAAGGTCATAGAAATGGATGAGAGAGTGCAGGGTTAAAGTAGTAGAGCAGATCAATTCAAATTTATATCATTTCGGGATTTTGAAATCACAAAATCATGAAATTGTGAACCAGGTTCAACAAAATCAATGAAACAATGTTGTTTTGGTAAAAACATAAAATGTACAAAAATAGCGAGTCATCAGTGTCAGCATTATAGATTTTTCGTAACACTAATGGTGTTGGATTGACAAGGAATTTGTGTTAGCATGACAGGGTATCAGCCTAACAAAGTATCAGTGTCGGCATGAAAACTATGTCAGCATGACATAGCGCCAGTGTCAGTATGACAAATATGTCAGCACGACATAGCTTCAGTGTTAGCATGGAAACTTTGTTTGTATGAAAACTTCACATAAAATGGTCAAAGTAATAGCAACACAAGGTCCTATAGATTTATCATTCCTAATTCATGTCTGATGTAGTTCATTCTTTCAGTGTTCAATGGCTTAGGGAAAATGTCAGCAATCTGATTTTCAGTGCCAATGAACTCTAAAGTTATATCACATTTTTGATAATTCTATCTCAAAAAGTGATGCCTTACATCAATGTGTTTTGTCCTAGAATGTGAAACATGATTATTAGAAATATTAATAGAACTTGTGTTATCACAATTTATAGGGACATGTATGAATTGATATCCATAATCTAGTAATGTGAGTTTCATCCACAAAATTTGTGCACAAAAAGTACTAGTAGCTATATATTCATCTTTGATAGTAGATAATGAAACAAATTTTGTTTATTACTACACCATGAAACTAGAGTCTTTCCCAAAAAGTGACATGTGTCATAGGTTCTTTTTCTATCTAACTTATAGACACCGAAATCAACATCTGAATAACTCACTAAATCAAAAGGTTGTCCTCTAGGATAAAATAGTCCGAGGTTGGTAATATGTTTGAGGTATTTAAAAATCCTTTTAACAGTAGAAGATGATATTATTTTGGGTTTTCTTGAAAATATGCACACACGCATACAACAAACATAATATCTAGCCTACTAGTAGTTAAGTATAGTAAACTTCCAATCATTTCTCTGTAAGTGGTTTGATCAAATGATTTACCATCTTCATAAAGGTACAACTTACAAGTGGTACTCACTGGAGTGTCATTACTCTTAGTGCTTTCAAAGACAAATCTTTTTAAAATATCCTTAGTATATTTACTTATATTCAAAACAATACCTTATTTTTTTGAAATATTTGAAATCCAAGAAAGAATTTGAGTTCACCCATTAAAGTCATTTCAAATTAACTTTGCATCATCTTTGAAAAATCAACACATAAATAATTTTTAGAAGATCCAAAAATAATATCATCTACATAAATTTGTACTACTAAAACATATTTGGAAATTCTTTTTATAAATAGAGTAGGATTAACTATACCTTTTTTAAAACTTTTATAAATAAGAAAAGTGTTGATCCTATCATACTAATCTCTTAGAGATTGAATTAAACCATATTAATATTTTGTTAATTTAAAAAAATTATTTGGAAATTAAGGGTTTGTAAAACCAAGAGGTTGTTCAACAAAAAAAATCATCAACTATATACCCATTTAGGAATGCACTCTTGACATCCATTTGATAAAGTTTGAAATCTAGATGTGTTGCATATGCAAGCAGAATTCTATTGGCCACAAGTCTAGCTACTGGTTAAATGGTTTCCTTATAGTCCATTCCTTTATCTTGACTATAAAATTGTGTAACCAATATATCTTTGTTTTTAAATATGTTACCATCTTCATCTCCTTTATTCCTAAAAACCCATTTGGTGCCTATAGTCAAGGTATCTTTGGGTCTATCTACAAGTTTCCAGACTTTGTTTCTTTCAATATGATTTAACTCTTCTTATATATCCATCATTAAAAATTCACCATTTATAAGATCATGGATGTTCTTAGGTTCAATATGTGACAAAAAATATTGATATTAAACATGATTTCTTAGAGAATCTATAGTCTGTGTTCCTTTTTCTAAATCTCTAACAATAGAATCTAAAGGATGGTTCTTGAGAGTTTTAACAGGTCTAGAAAACAAAGGTCTAGTCACTTCATATTCTTTAATAGGTTCATGTTCATTATGACTAGAATATGGAGAGTTTCTAGAACTAGAAGTTTTAACAGATTTTTTTCACAGGGTGGTCAGAAGATTTATTATTGATGTCCAGGTTTGACATATCATCCTCAATATTTTATAGATAGGTCTTTGGCTCATGTGGATATATCTCATCAAACTTGACATGTACAGATTCTTCTACACATTTGGTTCTTTTACTGAAGAATCTATAGATTTTAATAGAAATTGAATAACCTAGGAAAATTCCCTCATTTCTCTTGGAGGAAAATTTTTCCAGATTATCTTTAGTGTTAAGAATATAGACTTTGTAACCAAAAACTTTGAAGTAGTTAACCTTGGGTTTTATATTGTTCCACAACTCATAGGGAGTTCTTTTAAATATATGTATAATCAAGACTATATTGATTATATAGCATGCTATATTGATATCTTATAACCAAAAGTATATAGGTATATCATACTCACTAAGCATGGTTTTATCAATTTCTGTCAGGGTTCTATTTCTTTTTTCTAGAACTCCATTTTGTTGGGGTGTCCTAAGAGTAGAGAAGTTATGACTGTAGCCATTTTGTGAGAAAAAGAATTCAAACTCTTTGTTTTCAAACTCAATAACATGGTCACGTCTTAGGGTTTTAATTCTAAGACCACTAATATTTTTCTACAGTCCAAGCATACTTGGTAAAATGTGATCAATATTCACTTTTGTGAGCCAAGAAAAAAGTCCAAGTATTTCTAGATTAGTCATCTACAAGAACATATACATAATGCTTCCCACTTAGACTTGAAACTCTAGAAGGTCTAAAAAAATCCATTTGAACCAACTCAAGAGGTTGAGAAGTTGAAACTTATTTCTTTGGTATGAAAGAGATTTTGTTTTTTTACCCTTTTGACATGGATTATAGACTTTGTCATTTGGAAAATCAAGTTTAGGTAGATCCTTGACTCAGCCTTTTCTCATAAGACTTATAAGTGAGTGTACATTGCAGTGTCCTAATATCCTTCTCCAAATCCAAGATTATTTATGAAAATCACTCAATCAAGAATTTTTTTGAGAAATTAAAGAATATAATTTAAAAACATATACATTTTCATTTCTAAGAACTAAAAATACTAACTTATTTTTAGAGTTAATAACATTGAATGCATCATTTTAAAATTTAACATTAAAACCATCATCACATAACTGAGAGATACTAAGTAGATTGTATTTTAGTCCATCAATAATAAAGTAATTTATAAATTAAAACTGAGTTAGAGCTACCAATATAACCGAGACCAACTATTTTTCCTTTTTCATTGTCACCAAAGGTGAAATGACCACCATAAATATTTATAAAGTCCTTGAAGCTTTAGTAATATCCTATCACATGTCTTGAACATCCGCTGTCCAAGTACCATAAGATTTTACAGGATTTCTTCAAGTAGTTTTCCTACAAAACATATTAGACAAGAAAAGATTTTGGTACCCAGATTTGTTTGGGTCTAGTAACATTAGTAATAAGAGCTTTGGGAACCCACACTTTCTTTATGGGTTTTCTATAAGCAGTATGTAAAGTATTTTAAAAATAAACTTTATTTGGTCTATAAAAACTCGAAACAGTAGAATATGTTTCATAACTGGAACTTGTAGAAAGTTTTTCAGAAATGGGCAAAAAACTAGATTTTCTAGATTTTGATACAAAGTTATTTATTTTCTTATTCCTCTTTCCTGATTGGTATTCTATTACAGTAGTATACTTAGAAGCTACTTTTTTACCATGAATTTGAACTAATATTTCTTTTCCATTGGTAAATCTCTCTAGATCCTTTTTTAATTCCTTATTTGATAGTTTAAGTTCATTTTTATCCTTAATTAGTTGAGAATTTTTCTTCTTTTCCATAGAAAGTCCAGTTTTAACAATGGTAGTCAAAGCATACTATTTCATTAAAGATTTGTATTTATCTTTTAATTAATTACAAGTGTCTTATAGTATTTTTAAATATTCAAACATTTCCTCATTTTTCATATTTTTAGAATCACTTTAATGTCTATAATAATATGAGTTATTTTCAGGAGAATTTAGTGTTACCTTAGATGTGTTTTTCATAAAACATAAATTTTCTTTATCAGACTTTTCATGAGGGGATTCTGAGTCACTTGAGATGTCCTCAGAGGAACTCCAAGTTTCCTTGATGGAATTTTTATACCTTTTGTCCTTATCATCATACTTATTCTTTTACTTTAGCTTGGTACAGTTAACCTTTACATGTACCTTTCTATTACATTCATAACTGATTATTTCACTGGAAGTATCACCTTTCTTCCAATACTTTTTCCATCGGACCTTGTGATCACACTTACCTTTGTAGTTGATATTTAAAAAGAATTTATTCTTTCTATAAAATTTCTTTAACCTTCTATCTATTTGATCCATCTCCTCATCACTGTCTGCTAATGATTATTCATCACTTGAAATTTCAGTTTTATCTTAAACTTGTCCATATTATTGGAGGCAGTATATTTGAAAGCAACAAGTTTTATTTTGGGTTCACCGTCCTATTCTTTGTTGACTTTTAGTTATTCCTCATACATCATAAAATTTCTCATCAGCTCCTTTGCTGGTAACTTGTTGATGTCATAGGATTCTTTTATTGTTATAGAAGTTCCTCTCCATCTATCTGGTAAGCATCTAAGTATTCTCATGATTTTCTCCTTGGATGTAACATACCTTCTGAGAGAGATTATAGTATTAAAAATTTCATTAAACCTAAGATACATGTCATAAATAGTCTCATGAGGCTTCATTTTAAAGTTATCATATTTAATAGTATATGAGTTGAGTCTCATTTTCTTAACACTAGAGTTTCCTTTATGTAGAACAGATAAAGTGTCCCAAATTTTATGGTCTCTTTTACATGCAGAAATTCTATTAAAATCTTCATCACCCAAAGAATAGTATAGGGAATTCATATATTTGCTATTATTATTACAGTCAGCCTTAGTTGGGTCATCCAAAATATTTCTAGCAGTAGTAGGAATCTTATATTCATATATAATTGAAGACAAAATCTCAAAACCCATACTTTTTAAGTGCATTTTCATTTTAATTTTCCATTGTGCATAATTTGTTCCATTAAATAATGGAGGTATGTTGGTAGTAGAACCTTCCAATCTATTATCCATGATAAAGGAATAGACTTTTAAAGAACTAGAAATTTAGAACTAACATAAATTTAAAGACCTTTAAAATATAATTAAAATCACAGTTGAAAAAGATTTTAAAACAAATTTATAATTTTAAATTTTGAAAACATCAACTTGAAAAACATCATCCGATACCAAATGTTGGTCAGAGTAGGACACTCAAAAGGGGGGTTAATTGAGTTCCTATAAAAATTTCTGTTAAAAAGTTTATTTAAAAGGTTTCCCCAATTTAAAATAGAATAGGATAGTTAACCAAGGTAGTAAAATTATAATAGCTTGACTGTTCAAATAGTTTCTTAGAAGTTTGATTAATTCTCAGTTATAACAATATGATATATTGGTATAACTTTTTGAACTACTCTAATAAGGAAAAATACTTATAACTACTATCCAAGACTAACTATCAAAGTAAAATTTAGTTTTCTGAAAAATTAATTAAACCAGAGAAAGGCTAAATTGAAAACATAGTGGATATAAAACAAGAGATTCACTATAAATAAGAGACTTAGTCTTTTCCACTTGGTGATCACCTGCCACCAAGAAATATATATAAATAAAGATTTTAATCCACACCATGGATCGGGGTTAACAAAATAGTACACAGACTATCCAGGTCACAAGACCTCTACCACAGTTCTACGTGCGAACAAAAACTACAATCAGATCACACATAACCTCTTCCACAGTTCTTCATGGGATAAACACGTGTAAGAAGATAGTTGTTTGAGGATATCTAGTATCCTCCAGTTTAGTGCAGGAGACAGTGTGTGTTTTTAGTACATACACACACACTAATCAAAAGTTTATCTAAATAGTACAAAATAGAGCAGAATATATTAAGAAGGGATTAGAGATGCTCTGAGTGTTATTAAATCCATCTCTGGACTCTCTGATGTATCAGAGTTGAAGCTCGAGTCCTCTTCTGGAAACAGACATTGAAAATAGAGTGTCATGGAACACTTTATTCTGTCTTCCAGGAGGGTGAGATATTCTTCTATGGTTTTTTGGAAGCTGTAGAGATGATGGAACTTTGATAAACAACAGTTTTATGGTTCACAACAGGCAAGAATGAAGAATTCCTTGCGTGTTCTTCCTTTATTTATGGTGATCATGGGGGTCTACTCGTATCTTCTTATGTATGCATGTCTGTGTGAGTCTTCCCATGTGTATATATTTCATGCGCTCTTCTCTGTATATATATTCTTTCATCCAGACAATGTGCATATTTGAGGTAGACATAATACCTCATATTTCTGACATCCTCATTTTAGATGTCTTCCAAAAGGAATTAAATTAATCATTCACATTAAAATACTCAAAATATGACCATTTGAAATAATTTTAAATAAAATAAATTTTAAACAGTCTATCAGTGAGTCCTCAGTTGGTATCTACTTATTTTGGTGACTCATTCCATCTGTGTATCATTTTTTCAGTCTTTCCAAGCTTCGATGACTCATTGCATCAATGATTCGTTTTAACTATCGGTGAGTCCTTGCACCAATAGCACCATGAATCATTAGTTCATTTTAACTGATGGTAGGTCATCTTCATTGGTAGTTCATTTACATTAGTAGGTCATCTACATTGGTAGGTCATTTGCATCGGTAGGTCATCTACATTGGTAGGTCATTTGCATCTATAGGTCATCTGTTGGTGAGTCAGTTGAACTATCAGTATCTTATCTCTTCTGTTGGTGTCAGTTTGTTACAATTAGAAAATATTTTTGTTTGGACTGTCTTACAACATAAATGTTAACAGAATGTACTAAATTTATACGATATCATAGATAAACATAATTGAACATTTTGAAACATAAATAATCATGACTGACATTGTTTAGACATGATTAATAGGAATTGACATGATTTGTTATTATTAAAACTATTAATACTAGAGAGGGTGGCCGACAGTCTCCTATGGGCCAACAATCTCCATATTTTTTATGATCACAAATCATGGAATTATTCAGTACAATCATTTGATGTGGAATGAAATCATTATACTTATCATCTCCCATTATTGATGATTGTTTCTAATATATAGATAAGGTTCAGAGGTAAAATAAAGAGTAATGGTATCAAAGATAAATAAAATATATAAGAGTGAGATCAAAGATAAAGTAAATAAATAGAATTCCAAACTGTAAAATTCCATTAATCAATAAAGTAAGATGTGTTACAAGTATTCAAATAAACTAACAAAATTAAAGCAAATATCCCTATCAGAGAATGATCCACACTACAAATGAGGATTAATATATTCCCTCCCTTTCTTAGAGGGATCAATATAGGGTCTATTAGGATGGGGATGAGAAGATGAAGGGTCTGAAGAAATTTTCAGAGGAGGTAGGATCACTCCTTTTGGAAGATTAGGTACAAGGATGGGTTTGTGTTGTGACAAAATAGGAGGTTGAATATATTCTTGGATCACTGGGTGAATCTGAGTCAAATCCTGAGAAACTAACATTTGAGGTGGAGTCATTGATACAAGAGGTCCAAGAGGTGTAGCATCAGGCACTGAAATTGCTTCACTTTGAACATGAAAGTATGGATTTAACATATTATTTAAATCCTCAATAATCTCACCACCACACTTCATTCCTTTCTCAAAGTCATACTTATTCTCCATGAATTTTTCCAAAAGAGGAGTGAAGTATTTTAACTTCTATGATTGATGTTTAAAAGCTCTGGTTACTGGGGGAAAAGACAGTTTCTCTATCAAATACTTAAAAAAACTAGTCAACTGATGCTTGGTAATGATCTTTTTGAAATACTAGTCCACCTTTCCTATGATCTGAGCATTTGAAGTTTCAACACTCTTAAAATAGAGTCTAACAATATCATGAACATGATCACTATTCTTCTCAATATTTTCAAGGTTTCCCAAACCAGAAGCATCAAATAGATATTGAATATCTTACTTTACAACTGTTCTGACTGCCTCAATGTTCAGAGTCTGAGAAGTTTGACCAGATGTAGAAGGAATATCAATAGGACCTGAGGTACGAGTCTTCAAAGTTTTAAGAACTGTCTCCACACGACCTTTATACTCTGAAGTCAAAGTATTTATTATAGAAACAATCCCAGTCATTTCTTTTCACAACTTGGAAGTGCTTGCAATAATTGTCTCAGAATTTGTAATTAGGTGGGGATGAATCTCCTCTATCACTTTCTTTGAAACATTAGCTGCATCAGCCTCACTCATACCTACTTTATGACTTAGAATAGAAACTAATTTCCCAGACTGCCTAATTTCTTCTATTGAAGATCTAAGAGATTGTAATTCATCACTCATCTTAGTGTTTTCTCTTCTAGCTATTTAAATATTATGAACCATCTAAGATTGAACATATATACTTAAAACTGAACATACTTCTTCTTTGAACCATTCAAAATCTTCTTTAGTGATAAAGTCACTAGGAAGGGTCTTATCCACTGATTCCCTTGTAATAGGTAAGAAAACTTCATCATCAGAATCTTTATAATCTAAACCCAGGGCTATATACCTAGGATTTATTTCCCATTCAACCATTACATCATCATCTAGAGGAGTGAGAGTTTAAAGTCTTACTCTTTCAAGTTGATGCTCTTCACCCACTTGATCTCCCCTTTCTTGAGGATCCCCCTCAATCTGATCTCTCCTCACTGGTTTCTCATCTTCAGTATGAGGTCTTCTTCTTTCATAAACTAAATGAGGTATAAGAATTTCTTGAAATTCCACTTTAACAACAACTTCATCATTTTATCTTACTTCAACAAAAACTTCAGGAGGTTCTTCCAACTGTGCCTGATCTATAACTTCAACCATTTCAACATCTTCAACTTGATCATCCCTATAATGGTCATCATTACTTTCACTAATTTCACTATCATCATGTCCAGAGACATGCTTTTCATTTCCATTTCTATCACCATCTTCTTTACCTTCTTCCGCTTCACTACCACTTCCACTTTCATCATCTTCACTTTATTCTGCTTCTTCAGATCCACTAAATCTACTTAAATATTCCAAACTGCCTGAGACTTCTATCTCCTCATCTCTATTATATTCATGTTTGGTCTCATTAGAGGGTAAGTCAAGTGGAGGACTAGAAGGTCCAATCGAAAAACCTTTACGAGGTTCAGTGGTGTTAGGATCACTCCTATCATCTATAGGTAACTCCTGATCTCTAACTAGAGTGGCATGCTCTTCTTCTTCTTTTTATAAAGAGTAAACAACTTCCTCATTTGTCCCCAGACCAAGATCAACTATATTTTTAGGCCCATTTGGATAGTCCACCAGATTGAACTTATCATAAAACTTATCTTCATCTCCAACCCATTATTTCTTCCATGGATTCCAGTTGATTTTCATCCTGTTACAAATCTCTTTACTAAGGAAGATTCCACTACACTCTGAAAAAACTTATTATCATTCATTGAAACAACCTTTCTCTTTTAGCATATCTAATATCATCCTCGGATAAAATAGGGAATTAGTTTTTTCAGGAAGGTTTGATCATTTCCTTCATGTGAACAACAAGGTATCTACACAAATTTACCTTGATCCCTTTTCTTAGCAGATAAACCAAGTAGACATATTTATACTTCATAGAAAAAATTACCCTTTCATAGGACATATCTGATGCTAAATAAAATTAAACAAGATTCTACATTCTCAACTTATGTCTGTAGCAATGGGTCTTCTGTGCTCATCATTATTAGTAAGATATTTTAGAGCTATCTCAAAGTAGAACATATCACTCTCAGGTGGAAAGGTACCTTGATAATAATCAAATACACATTCATGAGGGACTTTAAGTCATTTATCCCATTGTCTTGAAGATAAATAGATTCTATTTCCTCTCACTGTGGACTTGATCCAAGAAACATCACTTCCTTCTAGCAGGAACTCCATATTCATGTAAAATTCATGAACTTTTCATTATCTGAGAACCACTCAAGCCATCCCTGATCTTGTATATCCTTGAGTAGCAAAGACTTACTTTCCAACAACTATTCTGCAAGAACTTCTTTTTCTGGAGTTACAATACAGTTCTCCAGAATTGGATTTATAGGTTTTGAAGATTTTTTTGATTCACCTTTTTGTTTCTTAGATGGACGAGAATCTATACCATCAAGAGATCCCTTTACACGCACCATTCCAATAGTTCGGTTTGAAGGCCAGAAGATGAAAGATTGGGGGTGGAGAGAGAAACGTTTGAGGGAGTGTAGGGGTAAAGGAGTAGAGTGGATAAATTCAAATTTATATCATTTATGGATTTTGAAATCACAAAATTGCGAAATCATGAACCGGGTTCAACACAATCTGTGAAACAATGTATTTTCGGTAAAAACATAAAACGTATAAAAATATCGAGTCATCGATGTATGCATGAAAAGTTTTGCGTAACACTAATGATGTCAACTTGATAAGGAGTCGATGTCAGCATGACAGGGTATCAACATAACAAAGTATCAATGTTGTCATGACAACTGTGTCAACATGACATAGCGTCAGTGTCGACATGAAAACTGTGTCGACATGAAATAGTGTCAGCGTCGGCATGAAAACTGTGTCGGTATGACAAATATACTTAAAATGGTCAAAGGAATAGAAACACAAGTTCATATAGATTGATTATTCCCAACTCATTTATGATGTACTTCATTATTTTAGTGTTCAATGGCTTAGTGAAAATGTCAGCAAGCTGATGTTCAGTGCTAATGAACTCTAAAGTTATATCACCTTTTTGATAATGGTCTCTCAGAAAGTGATGCCTTACATCAATGTGTTTTTTCTTAGAATGTGAAATAGGATTCTTTGAAATATTAATAGCACTTGTGTTATCAAAATTTATAGGGACATGTCTGAATTGATATCCATAATCTAGTATTGTGTGTTTTATTCACAAAATTTGTCCACAATAACTACTAACAGCTATGTATTCAGCTTCAGCAGTAGACAATTCAATAGAATTTTGTTTCTTACTACACCATGAAGCTAGAGTCTTTCCCAAAAAGTGACATGTGCCAGGTGTGCTTTTTCTATCTAACTTACAACCACCAAAATCAGAATTTTAATAGCTTAATAAATCAAAAGGTTGTCCTCTAGGATAGAATAATCCTAGGTTGGTAGTATGTTTGAGGTATTTGAAAATCCTTTTAATAAAAAGAAGATGATATTATTTTAGGTTTTCTTGAAAACATGCACACATGAATACACTAAACATAATATCTGGCCTAATAGTAGTTAAGTAGAGTAAACTTCCAATCATTCCTCTATAATTGGTTTGATCAACGGATTTACCATCTTTATCAAGGTCCAACTTACAAGTGGTAATCATTTGATTGTCACTACTCTTAGTTCTTTCAAAGCCAAATATTTTTAAAATATCCTTAGTATATTTACTTTGATTCAAAAAAATACCTTCTTTATTTTGAAATATTTGAAATCCAAGAAAGAATTGGAATTCACCTATTCAAATCATTTCAAATTCAATTTGCATCATCTTTGAAAAATCAACACATAAAGAATTTTTAAAAGATCCAAAAATAATATCATCTACATAAATTTGTACTACTAAAACATATTTGGAAATTCTTTTTATAAAGAGATAAGCATCAGCTATACCTTTTTTAAAACTTTTAGAAATAAGAAAAGTGTTGAGCCCATCATACCAAGCTCTTGGAGCTTGCTTTAAACCATATAAATATTTTGTTAATTTAAAAACATTATTTGGAAAATGAGTGTTTGTAAAACCAGGTTTTCATTCAACAAAAACATCCTCAACTATATACTCATTTAAGAATGCACTCTTGACATCCATTTGATAATGTTTGAAATTTAGATGTGCTGCATAGGCAAGCATGATTCTATTGGCCTCAAGTCTAGATACTGGTGAAAAGGTTTCCTCATAGTCAATTTCTTCCTCTTGACTATAAAATTGTGCAACCAATATATCTTTGTTTCTAACTATGTTACCAAATTCATCTACTTTATCTATAAACACCCATTTATTTCCAATAGTCAAGGTGTCTTTGGGTCTATCTACAAGTTTCTAAACTTTGTTTCTTTCAAACTGATTTAACTATTCTTGCATAGTCATCACCCAAAATGCATCATTGATAGCATCATTGATGTCCTTAGGTTCAAGATGTGACATAAAAGTTTGATATTAAACTTGATTTCTTAGAGAAGCTCTAGTCTGTGTTATTTTATCTAAATCTCCAACAATAGCATCTAAGGGATGGTTTTTGAGAGTTATGAAAGGTCTAGAAAATGAAGGTCTAGTCACTTCATATTCTTCAATAGGTTCAGGTTCATTATGACTAGAATCTGGAGAATTTCCAGAACTAGAAGTTTTAACAGATTTCTTCACAGGGTGGTCAGAAGATTTAGTATTGATGTCCAGGTTTTACATATCATCCTCAAGATTTTCTAGATATATCTCTAGATCATGAGGATCTATATCATCAAACTTGACATGTACAAATTCTTCCAAACATTTGGTTATCTTATTTAAGACTCTATAGACTTTACTAGAAATTGAATAACCTAGGAAAATTCCTTCATCACTCTTGGTGGATTTTTTTTCCAGATTATTCTTAGTGTTAAGAATATAAACTTTACAACCAAAAACTTTGAAGTAGTTATCCTTGGGTTTTCTATTATTTCACAACTCACAGGGAGTTCTTTTAAGGATAGGTCTAATAAAGACTCTATTGATTATTTAGCATGTTTTATTGATATATTATTCCCAAAAGTATATAGGCAGGACATAATCACTAATAATGGTTCTATCAATTTCTTTCAGGTTTCTATTTCTTCTTTCTACAACTCCATTTTGTTGGGGTGTCCTAGGAGCAGAGAAGTTATGACTGTAGCCATTTTGTGATAAAAATAATTCAATCTCTTGGTTTTAAAAATCACGACCATGGTTACTTCTTAGGGTTTTAATTCTAATAACACTAATATTTTCTACAGTCCTATCATACTTGGTAAAATGAGAGCAAGCTTCACTTTTGTGAGCCAATAAAAAGGTCCAAGTATATATAGAGTTGTCAACTACAAGAACATATACATAATGATTCCCACTTAGAATTGAAACTCTAGAAGGTCTAAACAAATCCATGTGAACCAAATCAAGAGGTTGAGAAGTTGAAACTTATTTATTTGGTTTTAAGGAAATTATGTGTTGTTTACCCTTTTGATAAGGATTACAGACTTTTTCATTTGGAAACTCAAGTTTAGGTAGATCCTTTACTAAAACTTTTCTCGTAAGATTTCTAAGTGAGTGTACATTTCAGTGTCCTAATATCCTATTCCAAAGCCAAGATTATTCAAGAAAATCACTCAAGGAAGATTTTTTTTGAGAAATTAAAGAATCTAATTTAACAACATATACATTTTCATTTTTAAGAGTAGAAAATAATCACTTATTTTTAGAGTTAAAAACATTGAATGCATCATTTTAAAATTTAAAATTAAAACCATCATCACATAACTGAGAGATACTAAGTAGATTGTATTTTAATCCATAAAAAAAATTACTTTAGAAATTAAAACTGGGTTAGAGATACCAATCTAGCCAAGACCAATTATTTTTCCTTTAGCATTGTCACCAAAGGTTAAATGCCCACCATTAATCTTTATCAAGTCCTTGAAGCATGAGTAATCACCTATCACATGTCTTGAACATCCAATGTCTAAGTACCATAATCTTTTACAAGATCTCTTCAAGTAGTTTTCCTACAAAACAGATTAGACAAGAAAATGATTTTGGTACCTAGATTTGTTTGGGTCCAGTAACATTAGTAATAAGAGATTTGGGAACCCACACTTTCTTTATGGGTTTTCTGGAAGCTATATGTAAAGTATTTTAAAAATAAACTTTATTTGGTCTAGAAAAACTTGAAATAGTAGAATATGTTTCGTAGTTGGAACTTGTATAAAGTTTTTTAGAATTGGGAATAAAACTGGATTTTCTAGATTTTGATACAAAATTAGTTATTGTCATATTCCTCTTTCCTGATTGGTATCCTATTCTAGTATTATACTTAGACTCTACTTGTCTACCAAAAATTTTAACTAATATTTATTTACCATTGGTAAATATCTCTAGATCCCTTTTCAATTCATCATTTTACAGTTTAAGTTCATTTTTCTCCTTAAGCAGTTGAGAATTTTTCTCTTTTTCCATAGCAAGTTCAGTTTTAATAGAGGTAGTCAAAGCATGTTGTTTCTTTAACGATTTGTATTTACATTTTAATTCATTACAAGTGTCTTCTAGAATTTTTCAATATTCAAACATTTTATCATTTTTCATATTTTCTAAATCACTTTAATCTCCAGAATAATAGGAATTATGTTCAGGATAATTTAGTGTTACCTCAGATGTGTTTGTCATAAAACACATATTTTCTTCATCACACTTTTCATGAGAGGATTCAGAGTCACTTGAGCTATCATCAAAATCACTCTAAGTTTCCTTCATGGCCTTTTTATACTTTATGTCCTTATCATCATACTTCTTCTTATACTTTATCTTGGGACAGTCAACCTTTACATTTCCCTTTCTCTTACATTCATAACAGATTATTTCACTGAAAGTATCACCTTTCTTCCAATACTTTTTCCAATGTCCATTGTGATCACACTTACCTTTGTAGTTGGGGTTTATAAATAATTTCTTTATATAAAATTTCTTAAACCTTATTGATTTTTGAGCCATCTTCTCATCACTGTCTGCTGATGATTATTCATCACTTGAACTTTTTAGTTTCGTCTTGAAATTTTTCCTTCTGCTTGGAGGTAGTGGATTTGAAAGAAAGATATTTTATTTTGGGTTCATCATCCTCTTATTTGTTGACATTTTTTTCTTCCTCATACATCATCAAATTTACTATCAACTCCTTTACTGGTAACTTGCTGATGTCACAAGAGTCTTTGATTGTTATAGAAGTTCCTCTTCATCTATCTGGTAATCATTTGAGTATTCTCATGATTTGTTTCCTGGATGTAACATCCCTTTCCAAAGAGATCATAGTATTCATAATTTCATTAAACCTGAGATACATGTCAAAAATATTTCCACCAGGCTTCATTTTAAAGTTATTATATTTAATATTATATGTGTTAAGTCTCATTTCCTCAACAATAGAGGTTTCTTCATGTGAAATAAATAAATTTTCCTAAATTTCATGGTCTGTTTTACATGAATAAATTCTATTAAACTCTTCATGACCCAAAGAATAGTATAGGGCATTCCTAGATTTTCCATTATTGTTATAGGAAGTCTTATCTGGGTCATTACAAGTATTTCTAGCAGTAGTAAGAATCTTATATTCATCTATAATTGAATACCAAATCTCAAAACCCATACTTTCTAAGTGAATTTTCATTTTAATTTTCCATTGTGCATAATTTATTCCATTAAAGAATGGAGGTCTATTGGTAGTAGCACCTCCAAATCTATTATCCGTGATAAAGGAATATAATTTTAAAGAACTATAAATTTAGAACTGACAAAAATTTAAATATATTTAAAATATAACTAAAATCACAGTTGAAAAATATTTTAAAACATATTTATAATTTAAAATTTTGAAAATAGAAACTTGAAAAATAGCCTCTGATACCAAATATTGGTCAGAGTAGGACCTATAGAAATTTATGTTAAAAAGTTTATTTAAAAGGTTCCCCCAATTTAAAATAAAAATGGCCAGTTAACCAAGGTAGTAAAATTAAAATAGATTAACTGTTCAAATAGTTTCTTAGAAGATTTATTAACTCTCAGTTATAACAATATGAGATATTGATACGACTTTTGAAACTACTCTAATAAGGAAAAATAGTTATAACTACTATCTAAGACTAACTATCAAAGTAAAATTTAGTTTTCTAAAATATGAATTAAAACAGAGAAAAACTAAACTGAAAACACAATAGATATAAAAAAAGAGGTTTAGTCTCAAGTAGAGACTTATTCCTCTTCACTTGGTGATCACCTTCCACTATGAAATATATCTAAATAAACATTTTGATCCAGACCCTAGATTGGGGTTAACACAACTGTACACATACTGTCCAAGTCACAATACCTCTACCACAGTTCTATGTGGGAACAAAAACTAAAATCAGATCACACATGATCTCTTACATAGTTCTTTGTGGGATAAACAAGTGTAAGAAGACATTTTTTTGAGGATATATAGTATCCTCTAGTTTAGTACAGGAGACAGTGTGTGTTTTTAGTACACACACACACACACTACTCAAAATTTTATCTAAATAGTATACAATAGAGTAGAATATATTAATAAGGGATTAGAGATGCTTTGAGTGTTATTCAGTTCAGTTCTAGACTCTCTGATGTATCTGAGTTGAAGCTCGAGTCCTCTTCTGGAAAGAGACACTGAAAATAGAGTGTCATGGAGCACTGTGTTCTGTCTTCTATGAGGGTGATATTTTCTTATCCTTTTGTTTTGTTGGATGCTGCAGAGATTATGGAACTTTGATGAACAATAGTTCTCTAGTTCACAGTAGGCAAGAATGAATAATTCCTCATGTGTTCTTCTTTTCTGTATGGTGCTCATGGGGGGTTTGCTCATATGTTCTTGTGTATGCGTGTCTACACAAGTCTGTCCATGTGTATATATTTTTTATACTCTTCTTTGTATATATATTATTTCAACCCAATAATTTGCATGTTTGAGGTAGACATACTACCTCGTATTTCTGACATCCTCATTTAAGATGTCTGAAAAAAAGGCATTAAATTAATCAGTATCATTAAATCACTCAAAACATGACTGTTAGAAATAATTTAAATAAAAGAAAATTTAATTAGTCTATCGGTGATTCCTTGATTGGTATCTTCTTTGTTTGGTGACTCATTCCACCAGTGTATCATTTTTTAGGTCTTTCCATGCTTTGGTGACTCATTGAATCAGTGAGTCATTTTAACTGTCAGTGAGTCCTTGCATCAGTAGAACTATGCATCAGTAGGTCATTTGAACTGATGGTAGGTCATCTACATTGGTAGGTTATTTACATCGGTTGGTAATTTGTGTCATTAGGTCATTTGCATCAGTAGGTCATCTGCATCGGTAGGTCATTTGCATCGGTAGGTCATATGTTGGTGAGTCAATTGAACTTTCGGTATCTTATCTCTTCTGTTGGTGTCAGTCTGATACACTTAGAAAATATTTTTGTTTGGACTGTCTTACAACATAAATGTTAACAGAATATACTAAATTTATATAAGATCATAGATAGACATAATTTCACATATTGAAACATAAATAATAATTATTGAAATTGTTTAGACATGATTAATAAGAATTGACAAGATATTTGATTATTAAAACTATTAATACTAGAGAGGGTGGACAACCGTCTCTTATGGGACAACAAGTTGTATAGAGTACCTTTGATCATTATTTATAATTAGGATTCATTCTTTAGTTCTCGTTTTTGGAAGGGTTTTCAGGAAGTGATGGGTTCCTAACTGAAGTTGAGCATGACGTATCATCCTCAGATGGATGATCAAACTAAATGGGGCATCCATATCCTCAAGGACATGCTCCAAGAATGTGTGATATATTTTGGGGGATCATGGGAAAGGCACCCACCATTTTTTGGATTCTTGTATAATAATAATTATGAGGTTTCAATCACAATTAAAACCTTTGAGGCTTTTACAGGTATCTATGTCACTATCCTCTTTGTTGTTTGGAACTAGATTAACATTCCTTGTTGAGACATATCCTTGTTTAGGAAATGAAAAAGAGGGTGATGTTGGTTTAGAAGAGGCTGGAGATGACCCAAATTCACTAGAAATTATATTCCAACCAATTTCATAATCTATTAGATTTTATTGTGGGCGATCAAGTGTTTTTAAATATATCTCCTCGACTGGGATATCACTGGTTGACTAAGCTAGGTAAGCTGATGTCGCAGTATATGGGATCATTTGAGATCATGGACCATCTCAGAAAGGTGGAATACCAGATAGACTTACCATCTCATTTTACCTCAATTCATGATATATTTCATGTGTCCCAAATGAATAAATATTATCCGAACCCATCTCATATAGTTTAGTGGGGGGGCTTGGAGTTGGAACCCAACACCACTATTATTGAGTAGCCAGTCCAAATTATAGATTATCAGAACAATGTGTTGAATGTTAAATCAACCCCATTATTAATGTGTTATGGTAGCATGGTAGTTATAGCCATGAGACTTGGGAGTGTGTGGATTGGATGTGAGAGTATTGGCCTCACTTATTTTCAAAAGTTGAGCCTTATGGAATTTTTGGGAATAAAAAGTGGAATTGTGGGGAGATTGCTACTCTTAGTTTCATTTTTAGGTATGATATATTTTTATTTTTTTATCCTTAATCACATGTTATGATAGTTCTACCTTTTCATTTTTGGGTACTTTGAGGTGTTTCAATAGTTCTATGGAAAATAACTTCATTATGTAGGTCACCATGCCATTTTGTGTAAAGGTTGGGAATTTTGGGTTGGACCATGGGGAGATCCATGTCGTGTTCTAATCCATGGTGCATGGGGTAGTATCACTATACAAAACACATAGAGAGCACCAGACCATGGTGCTCCCTAGGTCGCGTCTCAGTCGTTTTGGCCAAGACCACAATGATATCCATGTAATGGAGATGGATGTAGTGGAGGTAGGAGACCCTATGTGAGAAACAAAAAGGGGGGAACCATACCAAAGTCCCCTCAGTCCCCATTTTAATTGGGTATAATGAAAGGGATCTATGTCATGGTCTATATAGACCATGATGTAGTGAATCCCAGGGTAGTTTTTTAAGGTGAAAAGACAACCATGCCACCATCAGATTTTAATATCTTCCACCACTTTTTTCTTTCCATTTGAACAATTAATGGAGCTCTAGCCATGGATTATTCTTCTATTCAACCCCTGTAAATTCTTCTTCAACTCAATAAAAATATTCAATCTTAGACTTGATTCCTCATGGATTCTTCATTCTCTTTTATTGTATCATATTTTCCTCCCATATTATTCAATTATTTGAACCTTAGTTTCCCATGGGTGCCAAAATAAGGGTAAGGGATGTGTTTCTAATGAATTTACTCGGGAATTTAGGTCCTTAATGACCATTCCTTTTCCTCTATTATGATTTTAAGTGAAGATGATGAGTTTTCCTTAGATTTGAGGTGTGTGTTTCTATATAACATGCCTTTTCTTTGGATTTCCCAAGGTTCTTGGATTTTCCTTTGATTTTATTGATGAATTGTGTTTAACTTGAGTTATTGAGGGTTACTTATTGATTGAGATATATGATCATTGGTATGTGTTAGAAAAAATGGTGGTTTCACTTGATTTGAATTTTAAAATATATTCTATGCACTTGAAATGTTTAATAAAATGTATCAAAGAGGGGTTTTTTCTATAAAATAGTTTTCAAAAAATGTTTTGTAAAAGAAATTGATTTGGTTTTATGTTTTAGTGAAAGTTTCATAATGATTATGTAATTAAATTAATGGTTGAACTTATGATTTTGAGTTTCTTATTTAGTGTAGAACATGGGTGAGTATGAGTGATATGGATGGATTCTATCCTAGTGTTGATTATGTGCTTTCTAAGGAATGTGGATCAAGTAGATCGACAGTAAAAGGGGTATATTTTTACCCTAGTGATATCATGTGATCTCTCAAAACTATTTGGTTCACATATGCTATCTAGTGTTCCTTGAGAGAGTCCTAGTTACCTTTAGGCCTAAGGTTAGATCCCCATGTGTATATGTTGATATTGTTTATCCATACTATGTTTTATGATTCCATTTTCCTTATTTTATGTTATTATTTTGATTATTCCATGTTACCATCATTTATATCTTATTTATTCCTTATTCATGTTGACTTACGAAACTTTTCTTGTTTATTGAAAACCAACATATTTATAAAATGTTTTCCAAAATTTTGATTTAAACCAAAATGGTTATTATAAAATGGTTTTTTAAAAATAGTACTGATGGGTTTCTATTCAAAATA
This sequence comes from Viscum album, assembly GCA_963277665.1. Classification (NCBI taxonomy): domain Eukaryota; kingdom Viridiplantae; phylum Streptophyta; class Magnoliopsida; order Santalales; family Viscaceae; genus Viscum; species Viscum album. Next base: position 228,680,489 of record OY728165.1, read on the forward strand.
TGTTACATATATTAATGGTGGTATCCTATTGGGTTTTTCCTCACACCCTATATATTCCATTGGGCATATGCAGACTTAGTTTTTTAGGATACATGTAAAGGAAAAGGAACCACTTCCCATGGTGGTGTTCCTTAATGCTTGTCTTTCTTCCTTGTATGGTATTTTATGGTGACTATGGGCCATGTGGAGAGTTTATCAGGGAGTATTTTAGGGATTTATTTGTCTTATTTATTTTGGGATGGTGGATGTATCGAATATAATGCCCCGAACCAGTATGACACCCAACAATGCCCTGAACCCAGTTAGTCACATGGCCCCAAGCACATCTACCCAAATTCCAGATGCCGCCAACTAGCAGTGAGGGTCTAGGTGAGTCAGTGGGGAGACTATTCCATTATTAACAGATTATATTAGAGCAGAAGTCAAACACAAACAATAGCAGAAGTGAATAAATAAGAAGTCAACTGAAAGTAAGACAAGACATAAATACATAAATAGTCTATAGATGTCACATGTATAATGATGCATAAGATACATGTATCTTGAATGCATCCAAAACAAGTACAAGGTGATACAATACAATACAAGTCTCAAAATATCAAAAAGACCAAAAAGTCCCAGCAACATCACAAGCCCTATCTTGGTCCTATGCTCTATTGCTCTAAAACCACAGTCAATGACCCGTACTAGGGCACTTTACCCTATCATCACCTGCAACCATATAATCTGTTTGGGTCCCCAAGGAGGTCCAAATAGGGTGTGAGATAAACATACCAGTAGGTAACCACCCATAGGTCTATATAGTCCTAACAACAATATGAAAGGTTCTAGAAAGTGTAAGTAAAGCAGTAATGTAAAAGTGTGTATGCCTATGAAAAAAGTATACTATAATAAGTAAATGAAACAAAAAAACCCTTCAAGGATACCTGCAACAAATGTCATATCTTAACCAAGTATCTATAAGAAAAGCAACCAAGTCACACAACCATGTCATACTCCCATCCATATCAAGTAACCCACAACCACACCATACATCCATCTATATCAAGTAACCCACAACCACGTCGTATAATAAAGTGAAAACCCCAAGGTCTGGATCCAAGGTTTCACGTACTGGGGCATCCATGAAATAAATCTATAATGTGAAGGGATGGATCTAGGTAACTCATCTAAGGCATCCACATTGATCCCCATGGGCATACTAGTGGAAACTTGGTCTAGGAACTAGTTGGAGTCCTAGGAGCATGTGTACCAACATGTACACACGATTCCAAGAAATTCAGATCCATAAGATAACAAGACTTGATGCATCCCACAAAATCAAGACCCAAGGGGCAGATTCAACCCAAGGTATCCACTACCATGTTCCAGATCTATAGAGAGCAGTCCATGACATCTATCAAACCATTCATTCAATACATTCAATTTAATACTTTCATTTCCATGTGAGTATACCCCCTCACATAACTGATTTCAATCCATGAGTATACCCACTCATGAATTCCATTTATCATTTACATAACATATGGGCCTACCCTCCCAAATTACCCATTCAAACATGTTATTAATCAATTAATATAGGTATAACCACCCATATCACTAAACTTACAATAAAACATGTCATGTGAGCATACCCTTTCACATATCACCATTTCAAAACACACCCACTGGGCATTTAATAGTTACAAACAAGTATACCAACTTGTTCATCCACTTTCATTAAAGACAATTTATCAAAATAAACATGGAATAACATGGAAACATGAATCAAGGAGGTAGTACATCTCCTAAGTAAGCTATTAAACTCTTTAAATCATTAATGGTCTTCCTCTAACTAGGAAAGCACAAGAACACACCCCTTGGGTGGTTTAAATAGGCATAAACATGTTTTTTTTAAGACGCACACCATGGGTGACCATGAATCAAGAAACGGGTGCCAATTCACCTAAATGGAACCTACAACCATCCTCACCAGGTCTGCCTATATAAACTATAAGAAATTCTCTAAAAAATGAGGTTGCGCCAGAAATTCCGACGAGCGACGTATCAGCCAAATACCTGGAAAGCACTAAAAACTCCAAAAAAGTATAGAACACCTACCTTAGCTTTATAGTAAAGTTCTCATCTAGTATCAAGTTCTGAATCACCTTGGTTTAGGAGAAATATAAAGAATGGAAGAAGAATGAGAAATTAGGGCATACAAGCCTAAATCAAAATAGCACAATCATTATTCTGAATAATCAAGAATGGATAAAAATAGTCATTTACCAACATGGTTCTAACATGACTGAAGACATTAAAATCAGAGTCCAAATGACCTCTAGATCTGAATTTTTTTTGATGGTTTTAGTCTCTCAAAAACTAGAGGAAATTGCTTTGTGTAACAAATTAGAGTCTGCTGCCTCTTTTT